>CM053585.1:536463696-536479448 GCA_028646515.1 Pseudochirops corinnae
GAGGCAAATGAAAATTGTTACAATAGAGGGGAAGAATAGGAAGACAAAAAGGTATGAGTCAATCTTACTCTCTTTGAATTTGGCTTAAGGAAGGAATAACATACACACTCAGTTGGGTATCTTACCCTACAGGAAAGTAGGGGGGAAAGAGATCAGAGTGGGGATGATAGAAGGGAGGGCAAAATGGGGGGGAGGGTAGTTGAAAGCACACACTTTTGAAAAGGGTTAGGGTCAAAGTAGAAAATGGAATGTGTGTGGGGGGGGTAGGATGGAGGGAAATATAGCTAGTCTTTCACAATATTTCTATTACGGAAACATTTTGCCTAACTACTCATGTACAACCTATATTGAGTCACTTATCTTCCCAGTAGGGGTAGGTGACAAGGGAAGAATGGAAAGAATCTGGAAATCAAAGTTTTAAAAACAAATGTTAAAAAAAAGTTTTGGTTTTTTTTTTACACGCAAGTGGGAAATAAGATATACAGGCATTGGGTATAGAAATCCATCTTACCCTACTAGAAAGTCAAAGGGGGGATGGGGGAGGATGTAAGAGAGAGCAGATTGAGGGAAGAGGTATTCAATAGGATTGCTATTTTGGGGTGGGGGGTAGGGAAAAGATGGGAAGAAAATTTGTAACTCAAAATCTTGTAGAAATGAATGTTGAAAACTAAAAATAAACAAATTTTTTAAAAAGGGAAAAAAAGAAAATGCCTTACAAAAAAAATGATCTGGAGACAGAAATTTAGATGGAATTACTCAATTCCTTGTGATGAAATACGTCTCTTGAAAAGGCACAGATAGAATTTTAAATCTTTTCAAGTCCTTACTTTGATCATTTTATTCCACTATTTGTAAACAGTTTTATAAAATTGAATTGAGAAAGATTTTCGGGTTTTTATTATGAAAAACTATGAGCTCAGAGCAGAAGACCTTGTTGCTACATTTGTATGCCTGTTTACATGAATTAGAGAGAGGATGAGAGAGCCGTATCCATGACAACCATAACATTACTCTAAAATCTCAAAATCCTAGAATGTTGTTGTTAGAGATCACTGGTCCAACCTGTGCATTTTACAATGAGGAAACTAAAGTTCCCAGAGGAAAAGGGACTTGCCTAAACCTTGACTATCCAGGGAGTGGCAGAGACAGAGTTATTCTAATTCTTCAAGACCCCATTTGGGGTTTTCTTGGCAAAGACACTGGAGTGGTTTGCCATTCCTTCTCTAGCTCATTTTACAGATGAGAAACTGAGGCAGACAGGGTTAAGTGACGTAAATGGTTATCCAGCTAGTAAAAGTCTGAGGCTGGATTTGAACTCAGGAAGATGAGTCTTCCTGATTCCAGGTCTGGAGCTCTGTGCACTATACTTGCATAGATGGTACTAAAAAGTAATCGGTGTAGATGGAAAGAAACTGGATTTAAATCCTCATTCTCCCATTAACCAGCTGTTTGACTTTGGGCAAGCTTATCCACCTAGCATTGTGGATAGAACATGGGGTTTGGAGCAAGAGAACCTGAGTTCGAATTTTGCCTCAGACACTGACTAGCTGTATGACCCTGGTCAAATAACTTAATCTCTATTTGCCTCAGTTTCCTTAGCTGTGAAATGGGGGTGATAATAGCACCCACTTATTTCTCTCGGGGTCTCGGTGTCCTCATCTCGTGAGTGTGTTAGAACAGATGATTCTTCAAGTCCTTCTGCTCTAAACTCTATGATGCTCTTACTTTAAGGGCTATTTGGTCTGATTGTGATTTCATTTGTGGGAAAATTTTATGTACATAACAAACTCCCCAAAGAGCTTTGTGTAAAAGGCTAAATTAAAGTAGTTAGTCAAAAAGGCAGAGAAATGTCACAGCTGGGAAGAAAAAGGGAGTGCGGATGGATTTTGAAGAGGTCTGGTTGAAGATGAAGCAGACACAGTCAAGACCAAGGGACCCAGAGTGCCATAGAACAGGTGCCAGAAAGGCAAAGGCCTGGCTCCCGACAAGCTCGAGCGTCTGTGTCCCGAGAAGCAGCCTGTCGTGAGCCAGCTTGAAGTCGACCAGCCCTTCAAAGCCCAGAACTCAAGGCCAACTTGAAAACGGAACGAGTCTGACGACTCAGCCGCCCTCTGGCTTCAGTCAGTCTCACAGAGGAGCTGCTGGGAGGAGAAAGCAGCTTGATACACATCCAACCAACCACTTGTCTAGCATCAGCAAGGCGCCCACACGGAGACAGGATCACGGCTACAAAAGCAGGCACCTGAATTGCCTGCCCAGACAGCCCTGGGAAGCTAGCACTGGGGCCCTTCCAGGACCGTCCACTCCAGGCCTGGCCTGCTGCCCATTTATCATGCTGGGAGATGGATTTCATAGCCTGCTCCTGGAGATGGACGGCCAGTGGCAACCTGCTGTCCCTAGGCCTGCAAATCTGGCGCTATCTTGCCAAGCAAGAATGACCTGAAACAGATTGAGATTCCCCCCACCCCCCGCCCAGCAGGTGAAATCAGACTCACTGAGCCAGGGGCAGGATTAATGAAGAAAACACCACTCTTCCCTGGCCTTTGGCTGGTCATTGGCTTGCTAGACCTGGCTCCTTGGAAAATTGCCTTTTGGACTAGGCACTGAATAGAAGCCCCATGACAACATGCTTCTTCAGGTGACAACAGTGTTTAACACACATGTATACACACATAGACACATCACACCATGCAATACATGCATGTGTTATAGGACATGTTACAATACACTATACCATGAACATATAAATATATGAACACATATACACATTATAAACACACACACACATAAACTAATACATATGTACTATACTGCATGCACATATATACATGAATAATGCAATGCACACATATACATGTATGCACATACATGTATATACTTACAATGTATTGGGTGGGGGTGGGTTGAGTGGAGTAGAAGAACTGGGAAGATAGGAAGGAAAAATACCTATATATGTGTACATGTGCATGCACAACACAACTAAAACACATTATACATGTACATATGTGCACACACAAAGCACATGCATGTACACAAATGTACATGTGTGTTGTCCAGTTGTTCAGTCATGTCTGACTGTTCATTGACCCCATTTGGGGTTTTCTTGGCAAAGATAGCAAAGTGGTTTGCCACTTCCTTCTTCAGCTCAGACAAGGAAACTGAAGCAAAGACAGTGAGTGACTTTCCCAGGTCACACAGCCAATAAGTGTCTGAGGTCAGATTTGAACTCATAAAGATGAGTCTTCCTGACTCCAGACCCAGCACTCTGTGCACTCTGACACCTAGCTGCTTAAGAGTCTATGCACATGCACACACACATACACACACACACACACACACACGTGCCTTTCCCCCATCTTCCCTCCTAGGACTCAGGCCCAGAGAATTGCCCCAGGTCACAGAGTGAGTCAGTGTCAGGAGTGGCTTTTAAATCCAGGGTGTGATGCTGAAATCCCACCCTCTTGGTTGGCTCTCCTGCTGCCTCTGTCCGCACTTGTCTCAACTTTCCACAGGTTTCTAGCTTAGCCTTTTGGGATCGTTGGTTCCTAAAGCCGGTGCCATCTGGTCCTTGTCACACAGTGCATGGTCAGCCCCAAGCTGCCCTCCTGGCAGACATTCTGCTAAGCAGAGAATCAGCCAAAGGTGAGCATTTGACGAAACTGATACAGAACGCAGACAGGGGAAGACCCAGGGAGGCTTCACCTTGGTGAAGCTGAGCCAAGGAGTAGGTTTGGGAGGCCGGTTAATCCCCCAAATTTAGCCTGGACAAACCTGATACTGGGGCGGGGACAAGCAGGAGCTGGTTGTTGGGATCAACCAAGGCAAGTCAATCAGTCCATCGGCCCGCACACACTGAGCACAGATGGTGTGCACTGGATACTGTGATACAGCTGGGGCCGCAAAGGAAGGTAAAGACCCCCAGACAGCTCCTGCCCTCAGAGAGTTTACATTCCACTGGAGCAGATAATGTGTACGTAGCTGATCTGTAGCCGTTTTGTAGTCATCTTCTATATGCTCATCTATGTAAATGGTTTATCCTTGACAGAACACAAGCTCTTTGAAAGCAAGGACGGTTGAATTTTTTCCTTGGTAACCCCAGTCTGTCACACAGCAAGCACTTAGGAAATAATTGGTGATGAATTGAGGAGTAGAGCCAGTCTGAGAAACAGGTTAGGGAGGAGCAAGTAAGACAAAGGCCAAAGAGAATCATTCTCCATGCCTCTGGCCATGGAAAGAGATGCCCAGTACCATGGCGATAGCAACCATGGAGATATTTGCCATGGAAACACACCCACCCATCATGCTACTACGGTAGGTAAAAATGCCTCTCGGGGGAAAGATGCCTGAGAACCACAGAGACAGCCAGCATCAAGTGCCTTCACGTCCTCTTGCCTTGGTTTCCGTTTAAGGGAAATGCCTGTGGTTAACAGAACAGTCTTTACTTGAACGACGCTTGTCTGATCCAGAGTGGACATCGTTTCAGAAATCCCCAGAACTTCCAAATGCGTGTAGAGAATGAGAGCGTGAAGTGGAGGAGAGGAAGCAGGAAGTCAGAAGGCTGCATCAGTGAGTGACCAAAGAGCTCTTTTCCAGCTGTAACCAAAGCTTCCCTGAAAACAACCCAATAGATGGGAAAGAAGGGAAGACTCGTCGTTGGTGCAGTCCACTGACGGCCTTCTCCAGGCTAAGGGGACTGTTTTACAGTCAGCCACTGGCAAGAAAGAAATAAAAAACTTCTCTCCTAATACAAATTCCCATAAAAAAAGTCAGCAAAAAATGGGGTCAGATTATGTGTTTATTGTCTTAGTGACAGAGTGTTTCTTAATTTGTTTTCTTGGCAAAACATTTATGCCACAGAATGTTGGAAGCTGGAAGGGCTGTCAAAGGCTGTAGGGCAGCTCTTGCATTTTATTGGGTTTCTTTTTATTTCTGTTATTCTAAACTTAGTAAATTTTCAACAAAGTAAACATCCAGCTGTGTAAACACAATAAAAGACCATCTTACATAAAACCACATACTCCATTATTTATAATTTGACTTAAAATGTG
Organism: Pseudochirops corinnae; assembly: GCA_028646515.1. Taxonomy (NCBI): domain Eukaryota; kingdom Metazoa; phylum Chordata; class Mammalia; order Diprotodontia; family Pseudocheiridae; genus Pseudochirops; species Pseudochirops corinnae. Next base: position 536,468,745 of record CM053585.1, read on the forward strand.
CATAATCATGAACTTTAATAAAGTGACAATAAAAATGTTCTGTCTGGTTCCATGTTCTGATCAGATCTCTTTCTCTTTTGTTTATTTTCTGGATTTTGTTGCTTTTATCATTCTTTTACAGTTATAGTTGGAGTCTGCTCAATTCTCTCTGAACGACTTCATAGAACAATTCTTTTTATTTTTTTAAATTCATGGAATAAAACAAGCATTTCCATAACATAGCATAATAAAAACTTGCCTTGGGATCTTCATTTGTAGTTTTTTGGGTTACAGTGGCAATGATTTACATCCAGATAGCATCACTTACTTGATCTTTTCCCTATCATTGAACAAAAGGGTTATCTCTAATTTTTGGTCGTTATGAATAATGTTTCTGTACAGATGGTTGCTTTTTTTTTTTTTTACTTAGAATATAGTTCTAGTGGCGGGACCAAAGGGCATCACCAGTTTTGTGGCTTTTTTTTAGTATATTGCCATAGTTCTTTCAAAAAAGTTGACACCGACTGCCCACTTACCTGGTCCACAATAATAGGCCTGTTTTTTCCACCACCTTGCCATCAGCGAATATGCGAGAGCTTCCTGAGAACATGTCCTGTCTCCAGAGCTTAATACATGCTTTTGCTCTTATTTCTTCATTCATCATCCATCCATCCATTCATCCTCTTTGTAAATTTAAGAACTGCAAAGCTACTTCATTTTACAGAGGATTTAAAGGGCATACAAGTAGTTGGTGACTGAGAATGGACTAGAATCCAAGTGTCTTGACTAACAATCTAATGTGGTTTTTTTCCTCCTGTCTAGGCTGCCTTCCTTCAGAAAAGCATGGTCTGTTCCTATCAGTATTCCCCTTGAGGTACGGCTTTATCTTACTGAGGCTGTGGACATATGAGAGTTGGCATTTTTTGTTAATAACACAGGAGGAGCAGAGCCCCCTTTGGAGTGTACTGATGCTTTCTGAGCTCTCCTGCCCTGCTGGGTTGTGGTGAATGTAGGTAGCAGCAATTACAGGGAAAAGATCAGAGGATTTCGGATTTTGGATATTAAGCTCTGCTTCCTTGCAGACTGCTGCTGAGCACAAGGGCCACATGGATGGACGGGATCCTCTCTACCAGGCCCAGGAGGAGGGAGAACAAGCTTTTTCCTTCAGGATTTGGTGCTCACACACTTTGGGCTCTCTAATGACCCATTCACTAATTACTCCTATGCCCATAGTGACAAGTGGAATCCTTCAGTGGGAAGGGTGCCAGATTTGGAGTCAAGAGGGCCCGAGTTAGAATCCCACCTCTGCTACTTAATACTTGCATAACACTGGACAAATCATTCAACCTTTCACGTCTTGGTTATGCAGCTAGTAAGAGTCTGGCACAGGATTTGAATCCATAACCTTACAACATGGAGTCAAAGTGATGAGGAAACTCCTTACATATAAAATATGGGTTTAGGATTATGTGGTCTCTGATGTTCCCTTCATCTTTTTTGGAACATTGGGCAAGACCCTTTACCTCCCTGGGCCTCAGTTTCCTCCTCTGTAAAATGAAGACTTGGACTAGGTGGTGGCCGCGCTATGACTGGGAGCAGCCACCAGACAGATTGGCTATGGCCCACGTTCTCTCCCAGGCTAATTTGGTGCTCTCCATAAAGGTTCGTCCCTCCGTGTACTGAGTTTCACTTCCAGGTCCACAGATGGCCCCGACATCATGGTCTGGCTCTCAGATAGTCCCATCAGTGTGAATTTTTTGAGTTCACAGAAAGACAGATCAGATTTAAAAAACCCAACAACACGGAAAAATGTCTGGGGTTGCACTGTGATTATAGCATGCAGGGCTTGGTGTTAGAAAGTCTATTAAAAAACCAGTCCGCCCCCAGCTCTTGAGCTGTGAATTTGATATTGAATATGGAGCGGGTTCACGCAGGTTTAGTTTGCATGTTAATATAATGCAAATACTTGATTCCTGGGGAGGGGAGGGAAGGAGAGGGGGTATGGAACCCAGAACGTGGTTAAAGAGACGTCGGGGCTGGAGCCCGGGAGGGGCCCGGAGATGACAGATGAGGAGAAAGACGGGCTCAGGCGACACACGGGTCGGGGGCTTCGGTTACTGCTAAGAGGCAGGAATTTCTGAACAGACGCAGCCACGGGACTAGGGGACCGGACAGGGTCTGCTTCAGATCCGTTAGAGATGAGCGTGAGGAGGCCCGCGGTGAGTGAAGGCAGCAAGCATTGGGAGAGGGGACACTGGGGAGGTCCCTGGATTGGGCATCGGGAAGATCTGGGTTCAAATCCTGCCTCTGACACTAGTCACGTGACCACTTCCTAGCGGTGCCCTGTGTACCTCATTAGGCTGTGAGCTCCTTGAGAGCAGGGACTGTTTATTTTTTCCCTCCTTTCTTAGTAACCCCAACACTTAGCACTGCTCCTGACACGTAGGTGCTTCATAAATGCTAACTGACTGACTTGAGACAACTCCTTAGGTTGGGTCTACTTTGTCACAGACAGTGTGCAACCTGCACTAGTGGAGAGGGTGTTCTCTTGCCTGGAGTTCCCCACTCTGATGAAATCATAGGTCATGGTAACTAAATCCTCAGATCCTGTAAATGTTTGTATAGTTCACATTTGGGGGGGGGGGGGGGAATGGAAGTAAATACAAGTTATCAAACAGTGACCTAGTTTGTTTGCCTAGACTAGAACACATGGTGGGTGGGTTCTCAATGACCATGAAAGTGTCTGTAGAGTTGGATTGGTCCATGGGATGGTAGTTTGAGAGGAGGAGGGGACCTCAGAAGCCATTTAATCCAATCCGTTTCTTTCACAGGTGAGGAAACAGAAGCCCAGAGATCCTCCTGCTGAAAGGAACCTTAGAGACCTGATCTCCCCAATCCAACCCTCCCATTATACAGATGAGGAACTGAGACTCAGAGAGGTTGTGACTTGCCCAGGGTCACATAGTTAGCAAGCCAATGAGGTGGGATTTGAACCCAAGGCTTTCTCTCTCTTTATCTATCTCTATACTATCAGACATGGTTGTTTCGTTGATCATTTTTGCTTATCTTTTTTTTTCCCAAGAGGGAGCTCAGTCAGGGGCTGGGCTGTGTCAAGAAATGACTGTGGACTTAAGAAAGAAAGCATTGATGAAACTTTGAAAAAAACTATTGAATTGGAAGACCCTCTATGCCAACAATACAACATCATATCAGTTCTGTTCTCTGGTTGAATGGGATTGTTGGAGAATTTGGTCTGAAATTCTGCCTCTAAAGGACTTCTATTCCCATCCTAGCTAATAGGGACTACTAGAACACTGTCAACTTTCCTGTGATGTATACGACTAAGAGATGGGCAGCAAATTTTCCCCTAAAGGACTGTGTGCTATGAGATCCATGGAGGCAAACCAAAGCAGTGACGTTCTGGAGATGAGATGAGTGTCCTTCTGTTTTCTTTGCCCATATATAGGCTGGCTCCATGTAAGAAATGCCAGGGGGAATTCCCCAGGCCAATGTTAATATACTATTCTTAGCTTCTTCCTCTCCTCCTCCTCTCTCTTTTTTTATCTTATTAAATATTGTTTGGGAAAAAAAAACACAGAACAAAATAAATACTCTTCTAAATTCAAGCAGGAGATAGTCCTAGGATAGCTCAGATTTAAGAGAATAAAAGCCTACGTTAGCCCTTATCAAGCCCTCCAGTGTCATAAGCATATCCTATAATAGGGGTGAGGGTGGGTGGGAAAGTCTGGGTACGATATGGCTATCAGGATTCTTTCCTTGAGAATCTTAGAGTTCAGCAAGCTGGGCTTCTCTCATTTCTTCCACTATGCTGTTTCAGTGGCCTAGGACAAAATGCTCCCTCCTCTAAAAGTGGGCTACAATATAGTGCCTGACATAAAGTAAGTGCTTAATGAATATTTTTTCATTCATTCATTCATTTATAGAGGGATTCATAACGCATGAGTATGAATAGCAGGCCTGTTCTGTTGGCTCTTTACTGAAGGGGAGGTATGAAAGGTAAGCTAATCTTGATTTTTGACAAACATTTGTTAAGCCTCTCCAGCTTGGAGAACAGTGTCAGGGTAGGCTGTAGTAGCTATGTAAATTGGTTCCTGCCCATAGCTTATAGTCTAACACGGTGAAAAGACACTATGAAGCCCAGAGTTCACAGGCATATAGGAGATGGGCATCAGGAAATATAGGGTGGCACCACCCGGGCCGGGCCTTCAATGCCAAGTAGAAGAGTTCTGAACTTAGTGGGCAAGACAGAACATTGAATGTCATTGAGCAGAGGAGTAACCAAACCAGATCTATGTATATGGGGCTTAATCAGGGATGTCCCTCTTATTTTCTGGACTGAGGCTCCAGGGGGACATACATGGGCTCTGCTACAGAGCTGAAGAGTTTTCTCTTTGGGATGATGTGGCAATCCTCTATTGGACTCTATGACTAGAGGGTGGTGGGTCAAAGATGATTGGTGGCCAAGCCCATTCAGTAGCCTATAAAAAGGAGAGGAGAAAGGTTTGGCCTCTCTTCTCTTTGTGCACGTGACCTTGGGATCCTGCATGTTCTCCCTTAGACTTCCAGAAAGGGGGTGAGGGAACTTCTTTTTCATCTCCCACCTCAGGAGCAAGTGAGGAAAGGTAGGTGGGAGCCAGGTTGTAAAAGGATCTACAGGCTAAACCACAGAGTTGGCATTTGGTTCCATTGGCCACTTAGGTGTAGAGGTTCAAGTGGAGGCTGAAAGATGGCACTTGTCCCTGAAGGTGGCACATGGAAGATACACACATGCACACATGGTGAGCCACAGGGAGGAACCAAGAAAAGGGGGAGAGAAGACAACAGTGGTAAGGAAGGACAAGAGGAGGGGAGAGGATTGTCCTTGTCTTGATTGAGGGGGTGGTACAGAAGAAGGGGCACTATGGGAGCGGGATGAGGCTGGAGAGAAAGGACAGCAATGGACTTTCCTTCCTTCCTCCATGTTTGTTCCCAGGAAGCTGCAGACCAAGACAGAATTTTGTGGGGAGAAGCTATCTCCCTGAGACTGGATTTGAACTCATGTCTTCCTAACTCCGTTCTCTAGTCTCTGAGCCACCTCGCTGCCTCCTATGTCCCTAACCCTAGCTGCCTAGATTATTTACAACTTTTCTATGATACTGTTGATTTTCCTGGAATTTGTAATAGAATTAAGCAGGAACAGTCTTCCAGTAAACCTGCTTTGCCCAAAGGGTTGTGTCCATCTCAGCTTCTAAGTGTTTTTGTTCTAATAAGCTGCAGCCTATTAATTTGTATTTGCATATTAATCTCTTTGCCTCAGTCAGAGCAGCCTTCCTTGAACACCATTAACAACAATGTCTCAGAAAGATCAAAGGGGGGCCCTATTGGAAGGCAGTGGCACAGAGGGAAAGTCTTTAGTAGATACTCAGCTCTGCAAAGGAAGGACCAGCCCCATGTGGATTTTATTAGAGATGGGCCTAAAATAGCCAAATCTAATTAGGGGGAGTCAGTGAACCACAGCCTTATTGGGTGGGGGCCAGATACCATGACCAAGCTATTCTGCTGCTTTCATGGTTGGCTAGATGAGAGATGCTGAGGGCCCAGGTAGTGGGGTTAGGTAGAAGACAGAGCTGAGAGTGAGCCCCACGGAAAGAAAATGGGTGAGTATAAGTCACAGAGGGTTACAAATTGGAGGTGTCTACACTCTAGCCTTATGGCTAAAATGGCAGACCCAATAGAAGGACCATAACTAGGGTGAACAGACGTGCCTTGGGGGACTGAAATAGAAGGGACCCAATGACACTTATCTCTGAGCAATAGAGAGGGAACCTGGCCCCTAGTTAGCAAGAATAACTAGTTAACCTGGATGCAGCCACGTGGTCTTTGGTCTCCAGAATTGCTCTATCTTAGGTGAGCTCCTCTCTGACCCAGTCTGCTTTTCTCTTCTCCACCGTGCTCCTGGATGGCTGCTCCCTTCACCAGGTCTCCTGGTCTAGTAAGTAGAAGAACTAGGAGAGGGCAGTGTTAGGAGAACATTTAGAAAACTGTATTGGAACCAGGAAGGAGAGACTGTATAGGACAGTGGTTCTCAACCTTCCTAAAGCTGCGACCCTTTAATACTCTTATGTGGGTGTATCTGCATGTGGGCAGATCTGCCTGGAGATGGATAGAGGAGCGATGTCTCCATTCCTAAGACCATCAGAAATATGTGACCCCTGTAAAAGGGTCGTTCGACCCCCAAAGGGGTCGCAACCCACAGGTTGAGAACCAGTGACTAGGAGGAAGTGGGGGGTGAGGGCAGTAATGTCAGGCATGTAAGAAGGTCTGAACTTTGAGGTGGTTGTTATTCAGTTGTTTTCAGTTGTGTCCAACTCTTCATGACCCATTTGGGGTTTTCTTGGCAAAGATACTGGACTGGTTTGCCACTCCTTTCTCCAGCTCATTTTACACATCAGGAAACTGAGGTAAACTGGGCAAAGTGACTAGCCCAGGGTGATGCAGCTAGGCAGTGTCTGAGACTGAATTTGAACTCACAAAGAGGGGTCTTCCTGACTCTAGTCCTGGCACTCTATCCACTGTACCACTAGCTGCCTTTCATGAGAGGACCTTAATTCAAATCCTGGTTATTCCAGTTACTATCAATATAATCGCAAGCAAGTCACTGAATCTTTCTGGCCTCATTTTCTTAGTCTGAAAAGTGAGGGACTTAAACTAGATAACCTCTCAGGTCCAGAACTCAAGTTAGAATCCTGTGTCAGAGTGACTAAGGGATAGTTGGTGGTCTTAGAGAGTCCAATTTCAGTTGTTGGCAGCTAAATTGTCATGGACTGAGTGGGAGGTAAGAAAATGGAGGCAGCTAGTGTAGATGGCTTGGATAGATGAAAAATTAGTTGAGCACCAGCTGCTCATGATGGAATAGAAATACAAATCTCATTTAGTATGTGCCAATGGCCCACAGGGCTGTGCTGCCAAAAGCAAATGTGAGCTTTCTGGAATGGATTCTAGAAATGAAAGGAAGAAATGTGAAAGGGAAAAGAGATATGGAAGGAAAACTTGAGGGGATGGCAGAGTCAAGTGAAGGGATAAAGAGGGAATTGGGGATGCTTATAGGGAGCAAGGAGGGAACCAGTGAATGTGAAGATTAAGGGTCAAATGCCTGAAAGGAATGGAAGGGGATGGAATGAAAGGCAAGCAGAAAGACCACTTCTTCCTCCATTCAAGAACAAATGAAAGAAAGGGGATAACATTGACGGGCTCTGATGATACCTATGGTACCTTATACAGGCTTGTTTTGAAATAACAATGAGATGATATGTATAAAGCATTTATGCAAACTTGAAAATGCTATATAAATGCAAATTCCTATCCCTGTCTTCCTTTTGTTTCCAGGATAGCTTTTTAAAAAGCCATCAAAAATTATCTTTAGCCATTCTCAAAAACTTTCACTCAGACTAGGCTTTAGCCATCCTGATGCCTTATTCCATCACCTTGCCATCCATTTGTATATATCCTCTGCTACTTCCTCTAACTTTTGTCTTCCAACATAGCCTTTTAAAACCTAAATCCACCAATGAGCTCCCTATGTGGCCACACTGTTCTCCTTAGAAATTTCCCCCTTTTCTTTCTCATCAGGATCAGTTGCAGCTATGTCCTTAGTTCTTCCTTGACAATTTCCAATCCATCTTATGCTAATTTCCCTTTTAAAATCTCAAGGCATTTGATCCTACCTGAGGGAGCATGGTGCAATGGGAAAGATTCTGGCTTTGGAGTCAGAGGATCTGCATTTAAATCCTGCCTCTGCCATTTGCTACTTATGTCACCTTGGGCAAGTCCTGTCACGTATCTTAGTTTCCCATTTATAAAATAAGCAGACTGAACTAAAAGACCATTTAGATTCCTTCCAGGTCTAATTCTGTGGTCTTGTCCTTCAACTCTTTGAAATCCACTGTCCTTCAATTGAAGGTCAAACTGTTCCCAGTGGTGTTCTCTTTATCAGGAACTCTAAGATGACATAATTATTGTTTTCCTTGGCTCCCCTCATTTTTACCTAAGCAAAAAATTTCTCCAAACCAATGAGGATTTGATGTATGCCCAGATCACCTAAAGAGGCATCACCCATGTAGAAAATGCTGGGTACCTGGCTCTTAGAAGACAGGAGACCTGTCCACATACAAGGGCATTCTGTGTTAACCTCCCTTGTGGTTGGGAGCAGTCTTTTTTTTTTCCTGTTGGCTACATAATTAGATTTGTACATATATTTAAAATTACCTGATGAAGCACTGCCTAGGCTTTTTCCAGTTTTCATGTTTGAGGGTTTCCTAGACTCCAGGATATACACGGCTTGAACTTCCCAGTCAGAGATTCCACTCTTGGCACCTAAAACTGAAAAGGACAAACAAAAAGGCCAAAATGCCAGGTCCATTTCTTAGGGTTATAAGCCTAAGGTGAAGGGAGAAAGAGAGGCAGCCCTCAGGCTTTGTCCTCTTACTGCATGGTCTCATGGTCTGTGAGTGAAACAGGCCTTTACTCTCAGATTCGAATATAGAAAAACCTCAGGTTATGTTCAGACAAGCAGTTTTAAAAAATTAGACATTCTTGTCTAGTAAGCCATTGGAAAAAGACCGTTCCTAACCATGTGGCAGGCCAACACAGAATGTCTACCCATGCACGGGTTCTCCTATTTTCCAGAACCAGGTCCACAGTCTTCTATGTGGGTGATGCCATTTTAGGCGATCTGGGCACATACCAAAATCCCATTACATCAGAATCAAGTGGAAAAGTGTAGTTCCCCTCAGCCTTTCCTCCATCTTCTGAAAGAATAATTGAAGTACCAGAGTCTGATTGAAGCTCTATTATGGAAACCACCCTGGGTCAGTAAGGTCCCTCATTGGGGCTCTTCAAGCAATACCTAGATGATTCCTTGTTAGACATGTTGTAGAGAGAATTCTTATTCAGGTATAAGCTGGGTTAGATGAGCTACTGAAATCTTTTTGAAAGCCAAAGTGCCATGATTCCATCATTAAAGGACCAGCCTAGCTAAGTTTAGCACCATGGACACATCCTTGTTTCCCCAGTGACTATGATCCAGAAAGATCCTTGTTTTCTCTTCCCTTGCTTCCTTCCTCATGTCTGGGTACTTGGAGGAAATACTTTATATAAAATGCTCTTGCTATACCATCCTAGTAAATATCTCTGCTAAAATTAATTAATTTTAAGTAATTAAGTATATTATCCTTTAAGTACTTGAACATGTTGTTTAATTGTTAACAGGAAGCACACTGATGGGACTCCCAAGTAACTGTATTGGCCCCTCACATTCATCCCTAGAACCCTGGGGAGGAGTAACAAGCTCCTCTCTGGGGACTCAGCCCACCAAAGCAAGTAGAAGTTAGGGAAGTAAGTCCAGAGGGAGTCTAGGTAAGTCACAGACCTTTACTTGTGTGAGTTAAAGTGTGCCAATAACCAGCTGCTCTTAGCTTTTATTGGCCAGGCTGTTTCTTTTCTGGAAACATCTGGGTCCTTAAAAGCAGCTGTATTTGACTAAAACAAGAATGTAGAGTGACTCCTGAGCAATTCAAAGGATTGGAATGACCCAAGAGCAAGATCTGGAGAGTTTTGTCAGGAGGGACCAAGAGAAAGAGATGGAACCTTGGAATATTACCTTGGAGAACACAATCAATGAATAAATCAGCAAATATTTAATGAGTCCCTACTATGTGCCAGCTTTTAGGTTTGGCCCATAAATGGGACATGCCAGAGTCCTGGGCAAAGTTTATTCAATTGCCCCTGCGTGTTTTCTGGCACCTATAAAAGTAAGGATACTAATCCAAGCTTTTTTTGTCCCTTCTCTTATTTCATTTCCTCTTCTTTCTTCTGTTGATGAAGCTTCAAGGCTATGCCGACTCTTAGTAGCCTACCCCAAATTTTACATAACAGTTAAACAGACATTTTCAAACAATGAGGTCACATCCTAACATGGTTTAAAGTACCTTTTGTTAGTTTTAAGAGAGAGAAAACCCCCTGTTTGCTCTCAGGGATCTTAATTACCCCAGAATAACAACAGCAAAAGAGTGTTACTTTCTTCTTCAGGACCAATGTTTTGTGGGCTGTCCTGTCCCGGGACCTTGCCTGTTTTGTTTGCCTCACTGGACCTCTGCCACAGATGCCACTGAAGAGATTCAAGATCAGGTTCATTTTTACCCTTGGCCTTGCATCTCCCCTCATTCTGGATATACCACCATTGAAGATTTAAATGATGGGGTAGGCAGAAGGAGAGAAGGAAAAAACATGGGGGGCGGAGCCAAGATGGCAGCGTAGGAGCAGCAACATATCACAGCTCTCACATAGCCACCCCAAAATACCCATAAAATATGACTCTAAACAAATTCTAGAACTCCAAAACGCTCACAAATATACTTTCCACTAAAGTCAGCTTGGCTACGAAGAACCATCTTAGCCCTGCGAGCCAAAACCAGTCTAGCCTGAAACCACGGCTCTGCCCCAGCTGGACGAGAGGAGCCAAGCCCCAGCTGGAGCTTCGGGAGAGTGGATCTGCGGCAGCTGTGGCAGTATCCAGAATTAGGTTAGTGGGGCTGGGCAAAATTGGGGATGAAAAGCAGGTCTGGCCAAAACGCCTCCAGGGCAATGAGGCCACAGGACTGGAGGTCTTGCACCTGCCTCCACACCGCCACTTCAGAGCTCCCGGCCTGCAGCCCGAAGGTGATCAAG
>CM053585.1:536479948-536503360 GCA_028646515.1 Pseudochirops corinnae
TATATATATATATACATATATATATACACAATTATTATTGTTATTATTATTACTACATCCAACTGGAACTTGAGATACACAGGCACTGTGGTAGGGAGATCCATCAGTCAGAGGGTGAAAGTCAGAGGGGTGAGGGGGAAAACATAGGAAAGAATAGATGGGGGGAGAGGGGATACAATGGGATGGCTGTTTTGGGGCGGTGGGTAGGGGAAAGATGGGGAAAAAATTTGTAACTCAAAATTTTGTGGAAATGAATGATGTAAACTAAAAAAACAAACAAACAAAAACATCACCGAGATTATTCACCTTCCCCTCCTCTTCCTCCAACAGCCTGCCTCAGTCACCCACCAGCCCAGAGAAAAATGGGTATCCAAATTAATCAGGGCAGGACTCTCTGAAATAGCATTATACTGTCCTATAGGTAAGTCATTCAGGGCCCAGAGAGGCAGTATGGTAGAATGGGTAGAGTGCTGGATTTGCAGTCAGGTAGAATTAGGTTCAAATCTTGCCTCAGATGTTTATTGCATGATTCTGGACAAGTAACTATACTTTAGTTTTTTTCATCTGCAAAATGGAGTTAATATCCGTAGAATCTGGGTTCAGACCCCAAATCAGATACTAATCATGTAATTCTAGGCAAGTCACTACCTCATTGAGTCTTGGTTTCATCATCTGTAGACTGAAAGGGTTGGACCAGTCAAAGGTTTTTACCCTGGGGTTGTAAACCTGTTTAAAAAAGTATAATTGTATTTCAATACGATTAGTTTCCTTTGTAATCGTATGTATTTTGTTTTATGCACATAAAAGATTCTGAGAAGGGATCTATAGATTTTACCAGGATGCCATGGGCATACATGACAAAAGTAGATTAAAAACCCCTAAACCAGCTGGCCTCAAAGGTTCCTTACAGCTCTGAATCTATAATACCATGACCGACTTCAGAAGGTTGTTGGGAGGCTCAAATCAGATGAAGTATATAAAAAATTTTTTTCGAAACCTTAAAGTGCTTTGGAAATGTCAGTAATTATTATGTTTCCTTTGTACTGTTCAGAGATCCCTTTGTACCCTCTTGTAGTTTAGCTTTTGAGTTATGCCTCAGAATTCCAAGGATCATTGATTTGGTCAGGTCAGGTACTATCTCCACTAATTCAGATTCTTTTTAACACTTCAAAGTTCCTGAGAGTCCAGAGTCATCTCTATGGGCTGACAGGTTCAATTATTTCCTGTGCACATTCTATCCTACTTGGAATGGGAAAATACTTTGAAGTGCCCAGTGAACAGATGGCAGACTGGTACTGACTGAGCAGCTTCAATGGTGAGAACTGAGAGCATGGGCCATGCTGGTTTTAGGGATGAACAAAGAGTATAAAGTACGTAAACTCTGAGCATGGTGTGCACACTCTTCTTCCCTCCAGGAAGCCTGCCCTACTTGCATGGCCAAGGCTAGGCTCTATGTTCTTCTTAAAGACAGGACCATAGATGGATTTAGAGCAGGTAGGGAGTCTGTTCTTGCTGTTACTCAGTCATTTCAGTCATATCTGACTCTTCATGACCTCATTTGGGATTTTCTTGGCAAAGACACCAGAGTGGTTTGCCATTTCCTTCTCTGGCTCATTTTATAGATGAGAAAACTGAGGCAAGCGGAATTAAGTGACATGCCCAGGGTCACACAGCTAACAAGCCTCTGAGGCTGGATTTGAACTCATGAGGATGAGTCTTCCTGATTCTAGACCCAGCATTCTATTTAATGTGCCATCTAACTGTCCTGGAAGGGGCTTTAAAGGCTAACCTCCTCCCTGTATTCATGAAGAAACCAAGGCATAGAATGATGAAGAAACTTGTCCAGGATCACAAAGTCAGGATTTGAAACCTTTAATTGACAAAGCACTGGACCACTAGGGTCCCTTCTGAGGGTTTAGAAATCATCTAATCCAATTCAGCAAGTATTTATTAAGCCTCTACTATGTGTCAGGCATTTTACTAGGGGCTAGGGATAGAAAGACAAACAATGAACCAATCTCTGCCCTCAAGGAGCTTACATTGTACTGACCCAAACTTCACATTTTACAGATGAAGAAAGGAAAATCCAGAGGGGACACACATGACCTTCTCAAGGTCACAAACATTTAATAGCAGAGGCAGCATTTGAACTTGGCTTCTCTCCTGGCTTCAGATTCAGGGCTCTTTCCTCTACATCACACCGTTTTCTCAGTCCGATGTGTTTCCCTTTCCCCTCCTGAAATTTCACCTTTCGTGAAGAGTTGACCTACAGTTCATGAAAGCAAATTTCCCTTTTCTTTCTTCTACTTCAATTCCAGTGTACAATCACTCCTTTGTTCAACTTTCACCACCAACCACATGGCCTGGGAGCCTCTTAGCCTTGGCCACGCTGTCTCCAGTGTCTGTGTCTCCAGGATTGCTAGATTTAAAATTGGACGACACCTTAATGGCCAGCTTAGACATTCAATGTGCTCATTTTGTAGGTAAGGAAAGCAAAGCCTGAACAGGTACAGCTACAGTCTCAAAGTCATACAGGTGACCAGTAAAGGACAGGGCTGGGATTGGAACCTAGGACTTCTGACCTCCAAATCCAATGCTCTTTCCCTGTTCCTCCTCACTTCCTGAATTAGTTTGTGTGCTTGTCAACTTCACTTCATGAACAAACGAATGCCATCTGTATAAGAACACGTGCTATTAGAGGTTCATATTTATTTTGTCAGGAGAACACATCTTCCTCAAGGGAAGAGGTTATTTTTCATTTTTTTTTTCTCTTTGCACCTACCAGCACTCAGCAAAATATCAGGCACATCGTAGGTGCTCAATAAACTCTTGTCCACTTCAATTGTATCACGCTTGACATAGCAGGCACTGAAGAAATGGGGGGGGGGGGCTGAGACCATATCTTCTTGCTCATTTTTACATGGAGGAAGAGCTTGGTAAAGGATTACTGAATTAACAGTAATAATACGTCACATTTACAAAGCTTTTAAGGCTTTGCTGTGCCCTTTTCCCACAACAAGCCTGTGAGTCATTGTCATTGTCATTAGACCATAAGCTCCTTGAAGAAAAGGGTTGTTTCATTCTGTACCTTTTTACCCCCAGCAGAAGGAACAGTGCCTGGTACATTGTGGGTACTTTAAGAAATTCTTGTTAATTGATTGATTGACCGTCATTATTCTCAGCAGTGGAAGTGAGGTTTGTAAAGGGCTTTAATACTTCATATGGTTTTTTTTTTTAATTGATCTTACGAGGTAGGTGTTATTATTATCCCCATTTAACAGATGAGGACACTGAGATAGAGGTTAAGTGACCTGTCCAGGGTCTCACAGCTAGTAAGTGTCAGAGTCAGGACTTGAGCCCACGTCTCCTGACTCTAAGTCCAACACTATTTCCACCACTCAACATTGCTAAATGAATGGATGGATGGACGGATGGATGAGCAAATGGCTGTTTGGCTGGATGGTGGCTGGCTTCCTGGATGGATGACTGGCTAGTTGGATGGTTGGAGAATGAAGGTTGATTGGCTGGCCAGATGGATGGGTAAATTGCTGGCTGGCTGATCAGATGGAGGGAAGGGTGGATAGATTTTATAATAAACAGGTGGTTGGTTCACTAATGGAAACACCTGGGGTGTGGTTCATACTCTGCCCACTAATTTTAGGTTTTGGTATCTAGAACAGATTGTGACAGTAACTACTTTAACATCCCCACCAGGAAACACAAGCACAAGAAACCATTGCCTTTATGCATATTTAGACAAATGTTCAAAAATCCTGCTTGGCAACAACAATTCATTCATTTACTTAATCATTGTGACCAGTAGTTTTTCTCTTACTTCATCAACTTTAGGAGAAATGTTCAAGAAGCTTCCAAGAGGCTGAGGGAACTTGGCAGATCCCATGGGGCCATATTTCTTCATGTCCTTTTATGGAAGAAGGCACTTAGAACTCCTAGCACACAACCTTACTCATACAAGTGTGTCTCTCTGTTGTCTTTACAACCAAAATGGGCTCATGAACTTCCTTTGCCTCCTCCAGTGAGCCTCCCATGGTGGGAAGAGAGAACTAATACTAAATCAAGTCAGCTTTCTAGGAGTGTTCAGCTCAACTATGGTTTGGTAGATTGGGAAGCCTGGCTCCTTCTACTATGAGATAAGAGGGCTTTCAGTTCCTTCTACTGAGTAACCTCTTCCTGAATCATACCCAAGGGGAAGCAGATGCCTGGAGGATAAAAGAATTCCTTGTTTCTAGTTCAGCCTGGTTCCCCTGTCCCTCTTCTTGAGGAAAAACCAACATCAGATTGTGGCACTGGCCACCGAGCAGAACTTCAAGGAAATTTCATGTGCTGATGACTGAATTCTTTTTTTCTTTGTCCCATCTGTCCACCTTTCCACACACAAAAATACAAAAGCTACAATTTTGTCAATGTGGAGACCTGATGTGGGAACTCCCTCTACAAATACCAAAGCATAGGATTGTAGGCTTAAAACTGAAAGGCACCTCAGAAATGATGTAGTCCAACCCCCTCATTTTACAGACGAGGAAACTGACTCCCAGAGAAGGTAAGTGTCTCATCCTGCTGGTAAGGGTCAGAGATGGTGCTGAAACTCAGGTGTTACTGATTTTAAGTCTAATGATCAATCCACTATGCCAATCTGCCTCTCATCTGTCTACAAATGGGCAAAAGAACCTTCTGAGATGAGGCTAGAGATTATTAGAGTCTAGGAGAAGTCAGTCAAGGAAAAATCCTTGACTTACTTGATGCACAGTAATAGCTTCCCTGGCTTCTAGAAGAAGATACCTTGTATATTTTCTGGTATAGTCTAATTTATAGAATTTCTTCAATTGCTATTTGTCATTTGCTTAGATAAATGGGATTGGTATTCACTATTTGTGATGGTCTTTTGTGTAATTAGATTTTGGTGAGAAAGGAATAAATTGATCTGCATAAGCTAAGAGATACCTTTTCCATTAAGAGTAATCAGAGAAGTAGATTTTCTGAACCAATTGCACCCCTAGACCAGAAATATTTAAGGAGAACAGATAGATGTAAATCTGTCCCAATACAACTTTTAGATTTTGGAAAGGAAGGAGCAATCTCCCAGACAACATCTTTCTCCTCTTCTCATCAAGGTGGAAATCATAGTCTACTCTGAAAGGGGATAGGTCAGAATCCAGAGAGAGCTACCCAAGCCACTTGTGAGCCACATCTATACAACCACATATCCTATGAATGAAATTCTGCATACACAAAAGCAGAAAGTTCCAATGAGAAAGAAAACCAAGAATCGTCTGGAGTGACGTATATACACAAGGAGCTCAGTAGTCAACCTAGAATCTTAAGAAGATGGGAGCAAGTAGAAGTAACAAAGGATGAATAAAAGAGTGTAACACAGTTCTGCATCAGGAGAGCTAAAGCTTAAAATGAGCTGAGGTCCTGAAGGAGAAGCAAGGGCAACAAGAGGTCGATTTTGAAAGCTCAATTGGAGGAAAGAGGAGGATCAAAGAAGGGACAGGACTGCACTCAGAGTGAATTCAAATATTATAACTGACAGCAGAGAAAAGGCAATGATGCTGAATTCTTAATCTGATTCTGATTTGTATACCAAAGAGCAACCTTTGCACTGGGGATGATAGAACAAAAATGATTAACATGGAATAGTTAACCATGATGAGAAAGGAACTAGTAAGAGCACATAGCTACTTTTGGTAAATTAAAGTCACTTGACTCAGATGATCTACATCCCTACGTGACCAAGGCCATGGCTGTCCCAATGTTAGGGACATCTGAAAAATTGTAGAAGTTACCACAGAGCTAGAGAAGGACAAATATTATCCAGATTTTTTTAAAAAGGGAAGGGATTAGTGACTGTAAACTATAGTCCAGTGAGTCTGACTTCACTTTCTGAAAAAATTCTAAAGCAGATCATTAAAGAGATGAACCAGCCTAGCATCATCAAGAGTAGGTCATGCCAGACTAGCTTCATTTCCTTATTTCCAAGCTCAGAGGCATGCTATAGACAGAGTTTATCTAGATTTTAACAAAGCATATGAAAAAATGTCCCATACTATTCATTTTCTATATATCTTCCCCTCCCTGCAAAAAAGAAAATCTATGTAACAAATATGCATTTTCAAGTATAATAAATTCCCTCATTGGCTGGGTCCAAAAATGGGTGTCCCTCCCTGCATCTGAGCCCCCTGCTCTAGGGTCAGAGCTGGTGTCTCTCTGTGTGGATCAGAGCTTTAAAACAACTTTGAAAAGTTGTTTGTCTTTATAATGGTGTTGTCATAAACATTTTATTCTAGTCCTCAATTCACTCTACCTCAGTTTCTAGTTTCTTCTGAAACCATCTCTTTCATAATTTCTTACCATATAATAATATTATATTACATCCATATATCATAATCTGTTCAGCCATTCCCTAACTGAGATTATTCCTTTACCTTCCAGTTCTTTGCAACCATGAAAAGAGTATGTGTATATATACACATAATAACATATACACGCATATACATACACATATATGTATGTGTATATATACATCACTCAGATAAATTTAATGGGTCTTCCCTACCTTTCTTTGATCTCTTTGAGATATAGACCTAGTAAAGGCATTGCTAGATCAAAGTTTAAGCACAGTGAAGTGACTTTTGAGGAAAAGATTTAAATTGCTTTATGTAATGGCTGTACCAACTCCCAATTCCACCCATGGTGCATCAATGTCCTTGTCTTCTCACATCCCTCCACAATTGTCATTTTCCTTCCTTGCCAGCTTTGTCAATCTGATGGATGTCAGGTAGAGCCTCAAAATTATTTTAATTAGTATTACTCTAATTATTAATGCTTTGGGACTCTTCCCCCCCCCCATATTACAATAATTTGTATATCTTTCTTTGAGAAATGTTTGCTCATTTCCTTTGTCCGTTTATCACTTGGGGAATCTCATGTTATTATTATTATTATTATTATTATTATTATTATTATTATCATTGGAAAATATAGGTAGATGTGGGTTAGATTAGTGATGTCAAATTAAAATAGAGAGGCCACTTAATTATATATAAAGATCCCTATAGGTCACATATTGACTTAGAAAATCACATATTAACATTATTTATGTTCTGTTGTACTTTTACTTGTATTGTTATATATTTCTCAAGTAAATTTTAATGTGGGAAACCAAATTGTTAATATAAAAAAAAAAGAAAGAGGAGAATTCACAACAAATGAAAAAGAAATATAGGAAACCAAAACTATTTCACACAATTTTATGTCAGCAAAAATGATTTAAATGAAATGGGTGACTGTAAAAATACAAAATACTCAGTTTAACAGAATAAGAAATAGAAATTTTAAGCAACCTAACCTCAGGAAAATAAGTTGAATATATCATAATAAAACTCTCCAAGGAAGGAAAACAGAATCAAATGTGTCTACAAGTGAATTTTATCAAATATTCAATGAAAAATTCTTTCCAACATTATGTAAATTGCTTGCAAAAATGGGTAAAGAAGAGATTCCATCACATTTCTTCTATGAGACAAATATGTTCCCACTACTTAAACCAGTGGAAGATGAAACAGAGAGGGGGAAAAAATGACTTCACCAATATCTCTAATGGATATTGATGCAAATATATTGAATAAAATATTACCAAAGAGGCTACAACAACATGATTTAAAATATTAGTGTCATAGTTTGCTATAAGAATGACAGATTTATACCAGGAATGAATGCAGTTTTTAAAAATATTAATAAGCTAAATACATAATAGAACATGTTAATGACAAACAACAAAAATCACATGATCTTGTTAATAGATGCAAAGAAAGCTTTTGACAGAATACAATGCCTCATTATTTTAAAAACATTAAAAAGTATAAGAATAAATAGGCCTTTCCTTAATATGGTACATAGCATCTATCCAAAATGAAGAGCTGCTATATGTAAACATTATTGGAAATGGAGAAGTGCTAAAAAGCCTTTTCAATAAAGTCACAAGTGAAGTAAGATTGTACATTGTCACCAATTATTTGATATGGTTCTAGAAATTCTATCTGTAGAAATAAGACAAAAAAATAAATGAAGGGGATAAACATAGGTAAAGAGAAAACAAAATTAATGCTTTTTGCAAATAGTATGATTTTTCTAAAGAACACCAAAGGTTTGACAAAAAACTAATTGAAATAATTGCTAACTTGAGTAAAATGGGTGGATACAACAAGAGCTCACAAAAATCATTAGCCTTTCTGTATGTTACCTGCAACAAAACCCAGCAGGAAGAGGTAGAACAAGAATTCCTTTCAAAATAATTACCAAATATACAAAATATCTGGGAATCTACCTATTGGCATGCACAGAAAAATTATGTTAATACAAACACTCTAGAGAAATAAAGGCAATCAAATAATTGGAAAGATACTAATTGCCCATGGTTGGGTTGTGCCAATATAATAAAAATAGCAATGCTATCTAAATTAATCTACAGATTCAGGTCCATGCCAATTGAACTATCAAAGAGTTACTTTACATAAATAAAATTTGAAAACATACTAACGAAATTCCTCTATTAAAAGAAAAATTCAGGAATATCTAAAGAAATAATTTTTAAAAGGAGAAAAGGACCCAACAGTATGAAATCTCAAAGTGTACAACAAAGTAGTAACCAGCAAAACTATTTGGTGCTGATTTTAAACATAAAAAAATCAATCAGTGGAACAGGTTAGATACACAAGACACAAAAGCCATCAAACAGTAGAATAATGTTCAGTAAACTTGAAGACTTTACTCAGTCAAGGACTCATTGCTGGAAAGAAACTGCTTCAAACCTAGTAAGGTTCACAAAATTAAGTGTAGACCAACACCTCACATTATATACCACAATGAACCTCAAATTTATATATGACAGATATAAAATGGCATGTCACAGACAAATTAAAGAAGGGAAGAAGATAGCTTTCATAACTATGGTTGTAGGAAGAGTTCTCAAATAAACAAAATAGGAAGGATCACAAGAGATTAAGATGAACACATTTTGATTACTTAACATTGAAAAGGTTTTGCACTCAAATCAATGCAGTCAGAATTAGATGGGAAATAATTAATTGAGGAATTTTTTTTATAACTACTTTTTCTGCTAAAGGTTTCACATCCATTATATATAGGAAATTAATTCAAATATATAAAAACAAGGGCCATTACCCAGCAAATAAATGGCCAAAGGGTATGAATGAGCAATTCTCAAAATAAAAATGGCAAACTATTAACAACCATATGAAAAAATGTTCCAGGTCACTGGTAAAAATTGATATACAAATGAAAACAACTCCAATGTTCTACCTGATATCCATCAGATTAGTAAAGGTGAAAAAAATGAAAGTTATTGGAGGGGCTGTTGGAAGATAATAACATTAATGAACAGCTGTTGGTGGAGCTGTGAATTGGGCCCATTCTGGAGAGCAAATTGCTACTACTTCCAAAGAATCACTAAATTGGGCATACCCTTTGATCCAGCAATACCATTACTAGGCATATATAACTTAAAGAGATAAAATAAAGGGAAAGGACCCCATATGCCAAACATTTTCATAGCAACACTTTTTGTTGCAGCAAAAAGCTGCAAACAAAATTAGGCACCTCTGATTTGGGTACTGGCTGAATAAATTATGGCTTATAAATGCAGTGGAATATTATTGCACTGTAAGAAACAACAAAGGAATTTAAAGAAACCTGGGATGATTTATATGAACTGATGCAGAGTAAAGTGAGCAGAACCAGGAAAACCATACCTTGATTATAACACTGTGAATGAAAACAATTATGAATGACTTAAGAATTATGATCACTAGAATGACTAGTCACTACTCCAGAGAACTGATGATCAAGAATGCTGACCATTTCTTGGAGGAGAAGTACAAAATGAGACATTTATTTTCAAACATAGCCAATGTATAGATTTGTGTTTTTTTAAAACCACCTTTATTTGTTATAAGGGGATGGTTTTTTTTGGAGGGGGAAGACTTATGGACAAATGGTGATTAGTAATAGACTTCCCCTCTAAATAAAAGCATTACTGAAATGTTTAAAAAATACATAGAAGAGAAAAGAAAGAGCTGTAATGCCAATCAAAAGCAACTTCTAGGTTTGGATTATGGGCATAGCAAACTCCATTTATTCAGTGACAGATTAAGGCAAAACATTCACAGAAAATCAAAATATAGTATAACTCAATAATTTAGTAAGTCCTCGATTCAATTACAAAGTACCAAGGTCCAAGTGCCCCACCCCTGGGCAGTACATTCATTTAGTCAGTCAACAAAGTCTTTCTTCTCAAATGGAGATTCGTTTCCAATCATAAACAAAGTACATTCATTTGGTCAATCACAGAGCACAAAAAGTCAAAAGTTTCCCATCCCTGGATCACAACTGAATTACAATACCATCCATTAATGCCAAGCACTTTCTCAAAAGGGGCAGGAGAACACAAAAGGCCATCCACCCTTAAGCTACAATAAGGTTAAGATATCATCACAGCACTTAATACCCAAGGAGAGGTCCTTTCTTCATCTTGACCATGGCAAGTTCTCAACAATCTTTGTTCCTGGGGACACAAAGCTTAACAAAGCCACAAGATACATTGCCAGCATCCTCATCAATCCACTCTCTGCCTGCAGAACAGTCCCAGAACCCCTGAAAACATCAGCAAGACCCTCTTCTAGGATTTCTGTAAACATACAACAAGAAAATCCCCCTTCAGGGCTTCTGAACCAACAGCAAGGTTCCAGGACCTCTGCAACAACAGCACTGTCCTTCACCAACAGACTAATCTGGCAAAACATCATCAAAACAGACAGACAAAATATTGGCATCATAGCCATGCCTCCTCAGTTCTTGGCAGCTCGCTCTGGGTGACAGTTTTCAAAAATCCTGGGCAGCTCCAACTGGTCCTCAGTAGTCTCTCAACAATTCTGGCCCCCAGCAATTCTTCTCTCTCTCTCTGCCTCCACAATACTGCTCCCCCCAAATTCTTCTGGCCTCTTTCTGCTTGGGCTTCTCTCTAAATCCATGGCACCAGCTCCTCCCAGTTCAGCCCTCTCTCCTCACATCAACAAGTCCACCCCACAAGTGCAATTCACAAGTTCTGGGTTTCAACACTGAACCCCAAAATCAAGCCAATACAGGAGGATCCTTAAATTCCATTACCATTACAAGAGCTCAGAAGGGGGCTACAGACAAAGCTGGGCAGCACTATAAGTGCCATATTAAACCTAATATATACTTAGAAAAAACAAACTACATAATAAAGTTTCAGTTTCACATACAGTCCTCTTTTGTATAAGGAAATGTTCATTTTTCATGACGTTTGTCAAATTCATAATAATAAAAAGATTTTAATTTTTAAAAAGACATAACTTTTGGGGATGAGGGGGTTGATACCCCACTCTTCTTTGCCCTGGTCAGATCACATATGTAATATTATGTTCCACTCTGGGACATCAGTTTTGAAAGGCTGCTCATGTATTGAAAAGAGTCCAGAGAAGGGCAACTTTAGAATGTTATCTGAGGACTAGTTGAAGGAACTGGGATTGTTTATCCTGTAGAAGAGAAGACTCAGTGAAAACTGGCATATGCATTCAAAATACTTGAAAAACTATAATGTGAAAAAGAGGTTAAATTTATTCAGTTTGGCACTGTGGGGCAGAATAAGAACTTGGGTGGAGGTTACAAAGAGGCCAATGTGAGCTTGAAGTCGTTGAAGTCAGGCAAAGCCTTCTTAACAATAGGAGCTGCCCAACAGGTGGACAGGCTTTAGAGAGGTGATGAGTTCCCTCTTCTCGAAGATCTTCAAGCAGAGGTTGAACATCCACTTGTCCCACATTTTATAGTAGGGATGTCTTTCCTGGCTAAGTTGAACGAGATCAACTTAGAGTTCCTTTGCAACTCTAAATTGTGGCTGACTTTCACTCTCACTTTTCATCTTTATTCCTCCTCACCTAGCACTCTGCCTGATGCTAATGGACACGTGGGAATGGTTTGTTGAACTGAATTGAACTTTACTGCATAATTCTTTTTATTGCCCTTTGGCTCACTTGCCATTCTGATTCTTTGGAGAAGGTGGTATTCCAAGGCTTCTAATCATGTAGCATAACTGGAAAAATAATAGTGTTAAAAAGAAGTGTTTTGTGTGTGTGAAATGATGGCCATCTCTAGTGCAGGGTAGGGAGAAAGGGAGGGAGGGAGAGAGTTTGGGATAAAAAAAAATGAACTTTAAAAAGATATATTGTATTGGTAGAATAACTCATGTTATAGCCTGGACATCTAGTTATTCCTGTGTGGATCATTAACATTGGACTGAAGGCTAAGAGAAACTGGTTTCTAATCTTGGTTTTGCCATCATCTCACTGTATGTTTTGGAATAAGTCACTTAAACCTCTCTAGACATCAGTTTCTTCATATGTAAAAGGAAGGACAGGATTAGATAAATTCTAAGGACCTTTCCAAATCAATATCTGGGATTCAAGTTATTTTATTAAAGGATACAAACTAAGCCATTGAACACTTATTATTTCTTACTTCTTACCTATTTTTTTTCTTTTTTAAATTTGCGCTTTTCTGGGTATCTTGTTTTTACATCACCTACAATTCCCAATATATCTGCTCCTTCTCCCCTTGCCAGAATGTCATCCCTTACAAAAAAAGGAAAAACCCAGTTCAATAAAGCTAGTAAACATAGCAAAAAAAAAAAAAAGTATGTAGTGCTTCACACTCAGTCCCTTACCTTGGAAAAGAAGCACAAGGAAGGACCTTCTCATTTCTCTTGGTCATTATAGTTTTAGAGTATTCAGTTTCAGTTGTTTTGTTCTTATTTTTTCCATTGCCATTGTCATTGAGTAGATTCTCTTAATGGTTCTGCTCACTTTTCCTACTTTTAGAACTGAGAGAGACATCTTCTATTTTGTATCAGTTCATGTAATTCTTCCCATGCTACTCTGTAATATTCAATCACACTCATGCCCATTGAATTTCCCACAGAATTACTTTTAATCCTAATACTTTAAATCTTTGATACGCTCTGCACAACCTTGGAGAAAGCCAGTTTCAGGTTCAGAAACTTAGCCCTCAGTTTCTTCAACCATAAAAGGAAAGGGTTGAACCAGATGGCTTCTGAGATTCCATCAAGCTCTGGATTGATAAAGTCACTTAGCCTCTCTGGGCCTCAGTTTCTTCATCTATAAAATAAGAAAGTTAGACTAGAAGACTTCGGAGGTCCTTTTCAGCACTAGATCCAGGATACTCTTATTTGCAGCAATCTGGAACATCCTTCCCTCAGACTTGACTTTAAACTCACCGTAGATAACAGACGTTTTCTCACAGTATCTGTGACACATCTTAGTATTACTGAACAAGTATCAGTTATATCTCTATCTTGGGTAGAGCCAAAAGAAATGGAAAATGTGCTAGCCTCATTAACCAGATCATTCACAGGCATCTTAATTAAGTTGCCAAAGCTACCAATAGGAGAACTCTCTGCTGTCTTGGAAATGAAGTGTAGATGTACATTCTCCTCCCTTCATTTTGTATGTGTTTGTTTCTTTGGCATTGATTCCCATTATTCCTACATCGAGAAGCTGTTAGGACATTAGATTAGGAGCTTCTTGATTGAGGAGCTTCAGGAACTGGTTTTTTGTTTTTTTTTTTTTGCCTTTGGCGCATAGTGGGTACTTAATAAATTCGTGTTGACTTTATGTTTTTCCTCAATCAGTCAAGACCTGAGAAATATCCCCTGACTTGATGAGTTCAACTAATTGCTGGATCACCTACACTGGGTGATCATTCTTCTACCTTTTCTATCATGGTAGTGAACTGAAAAGACATTTAATAAAGGCATCAATCGCTATTCTAGGCACTAGGAGCATGAAGGGAAACAATCCCTCATGCCCTCAAGGAGCGTTCTTTCGTAATAATGATTTACCAAACACCAAATATTGCTTGGAAAAACTGGCCCAGGGCTAAGGTTTAGAAATGCTGGAAAGCCTTTCTTTTCCCCATCCCCCATAGAATCATAGATTTAAAAGTGAAAAGAATCTCAGAAACTATCTAGTCTAACTTCCCCCCTCCCTGGCTCAGTCTCATTTTATAGATGAGGAAACCAAGGCCTAGAAAGGTGAGGTTACTTTCCTGGGGTCGCATAGTAAGGGACAAAAGTGGGATTAGTGCCAGTTCTGATGCACTATCCACTCCACCATACTGCCTCTTTCGGCCATATTGGATCTTGTGTTGTTCTTCTTGTCTACAGCTAGGAGAATTAATCTATAGCATTATTTATATTAAGTAAGTGTTCCAAAATTGCCTGGCGCATAGTAAGTGCTTATAAATGTTTGTTGACTGACTTCTTTATAGTCACACAGCCACCACCTTAGTTCAGGGTCTCATAACCCATCACCTGGACTATTGCGATAGTAGCCTTGTAATTTGTCCCACTGCCTCAAGCTCTCCTCTTCTAATCAATCTCCAGTCAGCAGCTAAAGTATAGGTCTGACCAAGTCACTTTTCTATTCAATACAAGCTTCCTATTACTGCCTGGATCAAATATGAAATCCTCTGGCATTTAAAACTCATCACAGCCTGGCTTCTTACCATCTTTCTGGCTTCTTCCACGTGGTCCCTCCCCTCCCCACACTCCACCATCCAGTGATGCTGTCCTGTTTGCTTCTCCTCACACATGCCAGCCCATCTTCCATCTCCTGGCACTTTCCCTGGCTGCTCCCCATGCTCAGCATGCCCTCCCTCCTCTCCTCTGCCTCCTTCCTTCCCCAGCTTCAAGACTCAGCTCTAGGACTACCTTCTGTGGGCCTTTCTCAGTTCCTCTGCTTCCCTTCCCAATGGCTAGTGACTTTCTTGTGAGATTCCCTTTCATTTTTACTGTATTTTATCATTATTGTTATTAATAACCACCACTCATAGAGCAGTTTAAGTTTTACAAAGCACGTTACAAATACCATCTCATCTTATTCTCACAACATCCCTGGGAGCTAAGAGCTATTATTATCCCCATTTTACAGATGAAGAGATTATGGCAAATAGAGGTTAAGTGCCTTGCCTGCTCATAAGTGTCTGAAGCTCTATTTGAACTCAGGTTTTCCTGACTTCAGGTCCACCTAGCATTCCTCCTCCAACCTTGCTGCCCAAATATATCTGTATGCATATAGTTTCTGCATGTCTCTTCCATTAGAATGCAGACTTCTTGAGGGAAAAGACTTCCCTTCTGCTTTTCTTTGTACCACTAATGCTTAGGACAGAGTCGAGACAAGTCAACAAGCATTTATTAGGCACCAAATATGGTGACAGCACGGTCATAAGTACAAGGACCATTTTTGGCACACCACAAACCTTTCATAAATGCTTATTGATTGATATTGCTGAAAATTTCAGGAAAAAACTTTATTTTCCCTCATGAATTTTTAATTTTTTCCTTTACCTTTAATTTAAATTAGAGAGCAGCTGTGCCATGTGACATTGGCCCTATCCTGGAGAATGAATGACAGTATCATATGCCACAGAGAGAAAGGGCCATCCGAGCTTTGGCCCAGAGTTCCAACAGTGTTATCCGCAGGGCATGATGCCCCTCCTCAAGTCCTCTGTTGCCTGTCCTTACCTCTGGTTGCAACTTTTGACCTAGAACCAGCTTTCTGTCTCTCCCAGACCCTCCTATGACTGACCTACCCTGAGGATTCTTTCCTCATAACAACCTTGGGAGACAAACAGTGGAAATCTCATCATCCCATTTTTCAGATGAAGAACTGAGGTTATGGTGACTTGCTTTTGGTCACACAGCATCTAAAGTGGATTCAAACACAAGGTCTCTCTTTTTTAAAAATAACACTTGATTTCCTCCCAATTACATGTAAAGACAATTTTTAACATTCATTTAAAAACATTTTTGAGCTCCAGATTTTCTCTCTGCCTCTCTTACATCCCCCCTCCCTGAGATGGTAAAAAATTTGATGTTGG
This sequence comes from Pseudochirops corinnae, assembly GCA_028646515.1. Lineage (NCBI taxonomy): Eukaryota > Metazoa > Chordata > Mammalia > Diprotodontia > Pseudocheiridae > Pseudochirops > Pseudochirops corinnae. The sequence goes on from CM053585.1 coordinate 536,495,963, forward strand.
TTATACATGTTCAATCATGCAAAGCAGATTTCCATATTAATCATGTTGTGAAAGAAGATACAGACAAAAAGAAAAAAAAAACACAAAAAAATAAAGTGAAAAGCAGTCTGCTTTGATCTCCATTCAGACCCCACCAATTCTTTCTCTGGAGGTGGAGAGCATTTTTCATCTTAAGTCCATCCTTGACTCGGATCATTGCGCTGCTGAGAAGAGCTAAGTCATTGGCAGCTGATCATCGTACAATGTTGCTATTACTAGGTACAATGTTCTCCTGGTATTGCTTACTTCACTGTGAACTTGAGGTCTCTTGCCTCTGAGTTTCTCCAGGACTCCACCCCAGAATAGGGTGATAGAATAGAAGCCAGGTTGGGGAATCTTTTCTCATTGGGTTAGTGAAGCAAGCAAGGGGAAATATGCTAGTAAAGTGAGGGGGCCAAGCTTCCTTTGGTCCTTTTTGATAGAAGAAAGGTCTATGTCTTTCCCAAGGGGATCCCTCCCTCTGTCCACTTTCCCACTGCCAGACACTTTTCCCCTGGAGGTGCCCACACAAGAGAGAGCTCATTGGTGGGTGTCTGTTGGAGCCAATATGCAGGATTAGACATCAAACAACAGAAGAGAATCTGACCGACTTCTGTGATATTTCTGTGCCTTCTCTCTTTCCTTTGGAAGGAAGAGATCTCTGTCCATTTCTCCTTTTTGTCCTAAATGACAGCAAGTTTTGGAGCCTTGGCACCAAGCCCTCCCTGGGAGCCAAAATGGGGAAAGATTCTGGCTGTTGTCACTCATGTAGATCAAATGGTCCATATGTTTGCACCCGAGGTGGGATTTGTACTTTGAAAGCTTAAACTTCAGTTTTCCTCTCTTGCTAACAGCTCTGCAGACTGAACAGTGAGGAATCGAAAGAGACAGCTGGGGAGTTTTCTTTAGCTTGTCCTAACATTCTCTCAGCCCCATCAATCGTGCATTTCTTACCACACTCTTTCTCTTCCTCTTTTGTTCCATCCTATCAAAGCTTCATGGATTCAGTGTTTAGAGCTAAAAAGATCCTAAAAGATAAGTTTGTCTGGCCCTTTATTTTACAAATGAGGAAATGGAGTCCCAGGAGTGATTTTTATTCATTCAACAAACATTTGATAATTGATAATTCTATTGAGGCACTACCACCTAGTCACCCAAGCTTGCCTACCACCTAGTCACCCAAGCTTCCCATCTTGGAGCCCCCTTGACTCTCATTCATCTCTCTCATTCATCCAACATACCTCATCAATTGCCGAGTCTTGGGGATGCTACCTCTAAATATCTCTGGTCTACCTCGGTTTCTCTTGACTACCCCTGTTGTCTCTCATCATCACTAAACTGGACAAATGCAGTAGGTTCCTTGTAGTTCTCCTTACTTCATCTTTCCTCACCAATTCATCCTCAATTCACTTGCCTAAACAATATTCCATGTCACTGACCTGCTCAACAACATCTGATGGCTCCCTAGTATCCCAAGGATGAAATGCAGCCTCTTCTGTTTGACATTTTAAGGCTTTTATGACGAGGCTCCAAACTTCTTTCCCAGTTTTATCATATGGAACTCAATCTTACATACTATATAGCCCAGTCAAACTGACCTTCCTGCTGTCCTTCATGTATGATTCTTTACCTACCTTTGTACAGACTGTATGAATATACACATAGTATGTAAATGTCATGTAAGTATATATGAATCCATATAAATATATGTGTATATATGTTCACATATGTATATATGTACTTAACACTGCAATCATACATGGAGGCTTCACAAAGTATAATGGAAAGAAAACTGGCCTGGAATCAGAGACATTTGGATTCCAGTTTCTGCTCTGTCAACTAGGCATGAGACCTTGGGGAAGGTGTTTGGTTTCTCTGACCTTCAATCTCTTCATCCATTAAATGGGTTGGATCACACAGTTTCTGTTTCCCCAGCTCTAACATTCTAGCATAAGGTTCTCAGTCTATGATTCCAGGGCTTAGGTTTAGCCTGGATTTTCCCCAACTCAATGAGCATTAATACACATGTTTCTCATCAACTTGAAATCAAGGACTTCAGGGGAAATTCTGTTGGATCAGAAAAGTTCCACACAGTCCATTAGATTTCCAGGATCAAATTCCTCTTTCTCTGACTTAAAGTTGAGATGGGCTGAACTACAGAAGGCAGAGCCATGTTGTTCCCTGTTCCAGTAAATCAGAGGCAGGGGGGAAGGCAACAAGCTTACTTACTATGTGCCAGGCACACACCACACATTGGTGACACAAACACAACCAAAAAGAAAGCCAGACCCTGCTCTCTGGGAGCTTACATTCTAATAGGGGAAGACAACACACCAAAAGGAGTAGGAAAGGGGAAAGTAGGGATGGTTGGGGGTGGGGGAGAGGTACCTACATGGGGACATACTACTCAAATCCAAAAATCAGAAACATAGGTGATAGCAGAATCAAGACTGGCCAAACTGAGTCTGTTCCTAAAATGCACTAGGAGGAACTCATAAATGTGAGAAGGAGGTAGATGTAGAAAATGAGTAATATTTCCCTGTGAGAAGACCCCAGGTAAGACTGGGGCTGAGGCAAAGTGTTGAAAGTCAGCAGCACAGCCGGGAGGGGGATATTTCTGATCCAATCATTGTATGGTTCAAGAAGATACCACATCCCATATATCAGCCACTTTGGGTCATTAGATTAGGAGAAACGAATCAGATCACAAAGGCAGAACAATTTGAAAGCTTCAATCTATGTGTAAGTCACAAGGTCATCAAAAGCCATCCAGATACTTTCTTAAATCAACACATAGAAAAGTAGCTGAGGACCTAGGCTTCCTTGATTCTGTTAGATGTAGGTTAAACACTGAGGACAACAGGGTAAGGGACCTTTAAGAAGGAAATCTGGGAGCCACTCCTTCAGGGCTTGAGGTTGATGAGAGAGAAGCAAATACAGCTGAGTTTCTTGAATCATGAGGGCTGAGTCTTTTTTTTTAAATATTACATTCTTTTTCTCTTTTTTCCTTCCTTCCTTCCTTCCTTCCTTCCTTCCTTCCTTCCTTCCTTCCTTCCTTCCTTCCTTCCTTCCTTCCTTCCTTCCTTCTTTCCTTCCTCCCTCCCTCCTCTTCCTTCTTTCTTTCTTTCTTTCTTTCTTTCTTTCTTTCTTTCTTCTTTTCATCCTCTGAAGTAATTTAGCTTTGTACCTGGCATATAGTAAATGTTTAATAACTGTTGGTTGAATGCACATCTATGCTATGTTAAACCACAAGGATTTAGCAGAAGATCTATCTCATAACCTTCTTTAAAAGTCCAGACATTCTGTCCTGGCTATACCTTCTTACTAGATATGCTTTATTAAAGGCTAATGGATGTCAATTGGTTGATCGACATTGGAGGAGCCCACTGGGTGAAAGTTTATGAGTGATAGGAACCCCAGCTCCTCAGGGTTGTCCCTGTAGGGGAGCAGTAGTCAGCCACCTTTTGGGGCCCCAACCTGCTAGTGTGAGTGTGAGCTGGAAAAGTGTTTGATATTTTAATTGTTTTGGAGACCTTAAGGCACATTATACAGGTATCCCTTCCAAATCATTGGGGTTAGGGGTATGACACCCCCCTGTGACCTGGAAAATCTGCATAAAAATTTTTGGCCCTCCCTTCGTACCAGAGAAGAGGTCTGAATTTGTTTCTTTTTCTTTCATGGGGTGTTCAGTACCTTATTGTAAAATTTGGGCTAAGTATTTGATCATAGGCTGTATTATACAATACCATACATCTATTTTATGCATTTCTGAGTTTCTAAACTTTTCCTGTCATATGCTGGCCTTCACATGTCACCTGTGGTTTCCACAAAACTCCTCCAAATCCCCATTTAATTTCTTATGCCAGCCCACAATAAAATGTGATATGGGAGAGATCTTTGTCAATGTCAGTTATTGTGGTTAATTTGTTTCGTTGGATGACATCATTTCTCTGAGCATCAATTTCTTCATCTGTAAAATGCAGATAGTTCTGCTCCCGCCTCTTATGGTTTCTGTGGGGAAAGCACCTTGGAGCCTCAGATAGCTATGGAAATACTGGTTAAATTAGTCAAGCTGCCAGTTCTAGGGAGGAAGGTGGTGGGTTGGGAGCAAAGTCTAAGCAGACAGCAGCCTGAGAAACAGACACTCAAACTCGGGGATGCCTGCTGTTGTCACTGTGGGTGCCAGGACAACAAAGCTCTGAGGAGCCTGTCACTGTAGGAAGCTTGAGGGGGTAGTGGGGGAGGGGAAGGGAGAATGAGAGAGAAACGCCAAGAGAAAGAAAGAAGGGAAGGAAGGAAGGGAGAGAGGGAGGAAGGAGGGAGGGAAAGAGAGAGAGAGAGAGAAGTAGGAAGGAAGAAAAAATAAATGAGAGAATGAGGCAAAGGAGGACAGAATGAGAGCAATGCCTGTGCTCAGCCATCACCGGCAGATGGAAGAACCCTGTTCTTCTCTTTCGTAGCCTCGTACCCTGCCTAGACCCTTGCCAACCAAGGCAGGCTAGAGCTGTCCGTCAGGGGCTTGGGACCATCACAGATGTGGGAAGCTGGGATCTAGGCAGCCTTAAAGCTCCATCAGACTCATTTCAAGGACTTTTGTGGTTTCTGTGACTAGTTTTACTCATCTGCCCTACCTCCTTCCCTAGCACTGGGACTTGAAATAAATAGTTAGTTTGCTTTGTAAGAGGAGATTATTCAGAAATGGCATGAAAGGAGTAAAATTGGCATTCATCAGGCCCTTTGTAAATGGCAGAGCCATTGGGAAAGTGCATGGTGGCCGTCTGGCCTGGCCATTGATCAGCTGTGTGACCCTCTCTGGGCCTCAGTGTCCACATCCCCATGGAACATGCTGACAATAATGCCAACAGCTATGATAGGTTCAGCTTTGGTGCTTAAAGCAATAAGCCCATTTTAATTCACAGAAAGGAAGGCTTAAGTCTACCACGAGACAACAGAGGCAAGTCCTTGGGGTTAGGCTCAACAAGGAAAGGATGTCATTAGAATGTTAAGAGTGCCCTGGTCTTTAGGCCAGAGCAGAGGGAAGAAAACAGGTCAATGGGGGTATCTGGGAGAGGAGAACCCCACGATTTGGCACATCCAGCATCATCGGCCATCTGTCCCTCCTCATAGTTCCTAGGAGCCTGGATCTGGAGCTGGCCAGGGCTTTAGAAACCAACCTTATAAATCAGCAAAGCAAGGCTCAGTCCTCTTCCCAGGCCAAGTGACTTGACTAGGTCCTACAGTGACTTCTAGGAGTAAGTGACAGAATGTAGTTACTCTGATTTCAAAGCCAGTGTTTTCCCCACTAGATCATGCCGGCATCTGGACAGGGTCCCATCACCTGTAGACCTGTGAGGCAGCAAGAATGTTGGACTTGGAGTCACAGGACCTAACTCTGATATTTACTAGCTGTGTGACCTTGGGTAAGTCACAACCTCTCTGAACCGCTGATTCCTCCTTTGCAAAATGAGGGAATTGGACCAGGTGGACTCTTTGATACCTTCCATCAATGTTGTTGTTCAGTTGTGTACAACTTTTCATTACCCCATTTGGAGTTTTCTTGGCAAAGATACTGGACTGGTTTTGTCATTTTCTTTTCTAGTTCATTTGAAAGATGAGGAAACTGAGGCAAATAGGGTGAAGTGACTTGCCCAGGGTCATACAGCTAGCAAGCATCTGAGGCTGGATTTGAACTTAGGGCTTCCTGACTCTAGGTTGGGCACTCTATCTACTGAGTCACCCAGTTGCCCCTAAATCAAAGCGTTTGCCCTACATCCCTGAGATGAGGCTGGCCGAGGGCGATGGCTTTTATCAGAAAGTGGTTGGAGTCTCACTTGGACATATCTCAATGGTTTCTCATCTCTCCCATCACAGAGAGGGGGGCATTTGACCTTGGTCAGCTACATAAGCTGGTCTGGGCTTTTCCAGTGTACAATATAGAAGTTTCTAGATGTTTTCAGAAAATCACAGGGAGGAAGCCAGAAAGGTCGAGTCCAAAATACCTGAGAGGTTTCTGGACTTTCTCACAATTACCCCTGGGAGCCTTGGAGCAGAAAACCCTAGAACTGTGAACTCTCAATCCCCTGCCCACCCTGTCATCTCAGCAATCCTTCTTCCAGCATCTAATCTCCAGCTGTTTTTCTTTATGAGAAAAGCTCCTCATTTCATGATTGCATTTTCTGTCTTGGATACAGACCATGTCAGTGGCTGGCCAAAGGACAACTTTTAAGAGGAGTGAAATGAGAGGAGTAATCTCATTATTTGTCATTTCCTTTGCTCGGAAATCCCAGCATCCACAGAGACCCTCTCACCCAAAGTTAGCCACCAGAGGGATGAGGCAACTTGAACTTTCCAGGTTTGTAAAAGTGGCTTTATTACTCAGTCAACAAGCATTTCATAAACACCTACTGTATGCCAAGCATTGTGCTAAGAGCCAGGGATTCAAAGAAGGCTCCTTCTTCCCCTCCCCACCAAATGCACCAACCACAGAGTTCCTGTTCTCAAAAATATTCAGCTTTTAAGACTGTTCTTATCCCCTCATTCCTCTCACCTTTTTTTTTTTGACAGAGGTCAGATAGAAACAGTCTTGGAAGAAGCTGCTATTCTGCTATGGAGAATACTTTTATCTTTCATGTAAAGGGGGGTAAGATGATCTAATCAACTGATAAATATTTAATAAGCCCCTCCTATGTTTCAGGCATCTACTCAGCACTGGGGATACAAGAGAGGCAAAAAACAGTCCCTGCCCTCAAGGAGCTCATAATCTAATGGGAGAACAAACAAAGAAATACGTACAAACAACTATATGCAGGACAAATAGAAATAATTAACAGAGGAAAGAGACTGGAATTAAGAGGAGTTGGGAAAGACTTTTGGCCAGTTGGGTCCAACTCTTTGTGACCCCATTTGGGGTTTCTTGGCAGAGATGCTAGAGTGGCTGGCCATCTCTTCTCCAGCTCATTTGATAGATGAGGAAACTGAGGTAGTGACTGCCCAGAGTCCCACAGCTAGTAAGTATCTGAGGTCAGATTTGAACTCAGATCTTCCTGAGTCCAGACCCAACTTTCTGTTCAATGGGTCACCTAGCTGCCCTTTGGGAAAGGCCAGAAGACTGTTTTTCTGTAACTGAATACAAGTATTGGTGTTATTATCATTTATGTTAGCAATAGTTACAATAATAACTGACCCTTATATAGCAACTGGAGGTTTGCCCAGCACTGTACATCCATTATTTCATTTGAGCCTTGCAATAGTCCTTTGATATTATCATTAGCCCCATTTTGCTGATGAGGAAAAGACAGTCAGTTAGGTTACCTGCTCAAGATCACCCAGCCGGTAATTATTCAGAGGCAGGGTAGGAACCCAGGTGTTCCCAATGCCACG
>CM053585.1:536503860-536524626 GCA_028646515.1 Pseudochirops corinnae
TCGGTTACATTGGCTTTGTTTGTACAGAAACTTTTCAACTTAATGTAATCAAGATTATTCATTTTGCATTTTATAATCATAACATTTTTTTAATGTGCAGCTCATGAAGTTTCACAGGTGAGATTTAAAACCAAAGGCTCCATCCCAAAACATGTATCGGCAATAAGTGAATCTCCAAGGTCTCTTTCAGCTTTCCCGTTCAGATTTCCCAACCCCAGCCTCCCAATGGCGTGGCTTCCCTTTGCCAATCATTTCCAATTCATCCTGCACCTGCACATATCTTGTTTATACAAAGTTATTTGTGTATTGTCTCTCCTGGAGAGCAGGGGACTGTGCTTTTGTCTTTCTTTGTAGCCATAGTGCTTAATTAACCCAGTACCCAGTCCACAGTAGGTGCTTAATAAATGCTTGTTCACTATTAGTATAAATCAAGAATCAGGACTGAGTCTCTCATGGCTGTTGACTCCCCCTCTTAAATCTGGGACTTATGCTTTCCAGGATTTTGTCTTTAAAAAGACAAAAACAAAAAGAAAGCCAGTTTCAGGAGACAATGAGTTCTCCTTTACTAGAAATCTCCATGCAAAGGCTGGAGGAACAACTGTCAGGTGTGTGGTAGAGGGGCCTCGTTTTCAGGTATAGCTTTGGCCACTGGCTTTATGGGTAATAAAAAACAGTGATCATAGCTAACTTTTACATAGCACCTCTTCTGGGCCATGCACTGTGCTAAGCACTTTACAATTAGTAGCTCTGACCTTTACAACAACCCAAGGAGGTAGGTGTTACCATTATCCCCCTTTAACAGATGAGGAAACTGATGTAAACAGAAGTTAAGCAACTTGCTTAGTAAGTAACTAAGACTGGATTTGAACTCAAGTCTTTCTGATTCCAGGTCCAGCACTCTATCCACTGGGCCACCTACCTGACTTAACTATTGGTCCCTCCCTAACTCTGAAATTCTGTGATTCCAAAGTGAGTTGGGATAATCTCATGGTGCAGAGACTCCCAAGAACCTTCAGAAAGCTCCCTGACCTCTCCCATAGATATCTGACCAACGACTCCTAGAATGGGAGCCCCTGGAAGCCTATTTTTGGCTTGCCTATCTTATCATCTCTCCCAGGTCCTGGTACAGTGCGTATTGTACACATTAAATTTCTTTGTTGAGTGACTGTATTTAAAAAAAGAGGCTGCATTTAATGGTGGAGCCCAACCTTCAGGCAATGGTCACCAGGAAAAGCTTGTTTTCCTCTTGTGGGATTTGGTTAATACTGTCTGACAAATCATATTTAGAAAGAGGTCGTGCAATGCCATGTTTCAAAGACTATAGGCTCTACTTTTTAGCTCTCACAAAGAAACTGCTGACTAACAAATTACTTAAATTCAACCTTACTTTTTCAATGAATGAAAATCTATTTTCTCTCCCTCCCATCTCTCCATCTTAGACGGAAAAGAGAAAACAGAACTCTTGTAACAAGTATGCATAGTTAAGCTATGTCCAAAAGCTCATGTCTGATTCCTTGTATTGAGTCCATCCATCACCTCTCTGTCCAGTCCTTTGGAGTCATGGCTGGTTATTGGTATGATCAGAGTTCTTAGATCTTTCAAAGCTGTTCACAATGTCATTTTAGAAGAAATTGTTCTCCTGGTTCTGCTCACTTCATTTTGCATCAGTTCATACAAGTCTCCCCAAGTTTCTCTGTGACCATCTCTTAAACCACTTCTCAAAACACAATAGTATTCCATGATATTTATACACCATCATTTCCCTGATTGTTTCCATGTCTTTTCACCCTCAAAAAGAGCTGTTATATTTTTATACTTATGGATCCTTTATTTTCATTCATTGAAAAAGTAACAGGAGCTTGATATAATCTGGACAGTCTCAAGGGAGGTTTTCCTCCTGGAGAATCAAAGAAACCTCTCTAAAAGACACTTCCCTGAAGATCTCTCTTTTTCAAGACACTTCTGGAGATCTCTTCCTCCTGGAGAAGTCTCCACAAGAGACTCTCCCTTTAGGTTGACACCAATTTATTTATCAATTCATGAATCAATAGAGCTGTGAATTGGTCCAGCCATTTTGGAAAGCAATTTGGAGCTCCTGTTACTTCTCCTTCAGAATGGGGCATTCCTGGGTTCTTGGGCAACTCCATAGCAAGGCAGCTTGATGGCATAGACAAAGACTATTATTTTATAGGGAGGAAGGATGAGGCTTCATTTAGGTGCAGCTGATCAGTTACCTGTCTCTGATGTCAAGTGAGACAGATTCCAGATTTTGGTCAGTTATCCTTTGAGGCAAAGGAGTTCCCAGAACGGAGAAGTCTAGCGAAGGATTAGCATGTCTAGAACGGAGGCAGCCTGTGGTAAATGAGCTTTGAGGAATTCAGAGAGACATTTTCTGGATTACTAAACATATGCTAACACAGGTTTTTAGGGAAACTAACAAAAAAGATATTGCCCTAACACACCCAATTAAAAAAACCAACAACAAACCAGACGTTTCTCTCGGGCTTCTGTGTGACTTTTCTCCTCTCCTTGCTTTGATGCTGCAGTCATGCCCTTACTTTTAAGTCTATTTTCAAGAAAATTCATTCCTTTATTTGTTGTGCCCCTTGGCTCCCAAGACCAGCAGCACCTTTTTTCAGGATGACTTATAGAAAGAGTAAAGAAGGAAAAGGTCATGCTTCATTGTAGCGAAAGACGCTAGGCTCCATCACTTCATTTTCCAGCTTGCTACATAGACTGTATTATTATTAGGGCAGCACAGGCTAGAGACAGGAAGAGTGTTTTCACAAGAAAACCAGGGTGCACTGTTCAAGAAACTTAAGAATAATTGGGGGAGATGAAAGGGTAGAGCAGGTATTTTGAAAGGGGTAGGAGAATATTTCCAACCTTTACAGCCATGTCTGCTATAATTAATAATCATAATGATAATGTTATAATTTATAATAATAAACATTATCAATTGAATAAATGGATTAATTAAAGAATTCTCTAATACATTTATGTATAGAGACATTGGCATATACATGTATATGTGTGTACATAAAAGTATCACTCCACTCATATGGCCCCCACCCTAGCTCTGACTTCTATTATCTCTTACCTGAACTGCTGTAAAAGCCTCCTATATATCTCCCTGCCTCTAATCTCTCCCTGCTCCCAGAGTCCAACTCCTGCTAAAAGTCACTCCAAGGCAAAGGACTATGTTATTCTCCCACGCAAAAACTCTCAGAGATTCCCCATTGTCTCTAGGACATAAGGAAAGCTCACTAGCTTGCAATCCAAAGCCCTGCCCAATTTGGTTCAGAACAAACCAGCTTTATTTCACCTTGTTTCCAGTTATACACTTTCCATTCCAATCCCCTCGACTCCTGGTAGTTCCTGAAAAGGACATGTTTTCTGCTGCCAGCCTGTTTCTGACCACTGTATGTTTATCCAAGGTCATCCCTCAGGCCTCCAGTGTGGAATCCTTCTCTATTGGTCAAGGTTCCCCGCAGGGGTCTCTGCAAAGTTTTACCTTAAGAGAGATAGTGGAAAGATACAGAGAAAAATGGAGAGAATGCTCTGAAACACATGCTTAATGAAAGGATTTTTTTTTCTCTTGGCCCCTTGGGGCACAAGCTGGGAAAATAGATTGCTCAGCGAGAGCTCTGGACATCTTTCTGAGCCCCTGTCCAAGCCAGTGACAAGAGGGCAGAAGAGCAGGCAAGGTGTCAGAACATACTCAATGGGCCCCAAGTTCTTTCCTCTAGGGATTCAGTGGCATCGTGTGCCCCAAGCTCAGCTGTGTTTGCCTTGTTTGGAAACGGGGCTGTTCAGGGCTGTATGCTAAGCTGACCACAGCATGGTACGTTCCCAAGGTCCCAGAGAAGGCTGTGGCCAGAGTCATTCCACTCTGGCTGCTGTGCATACTAGACAATTGAAAGTGCAACCTTGTGACTGGCTGAGGGAGTGGATTGGGGATGGGCCAAGCTTTTCACCCAGCTGGACTGTTACCAGTTCAAACCCAACCTATTCTTTTGGGAGTCGGGAGAGCTGGGTGACTTTTGGATGGTGACTCGAGGACATCTGTCCCTTCCTGATTCGCAGTTCGGTGGCAAAGGCAATGAATAAGATGGACTTAAATGCTGCCTCAGTCATTTACTAGCTAAGTGACAAAATGGAGATGGTAATAGCTTCAGTAGATCTCTCCCAGGCTCTTTGGGAATCCAGTTACCCCTCCGTGGTAGATCATAAGTGTTAGAGCTAGAAGCAGCCGCTTCAGATTCTTTGGTGCAATTATCTCCTCGTTTACACGCATGCAAACTGCAACATGTAACACACATGCAACATATATGAATGAAAGACACACAAATGGAATGCGTACACATGCATGTGTGTGTATATATTTCCACTGATAGAATGTAATCACCTTGAAGGCAATGATGGCTCCATTTTTGTCCCCGTATCTGCAGGACCTGGCATCATGACAAACTCCTAGTAAGTGCTGAATAAATGTTTGCTGATTGATTTTACAGATGAGGAAACTGAGGCCCAGAGGAGAGAAGGTCACACAGGAGGCAGGTCTGGGACTCAAGCTCTGATTCTCAGATTCCAAATACAGGAGCCTTGCTGCTCAATCACACTACCTCTCTGAGGTTCCGTATGTTTCTGGAGCACTTCCTTGGGGACGTGATAGAGAAGGGGTCAGTATAGCAAGAACAGGTGATATGACCAGATTGCCATGGTTTTGTCCTGCCTGTCCCACCTTCGCCCTCCACAGAGCCCCTTTGGCAGGTGGTCCTCTTAATGCAGCTTGGGCACGGGGGTGGGGAAGGAAAGATGGGGTGTGAGGTGTGGGGTGTGGGTGGATGGGTGGGAGGGGGAAGGGTGGTAGAATCAGGGGAGGGCCCCTCTGGGTCCCCCTAGGGGTCAGCATTCTTTCCTTCTTCAGACCATCTAGTGTATACTTATCTGTTCACACACGTATCCTACTGATTCCCATTAGAATGAAAGCCCTGTGCCTAGCACAGAGCCTTGTACATTCTAAGAGCTTAATAAATGCTTATTAGATTCAATTAGATTTGAAGGGGTCGAGGAAAACATTAGGCTGAGTCTGCTACACACTAGACTTGGTTCCTTCCTCACAGAGGAGAGTCAGGCCAAGTGGAACAGAAGGCCTGAGGTCTTCCTCACAGAAATGAGAGTTGGAAGGGAACTCAACCACCATCTATGCCACCATCCTCACTAGAACACACCCGACAATTGGCCATTCAGACTCTCTGCTTGAAGATTTCCAATAAGGGAGAAACCACTGCTTCCTGCAGCAGCCCATGCCACCCCTGGAGGAGCCTAGTTAGGAAGACTTTCCCTCCCAAAAGGTCCAGATTTGTGTCTCTAGGACCCCTACCCATTCCTCCTGGTTCTTCCCTCTGGGGCCAAGCAGAACAAGCAGAATCTTTGAGTTGATTTCTCTCAGAAAGTGAGGCACATTTCCACATTCCCCCATCTTGTGTTTTCGAAGTTGATTTCTTAAACCCAAGTGTAAGGCTTTACATTTGTCTTTAGTAAGACATCTTACAGATTCAGCTCAGTGCCCTAGGACCTGTCAAGATCTTGGTGGATCCTGACTATCATCCAGCGCTCAGCTCTCCCTCTCCACTTGGCACCTTCTCCTAATTAAGTAAATTGGAGCAAGGCAATTTTTGTCTTTAGGCAGAATTAATTCATAGAGGGAAGCTCTCTTGGGCTTTCACTGAATTTTTAAACTGACTAATGGACTGATTTCAGCATTAAAGAGGGAGAAAGTTGCCAGCAGCTGCAGCAAAGCGATTCTGACATCATGTCAGGGCTGGACAAGCATTGTTTGTGTAAGAACAATAGGGGTGCTTTGGGAAGGGGGCAGGGGCAGTGCTTGGAACAATGCCCTCCAGTGTCTAGCACGGGCCCATCCTAGTTGTGTGTCTGGAAGCGCCTGTTGGTAGAACTTTTCCTGATAATAGAAGGCGTATTCAGGATTTCTCCATAGTGAGACAACAGCTCCTACAGTGTTAAAATTCACCCCAGAGATCAGATAGAAAACCAGCTGCATAGTGATTGAGCGTGATCATCCAGGGGCATTGTGATAGGAAAGAGCACTGGCCAGATAGTCTAGTCTCAGGTCCTAGGTCTGTCTCTGTGGCAAATTAGCTATCTGACCTTTCTCTAGGATCTCAATGTCCTTACCTGATGAAGGACTTGAATTAAATGCTCTCTCAGATCCCTACTGGAAATCTCTATTCCTATAACTTTGTGTAGGTGGCAGCTCCATAGTATTGGAGGTGTGCGTTGCCCTTAGAAGCATGTGTCCTGACCACAAAAGTTCCCTACATATATATGTCCCAGAGGTATAGGAGATACCCAATCTTCTCGCTGATGGTGTATGTATTTGTGGAATATACCCTATGTTTATGGAGAAGGTTTTTATTCAAGCAATTCTCATCACCCACCCTCCCAGCTTCCCCTCCATTGTAATAGGTCTTTCATGACTCTTCATGTGAAATAATTCACACCATTCTACCTCTCCCTTCCTTCTGCACCCAGAATTAATCTCTTAATTATTTTTTATGCCATTCCATCAAATTCACCTTATACCCATACCCTCTAGCTATACTATTAGTGATACAATTTTTAAGAATTATAAGTATCTTCTTCCTATGTAGGGATGTGAACAGTTGGATTCTCTTATGACTTATTTTCCCTTTCTACGTGCTTATGCTTCTTTTGGGTCTTTATAATGCAGATCAAATTTTTTGGTTTAATCCTGGTCTTCTCCTTATGAAAGCTTGAAATCCTTTTATCTCATCAAATGCTCATTTTTTCCCTTGATGTATTATGCTTAATTTCATGGGGTAAGTGATTCTTAGTTGTAGTCCTAGCACCCTTGCCTTCCAAAATAGCATGTTCTATGACCTCTGATCTTTTAATGTTGCAGCTGCTAAATCCTGTGTATTCCTAATTGTGGCTCCCCCATCTTTGAATCATTTCTTTCTGGCCACTTGCGGTATTTTTTTTCCTTGACCTGATAGTTCTGAAATTTGGCTATAATGTTCTTTGGAGTTTTTAATTTTGGGATCTTGTTTCTGAGGTGATTGATGAATTCTTTCAATGCCTATTTTGTCCTCTGCTTCCAGGACATCAGGACAGTTTTTCCTTGACAATTTCTTGAAAGATGCTGTCCGGGTCCTGTCTGCGGTTCCCACGTGCAGGTATGAGAGTGATTCTGGGTGTTAATATTTGTTGGGATCTCACAAAAGTATAGTCATTAAGGACCCAATTTGAGGACAACAAAAAACTAACCTCATCTAAAGGCATTTTTTAATGTATTTTTCTTTTTTTGTTGGGGGGGAGGCAAGGCAATTGGAGTTAAGTGACTTGCTCAAGGTCACACAGCTAGTAAGTGTGTCAAGGGTCCAGGGCCGGAGCTGTTCACTGCACCACCCAGCTGCCCCAAAGGCATTTTTAAACTGTAGCCATGTCCTGAGCTCACTTCCACCCCCATCCAAGGTATGCTTATTTTTCCAATGTGTGATGACCCATCCCTTACCTCAGGATTACCTCCTTGTAGGTCTGCCTCATGGCAGGTTATGGAACTCTTCTTCTACGTAGGTAAAATAATTTCAGGATGAGGTTTTTATGTCTTCAGGTGGTGGCAGGAGGAGGGAATAAGCGTCTATATGATGCTCGCTGTCTGCCAGGCACTGGGCTAAGCACTTCACAAACATGCTCTTATCTGATGTTCACAACAAATGTTACTATTATTATCCCCACTTTACAGTTGAGGAAACTGAGGCGAATAGAGGTTAAGTGACTCGCCCAAGGTCACACAGCTAGTATCTCATGGAGGTCCTTGGGAGGGCATCCCTGTTCATGTTTTATCACCCAATGATCAAGAAATACTTTTTAATGGCCAATTCAGATTTCTTGTGGGTCTAATTGAATCCCATTTCCTCTTATTGGGTTCACTTTAAATAAGGAGGTAACTTCCTCATGAAAACTCTATCTTTATTTGAAGACAATAATTAAGTTACCTTTTGGCCATCTCTTCTCCAGATTCTCCCCTGAAATAACCTATTTATTTTGAATTTTGTTTATATTTTCCCCCAGATAGAAGATGATCTCCTTGAAGGCAAGAACCATTTCAATTTTCTTTATGTCTCTGGCATTTTGCACAGTGTCTAATACACAGTAAGCACTTAGTCAATACTAGCTGACTGATCGATAGGACCATCCCAGGGAAAGATCTCCCTTCCCCCAATTCAGTTAAAAAATGGCAAAAGGTAAAGGCTGAGCAGCGTGTCCCTTCTCCATCCTTCACAGATTTGGGTCTTCCCAGTTTCCCCCACACACTGTATGGCATTCACGGAAGGGCAAGTGAAAAACATGCTATTGAAGAAAGACAAAAGGGCCTTTTTTCTCACTCAAAAATAATAAATTGAGAGCATTGTCTCTCCCAGCTGCTTGAGTTCCAAATCTGTAGACTCTTCCTGGGTCTCCTTGCAGTCTAGTGACAGGCAGCCCCACCTTGCTGCCACTCCTGGCCAGAATCCCGAGCAGCAGCAGCCCCTCAGCAGGGCTTCAGGCTCCCTCGGGCAGAAGCCCTCCCCCAGCTCCTCTGAGCTGGGTCTGAGAAGATTCCCTGGGAATAGGCTTTCTGGGGTTTGCTAAGCAAAGGGGAGTTGGTTCCAGTTCTATGGAAACTGGCACATGGGGGTGGATTTGAAATTGGTGCCAGCCAAGCCCAACAAGGCTTCTTCCTTTCCTTTTCAGGAAGGCATGTGTTCCAAGGGTGTTGTTTTCCAGTAGTGGGGATGGGTTTGTGTCCAACATCAAGCATCCTCTCACTCACTCACTTGTCCCTTTCATGGTGCTGCTGATGGTGACAGTAGAATTGGTGTGAGATTTGGCCATGGCCAGAAGGAGATCAGAGAGAAAGAATTTGTGGCTGCCTTGAAACAACAAGAAAAACGGATTTTTAGGTCCAGAGCTAGAAGGGGGTGCTGAGGCACATCTGGTCTGTGTTACAGGTGAGGAAATGGAGGCCAAGGTGGTTCAGTGACTGGTCAAGGTCACACCAATAGGAAGGGGGAGAGGCGGGCTGTACATCCAGGTCCTCAGGCTCCAGAACCATTGCTGATGCCCCAGACCCCACATCCTCAGACCACTGCTGTGGTTCTCCAAGGGTCACTTCTCTGTGCTGTCACACTTGGTCCTCACAACAGTCCCATGGAGTGTGGATCCCAGGTATCATCACTCCCATTTTAACCGAGGATCAGAGCGAGATGGCTGACTTGTCTAGGACCACACATCTACTTGGCAGCAGTGACAGGACTGGACAGTGACCAGGCTTCTTCTGACTCCATATCCTTTCTTTCTACTTCACCATGCCATGGGCAGAGTGGATGTTTTCTTGTTGTAGCATTCTCCCATCCCTCAGCCCTAGTGACCAAAGAGCTGGCCTTGGAGCTAGCTGGGTTGAAGGCCAGCCTCTGACACCCTGGCTGTGTGACCCTGGATAAATTACTTCTCAGTGCTTTGAAATGATACATTACAGGCAAGGTGCCAACCTGCACTGGTAGAGGGGTTCTTTCCTCTCTCAGTGACATCACAAATCCAGTCCCTCTCCCCAGTGCCCACTACAATAGTAGGTACTTTATAAATACTTCTTCAATTGAGTGGTTCCCTAACAGGGTACTCCCTTCAGCCCACCAGCCACATACCATGTACTCAGCACTAGGCTCATAGCATCATCAATTTAGAACCAAAAAGGAACCTGGATCCACTGAGCCCAGCCTTTCATTTTACAGATGAGGAAACTGAGGTTTAAAAGGCTAAGTGGCTTGTCCAAGATAATTTGATATTCATCTTCCCTCCCTGAGAAGGGGCAATGCCCCATGGCCTCTCCTGCCACTG
Organism: Pseudochirops corinnae; assembly: GCA_028646515.1. Lineage (NCBI taxonomy): Eukaryota > Metazoa > Chordata > Mammalia > Diprotodontia > Pseudocheiridae > Pseudochirops > Pseudochirops corinnae. The sequence goes on from CM053585.1 coordinate 536,513,788, forward strand.
GGTCTCATGTCCTAAGGCCTGGCCATCCCCCTTTCCCCCCAACCTGAACTGCCTCAAATCTGCCTGCACCAACAGACCTGCCTCTACCTCCTCCCTAATCAGGAGTCTCCCCTCACTGACTTGGGAAAAGAGGGTGAAGAGGGATGGCAGTGGAGGGTCCTATGACAGAGAAGGCCAGGCTGGCACTTCTGAGCAGCTCTCTCCAGAGGTCAGGGAGTAGGATAGAAGATGGTAACAAACATGACAGCCAGAGAGGGGCTTCCTCCATCCAGCTCACCGGACAGATGGACAGGACACCGGAGGAGGAGACTTCCACAAAGCCCCCAAAGGGTGACCCAGCCGAAAGAGTCCACAGATGCCCTGCCTGGTGATTTCAGCATCCCCTCCCTCACCCTGCTCAAGGTTCTGCCTCACTAATGGACAAGGGGAGAATCCTGGTTAGTGCAAAGAAGGAAGAGATATTGCATTGGTATTTCCTGTCTTCCAGCCTTTGCTGGAACAAGTGGCAGGCTTTGTGTCTGGTTGCATACTGGTATGGCTTAAATGACTGTAAGGTTTTAATTCTGGGATTAGAACAAGATAACTATGAGTAGAAAATTAAGTTCATGCTCTCGGCATCCCGAGAAAGGATTGCTGGGATCTGGATGCAGACTGAAGCATACTGTTTTAGGTGTGTGTGTGTGTGTGTGTGTGTGTGTGTGTGTGTGTGTGTGTGTGTGTGTGTGTGTGTATGTTTTCCTTTTTGGTCTGTTTCTTCTTTCACAACATGACTAATATGGAAATAAGCTTTACATGATTGCACATATACAACTTAGGTCAAATTGCTTACTATTTTAGAAAAGGGGGGAGGGGAAGGAGAAAAATTTGGAACTCAAAATCCATTTTAAATGAATGTTAAAAATTGTCTTTACATGTAATTAGAAAAAATAAAATGCTATTTAAAAAAAAAAAAAGAAGAAAAAAAAGACAATGAAGTCCAGGATTCCTTTCGTGAAGGCACAGAACACCAAGAGATAGCAGACATTTGTCCCAGTCTAGGAATGTAAGGTCCCTGGGGGCAGGGGCTGCCTCAATCTTCATCTGTGTGTCCCCAGTACCTAGCACAGCCCTCTGGCACACAATAGGGATTTAATAAATGCTTATTGATCAATCACAAATGAAAGCCTCATTCAGTGAAAACGGGTTGTTTATTCACACCATGACTTTGGAGCAATGAAATGCTTCTTCTATGGGTGAGATACTTGAGATAACATGTAATATTCATGGCTATTGCAGAAAGACTAAAATGGAAATGTAGGTCATCTAGTCCAATTATCTCATTTTCTCAGATAAAGAAACCAAAGCACAGAGAGAAGTAGTAATTTGTTCAAGGTGACAAATGCAGTAATCTGGGATCTTTGACTCCGTCTAGTGTCCTTTCCACTCTACCTTATGGCCTATTACAGTCCAACTCCTCTCATCAGTTTTTTTACAGGTGAGGAAACAGAGTCCAGAATCACTTGTCTGAGGTCACACAGGTAGTAAGCTGAACTCAGGTTCTTTAACTACAGGCCTTGGGCTCTTTCCCCTGCACAATACGGCCTCATAGAGTCCAAACCCTTCTCATCTTTTTTTTGTACAGATGAAGAAACTGAGGCTAGAAGAGGGTAATTCTTGAGATTTAGGTGCCGATAGGATATTTGGATGGATATGTACTCTATGCAAGTGGGGATGGTTATGGGAAGTGAGAGAAAGCTACAGGAGTGAATAAGGTCACAAAGGGAGAGAGGAGACACACACACACACACGTACGTGCACACACGCACATGCTCAAGTATCTTCTGGGTCTCTTTCCCTGACAGGTTGATCTTCTCAAATATGTTTCAGGCCAGCCCTACCAAAAATTTTCTTTTACCTAAAGAGACCCCTGAGAAGCAGCAAGGAAGGGGTCCAAGGAAGATCTGGAAGGTAGCCTAGAACTGTGCTTGGTTGGGGAAGTGCAATCTGTTTCTTTTTTTCCTTTTTGGATTAGACCTCTGACTTCATTGGTATGGGCCATTCTTTGGAAAGAAACCTCCTTTCCCAATGCAGGTTGACATCAGCTCTGGAATTTATGTCTGAGAGAGTTGTCTTGGGGCACCGGGAGGCTGGACACCCATAGCTGGCTCCCAAGTCACTTTCTTAATCTTCTCAAAAATTTAGCATTCCATCGCCATGGATTTTCCCTCCACTGATAAAGATGGCAGCCCCTCCACCCAATGACTTCCTAGTCAAAATCGTCATTCCCTGGCAGTTGGTATTTTGGAGAAGGACCTCTCCAAACCCAATTAGGGGATTCTCAGACCACAGATGTCTCTTGGTGCATTTCTAATTTGCAGTCCTTTAGACTGAAGCCTTTGAGAAAGCCATACCATTGTGACCCATGGGAGCAAGACTGTAAGGATGAAAGAATCTCCAACATGGATACTTGCAAGTTCATAGGATTTAGGGTTGGAAGGACCCTTTAGGGACCACAGAGCTAGAGCTGGGAGGGAGTCAGAGGCCATTTAATTCAATTGCTTCATTTAATACAGTGGTTCTCAACCTTCCTAATGCCTTGACCCTTTAATACTCATATGTGGGCATATCTGCATGTGGGCGGACCTGCCTGGAGATGGATAGAGGAACGGTGTCTCGGTTCCTAAGACCATCAGAAATATGTGTTTTCTGATGGTCTTAGGCGACCCCTGTGACCCCTATGAAAGGGTTGTTCGACCCCCAAAGGGGTGGCGACCCACAGGTTGAGAATGGCTGATTTAATAAGTTAAGGAAGCTGAGACCCAAGGTCACACAGCTCATGAGTGTCTGAGACAGGATTCAAAGACAGGTCTTCTTGATTCCGAATCTAACATTCTATCCACTGATACCACCGTGCAACAATCTGAACCAAGGTCCCCCAACTCCCTATAATTTTGCTTTGAATAAAGAGAGCTCATCAAGAATATTTTAGAGGAAATTGAGTTTCTTACCCAATAGGAAAGCAGAGGGGAAGGGCATAAGGGGGGGGCATGATAGAAGGGAGGGCAGACTGGGGGACAGGGTAATCAGAATGCTTGCCATCTTGGGGTGGGGGGAGGGGAGAGATAGAAAAAAAATTAGACCTCAAAATCTTGTGGAAATGAATGTTGAAAACTAAAAATAAATAAATCCTGAAAAAAAAGACTATTTTGGAGGAGAGTTCAATTCATGGCAGCAACAACAACAACATGGCTGTTGTTTTTCAGTTCAACTCTTTGTGATCCCATATGAGATTTTCTTGGCAAAGATCCTGGAGCGGTTTGCCATTTCCTTCTCCAGTGGATTAAGGCAAACGGGGGTTAAGTGACTTGCCCAGGGTCACACAGCTAATAGGGTCTGAGGCTGGATTTGAACTCAGGTCTCCCTGACTCCAGGCTCAGCACTATCTACCTCCAGTAAAGATGGTAACTATAATAATAGCTGTTGATGTGGTAGCTTAAGGTTTTGAAGGTACTTTAAAAGTGTTATTTACAGTACTCTCAGGAACTCCATGTGTTAGTCAATGCCCATTTTAGTATGAGGAAATAGGCTGAGTAGTTCAGTGGCTGACACACAGTCACGTAGGTAAGCAAGGGGCTGGTGCAGGATTCAAATCCAGGTCCGAGCGCAGCACGTTTTCCATCCCATTGTTTAGGAAGAGAGGCTGTAGCAGTCCAGGAGAGTTAGTCGCAATGAGATGACCTGGGAAGAAGCTGACAGGCTGAGGCCCCATTCTCAGGCTCTGGGGCTTCCCAGGGTCCAGTAGGGAGGGCTGCTGACCTTCCTGGGAGCTTCAGCAATTTCCTTGGCCCTTCCAGCACATCTCTTACTATCAACAAATGAGTAAAAACTGTCTGCAGATTTGGAAGTAGGAGTCTGCTCCCTTGGAACCTTCCACAGTGGCCCCTAAACCTTGGGTGAATAAGCCAGCAGCCATTGAGTAATCTCCCCTGGGGACAGAAAGGCTGATTAGGCAGCCTCAAAGAAGTGCTGAGCAAGGAGGGGGAGGGCTCATGGCCGCACAGTCACTGGGAGTCACTGATCCAAGCCTAGGTGAGAGACAGGACCAGGCCAGGTAAGCCCTTGGTCAAAGGCCCTCGTTGTATTAGCCGCCACTCAGTTATTCAGTAAACCTGTTAGCCGAGTTCTTCCCATAGCTTTGCAATCTCCCGGGAGAGAAGTCAGGCAGGTTTGAAAAAAGCCTGTCCCTTATCACGATAGTGGCTCCAGCAGGTTCAGCTGATTTGGCTTCAGGCAAAGTGGGGAGAGGGATGATGAAAAGTCCTCCCTGCCCTATTTGTATTACCCTCAGATAAGAAAGCTGCACATGGCCGGTCACACATATTGGGGCTTTCTCTGATGGAGTTGTTCAGTGGGAGCCCTAGGCCATTGCTGGGAGATGCTTATCGAAAAGAATCCAAGTTTCCATTTAAACATACACACCCACATATGCCCACAGGAGCCCACAGCATGCGTGCGCATGTGCACGCACACGCACACACACACACACACACACACACACACACACACACACACTTCTACACACCTACAGGCCCCTACACTCTTATACACACCCAACCCCTACAAATTCCTACATTCCTGACTTCTTGGGTTTTGAAGTGACTTGTACATTATGGGTAAGTCTTTCTGTGTGAAGGCTGACCCCTGAGACATCCACCACTGAACATTTTTTATCTATCTAGTCCAGTCTTTATTTTACAGATGAAAATGAGGCCCAACCAGGTGAAATTTCTTGCCTGCTGCATATCTGCGTCTGAGCCTAGCCTGAGCTGCTTGGCCTGGTGTTGTGGGAAGGCCCCTGATTCTGAATCCCATTCCAGTTTCGCTGCTCACAGACCAGCTCTGTGACCTTGGGCTTCCCCTCTGCCTCTTCATCTTTCAAACCTCTCATTTTCCTGGATTCTGTGTTTCTCTGTCTCCATATCATTTTCTTTCTCTTATTCATCATCTTTTCCTTGATAATAATAATAAATTCACCAAAGTTGAGAAGCTTCTGTTGGTTAATTTTCCCAGTCGTCCTTTCCCTTCCTTTTCATTACATCTCATACTTTGCTGTGTATATCTTGCAACAACTAGGCACTATCTTTACCTCAATTCAACACTCTTTCCAGGAGGCCACAGTCCCTCTAAAACCCTGAGGCCACCCTGGGGACTTGTAAAAATGCCTCATTTGTTCCAATGTAGAGCCTAAGGAATTTTTACTTGTTTTTAAAGAAAGTCTTAGGGAATGAGAGGAATTAGGTTCAAGCCCCTCCCACCTTGGATGCTGTTTCTGCCCCCATAAAGTGAGTGGGTCGCACCTCTAAGGTCTAAATCTTATTTTTGTACACAGGTATGGTCTTCACCTTAAAACATGGGGACACTCCAGGAAGATCCTCTTAAAACCTGGGGTGGGTCTCTCCCCAGATGATTCCTAAGCACCTTTGTTCGGTTTAGTTCAGTTCAGTTAGTGAAGATTCCAGAACTCTTAAAGAACAATCTCCAAGTTGACCAAGAGAAAAATCTGGGAGAACCAATTTTCCCAAGTCCCTGGGGCTCCCCAAAGCTGCCTTGAAGTTTGGAGAGCTCATAAAAGTACAGAGTAAAAAGATAAATAGAGGGCAGAAATAGTAGGTGCTTAAAAATGCTTATTGACCTTAATACTTTGGGTTTTACATACATGCACAAGCACACATTTATCTGTTAAATCATTGACTAAGTCACATAGTTTGGTTTGGACTATTCCAACTTATTTTTTTTCTACTTAAAGAATGCCTTGCTTTGTGGTGTTTTGTTTTTTTTTTAACTCCATACTATAATTCATGTTTCTTTTAAGTAAGAATCTTGCTTATGTCCTCACATAACAATTTACATTGGTCTTTTAAGAATGTTATGACTTAAATTTTAAAGGTCATGGGGAAATAACTTAAGGCAGTGATATTATTAACTATTTCTAAAAAATCCTTGAGGTCAGGTGTTAAGGAAGAGAGGGAAGAAAGCTGGGGAGTATCTTTTGGGGGTTGGTGTTAGGATTGGGAGAAGTGTCAACCACAAGTTACCTTCATTCTCATGCCTTTTTCTTGCTAATTGGGTGATAAGCTAATTTTTTCCCACCTGTTGGAGTACAAGAACGTGGCCAGTGCTCTCTACATTTTAGCATTAAGAAGCGAAAATTTTATAGTTACATCTTTTGTTTTGTTGGTCAGTTATTTCAGTCATGTCCAACTCTTCATGACCCCATTTGGGTTTTCTTGGCAAAGATACTGAAGGGGTTTGCATTTCCCTCTCCAGTTCATTTTACAGATGAGAAAAATGAAGCAAACAGGGTAAAGTGACTTGTCCAGGGTCACACAGCTAGAAAGTCTCTGAGGCCAGTTGGGAACTCACTGTGCCACCGAGCTGCCCACTTACATCTTTAGGTATCATTGTCCTCATTTGGAATCCATGGTTCCATTAAGGTAGCCTAGGATTATATTAGCTTCCTTGGTTGCCATGGTAAATTTCTGACATAAAGTGCAATAACATTTCTGGATCTTTTCTAACATGATTTTTTTGTCTAGTTGTTTCTCGTGTCCCTATGCAGTTGATTTTTTGAACCCAAGTGTAGGACTTTACATTTATTTCCATTATATTTCAGCAGATAAGATTTTATGATCACCCGATCAGTTAATGATTTTGACTGCCCACTGAGTACCCATCACTTTAGGGAGTCACAAAGTGGAAGTGGCGGTGGCAAAGGTAGAGGAGTGGTTATAACTGACAGTCTTTAAGGAGAAAAGCAAAGCAAACATCATTTGGGTATACAATCCCCAAATCCTCAGTCTCCAGCTGGAAGGAAGCTAGGAGGCCATCCAGGCTCACCCTTTCATTTTATAGATGAGACTGAGGTTCTGAGAGGTTAAGACTAAGACTGGAGTCTTTAATTATCAAGAGATTTCCAGGTCTACCTCAACTTCCTGAGATTCCTCTCCTCTCCTCCCCTCCTTACATCTATTATCAGGATGCTACTTTTGAGATGCTGTTGGGCAGCTTTCTGAAGAAAGCTTCTGAAAAAAAAAAAAAAGCAATGGGCAGTCTGGTTAACCTGAAAGAGGATGTGATTCACCTGAAGGGTGTGTTTCTATTCCTTATGTTATGCTGACCTCTAGAGGCCACCAGTGAAAAATCACCCTAGAGAATAGGTTGTACTATCTGTGCTTCCTTTCTATGGGGAAAGCCTTGGGCCACCATTTAGAAGTTGTAAAGGTCAATTGAATATTTCTCTGCTCATGTCACAGTGGAAAGAGCACTGGATCTAGGGTCCAGAGACCCGAATTTGAATCCGGGCTCTGCAACATATGATGCTGGGTAAATTTCTTTCCCTCCCGGGGCTTCAGTTTCCTCATCTGTAAAATGCCTAAGTGACAGTCTGAGGTCCCTTCCAGCTCTCAATCCAAGCAGCAAGACCCTGGCCGGGTCCCTCTCAGGGCTTCAGTCTTCTGAGAGGTACGGCCTAGCTAAGCTCTGAAGTCCCTTCTTCCTCCAAGTTTCGTGATACTAATGAAAGGTTTTCTTACATGAAGTATTTCCTTGGGCTTCAGCTCTCTACTAACTGAAGAATCTATCAAGTTTATTCTTTCAGTGGAAAGAAATAATAGTGATCAGTAGTTAAACATTATATGCTTCCCAGGGAGGACAGAATGGTATAATGGAGAAGGGAGTTGGCTCTGGGGTAAGAGGGCTTGGGTTCAAATCCTGGCTTAACTACTTATATTCTGTGTGACCCTGAGCACAAAAGAAAGCATGGAGACACCCCTACTTTGGCCTGAAAGGACCTTACCATGTTGAAGAGAGCCTGTGATTAATGATTTGGAGCTGAGAGGGAACTTACAGGCCATGGATCCCTGCCTGGAGTCACACAGCTAACAAGCGTCAAAGGTAAGATTTGAACCTGGGTCTTCACCACCCCAAGACCAGCACTCTATCCCCTATGCTATACTGTCCTTTATAAATAGCACGCAAAAATACCAACATACAAAGACAGATGTGCTCAGAACTTGGGACCTGAAATCAAACCCATAAATGAAAAACAACAATTGTTCTTCCAATTTTGTTCTGTCATTCTTGGCTACTGAAAAGAAGCAGTGCTTCAGGGATAGATCCTGGTTCATATCATGCTCCAGAAACTAGGCAACTGCACAAGGCTCAATTTCCGCATCTGTAAAGTGAGATGATTAGACTCCTGGGTCCCTTCCAGCTCTAAATATACAACCCTTTGGTCAGTTAGTAGGGGCCTTTCCACTGATTTCTAAGGGAGTGGGGAAGGTAGGGAAGATTTGTTTAGGCTTAGAGAAACCCTGAATCGTCCTGCCATGATCCTGCATGCTAGTCTCTTTCAGGAACCTCTGTTCCCCAATCAGACTCTACCAGCTCCAATACTCAAAGGAGGAATTTTCCAGCCAGAACTCAGAGTCTAATGTGATAAAATATGAGAATTTCCAGCATCACTCCTTATACTTGGAAAAAAGGGGCCGTTTTCTGTCCTGATTGCCCACTCCTCCAAAAAAAGGATTGGCACACAATGCAGGGTTTTTTTTTAAATGTAGGGAGATGGTGAGGTCTTATACTAGCCAAAACAGAACAGGGGAGTCAGATTTTTTGTTCCTGATAGCTATCCATAATAAAGGCACAATTGTGGTTCCCGGAGGGTAGAGGACACTTAGTTCTCAGTTCACTACCTAGCTTCACTTACGTATGCAGTAAGGAGTATCCTGAGAACAAAGCTCAGCCTCCACATAACTCTCATGGTCTTTTTTTGGGGGGTTAGCAGTGTTCCCAAAATGGGTTTTTGTGACACAGGATCTCAATCAGGAATACTTGTTTTTGTAGTTTAGTCATTTTCAGTCAAGTTCAACTCTTTCTGATGCCATTTGGAGTTTTCTTGGCAAAGATACCAGAGTGGTTTGCCATTTCTCCTTCTCCAGCTCATTTTACAGATGGGAAAACTGAGGCAAACATGGTGAAATGACTTGTCCAGGTCACACAGCTAGTAAGTACAGCTGATAAAAAGAGTTCATGATGTGTGCCCTGATCACACAGATTCCTGGCACATGGTCCTTCACAGGCTCTCCTTGTGGGTTCCAACCTCCCCACCTCCACCTCAGTGGTATAATAGTCCCATATGTGCACAGACAGATCTGTTCTTGTCACTTTCATGCTGTGCTGTGTTTTTGTTTTTTTTTTTGCTTTAAACTAATGTATCCTTTGGCTGGCTGGTAAAAGTAAACACATTGGTGGGGGCTCATGAGTTATGATTTTGAATGGATATTGCCCCACAAGGGCCTCAAAGCTGGGGTGACTTTTCTGGGGAACTCATGATGTTACTTTTAGAAGTCACCTTCCTATAAGAAGAGGCACACACTAAGCTATAGTGATGATTCCTTTCACATACAAGTCAGACTTCAGGGCCTCTGAGGTCTGTTTCAAATCAAATTCTGTCATTCTGTGATGGCTCCACTTCCACATGGACCTCAGGTGAGGACATGTCCAGATTCAGCAACACTTCCAGAATCACTCGTACATAGAGGCCCTGATGATTTTAGTATCATCTTTGCAGACAATAGTAATAAATCAACTAGTCTGTAATTATGCTAATACTGATGTTTATAAAGTGATTTAAGGCTCAAACATGAGTGATGGTCATCTCATTTGATTCTCCAAATCACACAGTGAGAGAAGTCGTTCAGGTCCTATTGGTCACCTTTTAGTTAAGCCACTTCTCTATATAGCCAGCCCCTGTCAGAGGCAGGATTCAAATGAGGGCTCTTTCTGAGCCCAAATCCAGTGTTCTCTCCACCATGCCACCCAGCTATGCCAAAGGGGTAAAGCACACACCCAAAATACCTTACCACATGCATACCAAGCTTCCCTTGGCCATAATCTATGGAGCCATTTTGATTTGGAGGAAAAAACAGTATCGTTCGCCAAAAGATGAGCAATCATTTCCAAATTAAAAGCTCTGCTGTGGTATGAATCAGAGACTTAGTTCTCAATTAATTGGCAGAATTACAACCACTGGAAGGAAAAGTGACACCGAGAAAGGGTGTCTAGGCCCTACTGTCCTGGCTGCAATGGATTCCTGCAGCCATGGGATGGGTGATGACAAAAAAAACGGTCATGGTACTGTCTTGGGGGACCCCTTAGCCCCTGAATACCAATGTTAGCATTAATTAGCCCTCAGGGATAGGATACCCTGAGGCCCCTGGCCTGTGGTATGTGGTAAAATAATTTTAAATTATAAATAATAAAATAAAATAAGTACCAAGTACTAGGGAGGGGACAGAGAAATCCATGAGGCAGCAAATTTAGCAGGCTCTTTAATAGGAAGCTGTGGGGTCAGTCGTGACAGGGTTGGATATAATCCTCATGTTTGCAAGGGCGAGTGGAGACAGGGGAGCAGGAAAGCTCTGGATGGGGCCCAGAGTACAGTTGTTAATGCCTCGAACAAAGGGTGATGCTTTGGGCAAACCCATTTCAAAGCTTTATAAAGATGACAAGAGACAGATTCCTGAAAGGGCAAATTAAAAAAAAAAGAAAAAGAGAAGGCAAAGAAAACAAATGTGTCACATGGAAAGCACGGTCTTGCCCAGGAAACAGTGGCTTTGTTGCTTCTGTTTCTCCCCGGGCTGGTACATGCTCCATCCGTAAATTAAGACCGGCTAACTAAGATTTCTAGATTTTCTCTGGAACCAAGGACTGATTTTTTTTTTCTTCTAAAAGCATAGAAGCAGAAAGCTTCTCCAGAGTTTCTGACCATCTTGTTAACTGAATGTCATGGCAGAAATG
>CM053585.1:536525126-536544337 GCA_028646515.1 Pseudochirops corinnae
TTAAAAAAAAAAGAAAAATGTGGTTTTTTTGGAGGGGATTTGGGGTTTCTTTGTTTGATTTTAAAAGAATAGACTACAAGCCTTCCATCCAGTTTTAGCAAACTCAAAAACTCCTCAACTAAATGAACAGCATTCCTGGTTCACGTCTGCTCTGCGCTGCTAGCGCCATTTCTGCCGAGTGCATTTCACATGTGATTTATAACACAGGAATGGTGTCAGAGCCACAATTTTTCTTATTTATTTATTTTTTTGGGTTTTGTAGGGGGAAAGGCAGGGCAATTGGGGTTAAGTGACTTGCCCAAGGTCACACAGCTAGTAAGTGTTAAGTGTCTGAGGTCAGATTAGCAGATCCTCCTTACTCCAGAGCTGGTGCTCTATTCACTGTGCTACCCAGCCGCCCCTCAAGCCAAAATTAAAACAAAGATGTAGGATGCTTAACACACTATCTAATAATCAACCCACAATAAGCATGCCACAAAAACAGATTTTACCTTGGACCACAGGCAATGTAACACAGAAGCCAAGGTGACCTGAGACCCATACTGGCTGTATGGCCTTTCAGAGTTGTAGGCCAGTGGATTCCCAACTCTAATAGAAATGGATCCCAGCAGCCACATGTTGACTCAGAAAACCCCACATTGGATTATCTATGTTGCATTGTATTTCTGTATTGTCTCTTTTGTACTGTGTGTTGTGTTGTGTGTCTATTCTTGTATTACTAGTTATTTCCCATTTTCATTTTGATCTAGTTGTGGCTTCCTTGGCAGTTTTGCCTTAAGAGAGCAGCCACCTCTCTGAGTCGCCACATGGCAGAGACGGTGTCCCTCCACCAGTGAAATCCCAGGTCTGGTCCCTCTCCTTATCCCTTTATCTTAGATAGGGCCTTTGTGATGGACATAACCAAATGGGCTGGCACGTTTCAAAATAATCCCAGGTAAAAACAAAAAGACCTTTAATCTTCATGTCATATCCAGCATCAAAATTGTCTTGTATCAGGACTGATTTGTTTTCTACTGCTTTTAGTTTAGGATTTTCAGTCATTTGAGATCCCTCTAAAGGGCAGATTATGAGCAAACAGCAATGAACCTGGAAGCCAACAGTGCCCCACAGGCATCTTTTTAACTGGACCAACTGGAGGCATCTGTGGGCCCCAGAATCCCCTCTGCCCCCACTGTTCTGCCATAGGTCAGCAGGGACGTACCTGGCTTCTGTTCTAGTCACTGACAAGACGGATGTGATGTTTGGCTGGGCTGCCCCTAGACCAATGCCAGACTAAGCCTAAGGGTTATTAGCATCCGGCAAGCCATTCCTCAAAAAGTTCCCCTGGCCCGCAACTGTATTTTTTTCGAGGAAGAGGTCACCACCAGATTTTCAGAAAAAATAGCTGTCTGTGGCTGGGGGGTGGAGGGATTCTCACCCACTCTCCGTAGCAGAGGGCCATTGCTTGTGCATTCATAATTCCTTTTGTGGAAACAGGGATCCAGCGACACTGGCGTCATAAGGCTCCTCTCCATTTCACAGAGGGATTGTTACTAGATTCTAATAAATAGCAAATTCAAACCTAAAACTGCTTCCCATTCTTTCCTCTTCCTCACCTCCCTTCATGCATTCTCCTATTATCCAAAGAATATTTTCCCATCCCTCTTCCTTACACCTGTTAAAATTACATAGAGGGCACTAACATTAAATCCCAACCTATCAGGGTGGGTAGGTGGTGCAGTGAATAGAGCACCGGCCCTGGAGTCAGGAGGACCTGAGTTCAAATCCAGCCTCAGACACTTAACACTTACTAGTTGTGTGACCGTGGGCAAGTCACTTAACCTCAATTGCCCTGCCTTCCCCCCTCCAAAAAGTAAAAAAAAAAAAAAAAAATCCAACCCATAACAAGGAACCTCTCATAGGTAGGTAAATTAGAGGACAATGGGTCTTTGATATGGGAAAATCCTTCCATCCTATAATAGATAGGGGAAGTCTTTGAGAATCACATATTCCGCAGATTCCAACCCATCTAGAATTACTAGGTAAGTTTGAGAGAGATATCAGAGGCACAGAGGTTAAGTGACATGTCCCATCACACACTTTCATGGGTCTGGGTTGGAATATGAACCCAGGTTTTCCAGACCTCAAGTCTGGAACCCTTCCTCTATGCCAGCTTGTCCTTAATATGACTCCCCCCAAATTCTTCAGCTGAGCTCTCCTGACTGGGGAGAATTCAGCATATCTGTCTGGCCCCAGTCCAGACCACATTGACCAATCATGGGATTCCTGCCATGCTTCCTTGTGCAAAGTCCTGCTCCCCACCCCCACTCCCCAATACACACAGCATTCTACCTCTTAGTCTGGGAAGAGTAATTCAAACACCATCCCCATTCCTGGAAATGACCAATGGATCGCCCTGATTCCACTCCCCATCCACCACTCTTATATGTAGTCTTCCCCTGTTAGACAATAAATTCTTCAAAGGTAGACACCAGCCCCCCTCCCCTTATTGCATTTGTACCCCTGGGCTTAGTACAGTGCTTGGTATGTGGTAAATGCATCATAAATGTCCATTCGTTCATTCACTCACTGACGAATCTTTGCTGAATCTTTGCTAAGCTTTTCTTTTCCAAGGTTTCCCAAGAAAATGCAGTTGTGGCAGCCAAGGTCAGGGAGAGTCTGGCGTCTTCCCACCTAAACTCTCCAACGTAAGAATCTTCATTCTACTTGTGAAACAGAGGCCACCATCAAGCGGCTTTGGGCTACACTCCAGCTTCTCTGGGTCCTATTCTTTGGGCTGCAGAGAGATGGGGTGTTTACAGAACCTCCTAGGTTTCAGATTGCCTCAAACCTGTGATGTATCATCATCACTAGCACTCATCAGACACTTCCAGGTTTGGGAATCACCTGTACAGTATCATTTGTTCTTCTCAACAGCCCTGTGAGATGGGGCCTATCATTAGCCCCATTTTACAGAATGAGGGACTTACCCAGGGTCACACAGCTAGTTAAGTCTCTGAAGCAGGCTGTGAGCCCAGGCCTTCCTGACTCCAAGGCCAGTGCTATCCAGTGCACCTCTGAGCCGCTTTGTTTACTGAACAGAACCAACCACGCTGCCGACACAAGGAGCCTAAAAGCCCTGGGGAGACCAGGAACTAGCTTATCGGCAAGGAATCTTCTGGTCAGCTGTTGTTCACTTGGTTCAGTTGTGTCCACCTTGTTATGGCCCCATTTGGGGTTTTCTTGATAAAGGTACTAGAGTGGCTTGCTGTTTCCTTCTCCAGCTCATTTTGCAGATCAGGAAACTGAGGCAAAGGTTTATGTTACTAGCCCAGGGTCACACAGTGAGTATCTGAGGTTGAGTTCTTCCTGACTCCAGGTCTGGTACTCCATCCACTGTGCACCAGCTTCCCTGGTCACTTAACACAGTGATTAATTTATAGACTACACAAAACATGATGTGTGTGTATATGTGTGTGTACACACACATGTACATATATACACATACACACATATATGTACACATGTACACATACACACATATACATATATATTTCAACTCATTGGTTCTTTTGGTTCTATAATGGTTTTATATATACATATACATATATACATCTATACAGAAACATACATACATATATGCATGGGGGGGCACAGTGGATAAAGGCCAAGCCTGGAGTCAGTAAGACCCGAGTTCAAATCTAGGTTCAGACACTTAGCTATGTGACCCTGAGCAAGTCACTTAACCTTGGTTCATAGCACCTACCTCCCAGGGTTATCATAAGAATCATATGAGGTAATACTTGTGAAGTGCTTAACACAGTGCCTGGTACAGAGTAGGCAGTACATACATGTTAGATATTTATTATTATTATTCATATGAGAACAGGGACTCAGATTTATAATTTGTGATTTCATTAATGTAGGGAACTCCCAGGTGAGAACACTTCCTCTACCAATGGAAGCTGGCCCCTTATAGTCTTTTAGAATTGCTTAATGAACCAAAAGGTCAAGTGACTTGCCCAGGGTCACACAGCTAGTATGCGGCAGATGCAGCTCGGTTCTTCTTGGCTCCAAGGTGAGTTCTGATCCATTACATCACACACCCTCCCCCCACTCACACACACACACGCACACACACATGATTGGGGGTCTGTGATTACAACAGAGACAAAGAGAATTGGAATTGGTCTTGAGATGGTCTTTTAGAACAGCTGTGACCAGAAGTACCCCCGAGTCCTTCTCTAGGCCAGTGCTTGGACAACGGACATGGTTCCTCCCAAGGGTTTGAAGCTGGTCCAGCCTGGCAGGTCCTGCCAGCAGAGTTTCCCCAAAGCCAGGCTCCCCTCAGGCCATGATGGAGCATCAGAGGGAGACTCCAATAACCAATAACAAAATACCAGAAAGCAAGGAGGAAGAACCACCAAAGTGCTTTTCTTGTGTGAGTTTCTCCCCACTCGAAGGGGGCAGCTGGACGGTGCCGTGCAGAGAACGCTGGCCTTGGAACCGGACTCATCCTTCTGTGTTCAAATCCGGTCTCAGACACTTACTAACTGTGTGACTCTGGCCAAGTCACTGCACCCTGTGAGCTTCAGTTTCCTCCTCTGTAAAATGAAGCAGAGAAGGAAACAGCAAAACAACTCCAGTATCTCTGCCAAGAAAACCCCAAATGGGGCCACAAAGAGTCAGACAGGACTGAACAACTACAGCTCAACTCTAACCCTTTCTAATTCTCCATCCCAGGTATGTCAATAAGCGACTCTAGGGCCAAACCTTCTGTGTGCCTTGTAGGCAAAGATGCCTGTCTTCATGTGCAGCAGCTGTGAAGATGGAGCTGTTTGCTCTGATTGAATACATGAGAACCTTGCTGGGGAACCTTGTGCAAACAGCACAGAATTCAGCATTCGGCAGGTGTCTCACTAACCAAGGGCTGGGCAGATACTGACCGACATACCAGGAGATCCCATACCTGGACCCCAGGACAGCAGGATGGTCATGTTCCTGTGTCTTTCCATCATGCTCCTCTTAGAGTGTCCCTGGGCCTGATCCTTGCACACACACAGTCCACAAGGCATAAGGCTATGTTTGAATGTTCATCAGACGTCCAGGGGCTACTTTCCCAGTCATGTCTCCATTTCCACAACCATTTCAACAGCTATGCTTCGGAAAGCCCTCCAAGACCAACTCAGCTCATGGGGGCACCTATAATACAAGAACTAAAAGTTCTCAGGCAGCACCTTGATCATGCATACATTTTGTATATACTTATATATGTACATGTCTCCTCTGTTAGAATGTAAACTCCTTGAAGGCAAGGGCTGTTCATTTACTGTCATTGTATCCACAGTATCTAACACAGTGTCTGACACATAATAGGCAGTGATAAATGTCGGCTAACTGACCAATTGACTAACATCTTTTGGGGTGAGGACGTGAGATATAACATGAAGCAACTTCAATCCATACCCCTGAAGCAAGACACAGAGAATGGAAGCCCGGGCAAGAGGGGCTAGAGAGTTGTTTCTCTCAATTCATTTTATAAACAGAGAGTATGAACATAATAACACAGAAACGTATTCAGTCAAAGTCGACCCCACTTTTTGATAAAATCCATTCTATATTAATGTCCATTCCATGTTAATACACATGTAAATTTGTGGTTTAATCTTCAACAGATAAAATTCCACTTTACCTTGAAATGGAGTGAGCAGTGGCGGGTCACCATGTTTTGAGTACATAAGCTTGAGAAGCTTCATGGAAGGAACTCATTTTCATGACCTACTGTATGTAAATGAATCATGGCAGGACAGGAAATTATATCTACACAATTTACAGCTCTGAGTGGCTTTTTAACCATACCCATGCTCCCTAGCTCATCTCTGGAGAAAGTGTAAAGGGCAGCATATATCATAACTCCAATGGATGTGACTGGAATATATTAAGTCATTTATTTCTTTAAATAAGTTACTAGGAAGAAAAATTGGCTTTTCTTAGGAATATAATCTATTATTTTAATAGAGAGAAAATTAAAAATTGGGCATCAAAGTGGGGATGGAAATCACAAAAACTGCATTTGATTTGAGAAAATAAACTACCTGTGACTCTCATAAGGTGTTATATGATGAGCAGTCAGTGATCTTCCACCATTAATCCATCTTCCTACACTCTCACCGGAAAAAATTGGAGCTAACGGGTTTATGCCTTATACATATACATATGTGTATATATGTACATATTTATATATATTTTCTAATTCAAGATTTTGGCCACATGGCAAACATACTTTGGAGGCCTTCAGAATGCAAAATGTGAGGCCGTACTGACCACCAACCCATGCATGCTCCCACCCCTGAAACTGACCACAGAACTCCATACTGGGCTACAGACGCATTCCCTGTCCCAAGTAATTAAAGTGCCAGTAGAGGGAAGGGGGTAAGAAAACACACCCGAATGGATCCTGCTGCCCCAGATGTTCTCTCCAAATATCTGCAGAATGAATGACAATGGAGGCAGTGGGCATTTCTGGGAGTTATCTATATGATTCTGGTACCTCAACTGCCAACTTTTAGTGAGCCTAATCTTGTATGAAAGGACTGAGACGTTTCAAATCACGTCAAAAATTGGCAATAATCAGATACTTGGAAGCATTTGATCCTTTAAAAGTGTAGTGGATCATAGAATGGGATCCTTTCCTCCTTATTTTCTTTAAAGGCTAAAAGACAGATAGGAAAGTGACGAAGGATTCTGTCATGTTTCTTTAAATTCTGACCATGAGTTAACTCCCCTAACAAATGTACGTATGGCTTCGAGGTTGGTTGACATGGCACTTGAATTCTGAATGACATCAGGATATTAACAAGTTGTCAACTCACCAGAAAAGTGTGAAGTTGAAAGTTTCATCTCTTACAGGATATTGTAGAGACACTTTTACAAAATTACCCAATGTTGCTCATTGATTTTTTTTTTTCATCTCTCTATTACAAAGTGGTTTTGGACTTGAGAGACAGCATGGAAGGGAAGTCACCAAGTCCTAGACCAGAAGGCAGCCCAATACAGCAGAAAGAACAAGGGATTTGGAGGCAGAGGCTTCAGATTCCGGTTCTGCTACTTACCTTGGGTAAGTCACAATGCTGCTCTATCCCACAGTTCCCACATCTGCAAAATGAGGGGGTTGCACTAAGGTTCCTTTTAGATCTATGATCCTTCAATCAAGGATACCCAGGCTCAAATCTGGCCTCTAATAGTTACTATCTGTGTGACCCTGGTTTGGTCACTGCAAACAACTCTCTGAAGCTCATTTTCTAGGTTCTAGATGGTGGCGTGATCCTCAACATGTTGTCATTTAGACTTGGGAAGTTTTCAAAGTCATTTAATATGCTTGTAATGATTTGCCTAGGTTAAGAATGTCTAACGTACCCCAGCCAACTTCCTAATAGAAAGTGAGCTCCCTGAGGGCATGGATGGCATCATTTAAAAATATTTGGATAACAGACTCACATGCAGCAGGCTTAAGAAATGTTGAAGGGAGATTTTTAAAAAACTTTTATCAGAGGTTTTTATTTATCTCCTACTACTCCTAAACCAATCTGAGCAATTCCTGTTCCTTTTTTTTTTAACCTGATCTTCTGCATTTAATAAACTATGCAGAGATATCAAAACACCTGCTTTAAAAGCAGGATCTCTAACTATAGTTAAAAGGTCATAAAATCAATGAACAAATGTAGCTGACTTCTACCTCCCTTGGCTCTCCCTTGGCCAGATCCAGACCTGATACATTCCTCAAACTGGATGTTCAAATCAGCAGATGGGAATCCTTTACCGTGAACAAAAGGAAAATGAAGCTGGCCACAGAAACAGATTCTAGATTCCGAATGGCACACGGCAACCAAGATGACGACCCAGACACATGCTGGGAACGGAAGGGGCAGGGGTTGAGGGGAATCAGACCACCCCATAGCAAAGCTTATCACAGATATTTCATGGTGGTTAAAATTCTATTTCATTTTAATTCAGATGCCGGGAGTCAGACCTCCTGTGGTGATGAGCAAATGCAAAAGGCAAACACAGGACCCATGACCCCACCTGGCACCAAGAAGTTAACATCTGTCCTGCTCACAACCCTCCAAAGTTTACTGCTGACTGACGCCCATCTGTTGGTGGTCGGCTTCCGGCTCCTCCTCTTCCACATCGGCGCTGTATTCCTCAAACGCATCATCGTCTACATCTGGGAGCCCCAGCAACTGTTTGGAAAGGGCAGAAGAAGCTTCAGTGGGTGAGATGCAAGCGGGGCTTCAGGAAGGAAGTCTGTGAAAAGACAACTGGTCCTAATCAAACAGCAGGGTACAGAATTCATTCAAATGGCCTGGGGTCAGGGGAAGCTAGGTGGCACAGTGGATAGAGCACTGACCCTGGAGTCAGGAGGATCTGAGTTCAAATCTGACCTCAGACATTTGATACTTACTAGCTGTGTGACCCTGGACAAATCACTTAATTCTGATTGCCTTGACAAAAAAAAAAGCCTTTGACAAAGCTCATTTGGCATTTTCCACTGGAGTTCAGAAGCCCCTCTGGGTGCAGATCTAGCCACTGACATCCTAACTGTATGATCATGGATAATTGATGGAACTCCTCTGACCCTCAGTGTCTTCCTCTGCAAATTGGGGGCTGGATGGCCTCTCCATCTTTGCATCTATGACCTGATGTTCCTGTTTTGTAATATATCTGGCATGTCAGTTTTTCTAGGGGATGGGTGGCCAGAAGACAGAAGACTTCCCTCTGAGGCTGATAGTTTATCTAGCTTTTAAATGTTAAAATATGGTGTAGCATCACAGAAACTGTGCTCAAGACATTTAACTGATTCCACGTAAAGTCTAAAAACTGATGGATGGTATTCATTGGCTGTTCAAAGCAATAAGGGGCTGTGCTGCCTAAAACCCGCCAGCTCCACTGGAAATACTCTCTTCTGTATCTCTGTATCTATGCTCAATTCGCCATAGCATCTTGACCCTATCTTTGCAGTCAGGGATAAGCAGCCTAAAATCCTCAGTTTGGGAGCATGGGATGGAGGGAGGGGCAAAGGGTAGGGCATTGCCATGCATGGGGGACCCTGGGACACCAGCAGGAAGTCACTGATAGGGAAGCTGGGGGGGGGGGGAGAGGAATAAAAGACCCCTTCTGCCATCTGGTAGCTTCCTATTTTTTTAATGAATATTTTACTTTTTCCAGTTACATGTAAAATTTTTCCAACATGTTTTTTTTTAAATTTTGAGTTCCAAATTCTCTCCTTCCCCTCCCTTCCCCCTGAGACAGTAATTTGATATAGATTATACATGCGTAATCATGCAAAACATATTTCCATCATAGTCATGTTGTGAAATAGCTTCCTATTCTAATTTATTCTGCATGCTAAGTGCGATGCTCTGTTGTTTCTAGTTGCTAAAGGACTACAAGTACAGTCAGTACCCTGTAAATTTGATACCTTGGGGCAAAACCCCATTTACCCCACCCTAGTTACAGCTAGCTCTGACTTGAGCCTAGCACAGTGCCCTGCTTGGAGCAGAAGCTTAATAAAAACCTGCTGAATTGTATTAGTAAACACAGCGGTCTTCAAGCCCAGATTTTTTTTTTTTTGTCTCCTTTCATCTAGAGGGGAAAGGAAAGCTATTGAAATGGGAATGGAACAAACTTAAGTTAGGAGAATTCTTAGCCCGAGGGTGTGGTAAGTGAAAGGTAGATGTCCCTAGTTTCTAATTTACAAATAAGCCAGGGCCTCCAAGCTGGAGACTGTCAATGCCAAGCAGCTCTTTGTGGAGTCGGATGTGGGCAAAAACACTTTCTCAAGGCATTCAGGGAAAAATAGCATCCTTGGTGTTATCTCCTCCTACAGAGAAGCCAGTATGACTCCATGCTTGAGAATATAAGAGAGATGTACTCTAAGAGAGTCCATTTATTTTGCAGTTCTGATATGCTTTCCTTGGTAGCTATTAGGATAAAGCCAGGACAGAATCCTCCACTAGGCATCATTAATGGTCCTACGTATTGAGATTGCCCAGGCCATGAGAGTAGCAGCAACTCTCTGTTTCTCTTTCAGGTTTAATATGAGGCAGCTATTGTCATCAAACAGAAAAAAATATTAGCCTCCATAATGGCACAGAGAGAGAAAGCCAAGGGGTGTCAACTCATTAACACTAGAGTATGTATCTGGAGGGGGGACCCCAATGTAAGGGTTTTGTCCACTCATGAGCATCCCTATCTTCTGCGGTAGGTTTGGAAATTCCATCCATGGACATCTCGGGATTAAGGGCATTGCAGTCAGGGATGGGTTTTCCCTTTAAGTAAAGGAAGAGGGAATGAATAATATAAACACCTCATCTTTGGGTTACTCACTGAGTCTCTGTGAACTGCTGCCTGGTTACCCTGCATGACTGAAACAAAAGTCTACTGATCAGAATTAAGCAGCTCGTGAAATAAAAGGCCTGACCTCCCCACCAAAACAAAACCCCCAAACACCCTAAGATGAGATGCATTAACTCATGCAATTGACATAAGCTGTCACTGACATAACTCAGCACATTTGCTGTGCCACCACACACCCCCTAAAACAAGGAGAGGATTCTACTTTCCCTTCCTTATGATCTAATTCTTGTCAGTAGGAACGATGGAGGATGGGCTGGCTGGCATGAATAGGCTGCAATCTGCATCACTGCTCACGTCAGTGAGATCACAGAGCCCTTGGCGATTTGGAAGAAGGGAAGATCATAGGCTCCTAGAAAACCGAAAAGCATTAGGTCCTGTCGGTATGACTTTAAGTGTCTTAGAAAACCTACTTCTACCAAAAATACCTCCTCTGACTCTTCTCTCTCTTATCCCCCATATCTAAGTAGGAGCCAAAGTCTTGTCAAAAAAACTTCCACCACTTCTTCCATATCTATTCCTCTTTTTCCACTTACAAAGGTACCTCCCTAGCTCAAAACTCACTTAGACCATTACAACAGCCTCCCAGTGGCTCCCCTACCTCTAGCCTCTCTATCCCTCTTGGGTTCCAACTTGTCTTTATAGACTGATTACACATATTCTACTTTCCTTTCAACTGGCCACCTTGCTATTTCCCATAGGTGACAGTCTATCTCCCCCCCCCCCATCCTTTCTCCCACCTCCCATCCTCCATTCTATCTCCTATTCCCATCTCCCACCCTTTCTCCCACCTCTCATGCTCTATTCTATCTCCCATCTCCCATGGGTTTCTCCTACCTCCCTTCTCCTATTCTATCTCCCACTCCCATCCCCCATTCTATTTCCCACATACTTTTGTACAGATTGTTCCTCATTTGACAGGTAAGGAAATTGACAGTCAAAGAAATAATATGACAGTAGGAAGGACTGCAGATCAAGAGCTGGAAGGAGCCTTGGAGGCCATCCCTGATGGAAGCCGTCCCAATGACAGATGAGGACACTGAGGATGATTTGTCCGAGGTCCCTCAGGTAATGATTCGCACTATGGTGCTGCATTCTTTCCATCTGACCAGATGGAGGAAAGTGCTTCAGAAACATTAAAGACACAGAAAGAGGATTGGTATTATTAGGACACGCTGAGGTCATGTCTCCAGCACCAAGACCACTCCCTCTGGGTCAGAGCCCCATTTAGAAGTGGAGAAGCTCCCAGACTGGCTCTTTAACTCACTATGTGAGTGTTAGCAAGCTACTTTCCCTCTTCAGGCCTCAGTTTCCCCATCCATCAAGTGGGATAATAATAACTCAACAAACCTACTTTGCAGAGTTTCTGTGAGGCGAGTTTCCTCACCTGTAAAACAAGGAGGTTTGTCCACCCTGAGAAGGAAGGAGTCTAGAGGAAGAGGAGAGTGCCACAGAAACCCACTGGCACCAGAAGAAACTGTGACTATGATGAACACAAAGAAATACCAGCAGTCATGTGGAGCGACTCAGAGCAAAGAAAACAGAAGCCAAGCAAGCTATACCCTGATTCTGAGGATAAAGTAACACTTACTTACACAACACTCACAGTGCCAGGCACTGTGCTCAGCATTGTACAATTATTATCTCATATGATCCTCAGCAACCCTGTGAGGTAGGTGCTATTATCATCTCCATTTTACAGATGATAAAACTGAGTCAGACAGAGGTTAAGTGACTTGCCCAGGATCACACAGCTAATAAGTGTCTGAGACTGGGTTTGAACCCTTAGACTCAATGCTCTGTTCACTGTGCAACCTAAGATGATACAAATGATGTTAAGAATAACAGTGAGGAAACTATGCAGAGCCCCAGGCACCCACATACAGGGCAGAGGCCAAGGCACAGCCTAAAACCCCAAATAAATCACTCCACCAACTATAGCCAACTACAGGGCACTTTAAATAACATTTTTTAAATGAGGTTCTGTGTCACATTTCTAAAGTAGAATTTGGTTAATTTTTAAGTTTTTAGTTTCCTTGATGAATAAAAATCATAATTCAAACAATATATGCCTTTAAAAATTGAATCCCATTCCTAGGGAGAGCAGACACGCATGAAATGGGCTGCACTCACCCTTGTGCAGAAGAAAACAAGTCAAGAAGCTTGTGGAAACAAGACTGTTACTTTGTATTTACTCTGTCTATACATTGTGTCCATGTTGTCTCTTCCAGGAGAATATAAGCTCCTAGGGCAGGAATTGTTCCATTCTGGGGGTTTTGTTGTAACAACAACAACAAGAGTAACAGTAACAGTAACAATAACAACAACTCCACTGAGTTGCTGCTCAGTAAGTACTCCCCAATACTTATACAACCTGAGCTGTGTGTCCCTGGACAAGTCCTTCTATTCCTCTAGGCCTCAGTTTCGGTCTTGAACGAGAATCTTCTTTCTCTACAACACATCCAATGACTAGTCATGGAGACCTACAATGAGGAGACCCCGCCACCTCCCCGGGCAGCCCGTCCAACGCGGGGACAGGTCCACGTGCTGGAGCAAACCTCGCCTCCTGGCTGCCCCGTGATCCCTTAGAATACTTCCAGCCGTGCTCTCCTCCCCCTGCCCCACACCCTGGCCTTCTCCTTTCTCCAGACTAAATATCTGCAGCTCCTTCAAGGCCTCTTGGTAATCTTTAGTCCCCTCCTTTGGATGTGGGCCAACCTATTCATGTCCTCCCAAATACGCAGTGCTTGCAACTGAACGGAACATTGTAGCTATGGAAGAAGAGCCCGAGCCAGGATCCCCTCCCTTGCTCTGGATACCAAGCGTCTCACAGTCTGGCCTAAGATCACGGGAGCATTTCTTAGTAAAGCCTCCAGGTCTCTTTCTACACAAACTCTTTTCTAGGCACACCTGTACTTAGACCACTCATAGTTTAACCCAAAAAAGGACTGCACATTTATCCCTCTTTGTTTTTATCTTATTCAATTCAGTCCATCGTTCTAGACAGTTAAGATCTTCTTGGACCCTGCCTCTCTTAATGGCAGATATCTATGGCACTCCATTTGAGATCCCCTCTCTATTCCTAAATTATAAGGTCATAGAATCAGGGGTCTGAATTTGGAACACAGACCATCCCTGTAGTCAGCCACACAAAGTTCCTCTGTAAGACAGATGCTCGTGAGAAAGCCTCACTGCAGGGGCGCTACCCACGGGGGAGCTCTGTTCAGAAGCTAAGGTGGTGTATCCCACCCACAGACAAGAAGCCTTTCAAGGCATCCTTTCAGATAGTGGTCCACAGAGAAGACAAGAAGTCAGCCTCACTGGGGAGGGCAGTCTCTGACTACTTGAGACCTGCTTTGCCACTTGCCTGGCCCCACTCCTATAGCAGCAGAGGCTGTGGCCTAATCCCAGGGCCAACTTCCTTCCCCTTCAGCAGCTTACTCATGGTATCCCAGTATGCCTTGCATTCCCACCCACCCACTAGCAGTCACACCCCAGGTGAGCCCATCACCCATTCAGGTCCCATCCATTCTCCCAGGCCACTCATAACTAGCTGAAGGTCTAGGAAGAATAAAGATTGGATCCAGAAAATCAGGAAATTAAATTTATTCCTTTTCCATCAGAGCCCCAGACCGTTTCTTTTTCAGTCCTGGGCACTCTGTAATTTTCTCCAGCATCAATCTTTCCTATTTGGCTGGGGCAGAAGAAGGCGGGAGAGAAAGGAAGAGAAAGAAAAACTTTGGGTTGGAAAGTTTCTGTTCAAAGGGACACAGACACAGACACAGACACACACACACACACTCACACGTGCATACACACTCATACACACACACTCACACGTGCATACACACTCATACACACACACACACTCACACACTCACACACAAATGCACACACACTCACAGACACACACTCACAAATGCACACACTCATAAACACATACACACACACACTCACACACAAATGCACACACACCCACAGACACACACACATGCACACACACTCATACACACACACAGACTCATAGTCACACACACTCACGTGCACACACCATACACACATACACTCACACACTCACACAAATGCACACACATGCACATACACTCATACATGAACACACACAGACTCACACAAATGCACACATACATAGACACTCACAGTGCGCGCACACACTCATACACACACACTCACACACACACATACACTCACACAAATGCACATACACACACTCACACATACACACACATACACACACACAGACACACACACAGTACATGTCTGATTGATGAAGCCCAAGTCCGGCTCCAGCATTCCTTTTTTGACAATAAGTTTCTTTTCAGGATGGAAACATGCCAATCCAACCTAATTCCCAGGAAGGAACGCATGGGGAGGAAGGAGCACAGGGAGGTAGGGCAGGGACAGACACTTCCAAGTCAATGCTGAAGACAGTTCTGGAATGCACAAAGTCACTTTTGCTCACAACCCCTCCTCCAAGCAGCTGCCTGAATTGATCAAATTTCCCTAAATGTGAAGGCACAGGCTGCCATGTTTTACTCTCCTGGTGACCTGGTAGGGTCTGTCTATGTCTCTCTTAAACACTATGCGTTACTGCTCAGTGAGCATCTTGGGACTGATGACTGGGCTGAAAGCTCCCGGGGATCAGGGCTTGGTTCATGCTTTGTGTCTGACTTCCGGGGCCTTGAACAGTGCCTAGTGCCCAGTGACCGGCACAGAGTGGGGTGAAGCAGAAGACATGCTGGGCCCTGAATGACCTCAGGAAGTACGCAGAATCAGGACAAAAAGTGGTATGACTACAACAAGAGAAAATATAGGAATGCTTGAAGAAAGGCGAACTTGGAAGAATTGGAATCAGTGTACTTGGCACCAGGGAAGAGAGAACGCAACATTCTTTTCTCCTGCTGGCGGAGGCCTGGGGGGTCTACAGGAACAGAGTGCTGCCTACACTGTCCGACACAACTGTTCAACTGGTTGTTTTTGATTCACTTGTTTCAATTCTGGTATGTGTATCAGGGAGGAGGATGGTATAGACAGACATTACTATGATATAAAAGCAAAAGGCATTGATAGGGATTATTTTGTAAAATGAGAAGCTGTCACTTTGTCACATCAAGAACTATCCCAGAGAAAAAGGAAGGAAAAGGAGAGAAAGGAGAAAAGGAACAGAGGGAGGAGTGAAGAAAGGGCAGAGTGAGGGAAGGAAGGAATGAGAAGGGAAGGAGGGAAGGAGGCAGAGAAGCAGGAAAGGAATGAAAGCTAGAAAGAGCATAATTTGGAAGAGGGACAATGTTTCAGATGGAAAGGCTGAAAGCTTCACCCACAGAACTCAGACAATCCTTCTTTATTCATGTTTATAACACTCCTAGTCATTCAATCTGGGACATGTCCTCACTCTCAGAGGCTCGGAGCCCTTTAAACATATCATGTGCACTACCCCTTTGGACATTCCTGCCACCAGAATCGGACTGAGAGAGGGGAGAGGGGGATATTATCTGAGGATTGGAGAAGTCCTACAGTGAGAGCCATCATGCCAGACACAGGACAATTCAATGAAGCCAGGAATGGGAGCCATTAATATTTCTACATCATAGATAGACCCATCAAACCTGAAGAAGCTACACTGAATCTGTGTGTCTGGGACATAAAACATCTAGACAAAAATGGTGGTGATAGTGGGAGGGAGAGGGGTCAACTTTCAGAGTCTTGTTGGGTCTTGGGAAACATCTGGATTGAGAAAAGAAGGGTATAAGCAATAGATTCTAAGTGGAAGGAAATCTCTCTCCTCCTATAAACACAAAAGGCTACTTTCATTCGGACTTCAGGAAGAAGTCGGTGCCCAAATCCTGGGAGCAACAGAAAGGACCAGGGCTCAGTAAATATTAAGGTCTTAGAAAAATTGAGTCCAAAAAGTATTTGGCCATCATCCACCAGAGGATCCATTTCCCTCCACCCCATAACTGGGATTCCTGAACTCCACGAACATAGTACTTGAAATAATCACCCTCATTTTAACACCCAGCTGTTTCAGAAGAATTATTTTCCACCCCCAATAAACTCACAGTCTCCCATAACACCCAGTGCTATCTTTAAGCCAGGGAGCCGACCAAACAATAACAATTAGTCAGCCTGGTTTTCGCCTGCTCTCCCCACACCCTCCCTAGATTCCCAACATGCTTTTCAAAGAACCCTTCTTTGAGAAGCCAAGTGAGCACCTACAGGTCTGAAAGATTTGAAGACTTTTTCCAACACTTCATGGAGGGTCTTCTTGCCACAAGAGGAGATGTAATCCTGCGCCAGCTGCAGGAAAGGCAAGCAGTCTTCACTCTCGCTCCAGACGTGCTGAGCCCCCACCAGAGGAAGAAAGAAAACAAAGAAACAAACACACACTCATCATTAGACCTACTGGAACATAGAGAAAGTCACTTGCTTTTCTTTCTTCTTTAAAAATTCTCATAGCTCAAAGCAGGCTTCTGTATCACAGGCGAGTATTGGAAGCAAGGGAACCGCTATTGGACAGAAGAAACATCTTACAGAGAGGATTACCCTGAGATAAACCTCAAACCCGATTTTAACCAATAGACCCACTTTTCTTACACCATATCGGCTGGACCAGATCAGCTAACAGGCAGCAGGCTGGGACTTTTAAGCACCTGTCTTTAGTTATGTTACGTAGTTCAACCTTGTTGTTCTGGTGTCAGGAAGGGTGGGCAGAGAAGCTGGGAGTCTAGACGAATCAGCTACTGGATAACTGGAGAGTCTCTAGCCCCTAACCTGGCCTGTCCTCGTGGACGCTTCCCATAGTAATTCCATGGAGCTAAGGGGGCATGGGGTGGGGGGGAGAAAGACTGACTTAAATAAAAATGAACTTATTCTGTTATTAAAGGCATAGTAGATGAGTGGGGACTCCCCTAACCAGAAGGTGAGCTCTTGGGAAATAGGGACCATCTCAATTTTCAATTGGCATCTTGAGCACTTCAGTTCAGAGTAAACACTGAATCAATGCTTTTCTATTCCTAAGCAAAGGTATTCATTCAGGCTGGTTGGTCTTTACTTAAAAAAAATGCTTGAGAGAAAGGGGGAGGAGGAGGAAGATAGGTCACTTTCCCTGGCTCATGCCACAGTACCATGAAAAGAATGCTTGACTGGGGGTCAGAGGACCTGAGCTTGAATTCCTACGAAGCCACTGACTACTTTAGTGACCTCAGGCTGGTCACATCAGCTCCCTGGACCTCAGTTTTCTCATCTGTGAAATGAGGGGTGGGTTGGATGGCCTCCAAGGTCCCTTCCAGCATCAGTTTATGTCCTATCCCAAAAACTCATTTTATAGAAAGGGAAACTGAGGCCCAGGGAGCTACAGTGACTTGCCTAAATTGACAAGATCAGAGGTGGGATATTAATCTGGAATTAATAATAGTATCATCCTCCTCCTCATCGTCATCCACATTACTGGAGCTTCAAGTTTTATAAAGAGTTCTTCTCACAGCGACCCTGGGATGCTGATAGTGAAATTATCTTCTCTATTCTCATATAGGTAAAGATAAGAGCTCAGTGGGCTTGCCACGGCCACACTTCTCTGAGTCAGGATTTGAAGCCTGGAATTGCTCACCACCCCATACACCCATTCTTTCACACCCGTGGCCACCAGACAACACCCAGCTTGGTATCTTTCTCTCTAGCACCAAGTAACTTGTGCTAAGGCTATCAGTATTAGCATATTTTTTAAGGACAGCAGTCTTTTCCTTATGAGGCTATCCATTTCGGCACATTTTTCAAGTACAAGGCAAGC
This sequence comes from Pseudochirops corinnae, assembly GCA_028646515.1. NCBI lineage: Eukaryota > Metazoa > Chordata > Mammalia > Diprotodontia > Pseudocheiridae > Pseudochirops > Pseudochirops corinnae. The sequence continues at coordinate 536,543,323 of CM053585.1, forward strand.
CTTCCCCCATGTGTTCAAGCATCTAGAGTATGCCCCTGGAAGGGACTGGACCTTTCTAAATTCAGAAACCTTCCTCTTCATATCTGCACCAGGGAGGGGCATCAGTCTGTGCCCAAGAGCATGGGTAGGACACTGGGTCAGGGCCAAGATCTGCTTTTGGGAAAGGTCTGAGGAAACCAATCAGCCGGAGGTGGGGGTGGGAGGAAGGGCATGTGTGTGTGTGTGTGTGTGTGTGTTCGTGCGTGCGTGCGTGTGTGTGTGTGTGTGTTCGTGCGTGGGTGAGTGTGTGTGTGTGTGTGTGTGTGTGTAAGAGTCTGAGGCACTGAACGCAAACAGAGAATCCAAGGAATAAAGGGGAATGGTGCCTGAGGAAAATCTGCTTCCCAAGCACCAAGCACTCTTTCCTTCTGTTATTAGGATGGGATGTAGCATCATAAAGCCAATGTGTTTGGTAGAGCTCTGGGCTTGGAGTCGGAGCAGGACAGAACCTCAAAAAGGTGAAAGGGACACCAGGAACGGTCTTGCCTAAGCCATTCCCCAAAAGAACCATTTTCCCCCTCCTAGAGGCCCAACAAGCAGCCAGCTAGCCTTTGCTTAAACAGCTCCACTGAGGAGAAACCAACACCACCACATGGAGCAGCCCATTCCCTTCTGGGATGGCTTTTACGGCCACAAAGCTCTTAGAGCCATTAAGCCTCAGTTTGCTTCCTTGTAGCCTCTTCCCCTTCCTGCTGGTTCTGCTTCACTGAGACCTCTGGGCCCAAAGAAAACAAGTTCATCCCTCTCGTACAGGACATCCCTGACTTTTCTCTTTTCTAGACCAGGACAGACTTAGGTTCAAATGCCAGGGTGTCCTTAGTACCAGGAGAAGAGGGGAGTTCAAGACTCTTTTTCTTCTTGGATGTTATGAAGAATGCCTAGGGGGGCGGAGCCAAGATGGCGGCGTAGCAGCAGCAATATATCGCAGCTCTCACATAGCCACCCCAAAATACCCATGGAATAGGACTCTGGACCA
>CM053585.1:536544837-536569365 GCA_028646515.1 Pseudochirops corinnae
TATATATATATATACAATTATTGTTATTATTATTATTATTAACTACATCCAACTGGAACTTGAGATACACAGGCACTGTGGTTGGGAGATCTATCCTGCCCTTCCGAGAAGTGACATAGGAGAGAATAGAATGGAGGAGGGAGGATACACTGGAATGGCTGTTTTGGGGCGGTGGGTAGGGGAAAGATGGGGAGAAAATTTGTAACTCAAAATTTTGTGGAAATGAATGATGAAAACAAAAATAAAATAAAAAATTTAATTTAAAAAAAGAGGAAAAAGGTTAAAATGCCAATTCACCATGAATTCTGCATGTGGGGCTCCCTCCTCACTACTGCTAGTGTTCTCTAATAAAGGGAAGTAGTGACTAGAACACACTTGGATACAAGTGATGTAGAAAACTCCTTTATCTTGGAAAGAAGGACAAGAAGGGGTTCAACTGAGCAATGTTCCTGGTTAAAATGACTGAGTGGAAACAGCAACAACCTCCCCCCCGCCCCGACTCCAAGTGGATGGTCCTTTTTATTTCTCTCTCCACCCGAGTCCATTCACCACAAAGCTGCCAAAGTCATTTTCCTCTAAGCCTGGATCTGACCATATCACTCTGCTGCTTAAGAAATGCCATTGGTTCCCTATGACTCCATGGGATCCGATTAGAATTTCTCTGTTGGATATTTAGAACCCTTTACAGCAACATTTCTATCCTATTGTTCCTGACTGCCCTTCATACACTCAGTGGCCCAGCCAAACTGGCCTGTCTGCTCTTCATCACACAGGACATTCTCTGCCCCATCTCTGGGTTTCTGCACAGGCTGTTCCCAACGCCTGGGTTGCCCTGCCTCTTAGAAGCCTGATTCCTTCAGCTAAAGCGCTGCTGTCTACATGAAACCTTTCCTGATCCTCCCAGCTGCTAACGATTCCCTCTTCCTCACTCAATTACCTTGTCTCTATTTGGTAAATTGGGAGTGCAGGGTAGTAGATGGAAAGCCGGACTTAGAGCCAGAAATACCTGGGTTCAAGCTCTGCTTCAGATGCCTGCTGGCTGTGAGACCCTGGGTAAGTTCTTTCAACTCTCACCACTTCTGGTGATTTTCTAAGACTAAATTACAGAGAAGGTGCTACCCTGTACTGGTGGAGGGAGTTGCCTCACACAGAAGTTCCTCACCCAAAACCAGTACTTCTCTGTATCCTCGTTTTGTCTGCTTCTAGTTCATTTTCATTTGTGTATGCCTGGAGCCATCACAGGTCCAGTTTCTCTGAGGAAAGTCTAATGCAAATGGCAGACTTAAGCAGGGTTGGACTTAGCACATGCTTCCTCAGTGACAGGTGGCTAATTGATTAATTTCTTGTAATTATAAAATGAAAAAGAAAACCCAGAAGAAAATACTCTTTGATGGAAGAGGCAGACCTGTTCTTAACTGACTGGGGGAAAAGCAGCCATTAGAGGGAGAAGGGAAAAGGAAAAAGGGCTTTCCCAGGACAGAGACTCAGTTCCAGCGGCTTCAGGAAAGTTGGAAGATTCCAGGCCTTCCTGAGGGAAGCATCACATAGGATGTGGCTCCCAGCCTCCTTCCTGTGCTCAGAGAATCTAGGTCAACCCTGAGTCTTTTTCTTCTTCTTTCTCTCTTTTTGATGAACTCCCAATTTCCTTTACCCATTCAAACTTTCTCTGTGATGAAATGAACACTTTTCCATTAAGGAAACTGGGCTCCAACATGCAGGCTTTCCAAGTATTTCTGTTAGAGGCTCCTGAGGCCAAGTCCAAGGTCATTTTACATGCATGCCATTCCTATTAGTCAACAAGAAAGGCTGAAACATAGCTGCTGAAAGAGTTTTCCTGAATCCTAGAATTTTACAGAATCACTGACTTGACAAGACCTCAGCAACCAGCTAAGGTAGCTTGTACAAAGGGTCCCCTCTACAATGCCCCCCCCCAAACTGGGCATCCAGCCCCTGCTTGAGGCTGGCTGGTGCTAGGGAACCAGCTTCCTCCTGAGGCAGACTGTTGTGCTTTGAGAAAGTTCTAACTACTAAGAATTTTCCCCATGTACTCAATGGGCTGAGATCTCATCAATTCTGGAGTTCTGAGGTCTGCAGATTATAGCCAATCCAGTCAGACTCTTGTCCACATCCTCCTGAACTTCACCACAAGACACTTACCTTCTCACCCTCCTAGTAAGCCCACAATGGGCAAGCTCCCTCCCATCAACATCCTTGCAAAACTGTGATGTCCAGAATAGGGCTCTCGATCATACATTGCCAGAACAGTAGACCTCAGGACTGTCTTCTCTCTCATTCTGGATACTATGATTCTCTAAATCTCTACATGTTGCCATTGTCTCCCTCTCCCCCCAAACAAACGTAAGCCCTTTGAGAGGAGGACTGTTTCACCCTGATTTTTGAATCTCCAGGCCCTGGCATATAGTAGTAGGCAGAAGGAATGATTGTTGATTGGGTTGATTAAACCAATCAGGGCCCACTCTGCACCAGGCACTGTGCTACACATAGGTACAAAGAATAAAGCAATCCTTATTTGCAGTGAGCTTATAGTCTAATGAGGAGACAAGTTCTTATTATATATAGGTATATATAACATATGCATATATAAATATAAAGTTAATACAAAGGATAAAAGAAGAAAGGAAGAAAAAAGAAGGAGAAAGAAATAAATGAAGGAATGAGAAAAGGGAGAGGGAAGAAAGGAAGGAAAAAGGTAGAAGAAATAAACAAAGGAAGGTGGAAAGAAAGAAGGGAAGGGAGGATGAGGAAGGGATGGGTAAAGGGAGGGAGGGAAGAAAGGAAGGAAGATGGAAGAAGGGAAGGAGGAAGTAATGAACAAAGGGAGGAGGGAAGGGAAGGGTGAGGAAGAAAGGGAAGGAGGAAGAAAGAGAAAGAAAGAAGGGAAGGAAGGAGGAAAGAAGTGTGTGTGTCTTCTATAAAGGGACAGGGACAGGGTAGAGAATAGAACAGGGGGAGGATAGGAAGGAGGGACATATAATCAGTCTCTCACAATATGCCCACTGTGGAGATGTTCTGCGTAATTACACATGTACAGCCTGTATTTAATTGCTTGTCCTTTCAGTGGGGGTGGGTGACAAGGGAGGAAGGGAAAGAATCTAGAATTTAAAGTTCTATAATCAAATGTTAAAAATATGTATGTATATATTATTATTATTATTGTTGTTGTTGTTGTTGTTATTAACTACATCCAACTGGGAATTAAGATATACAGGCACTGTGGTAGGGAGATCCATTCTGCCCTACTGGAAAGTCAGAAGGGAGATGGGGAGGACATAGGAGGGAGCAGATTAGGGGAGGGGTTATACAGTGGGATGGCTGTTTTGAGGTGTTGGGTAGGGGAAAGACGGAGAGAAAATTTGTAACTCAAAATCTCATGGAAATGAATGATGTAAACAAGAAAATAAATAAATTAATTTATTATAAAAAAGAAGTGTGTGTGTGAGAGAGAGAGGGAGGGAGGGAGAGGGAGAGAGAATATGGTTCTGTGGGAGGAAGGGTACCAGCAAGCAAAAGGATCAAGAAAAGTTCCCCACAGAAGAGGGTATTCAAGTGGCATCTTAAAGGAAGAGAGGGTAAAAGGCTGAGATAAAGAGTGAATTCTAAGAATGGGAGATGGGAGATGGCCAATGAAAAGACATAGTGATGGAAGATGGAGTATTTTGAGAGATGAACAGAATGGATCAGGTTGTCTGCATTGCATAGTGCAGAAAGTCACGTCCAGTGAGTCTGGAAAGATGGTTGGGTTCAGGATGTATTGGGCTTTAAAAGCCGGGCAGAGGAGCTTGTGTTTTATTCTAAAGGAAATTAAGTCACTAGTGTTGGTTGGGCAGTAGAATTACATATTCAGACCTATAGTTAAGGAAAATTACTTTGCAGCAATCTGTAAAATGAACTAGAACTGAAAGAGTTGCTTGAGGCAGGGAGACAAATTGGGAGGCATTTTTGATAACCTGGGTAAGAGGTGATGAGGACCCAAACTCAGGCAGTGACTGACTGCATAGAGAGGAGAGCTCAGATGCTCCAGATGTTGGAAAAGCAGAAATGGCAACATCTGGTCACTGAATGGCTCTGTTGGAGTAAGAGAGACTGAGAAGTCAAGGCTAACAGAAGGTTTATCAACTTGAGGCACTGGAAAGGATAGGTAAATGCAGCCTAGATAACTTTTTTTCGGGGGGAGGGGGACCACCATGAAGTACTATTATACTGGTCCTCTAAAACAGAGCTTTTTAAACTGTGGGCTTAAACTGTGCCAAAAATTTGGCAACACTAAAAGGTTTCTGAAAAGGGGTCACAATTGGAAAAAATTTGGAAAAAAGTTTAAGAAGCCTGCTCTAAAATTACACTGTCCAAGACTGGTCCTCTAAAAATCCCAGATCTTTTCTAGCTAGAAGAAATCACAGACGTCATCCAATCCAAACAGTCCATTTTATCGATGAGGAAACTGAGGCTCATCATTTGTTAAAGGTCCCACAGTGGCAAAGATGGGATTCAGACTCAGGTATTCTGATCCCCAAATGCCCTGCTCTTTTCTAGCACACTGTGCTATAATTGTGAAACTATGAAATTTGTACTCAGTGAGGCATTCATACATTGCCCCCATGTCACAAGTGTGTGCCTTGCCTCCAGTACATATCTGCTGACTCCATGCCCTAGCAAGCAGAGCAAAATCTAGGCAGCCCAAAGAATGATTGTTCTAGGACAGGAAGTGATGTTTTTGTAGCCAGATTCCTATTTTTGATGCTCAAGTATTCCTTTTCGTTAGAGACCACTATCTTCTAACAAACATTTATATTCATACCTTAATATACCTAGGATTTGTGACTTCCTCAGAGGGGATCTTAATGGCTGGTCTTCCTTAATTGCTATGCCTAAAATTGGTCCCATCTCTGAGGATGAGTCTGGTGAGGGGCATGTATCGAAACTGACTCCCCCAAAACAGATGTAGGTAGAAGATGCCCAAGGTCCTTCAATGGTGACAGGATTTCCACAAGCATAGGCAATAGAGAGGTTGAAAACTGTAGACCAAAAGATCTTGATTTGAATCCCACCTCTGACACTTAATATCTACGTGACTCAGGACATATCACTCATCCTCCCTAAACCTCATCTGTAAAATGGGGATGATGTTGTTATATTTTCAAAGAGGACTAATTATGTCACCTGGTGATGTCTTGACTTGCCAGTGAATTGGACTTACATGAGGCAGAGTTTTACAAAGCTGTCAGTTTTACTCTTTCTTCTGAGTGACTGAAGTCCAGTGGTGGGACTAGAGTCAAACTGACTGGTGGTGGCCCAAGATGCAGTGGATGACCTTGGCATCTTCGATGTCTGACCAAGCTCTAAGCTCTCCACAGTACCTGCTACGGTCACCTTCATGACCACTGGGACATATTATTCTCATCCACCCATTCCACTAGGAAAGTCTTCACAGGGTTGGGGCAGATTAATTCCTTTGCACTGACTTTTCCCCGTACCTGGAATATACATCTGCCTTTTGGAATCCCTGGTTTCTTCAAGCTCCATCTTCTTCATGGAGGGTTTCCTGATGCCTATCTGCTAGTGCCCTACAGTCCCTATTTTCCATGTGCCTACATGCATATATCACCCTTGATAGAATGTAAGCACCTTGAGGGCAGGGATTGTTTCTCTTTTGTTTTTATATCCCCAGTACCTAGTCCAGTGTTGGGCATAAAGTAGCATTTAATAAAGGCTTGCTGATTAATTGAAATGAGATAATGAATTAAAGAGCTTTGCAGACTTGAAAGCCCTATTTGAATGTCAGTTTTCATTATTATTGCCTTAGCGATGCCAGCATCCCCTCAATATCTCTACAAGGCATCAGAATAGGACCTTAGCACACAATTTTTGTTTATGAAATCAATCTTTTGGTCTAGACCTATGATTTCATTAGTGTAGTTTGCAAAGGTCCTTCTACCAATTTGAACCCACATCCTACAACTCTTCTGCAAGAGAGCTGCCTGGGGTACTGAGAAGTCACTTGTCTGGTGTCACATGACCAGTATGTATATCAGAGAGAAAACCTCTGATATCAGAGGGTGGGGGTGAGGGACTGGAGGAGCAATGACAGAAGTGACTGACCAGCCGTTAATGTGGGAAAGAAGTCTTGGAAACAGGAGAGTGTGGTAGAGACAAAAATGAAAAAGGCCCTTCCACTCCAGGCAGAAGGAAAATGTACATGTGTTCTAATGCAGGTCCGCAGGCGCCAGGACCAGGCACAAGCTCCTCACCCAAAACTCTCAACTCAGGGTTTTCCCCATTTGGAATTCAGCTTGAAAATCAACAGAAAATTTTAATTTATTTTACTAAAATTTGCTTCATAGTCAGCTTGACTGAACCCCATCTATTTTAAAAAGCAGGAGATACTTAAAAAGTTTTCCTGTAGATCACTGATCTGCTGATTCAGTTTTATTCAAGGAGCATTTATTAGACACCAACTATGTGCAAGATATTGCGCTAAGCATTGGGGATGGCAAAGAAAAAAAACAATTTCTCTCCTCAGGGAATTTACTATTCTACTAGGCAGCTCCGACAGATTCCCAGATCAATATAAAATATACTTCTAAAGGCAGTAGGAGCGATGGAGAGCAACGGGATTGGGGTGGAGGATGTGGAAAGAAGAAGGGGTTGGGGATTCCAAGAGTTAGAAATCATAAGATCACAGATTAAGAGCTGAAAAGGAACTTAGGGGCCATGAAGCCCAACACCATGTTACAGGTAAAGGAACAAAGGCTGAGTGTGACTAGCACAGAGTGACAGTCAATAAGACAAGATATAAACTCAGATCTTTCTAATTCCAAGCTCTACACTCTACCCACTGTACCAGCTAGGATGGGGGAGTTTTCTAAGTATAGGACGGTAGCCTGTGCAGGCTCAGAGAGGGAGTTCTGCATTGTAGAAGTGGGCCAATTTGGCTGGGATACAGAAGGCTAAAATGAGAAGGTGTAATTTGCAATAAATGGGGAAAGATGGGCTGGAGCAGAGCTGTGAAGGCTCTGATGCCAAACTGAAGAGTTTCAACTTTATCCTGGAGCAAAGAGAGCCCCAGAAACTTTCTGAACAGAGAAGTGACACAATCAAAACCATGCTTTAGGAAAGTCACTTTGGTGGCTCTACGAAGGAGAGATGAGAGGGGAGAGAGACTTGTAGCAGAGACATCAATGAGGAGGTTGTTGAAATAGTCCCAGGGAAGAGGTGATGGGAGCTTGAGGCTGCGTGAAGCAGTTGATTGATGAGAAATTAGGTGAAGATTAAATTAACATGACTTGGCAACTTATTGGATATGGGGGGGGGGGGGAATGTGAGAAGTCAAGCAAAATGCCAAAGTTACAAACCTGGTTGACCAGAAGGACCATGATCCCCTCAGTAGAAGCTGGAGGAAAAGATGAGTTCTGTTTGAGACCCTTAAAGAATATTCAGGTAGAGTTGTCCAGCACAGTGGACAGATTTCTTGAAGGCAAGAACTTTCATTCTTCTCTGCAAGGTTATAATACCTAGGACAATGCATGTTCTCAGTGGGCTTTCAGCAAATAAGCCCCTTGGAACTTCATTCTCGTTTTAAATTGTATTTTATGGTTTACAGTGCTGTAAGGTAATCATTCCAGGCCAGCCATTACTAAGCTGTACCTGGGCAATGGGAAGCACTGCTGTTTCCATGCACTTCCTAAGAAGGATTTGCTTCTATTTCCTCTATGACACTTCATCTCCTGAAAGGATCCTGGAACTTTCAGACTGAAAGGGACCTTAGCAACTGCAGCCCAACCCAGTATCCTGATGAGGAGATTGAAGCCTAGAAAGGGAAAGAGCTTCATTGGATTTTACACAGTTGGAGATCAAGCTCAGATCCAGGTAATACTGAGTCCTTTTCCAGTGTTTTCCCCACCATACCACAGCACTAGGAAAGGGTACTGGTATAAGAGAATTGTTTGAAATTAATCCTTGTGGACAGAGTTTTATTATAGAGAAAGGTAATGAAAGGAAGAATTGAGAATGGAAGGAAAGAAGGGAAAAAAGGAAGGGAGGGAGGGAGAGAGGAAAGAAGTAATGTGTCACAACGGAAAAACACTGGATTTGAAATCAAAGGACCTGGGTTCCAATCTTGAATCTACCACTTACTACCTGTAGGGCCTTGGGTAAGTCACAACTTCTCTAGGCCTCAGTTTCTTTATCTGAGGGAGCTGGACTCTGGCCTCTAATAGGGCTCCTTCCAGATCTGATCCTAAGATTTAAAAAAGCTACCACAGAGGTTTGCACAAAGTTAGTGGTTTAAAAATGTTGAATTGTTTAACTGAATTGAAGGAGGGAGGGAGAGGGGGAGGGGAAGGGGGAGAGAGGAAGTGAGGGAGAAAGAGGGGAGTGGGGAGAGAGAAAGAAAGAGGGGAGTGGGGAGAGAGAAAGAAAGAGAGACAGAGACAGACAGAGACAGACAGTGAGACAGAGACAGAGAAAGGGGGGGCAGAGAAAGACAGAGAGAGGAGACAGAAAGACAGAGACAGGGCGAAACAGAAAGAAAGAGGAGACAGGAAGGGAGGGTGAGAGGAAGGGAGGGAGGGAGAGGGAGAGAGAGAGAGCGATCACTTATCTACCTTGGTCCTATTACCTGCCCAGTATCTTTACCAAGAAAACCCCAAAAGGGGTCACAAAGAGTTGGACACTGCGGAAAAACAACTAATCCACAACACAAATTACCTGCCCAAATTGCATTTCTCAGTACTTTTCTCTAAGGTTTAAAAAAAAAAAATGCCTGTATCTGAAACCCTGTGATCTTTCTGGCTAGGTTCACAGAAACATTACCCCTGCCTCCAAAGCCAAGGCAGTCGGGCAGGTTCACTTCGCCCAGGCCAGAATAGTGTGGCTCCCTCCAAAAGGGCTCCCATTGTGACATCACCGGGTTCGAGTATCCGGACCCAAGTAGCCTTTTGCGAACGTTCCAAGCCGAGCCTATTGGCTCCCCGGCATTATGACGTCACGGGCCGAGCAGGCTCCTCTCTCCCGAGGCGCGGCAGGAAGGTTTTGTTCGGTGACTAGGAGGAGCCGAGAGAGGCAATCGCGTCCCGTCCTCTTCTTGGAGCTCCTGCAGCGTCCGCCCCCGCTTCCCCCGACTCCAGCCAGCCGCTGGCCACGCTGCCCGCTCAGCCCAACTGTCCGCGGAGCGGGAGGGAGAAGGAAGAGGAGGGGAAGGAGGAGGAGGAAGAGGAGGAGGGACCGAGCCCGTCGCCGCAGCCCGCCCCCAGCCCGCCCGCCGCCTGCTTTTTACCCACAACATGTAAACAGTCCCCGCGAGGAGTTCTCCAGGGAGCTGGAGCGAGAGAGTGGTCCTTAAAGCAGGTCCGCCAGGAGCCCCCTGGTCCCGCGGACTCCTCGGGCGGGATCACAGACGTGCTGGGAGGCAGGAGACCCCAGGAAGCCAGGGCTGAGCCGAGCCGAGCGGAGCGCAGCGCTCGCGGAGGGGAGAGGCCGAGAGCAGCGCCCAGAGGGCCGGCCAGCTAGAGCAAGGGAGCCCCAAAGAGAGGAGGAGCGAGCGAGCAGGGCAGCGGAGAGGGGAGCGAGGCGGGGGCGACCGACGGCATGGATTTCCAGCAGCTGGCTGACGTTGCGGACAAATGGTGCTCCAACACCCCCTTCGACCTCATCGCCACGGAGGAGACGGAGAGGAGGATGGATTTCTACGCCGACCCAGGGGTCTCCTTCTATGTGCTGTGTCCGGACAACGGCTGCGGGGACAATTTTGTAAGTGCCTGGGGAGGGAGGTGCCTCTGGCCGGGACTGTTGGCTAGGAGGGGAAGGATGGACGGGCGGAAGGTGTGAGTGGGTGGGGGATGAAGGTGGACTTCCCCATTTCTCCTGCGCCTCAGCCCGCCTCGAGGGGCTAGGTGGAGAGGGGTCGGGGACGGACTGGCCTCTCCGCGCTTAGAGGCTAGGGGATGCTGCCCTCGGGGTGGGCTGCGGACCTCCAGGGGGGCGGACCCAGCGGCCTGAGCGCACTTGGGGAGGATCCTGGGTGGCGCCGCGCTTCGACTCAGACCCTACGGGCTAGCCCAGCCCCTATTCGGGGAGAGTTGCGCAGGAGCCCGAGAGAGCCAGCCCGGGTGCTGGGGTGAGAGCATCTTGTGGGGCCATCTCTGTCGGGAGGCCCCGCCCAGGCGGGTGCCGGGTCCTAGGCTTGCAGCCCTCTGTCACTCCCCGCCCCTTGTCTGGATTCCCCCTCTATAGCTCCGGCTGGCAGCAGGCTCCCCCTCTGTCCCCTCCCCTCTCGCACACTGCACAACTCCTCGGCTTTCCCAAACCCGGGTGAAACACCCTTCAACCCCCCACGGTGATTCCCTGCTCCTGGAAATGGGCACAAAGCCGCGTTTCCCAGGGCCGTGCCTGGGCTCCTGGACCTTCTGCAGAATCTCCGCCCTGATCCTAAAAACGCGCTCACAGAGACCCACAGCACACACACACACACACACACACGCGCGCGCGCGCGCACACATACACATTCACATATACACACAAGCTCGCAGAAGAGCTTGGACGCACACACACACGCATATACATATACACATATACACACAAGCTCTCAGAAGAGCTTGGGCGCGCCTATACTAAAGCACCCGCCTTGCTTCCGTGTTCTTATTAGCGGCTAGCGGATTGTGTGTGTTTGTGTGAGTGTGTGTGTGTGGACGGATAACTGCCTGGGAGGGTGGGGTCTGCAGCCTTTTCGGCCACAGCCTTTGGGGCTGGAGGAGGGAATTGGAAACGCGCTCCCTAGCCACAGAATCCTTGGGAAGTCTCCAGTTGCCGGGGCCCGGAACCCACTCTCTTGCCCCTCCCCTACTGGGGAGGAGTCCAGGGAGATCTTGGCACCCCCTGCGTTCAGATGGACTAGGGCCTGGAGCTGCAGAAGCCCCCTCCCTCCAAAGCCCTTCTTCCTTCCCTCCCACTCGGAATAGGGAAGGGGGTTAGGAGGATCAGATTAGAGGGGGTCAGCCTAGAGCAAGGGGGAATGCCCCACGGTGCCTGGGGCCACCCCGTGGGGGCAAAGAGAGGATCCCCTTCAGGCAATGGCTCCTAAACAAGAGAAACCTAAATACCCCCCAGTGTCAAAAGGCAGCTGCTTGGGTTGCTCTTTAGTCGTGGAAGCATAGAGCTGCAGAGTTCAGGTCAGTGCTACCTTCCTAGGAAAGATGCTTCAAAGGGGGGGGGGGGATGTTGGAGGAGCCCAAGTCAAGGTTGAGCCCATCCTTAGGCCCTCTGCTGGGTCTAGGACAAAACTCTCCCAGACCTGGACTTCAGACCCTATATTCTCCTCTTCCCATCCCCAACAATGACCACAGACACCCCACTAAGTCAAGCGAACTGATCCCCTTCCCCCTTTGACTATCTTCCTCCACACTCTAGCCACAATCTGTTCAAGGCCCTCCCATTCTTCCAGGCCCTGCTTAGACAACACCACCTCCAGGAAGCCTTCCTTGCTAAAATGGACTTTTCCCTCCAGGTTTCTCCCAACACTTTTCTTGGATGATTCCTATGCTTTTACTTGTGACTTTCCCTGAATTACCCTTATGTATCAGGATTTTCATCCCCCACTTCCAGAGTAAGCTTTAATAAGCAAGGATTGCTCTCTGCCTTACTAAACACAGTACCTTAAACCTAAGGTCAGTTATATGATGCAGTGGATAGAATCCTGGGCTGGAGTCAGGAAAGCTCATCTTCTGAGTTCAAATGTGACTTCAGGCACTCACTAGCCATGTGACTCCCATCAAGTCACTTAGCCCTGTCTGCCTTAGTTTCCTCATCTGTAAAATGAGGGGGGATGGAAATGGCAAACCACTCCAGGATCTTTGCCAAGAAAACTCCAAATGGGGTCGTTGACAATCCCACAGACTGAATAGCAACAACCTTACACTGAATTTGTGTTGTTGAATTAAATGCACATAGGTCATAAGAAATGAGAACTGCCTTCTCTTCTGAGGGAAGTGAGGCATTCTCTAAGGAGCAGCATGGTGAATGGGACTGAGCAGAACCGGTTCAAATCTAGTCTTTGACACATGCAAATGGAGCGATCCTGGGCAAAGTCACCTCCCTTCTCTCCTTTTCAGTCTATATAATAAAAACAAAAGGGACCTCAGACACTATCCAGTCCAACTCCTTCATTTTACAGATGGGGAAACTGAGGCCCAGAGGAGATGAAATGTCTTCCCCAGAGTCATATGGACATAAGGTTGAGGCAGGATTCAGTGTTGGGTCTTCTGACTCCAAGTACCCCCCATCCCAATCTACTACACCACACAGGCATGGGAAACCGTCTGTGCCCATTCATATTCTTTAGCTGATGTGTCTTTGGTTATTGTAAAGAATGCTTAGGAATTTAATAGTATTTTGGAAAGAGGACTGCATTGCAAATCTATGAAGTGCTGGACATGAAGTCAGAAAGAACTGGGTTCAAGTTTTGCCCTGATACTATCTATGTGTTCATGGCCAGGTTCCATGTCTTTGGGTTTCCTTGTCCTCATCTATAAAATGGAGGCACCTCTGATACCTACTGACTGACTACATGACTCCAGGCTTAACCTTAGTTAAGTGACTTCATGCCCCAGTTAGGTGCCTCCAGTACTCTTGCCCTAAACTATCCCATAAACTTCTCTGTTTGGGGAGAGAAAGTAAACCCACTCAAATGAAATGAATAAATTTTAAAAAGCATTTATTAAGGCTTAGTATGTGCTAAGCAAAGTTCTGAGGATACAAATACAAAATCAAAGGGAGTCCCTTATTTCTGAAAGTTCACATTCTAATGAAGGAAACCATGCACCTAAGGAAGTGATGGCCAGGGAGAGGTACTTTTTTTTGAAGGAAAGTTTTTGGAATGTTTGGTGGGATCTTGAGGGAAAAGATTGACACATCCTATCCAGGGACAGTGGCAGAGTTGATTTGATCATAGTTCATGTTTCCAGAATGCTCTCTCAGAACCCTAGAAAGATCATTGCTGACAGGTAATTAGGGATAGCTTTCTGGAAGTGACCACTTACTCAATTCAACAAACATTTATTAAACATCATCTGCTGTATGCCAGGGACTTTCTACAAAATGAAAAACTGCCCTCAAAAGAGCTTATGTGGAGCTGATAGGAAGGGAGTTTAGGTCTGAGGAGTCCTAGAATATGTGGAGCCAAAGAGCAGTTAATCATGATGCCCTTTCCAGTGGCAATGGTAATATAAACTTGATTCCTATTCCTGAGCAAGACATTTGAAGTGTTAGGGTTGAGGAAGGGAGTCATCATGGATGGTAGCAGAGAAAAGAGCAAGATTCCCTGCTAGGCTTGAATTTCCTGCTGGATAGGCTGGAACCCACATCTCCTTAGAGCTAGCCATTGTCTTCTTCCTAGTGCACAGGATCCCAGATTTAAAGTTGGAAAGGACCCACCTCATTACAGAGGAAGCCAGAAAGGCAAAGTAACTTGGTCAAGTTCAACTAGGTAATAAGTAACACTCTCATGATTTGAACTCATATCCTCTGACCCCAAATTCATTCATTATTCTATGATATCATATTGCCTCTAAGGACCCTACTCATGGCATATTACCTTTCTAGGATAGTCCCCAAAGTTAATAATTTCCAGGATATTTTGTCCTTGTCTAGCCTATCTCTCTCTCTCTCTTTCTCAACCCTTTTCTCTCTCTGATTGATATATATATATATATAATCATAATATATACATGCATAATAATTTTATATGCATGTATTTATATATAAATTATGAATATATTTGTGTGTATTTATGTGTGTGAATATATCTAGACATATATCTACTCTTGTAGAGAGCTAGATAGTGCAGTGGATAGAGGTCTGGACCTGGACTTAGGAAGTTCAAATCCTGCCTCAGACATTTACTAGCTATGTGACCCTGGGCAAGTCACTTAACCCCTGTTTGCCTAGTTTTCTTCTTTGTAAAATGAGGATCATAATGAAACCTATCTCTCAAGGTTATTTTGAGAATAAAATTAGATAATATTTGTAAAGTGCTTTGCCAGCCTTAAATTTCTATGTAATTGTTAACTACTATGAATATCATATATTGCTGTATGCTGAAGATATGCCCTTAGCAAATTCACTTCTTCATAGGCACCTTTTAATTGACTGACTAAATTACCATGACTTGTAATAATAAACAAAAAATAGCATTTTGCAGGACCAGTTTTGAATGTCACTTCCTATATACAAAGCTATAAAATGTTTTTGTTTCTGCCCTGACAAGTTAACGTTTCAGATAATGAGAGAAGGTGGAAAAGATTGTCTTTGGTAGGCTAGAATGTTCTCAGAGTTGCTTCTTCAGGTTGCATTAACAAGAAAATTACTGTTTACTTCACTGGATTTTCTTGAAACTCCTGTCAAGTTGTCCCTATACTCTTCTGTCTGTAATACAAAGGGGTTAAATTGAGAAGATGAAGAGAAATCTCAAGAAAGCTTGTTTCAGTGAAATCTGTTAAACAACAGCAGAAAAATGGAGGAAAAAATGTAGCCCTCTCTTGGAATAGCAAGAATTGATGGGACACTGGAATGGAAGGTCCTTGAAGGCAGGGACTGGACTATTTTGTGTTTCTTTGTATTCTCAGCCCTGTGCTGTGACCTGACCTGGCATACAGCAAGCACTTAATAAATGCTTTTTGACTGACTGACTGACAGAAGTGTCTCTGCATATTCAGTAGAAACTGCCCCAAGACTAACCAAGAGCCAAATGTATGGGGATTTCCTCCTGGTTTCTTTTTAGTGGAACTATGTAAGCTCTTCTCTTGGGCTTATTTGACCACCTCCAATCCTCGTCCCCTCCCTCAAACTTTCCAGCTCTCATTTATGGATTGGCTTCCTTCCATCTCAGAATATAAACTTGTTTAAGATAGAGACTGTCTTTCTTTTTGCTTGTATGTGTATACCCGGTGCATAGCACAGTGCTTGGCACACAATAAACACTCAGATGCTCTGTCTATCCATCCTTTTGTTGGGCAGGCATTGTTCAGTCGTGTCTAACTCTTTGTGACCCCATTTGGGGTTTTCTTGACCTAGAAACTGAAGTGGTTTGTCATTTTCTTCTCCAGTTCATTTTACAGATGAGGAAACTGATGCAAGTAGGGTTAAGTGACTTGCCCAGGGTCACACAGCCAGGAAGTATCTGAGGTCAGATTTGAATTTGGGAAGATGAATCTTCCTGACTCCAAGCCCAGCCCTCTGTACCACCTAGCTTACCCATATCCATCCATCCATTCATCCATCTATTATCTATTATATTTGTCCATCTATCTGTCCATCTACCCACTCATCCATCCCTTTTATCTCTTTAAGCCCATCCTCTCCTCCATTTTAATAAAGATGTATTTACTACATGAAATTGAATGAGAATAAATGCAAAGTCTTATATCTGGGCTCAAAAAATCAACTTTATAAGTATGACAGCTAGGCAGCAGTTCCCACAAAAAAGCTCTGCCAAGTAGGACAGCCAAGAAAGTTAAGTGACCTTAGACTGGATTAAGAAGAGTATAATATCTAGGGTTGGCCAGAGGATAGGTCTGCTCTAGCTGCCCCTGGTCCAAGCACACTTGGAGTGCTGTGTTCAGTTCTGGTACATTTTAAGAAAGGACATTGATACACTGGAGGGCCTCCAGAGGAAGTAAATGGCCTGAATATCATAGCCATATGAGGATCAGTCAAAGGAACTGGGGCATTTAGCTTGGGGGGCAGAACACTAAAGCGAAACTTGATAGTGTCTTTTGGAAGCACTGCCTCCCAGAATACAACTAGACTTATTCTGTTTGGCTTTAGAAGGTAGGACTAGGAGCTATGAGTAGAAGTTGCAGAGAAACAAAATTTAGGCTTGATATCAGGAAGAGCTTTCGACCAATTCCAAAGTGGATTGTACTGCCTGGGAGGGCTTAGGACTGTTCCTTGAGGGAGTGAGCTGGATGATAACTCCTTGCAAAGTATGTTGTGGTAGGGATTCTCATTCATGCATAAGACTGACCCTTCTAGCTCTCAGAGTCCTTGATTCTGAATGAATAAATGAATACAGGTTAGCTCTTGGCTTCTATTCATCCTCTGCCCTTCCTTGGGTTACCTCCTTTGGCTTGAGCCCTTCCAGGATTTGTCCTTTGGCACCTAGTTGGTACGGAGTTCCAGTGATAGTGGCTGGCCCACCTTCCCCTCTGGAGAAATGATTCTGGTGCAAAGAGAGATGAGTTTACAACAGGAACCAGCAGGAGGGTGGCCAGTAGGCACTGATGTGCCAGCCAGTTTCACTTTTCTGCCAGCCCTGAGCTACCGAGGGTTCTATTAGGCTCCAGGAGTATGTTATTGGCAACAGCTGATGTGCCAGATGGGCAGGCAGGTGTGTGTGTGTATGTATTGCTTGAGACCAGTAGACATGACTCTTTTAACCCCGGAGCACTGCTTGACTTGAGCCTTGAGCTCCGTCCTGGGACTTTAACAGTATAGGAGAAGAAAAGGAGGTCTATAGTCAACCCAGAATGTGTAAGAACGAAGTTGCTTGTTTCATTTCACCCTTAAGGAACACTGAAATACAGAAAGAATTGCTACAATTTTCATTCTATTTAAGGAAAAATGTAGAGATGTAGGAAATGTAGGGATGTTAAGGAAAAATGTTGGGAACAGAGGGACCCATGGCTTTTACCATCTTATCGTTTGTGGTCTAGGAATAAGGGATATTAGCAGAGACAGAAAGAGGGGACAGGCTGGTTCCATGGCAGGAGTGAGGGGTGATGGGAAGACCTCCAGATAGATCCACCAGCACCCTTGAGATATCAGGAGAACATGACAAACATGTCCAACTCATTGGATAGACCAACACATGGATTTGGGGGAGGCCATGGGCGAGAGTTGGGCAGGATAGGTAGGCATGGATGAATTGTCGTCTTCATCTCTGGAGGGAAAATCCTTGAACTGATGAGATGATACTCATTTAAATATGACCCAAGGAATCTGCCTACTCTTTAGGTCAGTGGTAGAGAGTAAAGGTAATCTATTCAAATGGCATTTAACCTTGAGGATACTGCTGCATGTCCTATTGCTAAAAAGGAAATTAGGTAAAGGAAGAAATCTAAGTGAATGGGTTTTATTTAGCCCCAAAGAGCAAACCGGGAGCAACGTAGGGAAAGCACAAAAATGCAACCAGACCCGTGAGGTCAGGAAATACTTCTACGAGTCAAAGGTCTCCGAGTAGAGCACTTAGGAGATAGGGAGATGCCTTTCACTGGACATCTTCAAGCCAAGGCTTCTTGGTGTGCATGAAGTATAGGAGATTCTTAAATGTTCAAGCCTGAGCTTGATCTCCAATCAAGATTCTGTGCATTTACCATAGTTATGGGATGCTTTCAGTGATGTGGATTGAGGGCAAGTACTACTAATGTATTTGAATTCAACCCCAGAAAGGAAGACCTAAAAGTTTACTGTTGCTGAGAAGTAAGGTAGAATTCAGCTATTTACTCTTCAATTGAACATACATAATTGTTTGGATTGACTAACACACTGGGCTTTAGTTTCTTCATGGGTAAAATGAGCTGGTTGGCTCTCTAAAGACCCTTTCAATTCCAACTGTTATCTCTGTTTATTAAGCACTGCATGCCAGGTGCTGTTCTGTGATTCTGAGACAAATCTGTGGCAAGAGGCCCTTGGGCTTTGTGGGTAACTAGGTCAGGGTTGTTAGGGGGAGAGGAGCAAATACAAAGTTCTTAACTTGGGGTTCTGTCACCCAGTGACAGGGTCTTCATGGCCAATCCCTTACAGAGTAGAAGTGGTGACAGATTTATCTTTCATACTCACCACAAGTTGGATCTGGTCCCAGAAGACAAAGGCTCTGCCCTCTGGATCTCTGGTCATTCTCCTGCACCAAATATTCTATTCCAAAGGTGGAAGAGACCTGGTAACCCTTCTCTCTGTGCCATGGGAAAGGTGGGAGGTCCCTGTAAATAGACAGCGTGACTCACTGTGGCAAGCAAGGGATGAAATGGTCTGGCCCGAGTCCCACCAACATTGAATTTCCATAACCACACCAAGTGCCACTAACGTTGATTCTGCAGCCATCATGAGTTGATGAGTGAGGGGAGTTGAGGTCAAGGGAGAAAGAGAATGATTAGAATGACTTTGTGTGTGTGTGTGTGTGTGTGTGTGTGTGTGTGTGTATGAGAGAGAGAGAGAGAGAGAGAGAGAGAGTGAGAGAGAAAGAGAGAGAGAGAGAGATTTATTGATTTTGGGGTACTATTTATTTGTTGTAAATAGAGAATGTTAGTTACACCAGTTCTACTAAATTCTGTTACAATCCTATTACAACTCCCCTCGAAATTTTGTTTTAAAAAATATTTTGATAACTACACCTCAGTATAATTGATTTCCTTTGTAATCCTGTGGATTTCATTTGATGTACTTTAAAATTTGATTGTGAGAGGGACTTCACAGGTCTCATCAGTCTGGAGAAGGCTTCCATGACAGCAAAAAGGTTAAGAATCCCTGGCAACAGAAGGAGGAAATGAACACTGTCCAGGGAGCTGGGTTCAAATTCTGCCTCCCTCCCTTACTACCTATGTGTCTCTTAATCTCTCTTGGCCTTAGTTGTAAAGTGAGGGACTTGGACAGGAGGCTGATGGGGGCCCTTCCAGCTCTGAAGAGATGATGAGGGAGGGGTAGCAAGAAGATGGAACTGAAAAAAAAATTAACTTAAAAAAAAAATCCATAAAGACATGAGCCTGTCTCTGGCCTTTCTGGAAACACAGGCAAACAGCATGTGGCTGCACAGCCCCTGAAAGAACACTGAGTCTAGAGTCACAGGCTCTGGGTTCAGATCCTTCCTCTGTGACCCTGGATAAAGCATTTTACTCCTGGGCCTTGGTTCCATATCTTACAGAATATAAGTAGCATATTTCAGGTATGGAGTAAATACCATGATGTGGTTGGCTTTATGGCTCATGAAAGCCTCCAGGGTATAGCCTGGCTTTGGAAGGTTTCATCACCAGGAATCACAATCACAAACACAAGCTGTAGTCCTCGCAACTTTTTGCTGTTCATCTGTTTTTTGGTCATGTCTGACTCTTCATAGCCCTGTACGGGGTTTCATTGGCAGAGAAACTGGAGCAGTTTGCCATTTCATTCTCCAGCTCATCCTACAGATGAGGAAACTGAGGCCAATAGGGTGAAGTGACTTGCCCAGGTTCACATAGCTAGTAAGTGAGTCTTCCCGACTCCAGGTCCAGTGCTCTATCCATTCAGCCACCTAGCAGTTCTCTGTTCTTTGCAACAGAAGGTGCTTAATAAATGCTTCTTGGATTGACTAAGGACACTTTCAGCTCTAAGTCAAGGAAAGAGCATGGTACAAGAGTCCAAGGGCTTGGGGTTTGAATCTCTAGCTTGTTGATTACCTTTTACCCTGAGTGTGGTGTTTTGCATCCTTTCCCCTTCTGTCCCAATGAAGAGATTGGACCAGATGGCTCCAAAGTTAGCTTTCTCATTGCTGTCTTTTAATCCCTACCACCAGGGCCTGACACACAGTAAGTGCATTAATAAATGTTTGCTGATTGACTAGGATCCTAGGATCCCTTGGGGGGAGGGGGGAAGAAAAGAAATGCCCCAAACCTCCTCACTAAAAATATTGCCCAAGCTGGTCTAGCAGAGAATGTTGTTTTCTCAAGCTTTCTGCCCCTAGGAAATCCCCATCTGGTTGTCTTCGTGGGAGTGAGTTCTGTGGCAGTGACTTTTCATTGCATGGCCTAGGGGTGAAGCTGTGGTACCCCAGCCCAGAGCTGGGGAAGGCTTTCCCTGCTCTTTGGAGCAAGCACATTGCCCCCCATGTTCTGGAAGTCTGTGAGAGGGGCCATCCATTTATTTAATTTCCAAAGCGCCGTCTCTGCTGTTTGTGGAGCCACCCGGAATCCTTAGTCCCCTCCTTGGCATCAGGGGGCAGTTGGTACCATTTTCTTTCCTTCCTGGCAGAGGCAGGTTTGAGCCCCTGTCAGACTTCAGCATGGGGTGAGGTTTGGAGTAAAGGCTTGAATCCCATCCCTGCCACTAACAATGCTGGGACCTTAGGCAGTCAGGCAGCCCCTCCACAAGCATCTTTTATGTGCCAGGCACCAAAGTACAACATGAGGAGTGGGAGAAGACAACAGGCAGATAAGGAATTCTACACAAAATCAATATAAAAAGTGAATTTGGAAAAATATTTACTAAGGAGTTAAAAATGAGCTAATTTGGCAGGGAGGATGGGAGTTGGGGAAAGGCTTCATGCAGAAGATGGTGGGCAAGGCACCGAGTTTTCTGTGCCTCAGTTTGTCTGTAAAATCAGGGAGTTGAACTGGACGCCCTCCATGCCCCTTCCAGACCGGGGTCTGCAGTCCTTGGAACCTCCGCCGATCTCCCCAGTCTTTCCTAGCCAATCTTGACAGAGGCCTTGCTTAAGATACCTGTTTATTGTCTTCTGCTACTTCTTTTCATGTGTTATCCATGAATAATTTGCAAACTTTTTTTTCTCATTTGCCAGAGTGGAGCCAGTGCTAATTAAATGCAAGATTTAGGGCTTCTGGGTTGTAAAATGCTCATCAGCAAAGAAAAATGCATTTTAGGCAGATCTGAAAAGAAGATGCTTGAGCTTTTGAAAATGGACAACTGAGTGAGGTAGTGCCAGGCAGGCCTTGATTATGGCAGAATTTCATCCTTGCCAGTCTCATTGGACAAGAATGTGGCTGTCAGGAGTCGTCTAGCCACTGAACACCTGGACAGAGTGGGCTCATTCTTTGAAATAGGCAAGAATGAATTCCCTCCCTGCGATAGATTTCAAAATGGGTTGACACAGAGACCATTTATTGTTGTTCTGTTATTTCAGCCATATCTGGCTCTTTGCAGCCCCATTTGCGGTTTTCTAGGCTGACATTGGAGTGGTTTGCCATTTCCTTCTCCAGCTCATTTTGCAGATGAGGAAACTGAGGCAAAGAGGTTAAGTGACTTGTCCAAGGTCACACAGATAGGAAGTATCTGAGGCTGGATTTGAACTCAGGAAGATGAGTCTTCCTGATTCCAAGGCTGGTGCTCTATCTACTGAGCCAAATGACACTGTGCTCCTTATAAAACAGTACTGGAATGGGATAATTGTATTTCAGTGGGAAGAACCCTGTGTTAAGAATCAAAAAGAACTGGGTTTGAATTCTAGCTTTTTTCTATCTGTGTGTCTGTCAGTCACTGCCTGGTTTCCTCATCAGTGAAAAGAGGATTTGTGTAGGACTTAGCTTCAAGCCCTTTCTCTGCCACTTACTCCCTGTGTGCCCTCAGGCAGATTCCTTCCCTTCCTGGCCTCAGTTCCCTTTTCTGTCAAATGAAGGGGTTCTTAGTTCCACCAGGCTCTAGGTCGTCTTGGATCCCAGGTCCAGCCTTCTACCTGGGTGATGTTGGCCTGGATCTTTTCACCTCTGGCTCATGGCATCCTCAGCTCTAAAATGAGGGCAATCCCTTTTGTCTCAAGAAGCCATGACTTCCAAGAATACTTTCCCCATTTTCAGTTTTTAAAAACGTGACAAGTTACCTTTAATTAGAACTTTTAACTCTAAGGTTTCCTGCATGTAAGAAATTCCCATTGAAGAAATGCCTTCCATGGATACAAATGAACAGCCATTAAAAGTCAGTGTCTTAAAGTTTCAGTAAAAGTTATGTAACTGGCCCAGGATCACAGAGCCAGAAGGAGAATCAGAAGGAACCTAGATCTGGAAAACAGCTAGAAAATGGTAGAAAACAAACAACAGGTCTTCTTGGTCTTTCACAACCTAGCCTCGACTTACCTTTCCAGCCTTATTCTGGGTGACTTCCCTTCCTCCCTTCCCTGATGCATCCAGAGCCTTTTGCTTTGTGACTACACAACTGTATCTGTAGTTTCCATGCCTTTGCCTGGGCTGTGCCCTACACCTGGAACGCCCTTCCTCCTCACTTCTGCCTCTTAGAATACTTTGTTTGCTTGATCATTCAGCTCAAGGGCCACATTTGACATGAAGCCTTTCTGGACTAATGTCCTTTCCAGCCCTTCTCCATTACCTTGTATTCAATTTGCATATACTTACATATTCATGTTGTCTCTCCAGATAGAATGTAAGCTTCTTGAAGACAGGGACTTTTTTGTCTTTGTATTCCCAACACCTAACACAGTGCCTGACATTTAGTAAGTCCTTTTTTTTTCTAATTTTTTTTTTTGGGGGGGGAAGGCAATTGGGGTTAAGTGACTTGCCCAGGGTCACACAGCTAGTGAAATGTCAAGTGTCTGAGGCCGAGTTTGAACTCAGGTCCTTCTGACTTCAGGGCTGGTGCTGTATTCACTGAACCACCTGGCCGCCCCTGTATAATAAGTTCTTAATAAATGCTTGTTGACTGATTGAGCAATTAGTACTCTCACACTGACCAAGCACCGTAGTAGTAATGCTGATGAAGATAAGGACCTCAAGAAGAACACATTTAAAAGGTTTGCAGAGCACTTCCCATGTTTTATCTCAGTTGACCTTCTCAAAAACCCTGTGAGGGAAGTGCTTTTATTCCCATCTGCAAGATGGGGAAATTGAGACAGAGAGATTGAGGGACTTTCTCAGGGTCCCACAGATGGCGTCTAATACCAGATGGAAAGCCAGGCCCTCCTGTCTCCAGCCTCAGTACTCCAGCCATTACTGAGTGTTTTTGTTGTTTCCAGTCGTAACCAACTCTTCCTGACCTCATTTGGGCTTTTCTAGGCAAAGATACTGGAGTGGTTTCATTTCCTTCTCCAGCTCATTTTACAGATGAGGAAACTGAGGCAAACAGGGTGAAGTGACTTGCCCAGGGTCACACAGCTAGTAAGTGTCTGAGGCCAGATTAGAACTCAGGAAGGTGAGTCTTCCTGACTCCAGGCCCCTGCGCTATCCACTGCACTCCCTGGCTGCCCTTTCTCATACGCTGCTTTGTATAAATGCTGGAGGTACAGAAGTGGAATTGGACATGTATTTTCAGTCAGTGTGGGGATTGATTGTTCATGACTATCCTTACTTATTACAAAGAAAGGCCTTTGGGGGCCAGGGAGGCAGGTTCCTGGAGATAGTTACAGTGATCCCAAAATAAATGAAGAAAAGATCTTCAATCAGTGATTCAAAATAAGATACACACAAGAGAATAGAGGCATGTTACAATTTAAATATGTGTGTGAAAGCCATAGGGAATGGAGATATGGTTTCACACACAGTCCTCTTTTTCTCTTTGTATAGGGAATGGAAAGCAGGCAACAGCAACGAGCATTTATTAAGCTCTTTCTGTTTGCCAGGCCCTGTGCTAAAAGTGCTTGGGATGCAAACAGAAGTAAAAAGGCAGCCATTCCTTGCCCTCGTGCAGCTTCTATTCTAATGGGGGAGGGGGTGTGGGAGAGAAGGCTGGAGAGAGCCAGGAGCATAGCTGGGAGGGAGATGGAGCATGGCTGGCCTGGGCTGAGCCCTCCCAAACAGAGATTCTCCTGGAAGGGACTCACCCGTAGGAGGAGGGCTTCATTACTGGTGTTTTTCAACTTGGCATTAAAGGGGAATTTTAAAAAATCTTTTATTTATTTATTTTTCATTTTCAACATTCGTTTCCACAAGATTTTGAGTTACAAATTTTCTCCCCATCTCTCTACCACCCCAAGATATGAAGCCTACTGAATACCCCTCCTCCCAATCTGCTCTCTCCTATATCCTCCCCTATCCCCTCCCTAACTTTCTAGTAGGGCAAGATGGATTTCTATATACCTGATTTCCCAGTTGCATGTTAAAAGTCAATTTTTTTAAACATTTGTTTTAAAAACTTTGATTTCCAGATTCTTTCCCTTCTTCTTTCCTCACTCACCCCTATTGGGAAGACAAGCAATTCAACATAGGTTGTACATGTGTGGTTACGCAAAATGTTTCCATAGTAGTTATATTGTGAAAGACTATATTTCCCTCCATCCTATCCTGCCCCCCCAACTTATTCTATTTTCTACTTCAACCCTGGCCCTTTTCAAAAGTGTTTGCTTCTAACTACCCTCTCCCCTAACCTGCACTCCCTTCTATCATTCCCACTCTTATCCCCTTCCCCCCTACTTTCCTGTAGGGTAAGATACCCAATTGAATGTGTATGTTATTCCCTCCTTAAGCCAAATTCAGTGAGAGTAAGGTTGACGCATTCTCCTTCACCATCCTGTTCTTCCCCTCCATTGTAACAGTTTTCTCTTGCCTTCCCTTCTTATTCAACTGATCCTATGCCCTCTCTCTATGTATACATGTACACACGTACACACACACTCACATATGTATTTACATACACATACACCCTCCTATACATACATATATGTATGTATATGTATACATATATATTCCCTTCTATCCTCATACTGAGAAAAGTCTTATGAATTACAATGATCATTTTTCCATGTAGGAATGTAAATAGTTCAGCTTTAATAAGTTCCTTATGATTTCTTTTTCCTGTTTACCTTCTCATGCT
>CM053585.1:536569865-536613123 GCA_028646515.1 Pseudochirops corinnae
ATCATCATCACCATCACCATCATCACCATCATCATCATCATCACCATCACCATCATCACCATCATCACCATCATCACCATCATAACCACCACCATCATCACCATGATCACCATGATCACCACCACCATCATCACCATCATCACCATCATCACCATCATCACCATCACCATCATCACCATCATCACCATCACCATCATCACCATCATCACCATCACCATCATCACCATCATCATCACCACCATCATCACCATGATCACCACCACCATCACTATCATCACCATCACCATCATCACCATCATCACCATCATCACCATCAACATCACCACCACCACCATCATCACCACCGCCATCATCATCATCATCATCACTACCACCCCCATTATCCATCATTATCATCATCATCTTCCCTGAAATAGACAAACTCCAGGGACCCCTCCAGCTCAAACAACTATGATTTTGTGAGCCCATCCTCCCTCATAGGCTCCTAGAAGGGACCTCAGAGGTTCTTTAGCCCATTTTCCTCATTTTACAGATAGGAAAACTGAGGGAAGCCCAGAGACTTTCAGTGCTCAACATTACATGCAGGACCAGGATTCAAATTCAAGTCTAGTGCCTCCAATTTCATTGCTATTTTCCCCTAATTCATTTTCCTTCAACCTCTCCTATTATTATCAACAGGAAAATGGTGGTGTTTAACTTCTGCCTTTCAGAATTTTCCCTGTAATTAATGGTATTAAGCATTTTAAGCCTGTCTTCTCAGTTGGTCAGCCTTGTCTCCACAAGGATCCCAGGTATCCAAGGTCCCTGCTATGGAGACCTGCAGGTCTGTCCTGCTTGGCAACATGCCAAGCTTTGCTAATTAAATTCCTCTCCCCTCCTCCTGTCAGGTATTAATTAGCATCTATACATTGTCTTTTATTCTGACTTTATGTTACACATCCCTTTGGAGTCCCTCTAGGCCTAGGGCTTCCCTTGTCCTCAATGTAGCCTCCAGACCAGTGTCCAAAAGGGCAAACATGTCCTCCTTTCAGATGGACCCTTCATGTTTATGATGGTGGATCCGCTCATGTCTTCCATGAACTCTATGTGCAATGGGGAACTGATCCTGCCCAGCACCTTGGTGACCTGGGCTGGCTTGATGGGATACACAACCTACCTGGTGTCCATGATGGCTGTGGTTATTAGTTGAGGAAGAGATGAAAGAACCCAGTGTAACACCATGCACAAGCAGATTCCCAAAAGAATACTACTGTGAACAGCTTTTAAGGTTTGGATTACACAGTATAGTGAACACTCCATTTATTCCATTACAAATCAAGGCAAACATTCACAACATAATCACAATATAATATCTACAACATTACATCTTATCACAGAAATAATATAGTGTTCATAACCGCTTAACATTAGAATGGCCACACAGTTTTCACTATAGTGGCCACAATATTTAGAACAAGGAACAAAAGAATAATCACCTGGTTTCTCTAAGAGGAAACTCTCCTTACTTAATGATTCAATTCACAATACAATAATCAATACTCAATCATTCAATCAATTCACAATACAATAATCAGTCTTCCACTCATGGGGCAACCATTAACTTAATCAGTCACTAATCTAGATTCACAATTACTAAATATCATTGATCACTAAGTACAGTCATTAGAAAAATCACACAAACCCTCCACCCATTGGTGTCCAGCAAACCTCAGTTTTATCCAAGGGGAGGCCTTGACTCGGGTGGTCTCTCTGATTCCCTGGATACTCTTCCATGGTTCCAGCTCCTTCCTGAATCCACCAAACAGTCACTTGGATTCAGGGGCAGATGACTTCCAGGTTCTTGTCCAGTCCTTAGAGGTAGACAGCTCCCAGATCTTTGTCCAGTCCTCAGGGCAGTCCCTGGCACACACTGAAGTTCACAGGGTCCAGCACATCTCAAGCTCTTCACCACTTCTGTTGCTGGGAACTCAAGGATCAGCCAGGCCATGAACAAAGTCTTATTCTGGTCATGCTTCTTCAGTCCTCTAGCAGTTCAGCTGGCCCTAGGACCCAGTAGAAAACTCAGCCTTCCAGGAAGCAGCAGCAACACTGGTCTTCCAGGTGGCAGCAACAGCCACTTTGGCCCTCACCAGATTCTGGTGTCAAGAAAAACTTCAACTCAGTTGTCAGTCAGCTTCCAGATGGTGGGAGAGACTCCCTCCCTCTCCCTCCCTCTTTTTCCCTCTCTCTCTCTCTCTCAACTGTCTTCAGTCTCCATGATTCTTCCTCCACCAGGAGCCACCAGGAGGAATATTCTCAATTCTATCTGTCTCTCTCTAGAACTCTTCTTATATACACACTGGCCTCCTGTCTCAGCTAACCCCTTCCTGCCATGTCAGGACAGGAGAAGAGCTCACACCTTCCTTACTTAGCCCTAAGTTATTAAATGCTAAGTATCTGCTAAATTGATTGCTGTTACACCTACCTACACATTTTCAATGTATGTTAGTAAGTGCTTAAATGAAAAGGCAACATAATGTATTGGAATAAGACTGTACCAAGGATCAGGAGATACAAATTCCAGTCCTGGCTTTATGATTAAATAACTATATGATATTGGGTTGAGCATTTCTTAACTTTTCTGGCTGTTGGATTCTTCATGAATAAAATGAATGGGTTACATCATGTCCAATACTTCCCTCCTAAAATTCTATGAATAGACATCATTAATTCAGAACCAAGGGCAAGTCCTCTGTAGGCAGGACAATTCCAAGAAGTAGTCAGCGGATAAGTAGTTCTCCATTCTGATAAATGTAGGTCAATACCTTGAAGAAAGGACAACAGACCAAAGCATTATGGCACATAAGAGAAAGTGAAGAAAGGAAGGAAAGAAAGGGAAGAAGAAAAGGAAGGAAAGGAAGGAGGGAAGAAGAAAAGAAGGAAGGAAAAAAGGAAAGGAGGAAGGAAACCCTTATAACAAATAAGCAGAGTCAAACTGAACAAATCTGTATCTTGACCATGCCACAAAATGTGTTTCACTGTGATTATTAGCCCCCCTTATCTCTCTCCCAGGGGGTGGGCAGCCTTCTTCATTATGGTTCTCTGGAATCATAGTTAATCATTGAGTTCTTATGTCTTTCAAAGTTCAGTTTTTACAGAATTGTTAAAGTATCAATTATCCTGATCCTGTTTATTTCATTCTTCATCAGTTTATACAAATCTTCAAAATTATTCATTTTACGATATTGATTTTCCAGTACAAATAGTTCCCATGGTTCTGCTCACTTCATTCTGTATCAGTTCATTCAAGTCTTTGCAGTTTCCCTGAAGCCACCCCCTTTCCTTTCTAACAGCATGAGAGTATTCCATTACATTCATACACCATAATTTGTTGAGTCATTCCCCAATTAACAGACACTCCTCTCATTTCCAATTTTTTGCCACCACAGAAAGAGCCACCATGAAGATTTTATACATATAGGACCTTTTCCTCTTTCTTGGATCTCCTTGGGGTGTAGTCCTAGGAAGACAATAGACGTGACAAACAGCAAAGAGATTTCTGTTGTGTCCCACAAATTATCATAATGTTGGTTGTTTGCTTTCAAAGTAATATGTTTGTGTGTAGGGAGGGTAGTATGAGGAGTATCACAGACACAATAGCCTTTGTGTGTCACTGTGGGGCTCAAAGACATTGGGAGGCCTGAGGTGCCTGGGCAAGCCAGTCTATTCCTTTTCTGAACCTGATTCGAGGTTTCTTTCATGTAGCAGTTTCTCTGGCACTTCTGGGCTCTGACTTTGGAATTCCACATCTGTCCAAAGGAGGATCTCTGTAGGGTGATAACGTTTAGGATTCTCCTTTGCATTTCTAGAGTTCTTTCCTCATCCTCATCTTGAGTTGTGAGTATTAAAACATGACTTAGCCCAGAACTTTTTTTCAGGGTCTCTAAGGCCTTTCTCTGGTTTCCTTTTAATTCTTCTTTAGATATATGGGTAACACTGTGTGTGTGTCTGTGTGTCTGTGCATGTACACACACACACACACACACATATATAAATGGTATACATATATGTATAGATATAGGTATATGTACCTATAGATATAGATGATAAAAAGATAGAGCTAGCTAAAGTATATATATATATATATATATATATATGTATATACAGATATAGATTATATGGGTATGATGATAGAGATATGAAGATAGATATATTACAAAACAATAGAAAAACCACTTTTCTCATTTATACAATAAAAAGCTGGATTGCTAAGGGCTCCCCAGCTCTGACATTCTATTATTCTAGAAAATTAAATAATTAATAATGAAAGCCAGTATAAAATAAACACCCAGTGTATGGCATATCCCGAAAGTTTTAGTCCCTTGATAAAGATTTCAGTGGCCACTGTGTGCCAGGTATTGGCACACAATGCTTCTTCTCTAGAAGCTCTTGGGTGACATAACTGGTAGCCAGATTCCCTGCAGCAGGACCCGGAGTATCTCCACGGTCCAGGCAGGAGAAGCTTAGTGACTCTGGGACTTGGCACTGGCCAGATCATAACATCAAGGCCAACATCTTTTCCTGGAAATGGAAACTGGCCTGGTTACAAAACTGACCTTGCTTTTCCATCGATTGGGGTTCTTAACAGGACCCACTTTGAAATGTATCTCTGGGCAAAGGTACAGCAACTAAAAAGCTGCAGATGAATGCAGCCAACTCTTTTTGAATTGTTTTTAAAAATGTAATGGAAGGGGCAGTCACTGATCTATGGGCCTCTGCTCTCCATCCCTCAGTGGCCTGGGAAATGCAGCCCTCCTTCCCCGCCCTCACTCCCTTCATTGCTATGCACTGTGGCTCCGGACACACTGTCAGCCTCATTACTTCCACCCCCTCTCCCCACCTCTAGCAGAATGAGCCACAAGTCATTAACCAGGCACAAACCAGGTGGGTGGAGAGGACAAGCAATGCTCAGAGGCTGGCTCTGTCCTTCACCTGGCTCCGTGGCAAAGTGGATAAAGGCTGGGCCTAGAGTCGGGTGACCTGAGTTCACATCTGGCCTCAGACACTTGCTGTGAGACTCTGGGCAAGACTTTTAGCCTCTGCTTGCCTCAGTTTCCTCATCTGCAAAAGGGCAATAACAGTGCCTGCTTCCCCAGGTGGTTATGAGAGTCGAATGAAATATCTGCAAAGTGCTTAGCCCAGTGCCTTGTGCACAGTAGGTGCTTAATAAACGCTTGTTCCCTTCTCCCCCTCCCTCTTACTGTCTCTGTTTGGTCTTTTGCCGACTGTCACTGATGACATGCAGATGGTCTGACTGGAGACTGGGAAGCAGGTCGGCGTCAGGTAAAGGATAAGTCAGAAATGCCTCTTCCCAGGAGGCCAAACAGGATGTAAATGTTTTACCGTGGGGCAGAAAACCGTCTTAGAAACCAGCAAGAAGTGCTGGGGAGAGGGACTATTTCTTACTCTCTTTTTTCCCCCCAATTTATTTATTTTTAGTTTTCAACATCCATTTCCACAAGATTTTGAGTTACAAATTTTCTCCCCATCTTTCCCCTACCCCCAACCCCAAAATAGCAAGCCTACTGAATACCCTTCCCCCAATCTCTTCTCTCTTCTATCCTCCCCCAATGCCCTCTTCAACTTTCTAGTAGGGCAAGATGAATTTCTATACCCCAGTGCCTATGTATCTTATTTCCCAGTTGCATGTAATAAACAATTTCCTTAAACATTTGTTTTTAAAACTTTGATTTCCAGATTCTTTCCCCTCCTCCCCCCCCCCACTGGGAAGACAAGCAATTCAATATAGGTTTTACATGTGTAGTTATGCAAAATGTTTCCATAGTAGTTATCTTGCAAAAGAATGACTGTATTTCCCTCCTTCCTATCCTGCCCCCCCCCACTTATTCTATATTCTCCTTTGACCCTGTCCCTTTTCAAAAGTGTTTGCTTCTAATTACCCTTTCCCCCAATCTGCCCTCCCTTCTATTATCCCCCCTCTTAGCCCCTTCCCCCTACTTTCCTGTAGGGTAAGATACCCAGTTGAGTGTGTATGTTATTCCCTCCTTAAGTGAAATCCAATGAGAGTAAGGTTGACTCCTCCCCTTTCACCTTCCTGCTCTTCCCCTCCATTGTAACAGCTTTCTCTTGCCTCTTTTATATGACATAATATACCCTATTCTATCTCTCCCTTTCTCCTTCTGAGGAGGACTATCTCTTGTGAGAGTCTTGGAGGAGCAGGCAAACCTCAAAGTGTGCTGTGCAGAGTTAGACTTCAGCTCACCCCATATTCTCTTAGGAACACACAGTCTGTGCCTCATTCTGTCCCAGCATCTTGTTGCCAAGTCAGCAAGCTCTCCAGGGAGTTTCTCCTTGTTCCTCAGACTGTCTACAGCACCAGTGCTCATATCTGAGGTAGGCCAGAAGCTGTCATCCAGGCCATTGGAAATCACTTGTCTGGCCCTATTATGTACTTAGCCAAACTGCCTTTCATTACTTAAACCAATCTGGATCACTGTACACAAATGAATGATCACAAATAAAATTTTCCCAAGAGTCAAGAGTGTCAACGAGGGACAATAGAATGAGCTTTAAGCTTAGAGTTCAGAGATCTGAGTTTGAATCTTGCCTCAGACACATCTAGTTATGTGAGGAGCCACTTAAAACTCTCTGAGCCTCAGTTTATCTGAAAATGGGCATAATAATTGTAAGATTGTTGTGAGGAAAGTTTTTGAAAACTGTAGCATCATGTCTAGGTCCCCTTTGCCACTCACACTGGCAGACAGAGGACAGATGCTAGTTTTCATGGACTAGGTGTAACTCTGATGGTTTTTAATACTGTCACTCATGAGCCCCTACTGGTATTCACTCCATCAAGAATCAACTAGTTGACACTTTTGGATTTTAGAAAAGACATTTACTAAGAACAATTGATACAAAGTATTCCTTCCAAATACACATGGAGTCCTTGGGGAGAGTGAGCCTTACCTCACTCCTGGCCTTGGAAGTACTCTTCTCCCTTTGTGGAATCCTCACTCAGTTATCTGTGGGTAGTGATGGGTGACTTACTCCACTGCTCAGCCAACTCCTCACAAAGTATGGCTATCTCTCCTGGATGGGCAATTCAGCTGGGCTGGCTTTTTGCAAGACAGAGTATTTTGGCTGGAAAGATCACTTCCAAGTTGGGCTGGATCAAGAGATCTCTTGGCTGCTATGCTGACTCCTGACTGGCCTCATTTGCGGCCACTCATGGCAACTTCTCCAGATTGGAAAAGGCTCACAAGTCACGGCCTGTGTACATGAAGCTCAGGCATTCTGTTCAGTTACCTATTGATTCATGTTGCGGTTGCTGTTGGTTACTCTGAATTCTGCTACTGACTCCAACAGTCATTGGGACATCTCTAGATCTGACAAACTCACAAGGTCACTGCCTGGATACATCCATTTAGGAATACTCATTTGCCTAAAATCAGAAAAGAACAAACACCAGAGAAAGAGGTGACCCTGTGCTCACAGTTACCGTGGTCAGGCACGATTTAAGAGAGATGCCCTTCCCTCCATCATAGCAGCTCAAAGCTGTCGTACTTCCTCACAGCTACAAAGGGAAGAGACTGACAGATGTGTGGACCACCCTTCTGTATGTATGGTCACCTCTGGCTCAGTAACTCCTGGGCCACTAACCCTTCCTGCTCCACACTAGATGAAAAGACTTTTGTTCATCAGTCATGCCCAGCTAAAAACCAGCTTCCCCCAAGGTTCCACATAGTGGCTTGAACTAAAATGAGGGGTAGGGCCAGATCTCCATTACAAAACTCTAAAAAGCCATAGGAATGGGAGTTGTTACCTGACTATCAACTTAAGAGTTGTTGTCTATGGTTTTGATGGTGCCCCAAAGACGATTGGTTCCTTAAAGTTAGGGACTGTTTCAAATTTCATCGTCATCCAGTATTATTATTACATAAATAATGCACATGATAAAAATAATCATAGTAATAGCTTGCATTTCTCTGGTGCCTTCAGGCATTTTACACATATTATCTCATATATGGTCCTCACAACTCTGTGAATTAAGTGATATTATCATCCCGTCTTACAGCTGAGGGAATTGAACCTCCGTGAAGTTAAGTGACTTGCCCAGCTAGTATTACTATCTCACATCCCCACTCACCCTACAAAACACCCCTCTGGGCTCCAAGCTACAGCCATATGACAAAAATGCTATCGACTATTCATTGAACTTGTACCTACCGTGGAGATGAATAACAAAGAGGCTGTCGAGCTTCTAGACATCTGGAACTTAAAGAAGAAGCCCGAGTCTAAAGAAATGAGGATCATGGGTTGGTGTGGGAACCAGGGAAGGAAATGTGAGAAACCACCTTCTGCTTTCAGCAAACACGGTGGAATTAGAGACTAATCTTAACAATCAAGGGGAGTTGGGATCCGGGGCTATTTCCCTCCCTCTCTCCCCGTTTTTATTTATTTTTATTTTTCAGGAAATTAAAGATTTTTATTTTATGTCATTTCGGTCGGGTAATCTGGCCAACACCCATTTGTGGAAAAGGGCAACCTAACAGGTGCGGGCATCTCCCGATTCATTTTTAATAAAAACGTTGCCTAGTAAAGTCTTTGGAAAGCAATGGATAGGTACTTAATAATAATACTTAATAGTAACCCTTACTTCCTAAGGGAGTTCTGGGGATTAACTTTTAAAATTTTAATGGATATATGTCCTATTGGCATGGGAACTGCCCTGGACAGTGCAGATTGCAGTCCCTCTATATCTGCTTATCAGTCAGTGGACAAGCATTTATTAAGTGTCTACTCTGATCCGGGCACTGAGGATTCAAAGACAAAGTCTTTGATCCCAGCGAGCTTGCATTCTGCTGGTAAAGCCAATGTGCCCCTTGTAAATAAATAGGGAGTAAACAGAAAGTAAATGTAAGGCTAGTTAGGAGGAGCACTTGAAATTGGGGGCGTCAGAAAAGGTTTCTTGTAGAAGGTCATGCTTAAGCTGCACCATGAGGGAAGAGGGGGATTCTGTGTGATTCTTTCCAACGTCGTCCCATAAATCCTTAATGAGGGTCCACCCAGTATGCTGGGGGTTTTCCTTATATGTGTATCCCAGTGGAGCATTCGGGGTTCCTAGTAGGAACTATCAGTTCTTCTGAACTCTTCATACCTGACCTAAACATCTTCCATGGCATCCTTGAAACTTACAACTGACCCATGCCAACTCCATGCCTCTCCATTGTTTTGGGTGATTGATTCATGTGAGTAAAATATTCTGGAATGACAAGACATTGGGCGCCATTGAAAGGCAAAGTGCTATTTATTAATTCTATCAAAAATGCTTTTCCAGGAGTCACATATGTAATCTGCAGCTTACAGACATTGACCCTATCTTCACAGCATCCCTCTGAGGGGAACAGAAGACAAATATTATTTTCCCTACTTAACAGAGAGACAAACTGAATGACAGTCACACAGTGAGTCAAGGGATGGGGACCATGTCTACTGACTCAGAAACATGATATATATAGTCATCAACACTGCCTTTCTCTGCCCACTTTCAGGTTAATTCCCTTTTGTCCAGTTCTCAATTTGCCATTCCAGTTTCTTTCGCCAACTAGGGCACGGATGCTGGAGGGCAGGTGGACAGCCTGTCCCAATTTAATCTTCCCCTTACAAGATCAAATGAAAGGCAGCAGCTCATTCTGACATCCCAGCCTGTGCCACTAGAGAAGAGAAAGGACAATGTGATTCTGCCGATCAGGCTTGTCATTCCCCAAGCTGCTTCAGATCATCTCAGAGCTCTGTCCCCTGGGAGAGGCTCTAATTAAATTCTGCTCTTCTCTTCACAGTCCTTCTATAGCAACTCTGCTGGTGAGCTGCCTTTGACATGTCTGACTAGGCGGAGAGGCCAATTTTCAACAAGATTTCTAAAATGTGGAATTGCTAGAAGGAGGCACGGTAATAAAATCCAGTTACTCAGCAGAGTCAATGCATGTCAGCTTCCTGGCATGGATACTGTTGTGTTCTGCTGATCACTTAATGAATTAGGTTCATGGGGCTTTGAAAGCAGACAAGTCTTTTGTGCTCATATTCCCCAGGTCCTGGGGCTCAATACAATGACCCATCATTTCACTGGCTTGGATGCAAATGATACTCCATGACTCAGCAGAGAATGGTGATGGCCACAAAATTCTTTGAGAGTACCATGACCAAGAAGAAAGCCAAACCCACCCACCTCCTCAACCCCATGTTCAAGTAGGTGATGAGCCTTTGTGAGCTTAGCTAGGCTGGTCCTCAGATGATGGACACATGGTCTTTCACTGGGTTCTCACCTGAAGGTTCTCCGGCTTGGTAGGAACTACCAGTTCTTGGCTCCACTAGGATGTTCTTGGAGAAGTCAGAATCCCATCCCAGGCTGAGGAGGCATCGGAGAAGGACGTTAGTAGAAGCCCAAAGATACTGTGAGGGCTCAGTCAGATCTAAGTGGGACAGATCCTCCTTTCTGCCTCAGTGAAAGCCCAACAAAGAAAAATAGAAGGATATGAGGTAGGAACAAGTAGAACCAGACCTGGTGCATTCTTTTGGGGGTCACCTCAAGCTTTTCTAGGACCTCGTTCCATTCCAAAACTTCACTGGGGTTCCTTTGACTGAAATGGACTCCTATCTTTGATGACAAATCCCCAGGGTTCTCACATGCTCAGAAGTCATAGAATCACAGATCTAAAACTGAAAGGGACCTTTTGGAGGTCATCTGGTTCAACTCCTTCTATTTACAGATCAGGAAACTGAGATCCAGGTAGGTGAAGAGAAGTGCTCAGCATCACATCTATGGTCACAGATCTAAGACTGAAAGGGATTTATAGAGGATATCCAGTCCAATCCCTTCTTTTTACAGACAGGGAAACCAAGGTGCTAGGAGGTAAAGAGCCACACAGGCTGAGTTGGGATTTGAACTCAGACTTTGGGACTCCAAGTTCAGTATTTCTTCCTTTGTGATACTGTCTTTCCTAGAAGGAAAAGACATCAGAAAGGGACAGTCAGTAAGGGAGTGAGGGACACACTTAGAAGTGGCACCAGATGGAGACAAGAGATGCACAGGGGAGGAAGTCCAGGGAGAGGGAAGGGCTGAGCACAAAGGCACTACCAATTGCTCTTCATCAGCCTGTCTGTCCATTCCTCATTTCCCTCCTAACCCCCAGTCTACAGGTCTCTCCTTTCTCTTTGTCTGGCCTCAGTCCTCTGACATTCAGTGAATCCATCTCAGTTGATTCTCCCTTCCATTTTTCTTGGACCCATCTCTCCCTAAACCATATACTATATATAGCTTTTCCAAAGGAGAGTTCTGTTCTTACTTTCTCTCCTTCCAAATGGCAGAGCACTGGGGGCCATTGAAGCATCTCATCTTCTCCACTGGGCAGAGGCAGATAGAGGTCTCCTCATGCAGAGTCCACTTTCTCCCTTTTTCTTTTCCTCTCTATTTCTTTCTGTTAGCAGTTAGGCAGTTCATGTGATCTTTTGTGAAGGCAGGTCCTACTGTAGGAGACACACTGCACTGCCCCTTTTTTCAGAAATATGCCTTACATTTTAAGGATTATTATTAAGGACCCCATTTTCACTTTGTACAATAGATTTGCATGTTTGTGCTAAGCTAGGAATTTCGCTGGACAGTCCATGTACTTGACCTCTAACCTTATATTAGATTTGTCCATTCCTTATTGGCTAATCATTTCCCTTGGTAATCCATGTACATTGTAGTTGCCATTAAATATTTCTCTCCCTTGAGGAAAATCATGATTTTGCTTTGTGTGGTTTAACTGCCAGATGCTCTCATATCCAACATTTGAAACATCCTCAAAGTACCACTGCCCAACAGACATGGGGAGCAACAGGACTGATAAGATCAGTAAAAGACCGAAGGCAATGTCTCCTCTGAAATCTCTTCTTCCAGCAGGTTCACTAACAAAACTTCCAAGCTGTCATCAACTTATTGATAATGACTTTGGATCTGGGGATCAGCCACTTCTGTAACTAAAATATCATCCAAGCTCTTTCCATCTTGTCCACAAGGATAGATGGTTTCCCGTTATTCATGTTCACCAGTCACCCCTTTAATAATACATTCTAGAATTTTACCAGGAAAAGAAATCCAATATTTTCTGAATTCTTGCTCTGAATCCTGAGAGCCCTTGATAAGCAGCCAATATGCATGTGTCTACACACTACATGTGTCTTGGATTAAATTCCCAAGAAAGTGGGGGCATTTAAGAGGGAGAGCTCATGTCTTCAGTGGGTGACTTTTTCTAATTTTCTGAAATTCAACATTTAAAAAGTGTTTTGTTGTTTTAAATTTTTTTATATTTTAGAAGCCCTGCTCTGATGGACAAAGTTGTGGATATCCAAGAGGGAGATCAGGATGGTGAGAGAGATCGGGTCTGGGCATTGGGTCCAGTCAGTCTGGATAGGAATCTGTTTGGTCAGGGCACATGTGTGCAGGGCACGTAAGTTCTTCCTCCTATGCTGCATAGCTTATGCCCTTGGGCGATCTCGCCGCGGCTGCTGCTTTCTGCTCCCTATGGATAGCTCTCTGAGCCTCTGCCCAGTTTAATGCGGTCAAGCTGCTCTTTGATACCACACTCTGGGCTTCGCTGGACAGACTCTCCAGGTCAGCTACTGTTCTCTACTGCCATCTGCTGGGGTTGCTGTGACTAGGAAGGGAAAGCTGCAGTTCTTTTAATGAACAGTACTTCAAATCCTGCCTCAGACACGGACGTTCGGTGGAACCTGTTTGCCTGTTTCCCCATCTGCAAAATGGGGATTATAACAGCACCTGAATCCAGGAATTGTTGTGAAGATAAAGTGAGCTGGTAATTGTAAAGCACTCTGCAAAACTTAAAGCACCAGATATGTTATAATTTAGGGCATCACCACTACCACCACCATGAGTTCTAAGCCACCACACCCAGTCACACAGCAGCCAACAAGTTAGCAGAATGTCCCAGGCTAAGATTATCCATTTTTAATGAATAACTTGTCAAGTGTCTGGGGTTGACTCAAAGTCAGAAAACATCTGACCTTTATCAAAGTTGGATAACTAACTCAGAATTAGGAACTCCCATCACCCTCTTTGCAGGCAAAGACAACACTATGTTTTCCCTTTGCTGATGTGAATGACTCCATCTTTAAGCCAGCCCCCATTCTACTGGAAGGTGAGTATCACACTGTTGGTCACAGATTGGAGATAATGACCACTGCGGTTCAGAGCCACCTGACCAGAGGGGGTCAGTTGTAGTCTTCACATTTTGGAAAACTCCAAAGAGAGCTGAGCCTAGATCAGAGACTTGTGAGCTGTCTTTGATCCTCGGGGATAGATCCTTCCCCTCCTCCATCCTCCCATCCTCAGCCCCAGGAATGGCAGTTATGGAGTGGCAATAAGGCATTGTCAGCCCAAAAAGTGGCAACAGCCACAGGCAGTCACAGGGCAGCAAGATTTCCTGGACCCTGGCATGAAAAGAGTGGCAGAGGCATGCTGTACTTACAAATATTCTAAACCAGTGGCGTCAAAACAAAATAGAAACCAGAACCCTTGCAGGGGCGTATTGATTTAGAAAACCACAAATCAATATTATCTGTTGCATTGTTTTTACTTATTTTGTTAAATATATCCCAATTATATTTTTATCTGGTTTTACACTGGAAAATTTTGCAACCACAATGGTGAATTAGATGCCTTTGCAAAACTAGGTTGCTGCTACAAAGAATGGAGCCACGTACTTAGTCTCTTGGATGGAGAAGAGGTAGTTTCTTGGACAAATTCTTATCTCCTCAATAGTTCAGGGACCCAGTTGTTTTAGAGAGAAAAGGGTAGTGTTCCTAGGTCATGCCATATTCTTGGAGAGAAAGCCCTAGTCCTGGAGGAACAGCAAGGGACTAAGTCATGATATAGCAGCAACCACACAGGCATACCCTGGACAGCTGCTAACACAGCTTCTTAGATCTGCTTTACTGGGAAAGATTCAAGGGGTTAACAATCTTTTAAAATTACATTAATTAGTTCAGGGGAAAAGTCAGCACCCTGAACTTCAGAGAAATTCCAAACAAAGAAAATAGAGAAAATCCAAGAAGAGAAATAAAGACCAACAGACAGAGCTTCTAACTGTCTGAGAAATTAGCACAGATGAACAGGAAGATCCAACCGTCTGACCAACGTAATGCATACATAGTTACCAGAGAGAGAAACACCAACATTTGGGTTTTTTAAAGGGGAGGGGGTGCTCCTTAATGGCTACCCAGAGTCTCATCTGGTCAAATCACAGGAACATTCTTCCAATGAGTGAGTCCCAAAGCACAAGTGTGCATGTGTGTGTACATGTATATGTATATGTGTATACACACACATATATGCATATGTACACGTACACACACATATACCCTTTTTTAGAGCCAGAAGCCATCACAACCCCAGTGACTCAGCGCCTACTTAGAAATTAACAAAAGGTATGAAAGCCTTCCTATAAGCAAGTCTCTGCTTAGCAAGTTTCCCTTAATGGGTTCCATATGAAGCCTATTAATGGGCAGGGAAGATCTTACATCCCATTAACAATACAGATATGGAGGGGAAAAATGGACTTCACCCTCTGAGGATTGTCATGGGTTATCTGGATGCTGCAGGTCCATTGGGAAGTATGGTGAAATGCTCCAACTTCGAAATTAAGACTTTTCCCAAGGCTGTGACTCACCTGCAAAATGAAGGCATTATACTAAATGTGCTCTAATGACCCCGCTAAATCTAAACTGATGTTCCCTGTGGTCCCATCTAACTCCCTCTCCTCCCAGACAGGCATCTGTCTAGCACCTTGTGCAGTCTGAAGTCATATTAATGTGGTTCAAAGCCCTGAACTAGAGCTCCTACGACCTCCACTCCCACGACCCACTCACTGCCTTATCATGTTCTTTCCATCAACACCAGTCCAACTGACACAGGGGCTTTGGAGTTCATCCAGCTTTGTCCTCCCATTCTATAGAGGGGGAAGTTAAGTCCCACAGAGGGAAGGGGACCTGAGTTAGGTAGTGAATTTTCACTGAATTCACAGAGGGAAATACAATAGAGAGATTGAATAACTGGACAGAAACACTTAAAGGCAAATACTTTAAAAATAAGTTTATTGTAATTAAACAATATAAAATCTGACAGATGTTTTAAAACATTCTTGCAAAAGAAGTAAACCCCTGTCCCCCACCCCACCCCATCTTGTCTCAGCTGATATACAGGATGGATGAACTTGTTCAGAGCCACGACAACAACAAAAAATAATCAGCTTTTATTTGGTCGAACTCAGAGTACTCCAAAATTTTTATGTTCTAGGCAAAGTTCAGTAAAAGAGACTAACAGAGAGAAATCAACACACTACTTTATGTTATATCTTTTAAGTTTATCCTCTGTTCTGTCTATTTGACAGTCTGAAAGGCAGGACTGCCTCCAAATGAGACACTGCCTGGGATGCTAAAAAGTTCAACTATGAAACCACAGAAGCCAAAGAGAGAAATACAAGACATGAAGCTGAACAGTTATTTAAAAAATGAATGCAGGGAAATATCACTATGTACATTTTAGCCTTTGGCATATATTCTACCCAGTCCTTCCCCTGTCCCCTTTATATGCACCACTCCACCCATTCACTTGTTTACTTTTACTTAAGCACTATATTTTTCTCCCAACACACATAGATTGTCTGTGGCCAATTTCAAAATGAGGTAGATGGGCTGTCTGATGACATCCTACTGAAATTCCCACATGGGCTACAGGAAACATGCATCAAACTGGCCTGGAAATTGGCACATCAGCTTTCTAGGAGCCAAGGAAGTCTATGACACCATCTTGTGCCTCATCAACCCTTGGGAGACATGAGTCAAAACGTGCATACACAGAGGTCTGTGTGGATTTGTGTGCGTGGTAGAACTTGTCGTTGTGAAGTGGAACAAATACTGAACAAAGTTTGTAAAAGCATGAAATGTGCTTAGAAGAGGGAGGGAAGAGTCTTCAACTCAATCCTCAGGCAATTGCCCACAGCTCTAGCTAGGTCTTCTTCCCCATTACGGAAAGGGATGGCATTCAAAGGGAAAGGTGATTGTCCTAGTTTGGAAACTTGACTTTCCCACTTCAGGGGGGGGGGGGGGCATCTAGCTTCTTTTTAAACCAAGGGGCTGGATGAGAAGAGCATGGAGGAAGGAATCAGTGCATGCTTCAGAATGTGGCAGATTGGTCTACAGAATGCTCATTCAAACATGCGCCAGAGTGTTTTATGAGGTCAATGAAGAACTGTCACCATTAAAACATGCAAAAGGACATACTATACAGGCACAGTGGGCTGAATATCTGAGAGGATGGTAATCAGCACCTTGGAAGAAGGGAATGCTACAGACTAGCAAAGGGCCCTGACAGACTGGAAGAAACCTTAGAATGCCATGAAGTGACTAGGTTAGGGGAAATGATGCATTTAGACTACTGATAGGTAAACACCCTGAGTGAGCAATTAGCAGATTACAGAGGGACAGTCCAGAGACTGAGCTCATTTTTCAACAGTGCCCAGCACAGACATAACACATGGATGGGCTGGTTGCAAGCTGAGGGCACATCGTTGTCTACCTACAGCAAGGGTTCTTAACCTGGGGGCATGAACTTGTTTTTTAACAACTAGATATACCATTGTATTTCTATATAACTGGCTTTCTTGGAAATCCTATATATTTTGTTTGATGCATTTAGAAAAATTACTCTGAGAAGCAGTCTATAAGTTTTAGCCAGACTGCCAAAGGGGTCTATGACACACACAAAAATTGAGAATCCAAGATCTCCAGTGCCACAATTAATACCAATTAGCTACAACCAATTCTATATCTCTAAAAAGTCTAAATTTTAAGTAGTAATCAAATCAATAATGGATCCTAATCTCCTTATTTGTAAAAGGAGGGAGTTGGACAAGATAAGCTCTAAAGTGTCCTTCCAGCTTACACTTGGCTTAATTAAATTTTAAAATTAAGTACTACTAGTGGGGAGGAACACCCCCCCCCCCAACCACTCCAAGTGGCTTTAAAAAC
Source organism: Pseudochirops corinnae (assembly GCA_028646515.1). Taxonomy (NCBI): domain Eukaryota; kingdom Metazoa; phylum Chordata; class Mammalia; order Diprotodontia; family Pseudocheiridae; genus Pseudochirops; species Pseudochirops corinnae. The sequence continues at coordinate 536,586,951 of CM053585.1, forward strand.
TTATGAATAATATTTAAAGGGACTACTTTTGATGTCTTTCAGAAAGATACTGAAATCCACTTAACTGACTTGTGTGATGATACTGTAATTCAGCTCTGTTGCTTAGGAAAGCCCGTGCTTATCCAAGCTGCTGGCTTCTCTCCATGAGCCCCCAGTGGTGGGAGTCACAGTAAGGTATATGTACATTCTAAGGAGCTGAAGATTCCCAAAATGCTTCAGGCAATTCTCTTCATTGCTTGTGATCTTGTGAAAACCAGATGTCTCCCTGCCATTTGGTATTGGTCTAACCTTTCCCTCACCAGGAAGCTCTGACCAAAGCTCCTTTTCACTTCCATTAATATAAACCTCATTATGGTCTTTGCCCTTTGTTCTAAGTTTTCCCCCTTTACCACAGAAGATATTGCATTAAATGCTGGTAGTTGAAAACATTCTCCTGGGTTAATGCATGTCATTAATGTGAGTAAAGGTTGATCATCTTTCCAGGAGCTCCCACTTAATAGGAATGTGACCATGCCCATACCCACAGGATTCTGTTATGTGCACATCCTTCAGAGGTACATCTATGGACCAGGGGAGGTCTCGAGTGGTTCTTTTGATTTTTGGAAATCCCTTGGGAGAGAGCTGGCAAGTGACGTGAGAAAATGAGTTTCAGTTTTCTCATCGCCCCTTGAATGGTATTACCCAGGAAATCTAGCTTATTTGCCAGATATAGCTCTGAATGACTCATGGCTATTTCCAGTAGTAAAGTCCATCCTTCAAGGACTACTGAAAACATAAGAATTGGATGCAGGTGCTAAAGACTTTGAATATTTCTCGAAATGTTTTGAGGGACAGTAGTTCTGATGAAACAAAGGTATCACTGCCCCAAAATGGTGGCTCTGGAGAGCCAGGTCCCATGATTGTCAAGATGGTGGTCAGCCATCACTCTCTTAAACTGACACTCTTAAAATAAGAAAACAGAAGGCAGGTCCAAGAAGATGACTACACTAACCTGAAAGTACGGGAGAAAAATGAATCAAAGGACTTAATGAATCATGTAAACTAGTAAAAGGCAGACTGGGAAGCTGAGGCTTGGTCAGAGCTCCAACAAGTCTGGTGATATGAGGAGGGGGAGAACCAGCAGACTTGGTTCCTCTCTTCTGGTTAGTGACTTCTCTCTCACTCTCTAAGGTGGCCACGATAAGCAATTATAGAAAGTCAATTCTCCCCAAGTAAACTGAGAATTCAATAATGAAGCCTTAAGGATTCCTGTGTGTGTGTGTGTGTGTGTGTGTGTGTGTGTGTGTGTGTGTATTTTAAAGAGAGGAGTCAGGCCTTTCTTCAGCTTAAGTTACACAGAATTTGGGGTGTTTGTGAAGATTTCTGTCCAGGGAGTCCTGAGCCTCAGTCAACCCTCCTTCATGCTGGTGAGGAAAACAGATCACAGGTTTGGAGCTAGAAAGCACTTCTGCCCTCTCCCTTGACATATGAGCAAAGTGAGATACTCAGTGGTGGAGTGACTGGTTCAGGGTCATACAGCTGGTGAGTGGCAGAGCCAGAGCCTTGGGACCCTGAGCATCTCTGCACATGCACCATGCCATGCTGTCTCTGATGGTGAAAGGCTTATTTCCCCCATCTTATAGAGAATGGAAATGTCCTCACGCCCCTGGCAGACTCAATTCATGGTCTCCAGAGCTGATCCCAAGGCCCCCTCCACTCAGAGAACGGTCAGGTGCTCAAAGGCAGCACACACAAAGTGTCCACATGGCCCAGGGCTTGAAGAGCTGAGCCGGAGCCTGAGCCTGAGCTGCTGACCAAACCCATCCCCAGGCTTGGCCCGCCTTGCACCAGCAGAGTGTGAACGGACAGTTTCATCTGAGAATGAGAAGGGGCTGATATCAGATGCCTGCAAAAAATGTCCCTGTCTCCTTCATCTTTTCCTATTGCACAAAACAAGTCTCCCAATTCAGGAAAGGAGAAGAAACCCAAATTCTCGCCTCCATCCTTCTCTCCTTTGCCAGCCCTCCTGGCTTATTTGCTTCCCACCAGGTGGGGCTGCTCTCAGGGTCTACAGCTGATGAACCAGATCCCTCCAACACAAAACAAGGAACATCTTGGTGATTGTTTCCTGTTATCCTTAAAAAGCCTTCGGCTTCTCTTCAGCATCTTAGTGTTTCACCAGGAACAAGACCCAAGTTCCTTTAAACTAAATTCATGCTTGTTTAGAAAACCCCACCCACCAGCCCAAGGGAAGATATCCTTCTGCAGGAAGCTGTGGGAGGAAAGGAGGGCACTGTGTATGTCTCATGTGTCTCGGGGGAAGCTTGTGTTTCCCTGGGTGGTCTGTCCTGCTAGCTGTGAGGTCACTGTCCCCAAGCTGCCTTTGTGATGCTCACCTGCAGGAAACCGGATGGGAAATGCATGAATCGGGGGGCATGTCTGCTCGGTAATTATCCTGTGAGGGAAGGCCTCAGCCTGCTCACCCTAACAAGAGAGAACAGGTCTCCACTTGGGATGCCCATCAAACCTTGCCCTTCTGAAGCCACAGGGCCTTGCACACACAGAGGCAGGCCCCCTTGTTCTTCTGGGCTGATGACTCTTGAGTGTGATCGACTCGGTCATGTGAAGGGGTTCTTCCACCAGTGGGGCTGCTCTCGGAAGGGGTTAGGCTGCCTGATGGAACAAGCTTCTTAAGGAGGTTAGCACCCCCATCTGGGAGCCTGGCAAACTGCATCCCCAGCACTGCCTCCCTCCCTCCCTCTGCCTCAGTCTCTTTCACTATAAATGGGGAGAATGCTGGGGAAGACCTGTGTCATGGGAGAGCACTACAGAAAGGTAAGCCGTGATGACCACGGTGGATCTTCCCATTTCTTGCTGAGCGCCCCTCGGCCAGGACCATTCGGTTTGGTGATCTTGAGAGGAAGGGGCCGTCTTCCAGGGGTCTCAGGTCCCACACACAGGGAGAATGCTCTGGGCAGCAGCCAAGGGAGTGTCCATAGAAAAAGTCAAACAGGAGAAGTGAACAAAGGGGGCCGGTGCCTCAGCGTCCATTTCCAAGCATCTCAAAAGCATTGTTGGCTGAAGTCTGGGAGAGGTGCAAACGTCCCCTGCAGACACTAATCCTTGTCAAAGAACTCAGTCCAGTTTGGCCTCTGAGAGGACAATGAAGGCCAACCTCCTGGATTCATGTGGGTCAGTCAGATCATACACCAGGGCCCCCTGGGCAACCTGGTGCCCGACGGGCCCTCAGAATAGGCACATAGCACCTGGGTCCTTACACACACAGATGCGTGGGCACTGGGAGCTGTGATACAGAAGGGTGGGGGGCTCTGCCTGCCCCCCACTGTCCCAGGGGCAGGCTGCGGGGAGGGAGGAGGAAGGAGGAGGCTGACGGAAACGAGCCTTGGAAAGCCAAGATCAGATCCCGCATCATTCCCTGAAGTTGTAAGGAGGCACTGGTCCATGGTGATCAGACCACTTCATCAGATTCCAGACCGTGAGCTTCATACAGGCTGTCCAGGACGTCCAGCTGCTTCTCCATGGCTGGCAGGTAAAGGTTCAGGTCCCTCTGCATCCCGAGGCTGAATGCCTCTTTGTGATGGTCCCCTTCCCTAATGGTCAGCGCTGCCACGAAATCTTCATAGGATGGAGCTGCCCTTAGAGCTAGCTGGAAGAAAAAGGAACGTGAACATGCGGGCTCCCTTAGACACACTCAGAGACACACAGATTCTGCTGGGCAATAATTATGTCCTCTCTTCTCTTTTTCCTGATGTATAAAACCCCATTCTGTGTTTAGGAAGGGAAATCAGGGATCTGAGATTCACATGGGGAAGAAAGCAGGGATGAGAGACCCCACGCCCCTCCTCTAGGCCCCTCCATTCTCTCGGCTCTCACTTTGCATTCTGGAGGAGAAAAAGACTCGAGAAGCCCATCCAAACCAGGGGTCCTCAGCCTTTTTTGGTGCCATGACCCCCCCACACCCACCCACCCAACATCCCGTGGCGAGTCTGGGGAAGCCCAGGGGCCTCTCCTCACAATAAGGCTTTTAAATACATGAAATAAAATACATCAGATTATAAAGGAAATCAGTTATACTGAAATACAGTTACCAAAAGATGGAGGAAAAGACTCCAGTTAACAGATCCCAGGTGAAGACTCCTGGATTTCACTATTTCTGGCATCTAAAGACTGGACTAGCAGCTGCAGAGGGTCCCTTCTGGCTCCCAATCCTGCCCACTCACCACAACATGGCTGGGAGGGCACTTCCCCACAGGGATGGTCATCAGTGATTTCACAGATTAGAACTGGAAGGAACTTTAGCTGCTGCATAGTCCAGTTCTCTCCTTTCACATATGAGGAAACGGGCCCAGAGCAGGGAATAGGCTTGTCCAGGGTTACACAGTTAGGAAGCTGGAGGGGTGGTATCTGGACCCCACTGTCCTTCCCCCGTGCCACGAGCCTTCCCCTCTGTGTGGCCATTCTGGATGTACTTTTTCCCTCTGCCAGATCTGGGCCTGTTTACTTATCTGCAACATGGGAATGATAAGGGTGCCGGCAGTAGCCGCACCCCAGGTATCTGGAGCCGGAAGACCTTGGCTCCCGAGGGGCAAGCGCATCAATTTTAGGGGAGTCTGTGAAATTGGCCAGCAAAGATTCTACCTGGACTTCCACGGGCATAGTTTCCTATGTAATCCTGTGTATTTTATGCTTTTAGAAGCATGATTCTGAGATGGGGTCCATAGGTTCCAGCAAAGGACCACCCAAAGGGTCCAGGATACACAGGGCCCCGGGTCTAATCCATTCAAAGAGGAGGAACCTGGAGGCAGGGGTGAGTGTGTTCATCCAACATCACACAGGTAATGTCCAAGATAGGATTTGAACACAGATCCTCACTCCAAACCCAGAGCTCTTGCCATGCAGCCAAGGTGCCTTCAGGGCTATTTGTGGGCTTCAAATGATATAGTGCTCAGAGGGTCAGAGATTTAAAGCTGAAGGGACACTGGAGGCCACCGAGTCCACTCATAGAGAGGTCTAGGCAGGATGTGAATTGAGGGCTTTTGAATTCCAAGCACGGAGCTCAATCACCTAGCTATCTCACATCTTATGACCTGAAGTCCTTAGTTAGACCCAACCAGTGATCTAAGAACAAAGGTGACGTTAAAGGGCTCCACGCATCGGTGATAGTTAACAGAGGTAATTAGAAAATTGGTTTTCTTACCGTTCATAGGATTACAGATTGAGGCGGGAAGGTCCATCAAGACCATGGAGTCCAGCGCCTTCATTTTAAAGATCAGGAACCCAAGGGAGATGAAGGTCACACAGCTATTAAGTGTCTAAGGCAAGATTTGAACTTGGGTCTTTCTGGCCCCAAGTCCATTGCCCTGGGACCCTCATGCCTCCGGCTTCCCCGTGGCCTCTTCTCTTACAGCCCCTTCCTCTAAGGCTGCTTATGGTGCTTGAATCAATTCACCTCTGTTAGTAATGAAAGCATACATACTAAAAGAGCTAGGAGATTGCCACCCGCCAGGCACAAGACGGAATCTCCAGGGAATGGCTGCCATCTTTGGCTCCTGTGAATGGTTCTATCTCAGCTCTCTGTTAGTGTGGTGGCCACTGGGGAAAAGTCCAGGAAGATGCCCGAGCACCTCGGGGGCTCCTCCCTCCTCTGTCCCCTTCTTTTCAGCCGAGATGGGCTGGCCAGCCAGAGAGGAGGCAAGTGGTCAGGCTGGAGCCCAGAGGAAAGAACCTCCAGGCAACGAGGCGTCAAGGGCTGGGCATTCTTAAAGAGGGCTCAGGACAGCAGGGAACACAGGACTGGCTCTTGTCTTATGGAAGGGAAGACTGAGGCCAGGGAGGCTAGGTGGTGTCATCAGAAGACCCCTGTTCTGGAGCTAAAAGAGACTTCTGAGGCCATTGTACAGATGTGGAGACTGAGGCCCAGAGTGATGCTGAGTGTGGCAGATACCCCCTCTAGCATGGGGGAGCTCCCATGTGACCAGGCCCATGCCTGGTGGGATTGGGGACACCCCGGCCCCCCTACCAAAAAAAAAAGCTGCCTAGAGGTTAAATGACTTGTCCAAAGTCACACAGATTTAAGCTGAGATTTGAACCTGGGTCTTCTGACCCTCCCTTTCCATGCACTTTGGGGAAATGACCAGATCGTAGGGTTCTGGAGTTAGGTGAACCCTTAGAGATCTGACCTGGCATTCTGTTTCCCCTCCCTGGGGCTCAGTTTCCCCATCTGATTGGGCCTGATGGCCTCAATCTAGGACTCTTGACTGAGACACAGAGGGGCCGTGGTCAGGGGTAGGCAGCCCCCCACCAACAAGACCCTTGACGGATCCTGCTCAGTGAGCCTGGCGCTTCCGGGGCACTCACTGCAGGCGCTGAAATGAGCACTTACCGCAAAGACGCCCCGAACCACCCATCCGTGGTGCTGCCGCAACGTCTTGCCGTAGGCGTTGTCTTCAAAAAAGAAACAATTCCGTGAGAAACTCTCCCCTTAGGACTGGCTGTCCTACGTGTGTGTGTGTGCGTGTGCGTGTGTGTGCATGTGCATGCATGTGCATGTGTGTGCATGTGCATGCATGGGAGTGCAGAAAAAAAACCAGTGTTCTCTTATACATGGAGAATCAAAGGCCCACAGGGAACAATGATGCCCTGCCGCAGCTGGGAACGTCCACACCGCCAGTCACAGGAGCACCCGGGGACCTCCCTGCTCTGACAGAAGGAGGCGTGCCACGAGGGCTCCCACAGCGGGACAAAGACCTTGGCTAAATGAAACCACAGCAGACCAGAGCAAAGAAAAACAGGGAAAGCAGGTGAGGGGTGGGCAGTGGATGAAGACTCAAGAAAAACCCATATTCTATGGTATACACACAAACACGGTGTTCTGCAAACCACAGACCTGGAAACAGAGAACGACAAACGTCACCAATGTTTACACCTGTGACAGGCAGTGGGACTGATGAAGAGTGACTTCACAGACTGAGCGTGAGGCGGGCCTTGCTGCTCTCCGCTGAGAGGCGGTGCGCTCCTGGTGCAGAGTGAGGCATGCACCGTCAGCCATGGGCGGGGCGTTCACCTTCCCTGAACAACTGGACTTTTCATTTTTAAACAAGGACGAGGTCTCCTGGGTGGCAGGGGCTGCCTTCTCCCTGCTTTTGGCTCCCTAGTACTCGGCCCAGTGCCTGGCACACAGTGAGGGGATGAGGGAGGGAAGACGCATTTATTAAGCGCCTCTAAGCACTTTACCAAGAACAGGGCCAGTGCTTGACTGACAAGAACAGGGAAGGGTAGACATGTTTAGACTGAAAAGGCAGGCCCGGATCTGGAAACGTGTTGGGAGTGTGAGAGAGGCCGATGGCCCGAGGGGCAGGCGAGAGCTCCTTCCCTTTGGATTCCTGGAAACGACTTCAGGTGTACTCAAGCTTGTTGCCATACATAACATCAATCAGTCCATCCATCACCCGGCATTTCTTTAGCTGCTTACTCTGTGCATCCCCCAAACCATCCCTGTCCTCAGGGAGCTCACAGTTGAATGGGGGAGACAACATCAAAAGAAAATACCCCATCTTTGTGACCGGATGCACAGTCTGTAAGCAAGAGTATGTCTGGCCTCGGAGACACACAAGTCAAGCTGGAGGTTCTGAACTGGGGGCCATGAGCTTGTTTTTACCATGTTCTGCACAATCCTCAGCACTTCTGAGAGGGGGCCCTAGCCTTCACTCGACATTGTCAGATTCACAGCCCTCCAAAAGGGGAGGGGACAGTTCCCTTCTGATTCTTGCAGGATTGCTGCCCTCTAACAAACTCAGCGTAATGGCTGAAAGAAACCAGGAGACCCTACGGTTTCCCCTCATTTTCCCTGCAAAGCCGACAAGACCCCAAGAGGGGGCTCACTCAGGGTCAGGCAGCTAGATCCCAGCAGACCCCAGCTAAAAGCCAGGTCTGCCCCTCCAGACTGGTGCAGGGAACAACCTACCCACAAAGAGGGAGGGATGCGAGCCTGGGCTTTCCAGACAATTGGACAAGGTTCAAAAGTAAGTGACATTTAGGAGATTTAGGCAGAAAAATGCCAAGAGATCTCTTCTTCTCTCCACTCACTTGGCATTTTAAAAAAAATTTATATTTTGAACCTAACACCAAATAAAACCATCATTTCCATATATATTGTAGAATTAAAAGAAAGTTTTGTACATAGAAGTGTGAATCTTCTTCTGAAGATCTTGCCTTTCATGCAATCACACAATCTGTATGGAACTTTCAAAGCTGCCCTACTTGTCCATAACTTCTTCTGACCCCCCCTTTCTGTTCTGTTCTCTTCTTTCCACTGAAGAAAAAAATCTAAACTTAAGCATCCACTAAAACAAGCAATACCAGATACTCTGTAGAACAGAGGGAAATACTATACAGGAAACTGTGACTCTTTTGCCCAGAGTAAGCTTTTCTTCTTAAGTATTAGGGACATTCAACATGAAACTTTCAAAGCTGTCCTGATAGTCTGTGTCTCCTTCTGACCTGCCTTCTCTTCTCTCCACTATAACATGCTGTGCTGCTCACTAATTTCTATCTGGGACAAAAAAAAACGATCTCCTTAATGGCAAGCAGGAAGCATTGTCATGAGGCCCTTCTCACAGGTAGGGGATGTGCCTTGAGCCCCAGAATTGTGAGTGATTACTCTGTGGACACAAATACTTTGATTCTGATCTCTGTGGAGTGAATGGAAGGAGGTGGTATTTCCAGGCATTTCCACTCCAAGGGAGTAACAGCCCCTGGTCAGAGCACATCTGGAGAGCTGCAGTCCCTGACAGCTTCACATTTTAGCGAGAACGTCAATAAGGTGGAGAATATTCAGAGAAGGGTGATCAGTGTGGTGAAGGGGTTGAAGCATTAGTCATGGCTGAAGGAATGGGGGACATGTGACCTGAAGAGAGGGGAGACTGTCCCTGGGACAGCAGGACTTTTCTAGGGTATCCCGCCAACTTTGTTCCACAAAACAAGAGAAAAACTTAACCTGCCCCCAAATCCAGGGTAGTCCTGAGGAAGCTCTTGGCTCTTTGAAGGCCCGAGTCGCCTCGATTCTCTCTGTGTGGCCCAGAATGGAATGGCACCAGATAGATTCATTCTCCAACCCAGACAAACACCTCCAAAGGCAACAGGGCCGCTTCTCATGCGCTTCTTGATGAGCCCTCCCCTTGCAGCCCCCAAAGCCTCCTGGAGCTGGGAGGGCCCTCAGAAGCCAGCTAGTGCAGGGCATGGAAGCGAGGCCAAAGGGCTCAGGTCCAAGAAAGGCTAGTGCGCTCTCCCCTGCCATCCTTCCCATCTCCACGGCCACAAAGGGGCTGCTATCTATGCAAACAATCCCTTCATCAACACTTAATCTGCCTTCCAAAGAAAAAACCAACAGGCAGAAGCCGGGCTTTGGAGAGGTCCTCAGAGTTAATGTCAGACTAATTGTACCGTATCAGGCAGATGTGGGGAACGGCCCTGTAGCCATTCAACAGATGTACCTAAGCAGGATGAGAAGTGGGTGAGGCAAGACAGTGAATGTAAAAGCTAATTGATGGCGGGCTGTTTCAGCACCGGGCTGGTGGTGAGCTCTTTTATATCACAGCAAAGAGGTCCAGCCTCAGAATTCAATTAAAAATGTGAATGTTGCTGCCTGCTGAGAAGTCACATGGACAAACTGAGGAAGGATGAAGGGAAGGATCCCCCGAACTGGAAGGGAGGGGAAAGCTCCGCATGATTCCTACCCAAGACCACGTATCTAATGATTCTCGTCTCGAGGAAGCCAACAATGACAGACCCAGGCTGGAGACACAGACTCCTTTCCACCAACAACCACCTTGGGATTAACAATAGCGAAAATAAAAACCAAGCAGAGCCAGCTTACTCAGGGCTGTCTGGATGTCCTTTTCTCCATTCTTCACTTCCGTCAAGAAACCCTTCAAAAACTTCAGGCCTCTGTGGGGAAATAAAACATGGCGATGGAGCATTTGATGGTCAAAGGCTAGGAGTGCAAGGAGGGGCCTTTGAGATTCTCTGGTCCTGTCTGGCTCCAGGAAAGGGGTCGAGTTTAGGCTTGCTGAGAGGAAACATTTCCCAGCAAGAGTGATTCCAGAGAGGAATAGGCAGCCTTGGGAGTGTCGGCCAAGGCTACATGACCACTGGCCGGGGACGTTGTCAGGGGAGCTCATCCTCAGGGATGGGGTGGACTGGATAGCCTTGGAGGTCCCTTCCAACTCTGGGGTTCTGGGATTAGCCCAACCCCCTAATTCTGCAGATAAGGATGCGTGGCCCAAAGGGTCCCCTGGTCAGCAAAGGCCTGAGCTGGGCCTTGAAGGCCAAGCACCCTATCTACCCCTTCCTGGAGCAGCTCAAGGGCAGAGCCAGGGCAGGGCTGTCCCGAGGCCTCTCCTTACCTCTTTAGCCACAAGAGGGCCTCTGTGGCCGAGTTCCTGACCTGAGCCACGTCTGCACTCACTTCATGCAGCACGATCTTCTGCAGGGTAGTAAACTCATCCTTGTTGGTGATGTATTTCTGATTGACTTTCTGCAGGAAAAGAGAGAGGGGCACATCAGTGAGGAACCAAAGCCAAGCATCTGGGGCCTGAGAAGAAGCAGGAAAGAGGCTGCCAAGAAATGAAACTTAGGGGAGGCAGCGTGGACAATGCCAGGGACCTGGGTTCAAACCTTGACCGTCCTTTCTATCCACCTGGCCTCAAAAAACCCCAACTCCAATGGCCCTCGGCTTCCCCACCTGCAGAGATGAGGCCGGGCTGGGCACTGTGGTACAGTCGGAGTATCTGGGTCCAAGTCCTGCCTTTGCTGGCCGTGTCTCTATGACCTGGGGAGGCCTCCCCTCCCCTGCTTTCACTCTCCTTACCCTTAAAATAAAGGTCTGGATTCAAGGATTTCCTTTCCTGCTCTAACACCCGAGGGCTGAAGTTTAAACCAGGTTTAAAATGATATAAAGCGTGTGTCCTTGGGGGAATCACCCAACCTTCTATGTAAAGAAAGGAGCTTGGGCTCCAAGGGCCCTTCCAGCCCAGGGGCTAGAACCCTGTGACTTCCTTCTGCTTAGCTGAGCTGTGAGGTTCTCTTTGCAGAGATCTCTCACAGCTGCCTCCCAGACGGGAAGCATGGCTCTGACTTCTAAGAAATGGCATCCGAACAACCGTTTCCTGTCTCCCAGCTCCAGAGCAAGGCTGGGGCCCAACAGTGGCTCCAATGTGCATTTATTAAGCCTCTTTCCCCAGAGCCAGGGGAGGAGGGAGGGAGTGGCAAAAGAATCCACATTCCCTGGCCCCAATGGTCCAGGCCTCTGCATCCAGATGGGGAAGGCTCCTTTAGAGTATCAGACCTGGAGTCAGGTGAGGAGGTGAGGAGGCTGAAGCCCAGAGCAGTCCAGTTACTTACGCAAGGTCACACAGCTGCTTAATGGAAGAAGCAATTGGAGGGCCCGGGTCTCTGTGCTCCCTGAGGGATAATGCCCTAATATGCTATGTAGACACTAACTGGGCAGCAGCAGTGGGGGCCTGGAGTAGAATCTCATGGATTCACTTCTGGATGTGAAAAGGGAAAAACTCAGTGCAATGCCATATACGTATATTAAGTGGAGTTCAGTGTGCCAAGCACCGAGCATAAAAACCCAAAGATGAAAGACAGCCCTTGCCCTGGGGAGACTGGACTCACTACATACACTGGCAAGAGTCATTTTGGGCAAGACACTCCTCGCTCCAGGACTCAGTTTCCTCCTCTGTCAAATGGGGGGAGGGGGTCAGTTTGGATGACAAGATTACAGATCTGGGTCACTGTCAGGCGCCAGACATCATGCTGGAGACATAAAGACCAACAATTTTAAAAAGGTTCTTACTCTCGAGGGGCTCCCCTTTTACTGAATGACAGGACACGAACACATGTATGTTAGTAAACACAAAGTAGTTTTAAAAGGGGGAGATCATTCTTAACTAGGGGATGAAGAAACGCTTCTGAGAAGGCAGCACCTGAGCAGAGCCTTAAAGGAATCTAAGGGTTATGGAAGGTGGAAGGGAGGAAGAAGTGCACTCCAGGTATCAGGCACAGCTTGTGCAAAGGTATGGAGGCTAGAGATTACATGTTGGAGAAAAAGCCACAAAGAGGCAAAAAAATCACACGAGCGAGCGACAAGCACCCTTCCCATCAAGCACAAACGAAGGCTTAGCTGCTGCATGGGACTGTAGGGCATTGCGGACCTGAAATAGAGATGTTTTCCCACCCCTTCAATATAGGACATATCCAAAGCTTACTTCTGAATGTATTTACTTTTTAATCATGATCACAAATGTTCAAACAGGAAGGAAACCTGCGGGGCCCTCCGGTCCCATCCTCAAAGACGGAGGGGTCTGAAGCCCAGTAAGGGCAGGCCATTTGCCCTGCGTCACCCAGCTGGTTAGTGACTCCGCCACAGTCAGAGCACCTGGCCCTCAGGCCCTCTGGACAGGGCTCTTTTTTCTTTCTTTAAAACAACAGCTGTCGAGGGACAACAATGCTCACCTTAATATTTCCAACAAGGTCCATTTTAACAGGAGCAAAGACTGTCGGGCCAAGTTTATCTAGAAGGAGAGATGGGAAATGTGTTATTTTTTTTCCTTTTGAATCAGTCAGGGCATTTTCAGTCACCTCAGCTCAACAAGGGGGCTGAGGATGCACAGACACGTAGGTCCTGCCCTCAAGGGGCTGACACTCCACTGTCTGCCCGGCTACTGATTTCGAAGGAGGCAGTGAGGTGAAGGGGAGAGAATACTGGAATCAGGGTCCTGAATTCAAACCCTGAAGCCGATGCCGCAGGCCACCTCAGCAACCTACCTCATGGCCCCAGGCCTCAGTTTCCTCATCTGAAAAGGAGGGGCCTGGACCAGCTGGCCTTCTAGCCTGGATCTAGGATCTTGGGACTTTCCCCAACTGAGGACACTGTTCTGAAGTCAGTTTCTTGGAAGAACCCAAAGGATAAGTCCAGAAATGCACAGAGGGTTTCTAGGTCCCTCCATCCAGATTTCCTCATCAGGGCAACCTTTAAACATCAGGGAAGTCACTTGGAGGACTGATCTGGATCCAGGAAGATGAGCAAAAACACAGAACGCAACATTTGCCAAGAAGGGGACGGCCCAAGGAACTGTTAATGCATCTCCTACCCCTCGTGCTTTGTACGTCTTGGGGGATAATTTATTTATCCACCTCTAAGCTGTCTCGTCCTCCATGTGAGAGAATGTAAGGTCCTTGAGGCCAGAGACCTTTTTCCTGTTTTGTCTTTGTATCACTAGGGCCTAAAACACTGATGGGCATGCAGTAGGTACTTACTAAATGCTGGTTAAATAAATGAATAATTTCCCCACAAGAGCTGCATATCCTTTAATTCTTATTTCCTTTGGGGAGGTCAAATATTGAGAACAAGAGGCAACAGATGGATGGACCAGGTGCCACGTCCACATCCTTGAGATACCCAAGAAACAAGAAGGAAGGTCATGGCACATTCATCACAGTTCAATAAGCACTTATTGAGTGCCTACTACAAACAACCATAAACGCCCACCAAATTTGTAGTTTGTAGAAGGCCCTATGTGAGGTTCTGGAGACAGAGATGAAAAATGTGGTCTTATCCCAGGGGAAAGAAGGGAAGGGGAGAGGATGAGGACGATATGGTGTATACAGGTAAGTATAACAGAAGGCAAGGAAGATTTGGGGTTTTTTCTTCAGACCTGTGATCTCACAGGATCACAGATTTAGACAGAAGGGGTCTTGGAGGCCATCTAGTCCAACACCCCCATTTTACAGATGAGAAGACTGAGGATTAGAAAGCAGCAGTCCCTTGCCCAGGGTTACATAGGTAGGTATCAGATGAAGCCTTTAAACCCAGGTCCTGACTTCACAGCCAATGAGAAGCCTTCCTGGAGTATTTCAGCTCAGGGCCTCTCCCAAATGTACCCCCTTCTGTCCTCTGACACTCCCCCCACCTCCCACCAGGACCCTGAAATATCTGCCAGGGGTGTACCAGCCTCAGGTCTCTCCCCACTCTCGTCCATCCTCCCCCCATCGGCCCCCAAAGGGAGTATCCTAAAGCCCAGGAGGCACCAGGGCACCCCCTACTCAGCACGCTGCCTGGCAGTTTCTTTTTCGCCCTTCCCTTTGGCAGCCTCACAAAGCTTATAGACCCTTATCAGAAGAATGTTTGAGATTGCAGAGGAAAGCGCTCCCACCCTAATGCACACTTATCTATCTGTGCAAGGGACCTATGGACCCCAGCTCTATGGGGCCCCTAGGGGAAAAGGGAGATTAGAGCTGTGGAGGCCTGTGAGCTTCAGAGCTGGACGGCACACTCCTGCCAGTGAAATCTGAGATACACCAAGTTCCATCAAACTAACAAACTTTTATCTTGGCTGCAGTTTTGTTTCTGTTTCAGGCTCAAAAATTAAACAGAATAAACCAAAACCAAAACCAAACCCCTCCAAGCTCTCTGTATCCCCTCTATTCTAGCCCTGGGGCCATCTCTGGGGCTTTATCTCTCTCTCTAACTTCCCATCAGGCCGCAGGCCTCAGGCCTCACTTTGGAGATCACTGCTTTATTTCTTCATGGAGAAGTCGCTTTTTCAGCAGAGCAGCTGATGACAAAGGAAGGGACTGTGACCTGACTCTGTGGGGGGTAAGAGGTGACGGGTGGCCAGGGAGCAGCCATCTCTCACTGTTGGAGGGCCCCTGGGCAGAGGCCTCACTGAGATGCTTGGCTGAGAAACAGAAGGTTGATCTGCCCATCTTACCTAAAACCGGAACTATGGCGTAGCAGGACTCCAGGAAGGCTTCTGTGGGGATGCCGCTGTCTTCCAGGAGTTCAATGTCGCTAAAGCTGAGCATGTGGGGAACAGGGAGGGGAGGAAGACATGAACACTGCAGCTGGATCAGGACAAGAACAGTCTCGATGGTGCTTCAATCCCCCCCACAAGCATTTACTGAGGCCTGCTCTGTGCCAGGCACCGGGCTCGGTGCCGGGGACATGGGCACCATCCACGAAGCCATCCTTCCATGCAAAGAGGCTGAATCCTATCCTCATGCTGTGCCCTCTGGAGTGCTTGTCCCATTATTAACAAGCGGCCCTCCCTTCCCAAAGCGACCGTGCACATCTGTTCTGTACTTAATCCTCCATGTACATCTTGCGTCCCCCCGAAAGAATGTAGGTGCTTCCATGACACAAGAGGTGTTTGGTAAATCATAAATGCCCGTTCCCATCTCTGTTACCTAAAGACCCTCGCATTCCTCACTCTTCAGACTGTCCTGCTAAATCTGCTGGAGGAATGCCCATCCTTCCTCTATCTCCCCATCCTTTTTTCCAGCGATAATCAGAATTAATGACAACAGTAATAGCCAACTTTTACACGGTGCCTCCTATGTGCTAGGTACTGCATTAAGTGCTTCACAGATTTTATCCCGTTGCATTTTCACAACAATCCTGAGAGGCAGGATCTACTATTATCACCATTTTACAGCTGAGGAAACTGAGGCAAACAGAGGTTAAGTGACTCACCCAGGGTCATCCAGCTACTAAGCGTCTGAGGCTGGATTTGAACTGAGGTCTTCCTGACTCCAGGCCCACTGCTCTAGCCACTGTCCCATCTAGCTCACCCCAGCAGAAGGGTAATCGCTGCCCTTTGGTCTCTGTATCCTCAGCTCCTGGCACACAGGCACCTCATCAATGTTTGTTCCTCTGAGGATAATACCATTTGTGCTTCATGACACTTGGGAAGCAAGGTCACATTTATTTTGTTTAATGGATACACAGCAAAAAAAAAAATCTCAATTTCTGCCCTGTGTTCCTCCCTTTTTTAACATTAAAGATTTGTCTAGAACCAGAGAAAAAGTGGCTTCCAAAAGACTAGCACAGAAGAAAGTTTAGCTTTCTTCAGAGGATACAAACAGTTTCCATTCTAAAAATTCAAGTATCATTGATCTTGATTCTTCTGGCAAGATTCTCTTGTGGTCATAAACTGCAAAATCCATTCACCTACACCCCTGCTTGAGGTGGCACGGGCGAATACCTTGTATTCATGGCACTGAAGAAAGTCTGGACCTCCTCCCTTTCCTCTTCCAGTTGTGCTCCAGGAGATTCACTTACAGGATTCATTTCTGTGGAATGCTCCTGTGGGGGCTCCACGTCACTCTCAGGAGGTATTTCTACATCTCCTTCTCCATCATACTTGATTCCATCACTTTGGACTTCAAAGGAGAGGAACATAACCATCAATCATGACTGTTCCTTCCCCAAGAAGAGAAATGAGAAGATACCCTATACCTTTTTAAGGAGGAATGTGGGGAGGTGTGGGGAATGTACAGGTGTGGATCAAGGGCTCAAGAGTTTTACTAAATGTCTTTTTCTCCTCTCTTGTTTTTTAAAAATTCTCTGGAAGAAGGGGATGGGAATGAACATAGAGGAAACCAAAGTGACGTAAAAACGAAATTTATCCAGTAAATCTATTATTAAAAACAAACAAACAAACCAGTGTCCCTCTCATTCCTAACTTCTGTAATGAGTAATGGAACTCGTGAAGCTGGGAGATTCAGGCTAGGTCCACTTTTTAAAAAATGATAACTAAGATCTCAAAGTGTTACATACCTTTCTGATCTATATGTAAAAGCAGGGTTTTTAATAAGAGAAAACCACACTGGGGTAGGTAGAGGGAAACCAGTTTTTAAAGTTCCAATAACAATACTGAGTACAGTAGCGAGCCCTCCAAAGCATAGACTTTGGTATGGGATGACCTCGTACCTGCCCAATGGAGCTGTGGGAACTGGAAGCCTGTGGCCACACAAATCTTAGCAATAACTGGGCTTGGTACAGAGAACACAGAATCACAGGGCCACAAAACGGGAGCTAGGAGGAACCCCAGAGGTCATCTGGTCTATCCTCCATTTCTCATTTTATATTCATCTTGTGACAAAGAAAGACAAACTGACACTCGGGTCTCTTGTCCACAGCCATAGCCCCCCCACCTCTCCAAAGAAAGGAGGGAGGTCTTCCATGTCTGCTCCAGTGTTTTCATCAAACCTTATTTTTACCTATTAAATGATCTTCTACATGTTCTTTAGTTGACAAGCTGTTCCCCTTCTCTGTGGGCTTCATAAATAAGGGGCTTTCATTTTTAATTAGGGTTTCTTCGGAATCGCTTATTTCTGTGTTTAAGGATCCATTTTCACAGCTGTTCAATTCTATCTGCCTAAAAAAGCCAAACAACGCATTACTTGGTCATAAAGAGAATGGTCACATATCCCCCATAACCCAGCAGGGTTTACAAACAAGGCCATGGAATCGGGCCTGGGACTCAGTACGTGGTTGGCTTGCCGTGACTCTCATTAGAAAGTAAGTTCTTGAGGGCAGGCCTGCTTTGGGCCTGTGTCCCCAGCACTGAACGCCGTGCCTGGCACACTAGAAGTGAATAAATGCTTGCTGCCCAACACCACCCAATCCCACAAGTCAAGTCAATAAGCATTTATTAAATGCCTACTGTGTACGAAGCAATGAGGAGACAAAGAACGGGTCCCTGCTCTCACAGAGCTTGCAGGGTAATAACGAGGGAGACAACATGCCAAGGTTGGCCTGGGCCCCCTCGGAGGGAAGGCACTGGCATATAAAGGGAGGGTCAGCAAAGGCTTCTGGAGGCCTTTTGGCGCCGGCTGAGGACAAGACCCTCCCCATGCTAGGGGCCGCTGGGGACCCAGAGACAAAAAGAAGACCAGGCCCCACCCTCAGGACGTCCAGCCTGCTGGACCACAGAAGCCCCACCCTCACTTCTTTGACCATGCTCCTTGGGAGTCAGTCAGAAAGGTGGGCAACGTTAAGAGGCCTGGGCAGTGCCACTGGTGGCACCTCATACGTCCCCCCTCCCTGGGGCAGGAGACATAAAACAGGGGAGGTGGCTGTGTCCCAGCTGGGGGGGGCAAGGAGCTGTCTGCAGTTTTTCCAGACCAGCCCCGGAGGAAAAGACATTAATTAGCAACGTTTGCCTTCCAGCACATTAATGCTCTGACCTCTCACCCTCCCCTGGGCCTCCCCCCCAAGTCAGCCCCACCTTGCTCTTGGGGCGTGCACCTGGGAGGCAAGTCTAACAGAAGAGCCCCCACCCCCAACCCAGCATGGAGCCTTGCTACCAGAGGGACCCCAGGGAAAGCGATTCATCCCCAGGGCCTTAACTTATACAAAGATCTGCCTCCGAGTTCCCATAGAAGAACATGTCACACACCACAGCACCGTCTGGCTATCACACGTGCAGATGCCGTGCACAGCCAGGAATGTCTGTGTGAACAGCAAGGACAAGGGGGCCTCCGGATGGCAGCACAGAAGGCTCCCGCCAGCGCCGGTCAGCACCTCCCTGCCAATGATGGTCCCAGAGATCCGGGGGAAGCGCTTCACTTTCAGTTTTCTGAAGCAATGCTTTATTTTTAGTTACTTATTTAGTTTTTAACCCCCTCCCCAATTACAAGTAAAAACAATTTTTAGCATTTGTTTTTAAAATTTTGAGTTTTAAATTCTCTCCCTCTGTCCTCACTGAAAAGGCAAGCAGTCTGATACAGGTTCTACACTGTGTAGCACTTCAGAGGTGAAGGGTCACACAGTCAGTCTCTGTCACAAGCAGGACTGAACCCAAATTCTCAGAGTCCAAACCCAGAATTCTTTCTCCTGCATTGCACCCTCTCCTCAGTTATGTACAAAAGCACCCAAAATCAGAAGAGAATTTGGGATGCTGTGAACAGGAAACTAAATTCATGAACATATACACAGCATCTTTCTATGACCAATGTAGGCGGGAGTTAATTGTTCACTCTTCCAAGGGAGAAGTTCCAATATATACAAAGCCCTACAGGACCAGAGGGAAATAGTCACTGGAAAATATCACAGTGGGAAAGAGCCTGCCCATAAAGGAGATGGAGAGAGAAACTTCATCGCCCACTGAGAGGGTGAAGGAGGGACCGACCCTGTTCTGAGCTCACTGAAATGTGAACTTGTGTCCGGGCCAGTCATGCACATCCCACACAGATTAAAGCAGTCACCAGCTTAGGTCATGCCAACAAATAAAGAGAGAAATAGAGAGCTGTACCTTTCCAGGGTGTTGTGAATCGGTATGATGGGAAGTTTCGTCTTTAAGAGAAGAGAAGGAAATGTTCACACACGTTGGCTCCATAATTCTGGCCAGTCCCGAGCATAGCACCCACTAGACCTGGGGATCTCAGGCAGTCACAGAACCCACCAGCCCCTGCTGTCAGTTTTCCTAAGCTCAAGAGTCTTAACATGGGATCTATCCATGGATTTGTTTTTTAAATATTCTGAAAACTGTATCTCAAGGTAAGTGGCCACCTTTGTAATTCTACATATTTTATTTTGGGCATTAAAGCCATTATGCTAAGACAGGGTTTGTAGGCTTCACCAGAGGGCTGCCAAGGGGCTGGGGCACCAAAAGGAAAGAGGGCGGGAGGCTGGTCATTTGGGCGACTGAGTTGTCCATCCCAACACTGTCCAGACCCAGTTTCAAGCTCCCTCCCAACTAGAGGGGCTCCTAAGTGGAGCCTCGGGAGGCAGTCCCTCACCCTAAGGCTTCGGGCAGAGGCTGCATGGCCACCTGTCAGGTATTTGGAAGAGGGGGACCCTTGGTCAGGGGTCTACCAGACCAGAGGCCTCTGACGTCTCTTCCAGCTCAGAAAGAGGAGAACTCAAAGTCAGCTGGGCAACAAGCACGTATCAAGCCCTTACTGCGAGCCAGGAGCTCTGCACAGGCAGGGGATATAGAGGAGGACAAAAACACTGTCCTTGAGGAGCTCAGTCTGACAGGAGGGACAACATTCAAATAATTAGGTACATCCAACATACACACACACTGTAAATGGGAAATCACAGGGACAAGCATCAGAGGGTCTGAGAAAGACCCCTCGCAGACAGGGGGACTGGAGTAGAATCTTGAAGGAAGCTGAGATATGGATGGAAGGCATTCCAGGCATAGGGCATGGCCAATACAAAGGCAAGGAGGTGGGAGATGGACTGCCATGTGTGAGAAACAGCAAATAGGCTAGTGAGGGAGTGAGGGAAGAAGACTGAAAAGGAAAGCCCGCTCAGCCTGACCCTACAAAGGATGCTGCCCTCAAAATGCCACTACACCTAAGTCCGATAGTACTGTCCTCACCCTGTGCGGCCAGTCTGGGTGAGTGCCCTCCCTCCAGTGTGTGCCTCACCTTGCTGGGCTTGAGCATTGCCAGCTGGGGGGAGCCCGGGGGTGTCCGGTACAGCAGCTCCGACGTGAAGGCTGCATTCGCAATCTGCATACACTCTTCCAGCGTCTTCAGAAAGGTGTGGCAAGTAGACTTCAGTAGAGTGCCCACATCGATGCCCTCCTGGGGAAGAGGCAGAGGGGAGATGCTGTGACCTTGTCAAGCTGGAACATCTGGCAGACGGCAGAGGCCACGATGCCATCACGTCTGACCCATGGCTCAGCTGGGGCTTCTGCCAGTCAATCACACACAAGTCTAAGCTAAGTGGCCTCCAACATACCCACAGATCAGGATGGAGCCTGAGGCACGGGCGTGGAGCTCAGGGCTCCTGACTTAGATCAGACCCAGTTCTGGTACCACGGGAGCTGGGAGGGACTGAGAGCCCTCATTCAGCCAATAAGCATTTATTAAGCACATACCAGGCACTGTGTGGAGGCATCTGGGGGTACTGTGGATAGGGCCGTGGTGCCAGAGTCAGGAAGAATTGAGTTCAAATCCAGCCTCAGACACTTAGGAGCTGTGAGGCCCCAGGCAAGCCACTTAACCTCAGACTGCCAAAGTTTCCTCATATGTAAAATGCACATAATCACAATATGTACCTCCCAGGTGAGGATCAAGTGAGATACCTGTAAAGCACTCAGCATGGTAGGTGCCTGATAAACCCTCCCTCCCTCCTTCCAGTCTGTCTCCTTCCCTTCATCCCTTCCTTCCCTCCTTCCTTCCTTCCTTCCTTCCTTCCTTCCTTCCTTCCTTCCTCCCTCCTTTCTCTCCTCCCTCCCCTCCTTCCTTCCTCCCTCCCTCTCTTCCCTTCTCCCTTCCTCCCTCCCTCCCTCCCTCCCTTTCTTCCTTATTATACAATTAGACAAGGCCCTGGCTCACACTGAATAGGGACCACAAGACCTGGCACACAGAAAATGCTTAGTTACTGCTTTATCTATCTATGCATTATTTATCTTGTCAAGATATGAGGAAATCCCCTGTTTTCCAAGGCTAAGGCCCAGCAAGCAGGCTGTGCCCTGAGCTTGGCATAACCACAGTCCTTTGCGCTCACCCACTCTGGGTGACCTCACCCCGTGCCGGAAGCACGACCGTAAGGCTTTGACCAGCCCCAGGTGTTCTCCGGGGCTGGACCCATGCTCTGGCCAGGAAGCCCGGCTATGAATCAGACCATCTCATTGTGGCCGTTACCCGGCACTGTCAGGGGCTGAGCTCACTGCACAGCCACGGGTGCACTGAGATCTCCCACACTGCCTCGGGTGCCCCCCACTAGAGGTGGGGCCCTGCACTGGTGACTAGGCCCCTCTGGGCTTGTGAGCAATTTCCCTCCCTTTGAAATTAAGCTTCTGTTTGCTTCCTGATGCGCCTGCCTCCGACCTGCCTGGTCTGGCTCCGGCCACCCCAGGTGAGAGGCCGGCTCGGGCCTGCTGACAGTCTAATCCTGGATAGAGAGGGCCCCGAGTATGGTAGACACTATGTAAATGCTGACCATTGTAACAGCATTGTTTTCCTACTGTGCTAATAACACACAATTATGTTAATAACTATTACATAGTTACCATGGGCTAATACTGTATATGTACTAATAAGCACATATAATTACACACGAATGATACTGGTGACACATAATATACCATTGCTACTATGGGCTAAGTTGGCCAAACCTCAGTCTCCGCCTCCTTCCCTGTAATGCGGGGACACCCCCTGCCCTGCTCCCCTGGAGGGAGGCCGTGAACTGCCACATCCAGGAGGGGCGTCTGCACCTGCCATGCTGGCTGGCCTGCGGAGTGCCATCACTTTGGGGGATGCACCTCCCTTCTGGGGGATGCACCTCTCTCCCGGCGGCCAGCAAGTTCATCCTACCTTTGTGTCCCCCATGCCAGCCGCGGCAGCTTCCTTCGTTCTGTTCACTTGCTGCACGAGGAGGTCACAGTACAGCCTGAGCTCCGACATCTTGGTTTTCAAGGTCTCCGTGTTTTCCGTGAACTCTGGAGGTGAAGAAACGGTTATGAGCTCGAGGAAGGAAAGGGCTGAGTCAAGGCCAGACAAGGAGGTGGTTGGGAGGAGGCGATTCAGGGCCAGTGTCAGCCTCTACAACGGGGCTCCTGACCCAAGGCCAGTGAACTTGCTGCTTCATTATCCAGACAGAGAATCTCAATATCCTTGGCTCCTTTT
This sequence comes from Pseudochirops corinnae, assembly GCA_028646515.1. Taxonomy (NCBI): domain Eukaryota; kingdom Metazoa; phylum Chordata; class Mammalia; order Diprotodontia; family Pseudocheiridae; genus Pseudochirops; species Pseudochirops corinnae. The sequence goes on from CM053585.1 coordinate 536,609,385, forward strand.
GTCCTCCTGTGTGCGTTACTGTGAGCACTTAAAAGCCCAATTCTGAACAGGAGTTGCACCAGACTCCCTGAGGAGGCCAGGACACAAAACGGGTGAGAATCCCCCACCTAAAATGCTTCTAAGTGGATGAATGGACAAGCACATTATAAACACCTACTAGGTACCAGGGAGTCCAAGACAAAGGTAAAAAGGAGACAGTTCTAGCCCTCCCTCGAGGAGCTCACACTATCAAGGGGAGACCATGTCCCTAAATAAAATACAAGCCAATTCTGGGGAGGGGAGCGGGAAGAAGGGGATCAGGAGAGGCCTCAGCAAGGCAGCAGCTCTTGAGCTGCACTGTGAAGAAAACTGGAGATGCTATGAAGCAGAGGAGGGAGAAGCTTTTTAAAAGCTACCTGTCTTCCAACAAACACTGATTAGGCACCTGCTGTGTGCAGGACGCCATGCCAAACTAAAAAATGAACCCATGCCCTGCCCTCACGAGGCTCACATCCCACAAGGGCCAGCCTCTGAGACAGCAGGGGAATTCCCTGGGGTGGCCTGGAGTCGCCCCTTCCGCAGGGGGCACATGCCCAGAGCAGGGATCAGTAACCAGGAGGACACAGGGCTTCTCAGGGGCTGGGGGCTGGTCACCCTCAAAGGAAAAGCCTTCCTGCGGTGCCTCGTCAGACCACAGACACCAAGCCAAGGTCTTGAGGCTCTGACCATAGAGCGATAGGTGAAGGACTGGATGTTACCAGAACTGGAAAAGCATCTCAGAGGCTAGATCTTAGGCTTCGGACACTTGTGCCTGTGTGACCAGGGACAAACGCTTACCCTCCACAGGCCTCTGTTTCCTCATCTGTATGACGTGGGGACTGGAGTGGGTGGCCTCCACCGACCCTTCCAATCAAGATCTCCAACTCCTCCAAGGAAGGTTGGGAGAGCAGAAAGTCACAGCCCCAAGCCTTTGTCCACCGTGACCTTACTGACGAATTTATTTGGGAATCTGATCCCAGGTCTAAGCCAGAGTAATGTAGGGCCTGCCTGAAAAAGGGTGTCACGTAAAAGAAGGCAGCAGGGGTGGCCTTGTGGCTGGGGCAAGGAGCAGAATCAAAGTGCCTGTCTTAGCTCAGCCGCCCTGAGCCTTGGCTTCCCCACCTGTAAAGGGGGAGCACCATCATTCATGTGCCCCCAAAATGCTTCGACAAGCAAAGCGAAAGGTGTCTGGTCACTTCCCATGATCATCAGCCAGCTAGCCTCAGCTCTGGAATGAGGACTGGCCCAGAGGCCATTGGTGAGTTGTCTCTGGGCTGACCCTGCCCTCTCTCTGTGCCTGGGCCGACCAGGGCAGGGCCAACACCAGTAACTGACAAATGTCATTCTTTTTCCAAAAACGACACTGAGCATTTATTAAGGGCCTACAGTATGCTAGGCACCAGGCTAGGACCACAAAGGAAGACAATTCAACAGTTCTTACCCTCAGGAGGTCTACACTCTGCTGGGGCTGGGGACATAACAAACACAAAACAGAAAGAAAATCCTTAGGGGGGCAGAGTGGGTGTGAGAGGTGAGAGAAGCAGGGTTTAAGCCGCATGCTGAAGGAAGGTGGGGGAGAGGAGGAAGCACATCCCAGGCAGCGGGGAGAGCCCAGGCAAAGGCCCAGCGGCCGGAGACGGGAGGTTGTGAACTGCCAGCATTAGTCTGGCTTGGCTATAACTCGCCATATGTGAGGGGAAGAAAAGGAATATCAGTCTGGAGAAATGAGATAAATCTGGTTTGGAGCCAGGCCATGAATGGTACTAAATGCCACAAAGAGAAGATCGGGATTTTTCCCCTAGAGGTAACAGGGAGTCATAGAAACTTCTTGAGTAGGGGAATGAGGTCATCAGATCGGTGTTTGAGGATTATCAATCAGGCAGCTGTGGGGATGTCAGTAGTGAGGGCCTGCACTGATGATGAAGGATGTCCCCAGTGTGCCGAAGCTGTCTTTCAATCCTTCACTGCACCCAGTGAAACATCTGAGAGCCTGCAGTCAGAATTAGGAGTGGAAAACCCTCTGTTTGAAACGATACTGCCCCCCTACTCTATAAACTCGGGGCTACGTTGTTAAGAGTGAGCAGGGGACCCAGAGAAGAAGGAGGCATGTCCAAGACCCCAAAGAAGGCCCAGGTCCAGTACTCACCTTTCTCCTTCTGGGCCCTGCTGTCTGTGAGGCAAGCCTTGGCCGAGCCCAGGGCCACCAGCCACCGCTGTCTCTCAGCCACATTTCTGGCTTTCAGGTAGAAGTACTGCTCCCCAGGGATGATCAGATCCATCCGGGTGTTATCTGCAGAGTGAACTGGGAACCACAGGCTTGAGGTCAGATGAAAAGCACATTTTCACTCAATCTGCTCCTGCCTCCTAATAATATCAGCCTTATGGCAAGCCTTCTAGAGGGGATTCTGGATACGTTCACTGGATGGACCTTGACATTTTCTGATTTCTACTACCTACGTATGTTATTTCTCTTCTGGGAGCAGCCTGCTCTGATTTAAAAGGAGCTGTAAGAGGAGCATAAGCTCCCTGAGGGCAGGGGCCCGTTTCATTCTTTTCTCTTCATATCCCCACACCTGGCACACAGGAAGCACTGCTGGATTGGATGAGCCGGCTTCCAAAGATGGGGAAATTGTTAACTGCTCTGAGGGAGACTCCAATAAAAAACAAAACAAGGCTCTTCCTCACAGGCGCTTCATCCAAAGGCTAGCTTGTCAGTCTCCTCTATGCACACGCACACAAACACCTTAAAGTCAAAGCAAAGACAGCAGCCAGCTGAGGCACCATGGAGTCTGTTAAGCCATTTGGGGGATTTCTTCCATGATCTGTTAGAGGGTGGCATTAGTACCTGGGGGTGGGGTGGGCAATAAAGCTACGAGACAAGCAAATTGTGTTTCTTTTTCTACTTCCCAAGAGAAGCAACCTCCAATGGGGGCATTCTCAAGGGCCCATTCACAAGGAACACAACCTCCCAAACGCCTCAGGAGTTCTCAGGTATTCGGGAACTTCACACTGGCATGTTCCAGATAAGAAGCCAAGCCATATAAGGAGGAGGGGGTGTGAGGCTTTCCTTTTTCTTTGTTCATTCATTCAACAAACATTTACCGATGTTACTAGAATACTTAATATGTACGTGGAAATCAAATCAACAAGGTGTCAAGTGTCTGCTGTGCATGTGCCGGTTCCAGAGATACAGAGACAAGAGTGAGATATTCTCTGTCCTGCCTTTTACCAACTATAATAATAATTACTGGAGTTGATATGGTGCTTTAAGGTTTGCAAAGCACATACACACATATTACCTCATTTGATCCTCATGATAACCACGTGATGCAGATCTTATTATTATCATTCCATTTTACAGATGAGGAAGCTGAGGCTTAGACAGGCTTCCCAGGGTTACACAGCTAGGAAGTGTCTGAAGCAGGCTTTGAACCCAAGGTCCAGAGCACAATCTGCCACGATGCCTAACTGCCTTTAATATTCATGGATAAATGAGCAAACTACATAGAGCGCTTTGCAAATATGAAAGCCTATAAAATCCCAGCTGGTATATATAAATACGATAAACTCATGTAAGCTATGTATATATTTACATATGTATCTATATACACACAGGAGACAGACACACAACATATCCACACATACACAACACAGTGTGCATGCATACAAATGCACAAACACACACCTACATTATGTGTGTGATACACAGACACACTCGTGC
>CM053585.1:536613623-536642314 GCA_028646515.1 Pseudochirops corinnae
GGTTTTCCAAGCCAACACGAGGGCTGCAGGTTAGTGACACCGTCTCCACTCCATTTACATCTGAGTCTGACCACACTGTGCTGGAGAATCTCCCTGCCTCCCCTCACTTCAATGTCTTTCCAAACGTATCTCCATTTTAGAGATGAGGGAAAAAGATTTTAAGTGACTTGCCCAGAATCACACATCTAGTAAGTGTCTAAGGCTGGATTTGAACTCAGATCCCCGACTCCAGGTCAACAGCTCAGTATACCAAGTGTTTACTGACTGACTGTCAGAAACATTTATTCTGGGTGTGAGACTGGGGGTTTTAGAACACAGCTGGAAGCACCCAACTGTTGATTAGGAAGAATAGTGGGCTTGTCTCTATTCTTGAGTCTGTTAAAGACTCCCACAGGTGCTAGGGACAAGGGAGAGAAGAACCACAGCAGCCTGCCCGCCAGGAGCTTGCAGCAGGGATCTGTTACAGATGCACACTCTATACAAAGGGATTTCAAGGCCAGAAGATGCTAACATCTGGAGGGAGCAGGAAAAACCTCACTTAAGAGGCCACCCCTCAACTGTGCCAGAAAGGAAAGGGAGGATCCTGTGAGGTAGAAGGGAGGTGACAGGGCATTCCAGGCCAGAGGGCAGTCCCAGCAAAGACTAGGAGAGGACAGATGGAATGCAAAGTGGGACGGATTGTCTGTCGGGCAGAGAGGATGAGGGGGAGGAACGTTAAGTAAGTCTGGGAAGGTGGGCTGCAGCCAGATGGCAAAGAGGTTTAAATGCAAACCACAGGACTATTTCATGGTGGCACAAGGGAAGGGGCCTCTGAGGGCACTACTGAGCAGACTAGGACTTTTGGCTGTGCTCCACTTCCTTTATTTTACAGTCAAGGAAACTGAGGCCCAGAGAGCAGGAATGTGATGGGATAGAATCTGCATGTCAGACATGTCACCCATGCAGCTATGGGAGAGGAAAGCTGGAGAGGGCATCGCCTGGAACCAGGACTAATGATCCAAGTGAGAGGTGCTAAGAGAGGGGGAAGATGAGGGAAGGGGCAAGGACCACCAAGGTGGCCAGTCTGGGAGACCTGAAACACAGGAAAGTCTGCAGGGATGGTGGGTTTGGAGGAAACAGAATGAATTCTGGTTCTGACTTGTTAAGTTTGGGACGAAGATTGAGGCAGAGGTGGGGGACAGGCAGTTGGTAGTTTGGGGCTGAAGGTGAGGAGAGAGATCAGAACTATGTCTACAGATCTGGGCATCCCTGAGGTGATCACTGATCCATGGGGGTACTGAAGGAGTTGGCTAGAGAAGGTGTGGAGAGAAGAGAGGGAGCAGGACACAGGACAAGGCTACACTGACACTCACACTCAGCGCACAGGGAAGGCCCACTTCTAACAACCTTCCATCCACAAGCATTTATTAAGTACTTACAACATGCCAGGCCCAGAGCAAAGCACCAGGGACTTCATAGTCTAATAAGAAGACAACATGTGATTACTAAAATGTCTACAAGGTTAACCTTAGAGGAGCTGGGGAAGAAGGGCAGGGGGGACAGGGCTCCTGCCAAAGGTGGCATTTGGGCTGCTTTTAAGGGAAGCTGGGAAACTGAGGAGGGTCAGAATTACAGAGAGCCCAGGAGACTGGGCCGGGCCTCAGTGACCTCAGAAATGTAGCAAGCAGTGAAAGGAGCCCCCTTGGAGTTAAAAACACAGGTTCCCACCCCTTCCAAGACAGCACTGGTGCTCAGGGACAGCGACAAAGTTCGAGGAGGCCTGTGGCCCCCGGGGCTCCATTTCACACAAAGTCCCTGGCCCTGGGCCATTTCCTGAAAGGCTTCTGGTTGAAAAAAAGTGGAATTTAGGAGGCGGGGCCCTGGGCCAAGGCCAACAGCCTGGCTCAGCACCAGGACCAGAAAAGCCTCAAATACAATTCTATACAAATTTAAATTTCACTTTCAGCTACAAAAAGAAACCAGACAGGCAGAGATCATGGACCTTTCAGGCCCTTCACAGAGTGGGTGGACACTTCCTAAAAGCTAGACTATCACCTCAGATTTCTATCCACAAATGACATCAATGAAAGACTAAGTCCACATCTTACTTGGAGAGTGGCCTGGGGCCCCACTAGTGAGTGTCAGACGTGGAATTCAAAGCCAGATCTTCCTGCCTCCAAGGTGGCAGACTCCCCACAAGCTCTCCCTCCCTTTTAACGGCCCACAGAGAGAAATCAATACCGAGCTAGGGATGAGAAGGCCGAGTTCTAGTCTTGGCTCTGATAGTCACTTAGCTGGGAGACATGACACAGTTACCCGGCCTCGCTGGGCCTACATCTCATCCATCACCAATGACACAAAGATGTCTCGCGCCCTTTCCCAGCTTGTGCACACACAGGACTGATGTGAGGGGAAGAGATGTGTACAAAAGCACCGTAGGGAGTATAACGTTTTATAGAAGAGTAAGAAAGGTATTAATAAAACTTGATGCCAGACCCTAAAGAATTTCCCACACACCCTAGAGCCAAATGGATGTGAAGAGCTGGGGGAGAAGACCATCACCCCCCTGCTGCCCCCCCCCCCCCCCACAACAACCGTAAGTTCTGAGTCTGATACAGTGAAAAGAGCAAGGTCTCAGCATTCCTAAATCCCAGGTGCAACTCCTGTCACTGGCACTCTTCTCCCAGGTGAGCTTGGCCAAGTCACTTAACCTCTAAGGGCCTTAGTTTCCTCATCTGTAATACAAGGTCTCAAAGGACCTTCTATGAACCTATGATCTATGATAAAGCTCACAATTTCTTCAAGCTAACAGGGCACAGGACACTGTGGCTTTGTTGGCAAAACCCACAGATGCTGGTCTAGGGGCTGATAAAGGGAGGGTCGAGGGGGTCTGCGAAGAAGATGAGAGAGGGCAACAATATAAACCTGAACAGAGGGAAATGTGGGAGGGGAGGCAGCGTGCATGCGTGCCTGTGTGTGTGTGTGTGTGTGTGTGTGTATGTGTGTGTGTATGTGTGTGTGTGAGAAGCTGAAGAGAGGAGAGGATTCCAACGGTAGGGAGCAGACCCAGGCCATAAAGAGGATGGCAAGGTTCAGTGCCAGACACCTGCAGGGGGTAAGGGACCCATCAGGTACTGAGTGCAAGGAAAAGCTCAGACAGCGGGCAGAGTGTGGAAATGGTGGCACCCATGGCAGGAGGATGAGGCATGGTGGGAAAGGAGAAGGGGTCCCTGGAAGGACAGGTTCCTGGAAGCCCCCTAAGGACAGGACCAGTTTTTTAAAAGTTTTTAAAGCCCAGCTCAGGGCTTTAGCTACATGAGAGGCTGCATGTTTGTGGATCAGAACTGTGCTCAAGACGGGGCCAGGCGGCAGGCAGGGCTCCCCTTCTGTCCTTGCCCACCCTGCTCCCTAGGACTGGTGGGATCACAGGGATGCAGGGGGCTGGAAGGAGCCACAGAGGCCAGCCCCAGACTGACCCCTGAGGCTGCTGGGGAGGGTCTGAGACGAACCAGCATTCTTCTCCCTCTCTCACTTGGGGAGCCCCTGCTCAGGGAAGCCAGGATGGGAGCAGCAGTTTCCAGAATGTGTCTAACAAGGCCAGGAAGAGGACATGATGTGGTGGAGAGACTGCTGGAGTCAGAAGTCCTGAGTTCCAATCCTGCCTCAGACACAAGCACTTGGCTTACAGGGTTATCATGACGATCAAATGAGAAACACAATGTAAGCCTCAAAGCTTGCTCTGATCATTGTGGGAGGTCAGGACCACAAGGAGACAACAAGGACCAGACCGTCTACAGTGTTTGTTTCTGAAATGATCACCTTCCGTCTCTACAAGAGCACTCATCAGAGGGTGAGGGGCGTTAGGCAGGACTCGAACTCAGCTCTGCCTGCCTGGGGTCAGCTGTCCAGGTACCGCTCCACCCTTGAGTGTTATTATAGTCATTGTACAGCAGAGGAAACTGAGGCATGCAGAGGTTAGTGACTTGACCAGGGTCACACAGCTAGGCTGGGCTCCGAGCTGAAGGACTGTGGTGTCTGGTCTTAGATGTCAAGTGTGAGAAACACGACCAGGAAGGAGAAGCAGAGATCAGGCTGTCCAAGGAACGGGATGTTTAGTCTACAAAAGGTGAGGCAGAGGAGGATGCTCATCTCCAGACTCGGGCATTTGCACTGGCTTTGCCTCATGCCTGGACCGCTCTCCCTCCTCAGCTCCTTCAAGGCCCAGCTAAACCCCCACCTTTCCCAGGAGGCCTCTCCTGATTCCCTTTAAGGCTCGTGCGTCCTCTCTGAGATTCTCTCCAATTTCTCCTCTCTGTTTCTTCAGTTGTCTGCATGTTGCTCTTCACATGCGACAGTGAGGCTTGAAGGCAAGGGCTGTCTTTTACATTTCATGGCACCCCCAGCGCTTGGCACAACGCCTGGCACCTCTTCCGTGCTTAATGGACTGACTGAAGTCACAAAAAGGGCAGATTCTCCTGTGCATGTAAGGAAAACCCCCTTCACAATAAGAGCTTCCCAGAAGTAGGATGAGCTGCTGGGGACACAGGGAGTGCCCTACTGGAGGGGGGCCTTCACACAAAGCTGGGGGGCCACTTGTCGGGGATATCCTCATTCTGGTTCAGGGCTAAGCTGGACTCTCCAGCCTCTGCGGCTCCTTCCTGACCTGTGGCTCTAGGAAAGACATTTGCAAAACCAACAGAAACAGAATCAGCATCTTTCCAGCTCAGTGCTGGCCAGAGCCCTGGGATGCTCCTATTTAATTCTATGGCATTCTGGAAATACGGACTCATTAACATTTCAGGGAAGAGATCAAGGGGAAGTGAGAACCTGCTGAACCTCCCACTGGATTTAATGGCAGAATGGACAGGCAGCACCCCTGGGCATCAGGACACCACGTACCACCAGCAATGCTGGCGCTGTCTGAATCAGGAATGAGTCATCCAAGGAAACTGGCAGAGAGGGCAGAGGCACAGGCGAGGGAGTACCTGCCTCCTGGCTGACGATTCACCTTCAGATGCTGGGGCCCTGATACGAGAGGAGAAAAGTGGAGGGTCTGTGCTTGGGACATCTTCCTCTTTCTATGGGGAAGTCAGATGGCCAATGGCCCATTCTCAACAGGCCTGGCTTTGTGGCCAAGAAGAAAAGGCCAGGATTAGGCAGGAGGCTCTTTAGCCCAGACCAAACCACTGAGGGTAGAAGGTACCAATTACTTTTACAACTGGGGTAAGAGAATGAGTTTCTAAAAGCCATCCTTGAAAATGAGCAGAATCCCTCTCCAGAAGGCAGCCTGGCCTCCTGCCCAGAGGCCTTCATCCTGTCTTTCACTCTTTCTCTAGGGCAGGCGGAGGGGATGCCCACCTCTTAAAGATGGGCCAGAACTGGACAGGTAGAAAGGGGGAGATAGAAAAGACCGGCCCAAGAAGGCCCCGAGGAGGCAGGGCTGGATGGACAGAGAGTCTTGAGGAGCATTACTGCTAGGAAGAAAAGGACGAACAAGACTGAAATATCCCCATCCTGACGGCCACGCTTCTGGTCTGCTGGAAGCTTCATGTTGTTGCTTAAATATTTACCTAGCTGGGAGTGAAAGCTCAAGAGACCATGAGAGCTTGTACCTTTTTGTATCATCAAAGCTCTTAATCACTAGCAGCACCAGAGTGGTTTTTTTAGCAGCTCCGACTCTGCAGAGTCAACCCTGCCAATCTACACACACCCCTCCAAGCTGCTCCCAGTTGACTCACCTCGATAGTTTATGCCCCTTCTTATCCTCCACTTCAGCCTTCAATGGTTCATAGAACCCACTGACTTTCTCTAAATGGTCTCAGTCACTAATACAACTGAGGTCCTACAACATTTCTTTTAAAAAAAAAAAAATTATTTTAACAAAATCAACAAAAACCTGCCTTCTCTTTCTCCTACTTCCTCCTGCTTCAAGGCAAAAGAAAGAAAAACAAAATCCCTGTTACAAACATGTACAGTCAAGCAAAAAAAAAATCCTGCATTTGCTATCTCCCTCCCCTCCGAAAAAAGGTCTCAATCTGTATTCTGAGTCCTTTATCTCTATTAGAAGGGAGGTAGCATGTTCCAACATAAATCCTGTGGAACTGTGCTTAGTTATTATGCAAATAAGAGTTTGTAAGGGTTTCAAAGTTGTTTGTCTTTACAATATTGTTGCTATAAGGTAATTTATTCTCTTGGTTCTGCTCATTTCACTTTGCATCAGTTCATACAAGTCTTCCCAGAGTTTTCGGAAACATCTCTTTCATAATTTCTCACAACACGACAGTATTCCATCACATTCATAAACTGTAACTTGCTCAGCCATTCCCCAATTTATGGGAAAGCCCTTCAGTTTTCAATTCTTCACCAACACACACACAAAAACAGGTGCTATAAATATTTCTGAATATTTTCAGTTGTTTTTGTTTTTTGTTTTTTTGTTTTTTAGTTTTTCTTAAGAGGAATTTCTTAAGAGGAATTTCAAAAGCTCGCTAAAGAGAAAAATTCCTTCAGAATTAGACTGGAGCAAATGGAAGCTAATGACTTTATGAGAAATCAAAACACCATAAAACAGATCCAAACAAATGAAAAAATAGGAAGCAATGTGAAATATCTCATTGGAAAAACTACTGACCTGGAAAATAGATCCAAGAGAGATAATTTTAAAATTATTGGACTACCTTGAAAGCCACGATCAAAAAAAGGACCTAGAAATTATCCTTCAAGAAATTCTCAAGGAAAATTGCCCAAATATGAGAACCACAGGGCAAAATAGAAATTGAAAGAATTCACCTGTCCTGACCTAAATGTCAGTGGGCAGCTGGCCTTACCCTTTCCGGGTCTTTGGTGCGCATCCTGATGTAACCAGCACGTTCAACAAAGCAGTCAGAAGCCAGAAGAGTAAGTGATCAGCAGACAGCTTTATTTTTCTCCATTATTCATCCCCAGTGCTTCCCCTCTTTTATTTCCTTTTCTGAGCCCCTTAGACAAATAGCCCACCTCCCTCACAACTGCCTCTGACACCACAAGGGTCGGGTAAACACGTAAATGAAGGATGGAGCTCACGTCCCTGGAACAGAGCATATCAACAGAACATCTGGGTTGTGAAATGCAGAATAAAACAGGACACACTGACCCAGAGGCATAACTCTGCCGCCATGACTCTGTGTTTCTGGTGTTTATGTCCATCTGCATTCTCAGCATATTCTGGCGTTTATGTTCCCATCATTTCCCCCCATCATTCATCAATCCCCTCTTGAAAAAGATCCCAAAAAGAAAACTCCTAGGAATATTATAGCCAAATTCGAGGTCCCAGATCAAGGAAAAAATATTACAAGCAACCAAAAAGAAACAATTTGAATATTGTGGAAACACAATCAGGAAAACACAAGATCTAACAGCTTCTACATTAAAGGATCAAAAGAAATCATAAGGAACTTATTAAAGCTGAACTTTTTACATTCCTATGTAAAACATATATGGAAAAATTATAATTGTAACTTGTGAAACTTTTCTCAGTATGAGGACAATTGAAGGGAATATAAATGTGTGTGTGTGTATATGTATACACATATATATATATATGTATTTATATAGGAGGGTATATGTGCACATAGATACATATGTGAGTGTGTGTATATATGTGTACATATATACATAGACAGAGGGCACAGGCTCAGTTGAATAGGAAGGGATGAGAACTAAAAAATAAAATTAAGAGGTGAGAGAGGAATATAATGAGAGGAGAAAGGGAGAGACAGAATAGGGTAAATTATCTCATATAAAAGAGGCAAGGGAAAACTGTTACAATGGAGGGGAAGAACAGAAAGGCAAAAGGGAAAGGGTCAACCTTACTCTCACTGAATTTGGCTTAAGGAGGGAATGACATACACTCTAAATTGGGTATCTTACCCATATACACAAAAATATTTATTGAAGCTCTCTTTGTGGTGGCAAAAAAACTGGAAATTAAGGGGATGCCCATCCATTGGGGAATGGCTAAACAAGTTGTGGTATATGAATGTAATGGAATACTATTGTGCTATAAGAAATGGGGAGGAGACAGTCTTCATATTCACATGGTGAGGCTTATTCAAACTGATGTTAAGTGAGAAGAGCAGAACCAGGAAAAATTTGTATATAATCACAGACACATGGTATGTGTGATGACCAACTTTGATAAACTGGACTCTTCTTAGCAACGCACAGTTATAAGACAACTCTAAAAGTCTCAGGATGGAAGGAGATGTCTACATGCAGAGAAAGATCTAGAAAGAACTGAGTTTAAATGGAGACTGAAGCAAACTATACGCTATCACTCTTTTCCATGTTTGGTTCTCTTTCTTTTTTCCCACTGTTCACTCCATTGGTTACAACCTTTCTATAAAATCAGACTAATGTACAATGTGAAAGTATTTGCAGATCCTATACTTGATTGCATGGGGGGGGGAGGGAGGGGAGAAAATTTGAAACTCAAAAGATTATGGAACTGAATCTTGTAAACTAAAAGTAAATAAATCAAGTAAAAAATAAATAAATAAATAAATAAAAATAATTAAAAAAATAAATTGGGTATCTTACCGTACAGGAAAGTATGGAAGGAAATAAGAGGGGTGATGATGGAGGGGAGGGCAGATTGGGGGGAAGGGTAGTTAGAAGCACACACTCTTGAAAAGGGACAGGGTCAAAGTAGAAAATAGAACAAGTAGCGGGCGGGATAGGATTGAGGGAAATACAGTCATTCTTTCACAATGTATCCACTATGGAAATGTTTGTGTAACTACACATGTACCACCTATATTGAATGGCTTGTCTTCCCAGTAGCGGTGGGTGATGAGGGAAGAAGGGAAACAATCTGGAATTCAGAGTTTTAAAATCAAATGTTTAAAAATATCATTATTATTATTATTTACATGCAACTGGGAAAAAAGATATACAGGCACTGGGGTATGGAGATCCATCTTGCCCTACCGGAAAGTCAGAGAGAGAGAATGGGGGAGGATACAGGAGAGTAGACTAGGAAGGGGTGTCACTTCTGTCACTTCTCCCCTTTCCATCCTATTTTCCTAGGTATTTCTGTACCCAATACACACAGTCGGGCACATTCTTCTCTCCTTGGACCAGTTCAGATGAGAGTGAGATTACACACCATCCATTCCTCCACATGCCTTCCTTCTTGGCTTGAACACCCAGATTAAGTGAGATAATCTTCCCTAATCTTCCTTTCCCTCCCCCACCCCCTGGGGTATTCCTCTTCCCCTCCCTCTCCAGCCTTCTTTGAAGAGAATCAAAACATAACAGAACCACTCCCAGGGCTTCGCTCCAACAACTCCATGATCCCTGATGACCGGGGTTCAAAACCAACATGTGTGTCATCTCCTTACGTATGAACCTAAGTAGTTTATCTTTGTTTAGCTCCTCGTGTTTATTTTTTGTTTCTCCTGATTCCAGGGCAAAGTTTCAAAGCTTCTAAGCGGCTCAGGTATTTTCATCAGGATACTTGGAAATCTATTTAAAGATCTATTTTCCTCGCTCTGGTATTATATTCTGTTTTTTATGAGTAAGTTATTCTTGGTCTTACTCTATCCTGTACTTTCTAAGCTCCCCACTCCTTGAGAGTAAAAGTTGCCAAATCTTGGATGATCCTGACTGTGGCCTGGATTCTCTCTGGCTGCTTGCAGTGTGTGTGTGTGTATGTGTGTGTGTGTGTGTGTGTGTGTGTGTGTGTGTGTGTGTGTACATTATAGCCAAAATACAGAATTTCCATATTAAAATATTTTTATATATATAATATGGAAATTCTGTATTTTGGCTATAATGTTCCTGGGAATTTTCATTTTGGGCTTTCTTTCTGAAAGTGACTGGTAGATCTGCTCTCATTCCACTTTGCCCTCTGGTTCTAAGAGATCTTGGCAGTTTGCTTTTATGATTTCTCAAAATATACTCATTGTAGACCAATGTCTCACTTTGTCTCTTTCTGTATAAGTCGCCACCACATTCTAACTATAATTTCTAACTCGAGGGGTTAGCTGTTCTCCCTTAGAAAAGTTCTTCTCTGAATCATCCCCAGGACTGACTCAAGAACACTATTCTTTCCCTTCCTCTTTTCCAACCATCATGTGAATTCAAGCAGCCCCAACACATCCCTATCAGATGCTGCATAAGATACCACTGAACAGAGTGACTGGTCCACCAAATGTGGGCATCGCCAGCCCCAATCCATCCTTTTCCTTCTGAGCTACAGCTGTAGATGAAAGCGTAAGCCCTGGCTCTGACCCTCAAGGAACTGCCAGTGGGGAAGATAAAGGAAATAGAACTGGTGTTGGAGTCAGAGGTCCTGGGTTTGAATTCTGCCTCAGCCAGATGACCTTGGGCAAGTTACTACTGATTCAGGCCCTCATCACCTCTCACATGAACTACAAAAGGCTTCTCCATTGATCTCCTGGCCTCAAGCTTCTCTAATCCATCCTCCACCCATCTGCCAAACTGATATCCCTAAGCACAGGGCTGTCCCTGTTACTCTCCCTCTCAAGAACATTTGGTGGCTATTTCCCGTACTAGACAATATAAGCTTCTCTCTCTGGCACCTTTCACGATCCAACATACCTTTGAAGACTGACTTCTATTACTCCCTGGTGGTCTACATTTCACCCAAACTGACCAATTTGCTGTTGCCCATACATGACCTTCCGTCTCCCATTTCTGCAGGAAATGCCAGGAATGCTCTCCTTCCTTGCCTGCATCTCATAAATCCCTAGGTTTAAAGCAGAGCTACTGGAGACCTCCCTAGCTATCAGCACTCTCCTTTCCACCCCTTCCTTGATTTCATTTTATAGTTCTCTGGCCTGGAATCCATGTCTCCTGATTCTAAATCTTAGGCTCTTTCTACTGTTTGCCATCTCTCAAATCTCTGCTCAAGGACAAACGTGCTGAATTTTTTTTTGAATTTTTTTTCATTTCTATAAAGCTTAACCTTTGGCCCCAAGGATCAGATTTCTAACCTTGGTCTTTGCATTACTTACCTGACTCTCCTCTGCCTCAACTCAACAAAGAGAAGTCTTGAGGCTACACCAGAGGAATCAGTCACACTGAACATCCCCCGGGGGATCTCAGAAGTCCAAGAATCCAACCACAGGCTAAAACAGGAAGCCCCTTGACAACGTCTACTCTGGCTTCATAATGACCTCGAGAGATGAGGAAGTCACTATTCCTGCAGGGAGGGTCCGCCTGTCTCACTGTGGGCCAGCTCTAACTGCTGGAAGGTTTTCTGCACATCCACCTGCCTCGTTATAACTTTCACTGGACCTTGTTCTGCCCTCTGGGGCCAAGCCGACCCAGTCTGTTCTCCCTTCTCTATGACAACCCTTCAAATACCTGAGGACAGTCATCAGCCTCTCCCTCCCTTCCCCCTCCCTCTAAGCCTTTTCTTCTCCAGGACAGACACCCTCTGGACACCTTCAATCCAACATCACAAGACGTCCCCTTATCTTCCCCCAAATGCGCTCCAGCTTGGTGTGGTCTCTAGACCCGAAGACAATCAACCAATGAATAAACATTTATCAAACATCGACTGTGTGACAGGCACAGTGCTAAGCTCTGCTAAGCAGGCACGCTGCTAAGTTAAACAATGCTCCAGACAATGCTGGCCTGACCGGTTCTGGACAAGCTTCTGTTGGTGTAGAATATTCTTGCACTGATGCAGGTTTTCTAGCTCTTATGGCCTGATGGCAGAGTGTGAATCTCAGCCCTGTCCCTCAGTGGCCGTATGCCTTTGAGAAAGCCTCTGACTACTCTAGGCTATTGACGTGAAATGATGCAGCAAAAGCCAGAAAACTTTGCTCCAATGATCCTGCTGCTGAGGTTCTACCCAAAGGCTGTTACTGGCAGGAAAGAAAAGGCCAGAGTGTGCTGAAATATTCTGAGAAGCATCATCCACAGCAGCAAAGCTAACTGGAAATAACCACATGGTCTGTGATTCAGAAACAGTGGAGCACGTCCCGGTGAAGGAGGGCAATGAGACATTTCCTGAGTCAAGAGGAACGAAGAACATAAAAACAGAGAGAAGGATGGAGAGACTTGTATGAAGCAGCTCGGAGCAAGGACAGCCAAGTTATGACAGCATATTATAAATTGTATCGTGTTGTTTTAGCGTTTATTATCATATTACAAATTATCACACGAACACCATGCGAATAATTATGTAAGCAACAGCATCAGCAAGACGGCGGAATCAACATACACAGAAAAGGAAAAAAATAGAGTTCAAAAGGAGACGTGGGAGCGGACAGGAGGAGGTCTGTCCCTGCTTTCCAGAAGCTAAAGGTTCGACTGGGATTTAGATCAGCTTTGCCCAACTCCCGGTGCCACCTGTGGTCTGGCCGATCACGCTTTTAAAGAGAGGACCGGTGAGGACTAGGCAGCTCGTGGGACGTGTGCCCAGGGACCCGTTTCAACAGCACCTGCGTGGGCAGAGGGGATTTCCTCATTCGGGCAATCCTGGGACCAAGGAAATAGATCTGAGGCCCCC
The DNA here is from genome assembly GCA_028646515.1 of Pseudochirops corinnae. Classification (NCBI taxonomy): domain Eukaryota; kingdom Metazoa; phylum Chordata; class Mammalia; order Diprotodontia; family Pseudocheiridae; genus Pseudochirops; species Pseudochirops corinnae. The sequence goes on from CM053585.1 coordinate 536,626,126, forward strand.
TCGCCCAGCCCTTCGGTAAATGCTCACATCTCCGATGTTCTCCCCGCACAGCAGCACGCCTTCTGTGACAAGCCGAGTATGTTACAGGTTCTTGTTATAAAGGCAGCATGAGATGTTGGAAAAGACTTTGGACTTAATGTTTAAATCCAGTCTTGGAGTTGCGTGACCATGGACAAGTCTGCTTTCTCAACAGTAAGATGGAGACAGTCCTAACTATGGTTCTTATTCCATAAAGGTGTAAGGACCAAAGGAAGTCATCTACACCAAGCTCCTGGGCCAATCTAAAGCCTTATGGAAAAGTCAGTCCTGGCTATCGCTATTTACACAACACCTCTGCTGGGCAGTAAGGTCAAGGCTTCGATTTTCAGACTTTGCCCAGGGCACCCAAAGCACCTCATTCACCACCCAGATCGGATGGAGAGGTCAGTGGCCAGGTCCTAAGCCCTGGCATGTCAGGGGCAGGTATCCTCCACCCCAGAGATATATATTCCCCCCCAATTACATGTTAAACAATTTTTAACAATTTTTTTTACATTTTGAATTCCAAATTCCATGCCTTGACCCACAAAGACAGCAGAGGGTGAGAAGCAGGCAGGTCTTGGCCGCAGCTGGAGGCCAGGCCATCACACACTCCCTGGACACCAGGCAGCCTGGCTTCAGACTGGGCCTGAGTCTGCTCCTCTGGACCAACCACTGGAGTCTGGGGTGACTCTCTGGCAGTGATGTTTGTGGGACTGGGATGAAGTCACAGGAGGCCCTTCTTGATCTTGGACCCCCTGCTGCTAGTCTCTCCAGGCCCCTGAAATTATTTTGCTTTTATTGTGGATCTCGTTAGAGAAGAGCAGGCCTTGAAGCTAGGGTGCTCTGGATTCAAGTCCTGCCTTTGACACTGACTGTGTGGCCCTGGTCAACTCCCTTCACCTCCCAGTGTTCTAGATAACACTCTAAGACCATAAGAAGTTACAGACAAGGGGTGACCTGTCTTGATGGGGTGAGTTCCCTCTCCTTGGAGTTCCCTATCCCCATAAAACCAGGCCCAGGCCCTAGAGCAGTCCTGGTATTTATAGACATCTGAATCTGTGTGCTCTGTTTTCACCAGCAAAATGAAAGCCCTTAGAGGGCCGGGTTGGGTCAATCCTTTTATTCTACTCCCAGTGGAGGGCGCGTAGCAGGTGCCTACCTTTCACCTGCTAATGCAACACTTTCAAGCCCATGAGGAATATTCCAAAAGGAGTAAAGGCCATGAACAAATGCATCCAATTTCAAGGGAGATGGTGAAAGCTGGTCCTCTAGGCTTTCCAAACATCTCACCTAAGCCCTATGGTAAACTGTTATTATCCCCATTGTTTGGGTAAAGAAATTGAGTCTCAGGGTAGCTGTGTGACTTGCCCAAGGTCATACAGTTAGTGTCAGAAGTAGGATTCAAACCCAAGTTTTCCCTATACCCAAAGAGGAAAATGATGAAGAAAAAAAAGGGGAGGGGGGAAGCTAGGTGGCACAGCGAATACAGTAGCAGCCCCGGAGTCAGGAGGACTTGACACACTTAGTAGCCGTGTGACCTTGGGCAAGTCACTTAATTCCAATTGCCCTGCCTTCCCCCTTCCAAAACAAAAAGAGAAGAATGCCAAATAATGGCAGGTCTGGGAAGCACAGACCTGTGCACTCCCTTTTAATCCCCACCCCTCTTCTCCATCCTCACTGGGCCCTCCAAACTCTCCACCACAAATCTATGTTCTACGATCTAACCAGAGCCCTTATTGAGCCACTGTGTCAGCCCCACCCCCACCACGCTAACTCCCCCTCCCCTTCAGGACCACATAGAAAATCCTGTTTGGGCTCAAAGTCCTTCCCAATCCATCTAGTCTACACAGGCCTCACTCCTCTCCACACATTGGGCTCCTTCCTATTCTTTGTGCATCTCCCACCTCCAGGCATTTGCACTGGCTGTTCCCTCTGCCTAGAACTCTCTGCCTCCTGGCTTCCATTACTCCCTCCTATACAAGAAGCCTTGCCAAGCCCCGCTTAATTCTATGCCTTCCCTCTGCTGATCACCTCCAGTTTATTCAGCTAGACCTTGTTAGTATATAATGGTTTACCCATCATCTCCCGCATTGGACTGGGCACTCCCTGAGGGGAAGGCCAGTTTTTTGGCCTGTCTTGGTTTCCCCGGGGGTTAGTACAGTGCTTGGCACTGGGCAGTTACTTAATCAATGATTGCTGACCGGCCTGACTGCGCATACCCTTGGGCCCAGCAATATCACCAGGAGGCCTGTGGCCTCAAAGAGGGCAAAGACAAAGATTTTTATAGATGCTCTTTCAGTCCAAGACGCAGAAACTGAGGGACTGCCTACTCCTCGGGGACTGGCTGAGCAAATCAGGGCACATGAATGGGCAGTTTCAGAGGGAACCCGGATATATCTAGGATACGATGTGAAGTCAAGTCAGCAGAATCAGGCCAGTGGTTTACATAATAATAACAGCATAAAACTCCATCGATGCAACGGCAGGCTCTGACTCCAGAGCATGCTGTGCACCTCCTGTGGAGAGGAGAAGGATTCACAATGCAAAAGGGGAGCCAATCTCTGGACGTGGCCCGTGAGAGAATCTGCTCTGCACATTTATTATGTGGGCACAGTTTTCCATTTTGGGGGGGTAGCTGCTGTCATTGTCCAATTGTGCATGTATGTGTGTGTGAATGTGAGAGGGAGGGAAAAGAAAACTGAAAAAAAAACCAAACCTGGGGACAGCAGTCTGGACCCAGGCTCAGGAAGACTCGAGTTCAAATCTTGTCTCAAACAATTACTATCCATATGGCCTTAAACAACTCACTGACCATCCCTGCCTTAGTTTCCCCATCTGTACAATGCGAGGGTTGGACTTGATGGTCACCAAGCTCTACGTCTCTGATGCTGATGCCCTAATGAGAGAGAAAGGAGCTAGACTCTAGTTTTAAATACTCAGGAGAGAAAGAAGGAATCCTTCAATACCCAGCTTGGTGAGGATGAATTCAGATGAAAATTTGGGAAGCCCAGGAAGAAGGGAGGCAGGCCAGCCCCGCCCTCCTTCATCTCTTGCTTACTTTTTGTAAACAGTAAGATGGAAGAGCTGGAATAAACCTGTGCTGGGTGACATGGGCCCCTGAGAGCCCTCCAGAGGCAGGCTGCTCCTTCAGAATGTCTAACTCGAAGGCTCCCCTGGTACCGCTCTCAGGACGACACCTGCCGTTTCATCACCCGGACACAGAAAACTTCACTTGGGGACAATAAAAGGAGAACCTGGTTGTTGAGGGAACAAATGTTTTAGGACTCTGAGATTCCCATGGGATAGAAATGAGGAGGAGGAGGAGGAACAGACCTGGAGGGGAAGAAGGGGAGGAAAGCTCTCATGCCAAGCGTATCAAGGTTTCCACGGCAGCTATTCTAAGTATGGTTAGTCTCCTTTTAGGGATGAAATGTCTATTATATATGGTGGCTGGAGATTCAATCCAAGGTCTTGTAAGCTGCTGAGCCTAAGACAAGCAGAGACTGCTGGTCTTGAAGTCAGAGACACCTGGGTGAGGGAATCCACGTGGCGCAGGAGAATGCAGGCTGCCTTTGGAGTCTGAGGCCCTGAGATCCAATTCTGCTTTTACTACTCTATCTTCTGGCCTCAACTTGCTCATCTGTAAAATGACAGGGTGAAGACAGCCTTGTCTAGCTCTAAATCTAGAACCTATATCTACCCGTAAGTGATAGAAATGAAAAAGCTTTGAGATTTGAGCATCACAATATTCTTCCTTACCCAAAGATAGAAAACCCTTACAGCAAGAAATTTTAATAAGGATCTTGTCATTGGCAAGCTCTGCCATTTAGCTCGTGGCTTACATAAAACCCCAATTAAGCCATTCTGTCTGCTCCTGGCCAGGGGGCGGCTGCCTCGTCTGCCTGGAGCCCCCTAGGTAAGGCCTGTGGGTGGACGCCGGTCTGCAAAAGGCCCTGGCAAAGGAGGGACAGGGATGAGGGAATTCAATTCACCCAGTTTTTAAGCATCTCACTATGTGCCAGGTATCACACTAAGGAGGCACAGCGGATTCAGGGTCACAAACCCAAACAGTCCCTGCCCTCAAGGAACTTCCATTCTAAAGATGATGCAGTTCACACGTATTCACTGCTTTAATGTTTGCGAATCATCACACACACATCATCTCATTTGATCCTCATGATGCCTCTGGGAGATACGCACCAAACCACATACATTAAACTCATCCCTGTTTTATAGCTTACAAAACAAATTCAGAGGAGTTAAGTGACCTACCCAGGGTCACACAGCTAATAAGTGGAGGATGTGGGACTTGAATCCAGGGCCTCCAGACTCTAAGGCCAGCACTCAGCCCACCCAGAAGAAATGGAAGGGAGTAGGAGAGAGAGAGGGCAGACTAGGAAAGAGGGAAGAGAGAAAGAAGGGAGGAGGGGGGGGTTGAAAAGAGAAAGGAGGGAAGAAGGGAGAAGGCAGGTTTGAACAGGGGAAGGATACATAGGAAAGCCAATATGCCACTGACAGCTGCCTTAGCCACGCCTCTCACCAGCACAAGAATCACAGACTCTGGAGGTGCCAAGACCATTTTGTCCGGGCCCCTGCCTTCAGGCCCAGAAGGCATGATGAGGCTGGGGTTCTCCTGGGGCTCAGGCTGCTCTCATTCATCCCTGGCTGGGGCCCTGAAGTCAAGCAGCAGGTCTCCCAGATAATCCTTCAATATTTATTGAAGCCCATTCCTCATTAAGCTGCTGCCCATGTCGCCACCACCAAGAAACACATCCCTGGGCGGCCCCAAGAGCGTCCAACTTTCTCACTGAGCCTGGGGAACATCACTGATGCCCCGTCTTCCCCCAGCTACCTGAGTTTCACTGGACAGGCCGAGAGAAGAGATGCTCAGCTATCTTAACAACTCCCTACCAAAATCAGGTTTTCCTGAACCTTACTTACACCTTGGTGAATTCTCCTGGAAAAAAAGAAGAGTCAACCTCCCCTGCGGGAAAAACAGTGGGGTTTTAATAACTTCCTAACATGAACCAACATCCCTAAAATACCACAGTATAATGGATATACCATGATATGGGGAAAGAACTCTGGGTCTGGCATCAAAGTTCCCGAGTTCAATCCCAGTGCGGTGTGATCTTGGCTGAGTCATTTGCCCTCCTTCGATCTAGGTTTGTCTGTAAAAAGGAGAGGGGATGGCTCTCTGAGTGGGGCACACTGAAAAGAGCCCTAGACTGGCATGTAGAGGATCTGTCTCTGTCACTTACCTCTTCTATGACAATGGGAAAGACATCTCCCCTGTCTAATCCTGTTTCCTCACCTATAAAATAAGGGGGTTGGGCTAGATGTCTTCTAATGAGCCCAGGTCTAGAGCTAGGATCTTCATAGCACTGTTCTGAAATGTCAAAAAAAAAAGACTTTAAGTTTTAACCCAAATCTGGGAATGGGTGTGTATAATACTGAGGACAGACCTAGTCCCCCATTCACAATAAAGGTGAACCAGGGAAAGGGTGAGCTTGCTGTGGCAGGAGACACCTTGTCGGCTCAGTGATCACACCCACAGCCAACAATTAAATCAAAATTGATGGCTGGCACTCCCGGGGTGACCTGGAAACAAGCAAGGAGAACCAGATCCCATTCATTAGCAAAGAATGTGGAGACCCTATCCCTGGGAAGCCAGAACACCAGCTGGAACCACAGGGCAGCCTCTCTCCCTGTGACACTGGAGAGACCCAGCTTCTTCAAACTCAGACAGCCAAATCATACTGCTGTTCAAGTGTTTTCTAGCAAGTGAGATCAGAAAGAGAAAGCTGGATTTATCTGGAGGGCAACTAATCTAATCTCCTGGCTGGGTTACTACAACACAGTATATGGGTAATGGAGCTAGCCAGGAAAGGTCCTTTGGAGAATTAACAGCTCCTGCAGTTTATTTAGGGCCTCGGTGATACTAAGATATGTGTAGATGTCAGGATGGAATCACAAAAAATACAACCTCCAACCCCCAATGAACATAATAACTCAGAAGGCAAGGACTGGGATTTGAAGTCTGAGGGCCTGGGTTCCAATCTCGACTCTGTCACTCACTATGGCTTTGAGCATGAGGAAATAACAACACCTTCCCCAGACTCAGTTTCTCCAAATGTAAATAAGAGGGTTGGATCAGAATCATCTCCGAAGTCCTTTCCGGCCCTAAATCCTGGGCCCTGAGATGAAACACCACCCAGTAAGGGGAGGATAGTCGGACAAAAGAGACAGGGTCCCACTCGGGTCACTAGCGATGTGACCTTGAGCAAGACAAGGTTTGGGCCTCGGTTTCCTCACCTGTACAAAGGGAGGAGGCCTGGACTGGGGCAGCACTGGCTGTAGTGGAAGGTCCCAGACACTCCCAGACCTACCTGCATGACCTTGGGCAGCTCACTTCCTCATCGGGGCACACTGCCTGCCTGAATCATCTCGGGCTAACCCCAACCTCCCCAGGCTGGGTGCCTCACCTATGAAACGAGGGGACATAGTCGCTTGACCTGTCTCTAGGACTCCGGTTCCTCATTCATAAAACGAAGGAGCTGGACCCAGACGACCCCTCAGATCCCACCAAAATTGGAGGGCCAAGGGGGCCCTCCCCAGGCCCCTTTCAGCCCTCTATCGGTGACCCCAAGATTGTGTAAGCCCTAGGGGCCCTTCCAGACCTAAATCCGAGGCTCTACGGCCACGGGGCCCCGCCCCCAAGGTCCCTACCCTGGGACACACCCCTTCTCGAGCCCGGGCCTCAGTTTCCCCGCCCATCAAAGCAGGGCTGGGCTCACTTGGACTGCCCAGGCTCAGTCCAGCTCACGGGAAGCCCCGCCCGCCCTCGCCCCCCGCCGCGGGGGGGCTCCGCGCTCACCGCTCAGGTAGTTGGTCCACTTGTAGAGCACCCCCTCCATGGTGCGGGGCTGCCGGGGCCCATCCACCCGCCGCCGCTCTCAGGCGCCCCGCAGCAGCCGCTGCCGCCGCCGCTGCCTCAGGCCACAGGGACTCCCGAGAGGCCGCAGGGCCATCGCCCGCCCGGAGCGGCCCGCACGCCGAAGCCGGGGCCGGGGCCGCCCTCGGGAGCGGGGCTGCGGAGGAGCCCGGGCTCCCCGAACGCTCAGAGCCCGGCGGGCCGCGGGGCAAATCGGAGCAGCGCGTGGCGGGGCCCGGCGGCCAATGAGCGCGCGCCGCGCGCGAGACAATGTATCAACGTTCCAAAAGTGTAGCGAATTCCCGGGCAAGCCCCGCCGCCCGCCGCGCCGGCAGCAGCAGCGGTAGCAGCAGCGCCAGCAGTAGCGCCTCCGACTCCGACTCCGGCTCCGGCTCCGGCTCCGGCTCCGGCTCCAGCTCCAGCTCCAGCCGCCGCCGGCCGGCTCCCTGCAACCTCGGGAGGCCGGCCCGGGACTGAGCACGCTCGCACATGCCCAGTGAGGCCGCCCGCCTCGGCGCCGCGTTCCGGAGCCGCGAGATCCACTTCGGATTTTCGTCTACCCGCAGCCCGCAGCCGGAGGGGGCTCGCAGAGGGACGGCCTTGCCCAACCTCAGCCGGACGGGCGATCCGCCTGGCACTGCCCGAGAACAGGCAGGCGCGCCCAGGCAGCTCACCTGAGAAGCGGGCACCAGCTTTGGCTAGTCGGAAGTGGCCCCCTGCGGGGAGTGGTGCCACTTTGCAGAAGCAAGAGGCGTTTAGAGATGCTTTAAAGTTCGCCAAACTAACTCTATCAAACTATGCGAGCCGGGGCCGGGCACGTGGCTGCATCCCAGTTATGGGATCTCGGAGGCGGAAGCGTCTTCAGAATTTATTTCCTGGGCTCCTAGACGTGGAGCTGGGAGAGGCCACGTAGGCTGACCCTCATTTTACAAATGAGGACATTGAGGCCCGGGACGTGCCCCCTTAACAGTCAGCAGTAGAGCTGGCATTCCTGCCTAGCACCTCGGACTGCTAATACAACCAGGTCCCCCCTAATGCGAGCCGGGAATCTCGTGAAACCCCCGCACCAATTCGAAGTTATAATTATGTAGACTGTAGCAATGAGTTCCTGCCCAATAGAAGTATTCAGTGAAAATTCGGATATGCCAGAGTTCATCGGGTTATGATCTGGGAGGTACCTGAGAGACTGTTGAGTCCAACCGCCTCATTTGCAAAAAAGAAAACCGAGTCCTGGAGAAAACTCGGTGTCTAGGCAGTGAAGTGAAACGAACATGGGCTGCCTTAGGGCCGAGGGAGCTGGCCTTCAGTCTTTCCTTTCTTATTCACCCCCTTGGGTGACCTTGGACAGGTGCTTCAACCTAAGTGACCTCCTCTGTAAAACGACAGAGTCGGACCAGCTAATCTTGAGGACTCTTTCCAGCTCTGAAATTTGGATTTGCCCAAGAGTGGCATGGCTCCTGAGTGTTGGGACAGTGAGGGCAACGCTTATTTTAAGATCCTCTCTTAGAAGCAGATTCAGAAAGGCAGCAATCATTTTGTTAATTTATCCAGAACACTTTGTACATTTAAATGCCAAGTTATGGCTATTGATAAAGAGAATTAGCTGGGGGGCGGGGGGAGGGGTAGGGGCGGAGAGTAGGTTGAGCACTAGGAGAGAAAGAAAGAACACTGAATTGGGGGTTGAAGAGAATAAGCCCATATTCTATGTTATCTGTACAGTGTGCTCACATCTAATACTTTGATTTAGTCTTTTAAAGTTCACAACACTGCACATACTGCAATTAGGCATGCCACAACCGCTTTGGACCTCAGGTTTTTTTTTAATCTCTAAAATGATCTGATAGTTTCCACCTTTGCCCCCAGCTCTAAACACACGACTCTATGACCTACATAGACCGATGTGCCGACTTCAGGGTTTGGACAAATTCCTCTCTTTAGGAACCCGCCTCCATCTCCTCAGGCTTACGATGGAGAGAGCATCCTCCACCTCTCTACCTCTCCGGGTTGTTGTGAGCTCTCATTGAACCTGTGTAAGGATGTAAAGTACTTTGTGACCTTAAAATGGCTAAATAGTCAGTGATGACCACAACGACGATGATTTTGGAAGGCAGGGATTGCCTCACTTTTGTCCCAGAATCCATATCAGCATGTCTGGCATATAGTGGTGGTGGTGTTGAGCTGTGTGGCTCTTCTGGACAGGGGGCACCATAGCACACCATTCTGATGGCATATCTTTTTAGCATTTTAATACTGTCCCTAGGGTTTTCTTGGCAAAGACACTGGAGTGGTTGGCCATTCCTCCTCCAGAAGATCACCTTTTGTCAGAACTTTTCACTGTGACTTGTTCATCTTGGATAACTGCACAACATAGCTAATAGTTTCATTGAGCCCTGTAAGTCCCTCAGCCATGACAAGTCAGTGATCCAGGGGGGCATAGTTATAAATGCTTGCTTTTTCTTCACTACTGGCATCATTACTCGCCTTATAGCAGCTTGTCTGAAATTGAGAGTTTTTTGGAAACATTTTAGGTACATATAAAATCAACTTTTACCTCTTTTTTTAATTTTGAGTTCCAACTTCTCTCCCTCCTCCCTCCCCCCCCCCCCCAGGCAAGCAATTTGATATAGATTATACTTGGGCTGCTAGGTGTTGAAATGAATAGAGTGGTGGGCATGGAGTAGGAAATCTCATCTTCTTGAGTTCAAATCTGGCCTAAAACACTAACTGTGTGATCTTGGGCAAGTCACTTACCCATGTTTTGCTTCAGTTTCCTCATTTGTCAAATGAGCTGGAGAAGAAAATTGCAACCATTCCTGTATTTTTTCCAAGAAAACTTCAAAAATAGGGATCAAGAAGAGTTGGACAGGACTGAGCAACAATATGTATGTGCACTCATGCAAGATATGTGTGTCATGCAAGATATATGTCCACATTAGCCATGTTGAGAAAAACAGACCAAAAGAGAAATGAAGAAAGTTTTTAAAAAGTATGCTTCATCTGCATTCAGACTCCAGTGGTTCTTCCTCTGGATAGCATTTTTCATCTTGAATCCTTCAGGATCATCTTAGACCTTTACATTGCTAAGAATAGCTAAGTCATTCACAGTTGATCATTGTTACAATGTTGCTGTTACTGTGTACAATGTTTTCCCGGTTCTGCTCACTTCACTTTGCACCATTTAATCTAAGTCTTCCCAGGTTTTTCTGAAACCATCCTGCTGGTCCTTTCTTATGGCACAATAGTGCTCCTTCACAGTTGTATACCCACAGCTTGTTCAGCCATTCCCTAAGTGATGGGCATCCCCTCAATGTCTGGTTCTTTGCCACTACATACACACATAAAATGTTATATATGTTTTTGTACATATATGACTTTCTTCCTTTACTTAGATCTTTTTGAGTAAGGCCTAGAAGTGGTATTGCTGGGCCAAAGGTATGCATAATTTTATAGCCCTTTGGGCATAGTTCCAGAATTGGTGGATCAGTTCACAATTCCACAAACGGTGCATTAATGTCTTAATTTTCCCACGTCCCCTCCCAACACGTTAGACCGGGCATTTTGACCCTGCTTCTCAGCCCTCCCTTAGCATCAATTCCAGGATTTTGTTCACTAGATGGAAATCAGTTTGAGCCCTCAGGCATTTGGATGGGGCCCTCCCTTCTACCTCCCTCCTCCCAGCCTAGTCCGTTTCTCGAAAATCCGGAGCCCTGGAATCCCAGGCTGCAGGGTCTGCATACATCCACTCCCGGTGCTGGACGAGTGAGCATGCTCCAAAAAGCTAGCGCCGGCTCTGGTTGCCTAGCAGCGCATCACATGGATACACTACGTTCTGCAAGAGGCCGGTCTTACTTGAATAGGCTGTATTCATTGGTCGGTGTAGTAGAAGGCTCGGGAGAGGGACTGGAAGAGGAGCCTATGAGCGGCCGATATCCCGAGGCCGCCCCAAACAAGAAGAGCTATCCTAAGCTAAGGCTGAATTTAACCCTAAGGGACCCGCTCTGCGTCTGCAGAGTTGTTTGCGGGGAAACAGTGTGCCACGTCTACTGAGACCGGGAGCCATGAACTTGGCCGGGAGCAGAGCTTCCCCCAGCCCTTAAACTGCATGCACTTAGTCAAAGCCGGCATTAGTTTCATGTAGTCAGGTCGGTTTCCCCCGCAGCGGCTCGCTTTGCTAGGACGCCCGTGCTGCTGGCCGGGGCACCATGAGACTGGTGCTGTGGCTAGTCTTCCTGGCCATCCTGCTGGCCCTGGGGAGGGGGGCATTGATCCCGGAGCCCGAGGTGAAGATCGAGGTCCTCCAGAAGCCTTTCATCTGCCAGCGGAAGACCAAAGGCGGCGATATGATGCTGGTTCATTACGAAGGCTACTTGGAGAAGGACGGATCCTTGTTTCACTCCACGTAAGTGATGGGGCAAGGAAAGTGACCAGGTAACTGGGGTGCGCCCGCCTGGACCAGAGGGAGGGTGGACCTGGCCTCGTGGCTGGTGAAGAAACACACGTGGAAAACTCCCCACGCATTGAGTAAGCTCCACGCTGCATCATTTCGTTAACCTGAAATTCCCAGGGGAGCACTCTCGCCCTACCTAAGGTCCGCACTTTCTGTGTAAGTTAGAGCCGTGATAAGTCACCTAGGACAAGCTGCCAGCCTAAGGGACTTCCCTGGAGTGACACAGAGCCGGTAGAAGCCAAAGTTCTACTTCGGAGGCCTGCACAGCCCACTAGAGACAGAGAAAAAGATGAGACCCCGGGCCTTTTCCCTCAAGGAGCTTAAGTTCCTCTGTAGCGCACGTTAATACACGATTAAGGCTTTGTCAAACATTTTACATAGATTGTCTCATTCGATCCTCCCTGCACCACTCTGGGGAAGGGACTGTTATTGTCCCCATTTTGCAGATGGGGAAACTGAGGCCGGAGGGGTCCAAGTTCCCAGTTGATATGAGTTTGTTCCGGCTCAGTTTTCACTTTGCCTTGAAATGTGTGCTGAATTTACATAATTGCTCATCTTATTGTTTCTAATCATTCGTCTACCTTTAACTTCCGAACCCAAGACTCTTCTTTATTCTTCCTCCAGTGTGAGGTCTGCTAACCCAAGCTGCTTCTGCTAATTGGCTATTAATACTCTGCTCCTTTGTCCTGTGGGTTAATAAAAATTATGATCAAAAGGCACTATCTCAAGACAAGCTAGAATTGTAGGATATGGTCCAAGCCCTTCATGTAGGAGAAATGGGTATCTTGAAGTCAACTTTCCCAGTCTGGTCCAGCCCTTAGGTAGCAGAACCAGGGATAAAACCCAGGCCTCTTGGATCCCAGCCTAGTATTTCTTTTTATCAGACCCCCTGCTGCTCTTCAGTTTTGGATGGCTTGCTGATGGATCTGATTTGTGGTTAAAATTCCCCATGTAGCGGAAGAGCCCTTCTTGGAACCAGAGGAGCTGAGGCTGGATCCCCTCTCTCATGTGACAAAACTTCCAAGACCTCTCCTTTCTGTCGCTGCATCTGTGACCCTATCACCTTCCAATGTGCTTGCAGAGCAAAATATGCAGTAGTTTCCTTGGCTTTTAAAAGATAAGTGAGATGGGCAGCTAGATGCTACAGTGAATACAGCACTGGCCCTGGATTCATGAGGACCTGAGTTCTAATCAGGCCTCAGACATTTGACACTAGCTGTGTGACCTTGGGCAAGTCACTTAACTCCAATTGCCCTGCCTTCCCCCCTCAAAAAAAAGTAAGCGAGAATGCGCCACTTGGGTGTTCTGTTATAATGAATTCAGCAAAAGTCTATCCAGGACCGGCTGTATTAGTGCTGGGGAGATACAGAAATGAGGGTCAGACGCCAGGGAGCCATGAGACGCTTATTAGCTGGTGGCACTTGAGTAGAAATCAGCCGGTCACCAAGCATGTCTTAAGTGCCTACTCTAAGCCTAGGTATGGAAACAAAGACAAAAACAAATGCTGGCCTCAAAGAGCTTATGTTCTGGTGGGCGAGAAAACGTGGAAATAGCTGGCTACATCCAAGACACGTGCAGAGTATATGGAAGGTAGCCTTTGAGGGGATGGTTCGAGACCCATGTGGGAATTTTTTTTTGCTTGACCTTTCATATTTGTTGCAAAGGTTTTGTTTTTTTTTGTTCCTATTAAAGGCAGTTAGGAGGGAGAGAAAATAAATGATTGTTAACTGAAAAAATTTTAAGTTTTTATTAAAGAGTGCCTGAGACCTCTGGACCCAGGGAGAGTTCTGGGGGCAGTGGCAGATATTTTGGGGGGTTCTTTTTGCTTTCTCCATGAGAGGCAGCTCTGTTATAGCAGAAGACTTAGGGTTGGGGCACCTAGAACCCTTCTCCTTCCTCCCTTTTTTGCACCAGCTCTTCGGTTTCCAAATACCATAGAATTGCATGAATATACGTATCACTGCCTGTGTGTGTATGGTAGCTGAGCATGCATGCAGGTATACAGGCGGTCCCTCATGTCTGACCACTTTTTGTCTCTCTCTTTCTTCTCAATGCTGCTTCCAAGTGCCTCTTTCTGTTGCTCTCTCTGTAGATAACCTCCTTCTATGCCACTTACCTCATGCGGAGTGAGCAGCCATCCTTGACAGGGTGTCATTGTGTTGGGGGGGAAAGAGCAGCTTTCACCCAAGATAAAAGGAAGGAGCAGCATTCATTGACCTTAAGGAGAAGCAATTCAGTGAAGCCAGGAGGTACTCTGTGATGGTAACTCTTCATCTTCTTCTCTTCAGTCACAAGCATAACAATGGCCAGCCCATCTGGTTTACACTTGGCATCCTGGAAGCTCTCAAAGGTTGGGATCGAGGTCTGAAGGGCATGTGCGTGGGGGAGAAGAGGAAGCTCACCATCCCCCCTGCCCTTGGGTATGGAAAAGAAGGGAAAGGTAATCTTGCCTCTTGGTGCTTCTAACTTCTTCTGTCTTCTCTCTGTCGAACTCAAGTCTTTCTGCTTTGGAAAGAAGACTAGAATCTTCCCATCATCATCATCTTGTCATTGATATGAATGATAGTATTGTCGTTAACATTATATGGTAAGCTATATTTGGTAACATGGATAACATTTAATAATTTAATAATAATGTCGATATCCACACCAATATTATTGTTACCATTGTTAGTAGTAATAACAATAAGATGCTAGACCTTTGATTTCATTGGTATAGTGAGCCCCCAGATGAGAAAACTCCCCCTACCACTGCATGTTGGTGTCTTCTCTACATATTACACTCTTGTGCAAAGAACAGAGGAGTTAAGTGACTTGTCCTGGGTCACACATACATCCAAAGTGGGACTCGGCCCTGGCTTCCCGGATTCAAGGCCAGCTTGCTAACCGCTGCCCTGCAGCTTCAGATCATGAACATAGCTGAAGTGAATATGCTGCCTTGGGGTTTTTTACACAGCACATTAGAACTGGACAGATCCTCAGGCTAGCTACTCCAACCCCCTCACAAAGACTGTTCATAGCAGGCCCTTAGCATAGTACCGGATCCATATTGGTGCTTAGAAAATATTGCTTGGTTCATTGATTGATGAGATGGTCATTGATCCAGGGCTAGAAGGGACCTTAGTGGTCATTTTGTCATTAGAGAGATGAGGAATCTGCGTCCAACCCAACAGGCTGTGCCTGGCTCCCCTCTCTGTCACTCAGAGCCCTTGGCCTCCTTCAAGCTTCGGTGGCATTTAGAGTCTGGAGGAGACTAGATTGGAAATACTCTCCAGGTGGCCATTCCTCACAGTGACTGGGTTAGGAATGTAATCTAAACAGTGTCTTCCTTATACAGATCTGGGGGTTGAATCTCAAGGGAAGTGACATGTTAAGTCACAAAGCCACTACTCTATCCCATCCTCCATGCCTCTAGAAAGAAGGCTGGGTCAGGATGATCCAGAGCTTTCTGAATTAGTGTGACTTCATTGTTTGTTTTTTAATTAATTTTTGGTACTTTAGACTTGGGATTTTAATTCTGTGTCCCCATGTTCAAGCATGAATCAGGAAACGGATTCCAAATGCAATACTGCCTCTGAGACCGTGGGACCCTGGGCAGTCTGTATTAGTAGAAGGACTCTCCACACCCGAAGTAACTCTCCACACAATAATATAGGGCTAGACAAAAAAAAATTACGATTATTGATCCTCTGTTTTTCTCTTCTCCAATCTCTTTCACGTGCCCCACCCCTAATTTCTTTGTCCTTAAGTTCATTTCTTTTTTGTTGTTATTTTTGTTTTAAATTTTTAAAAGCATTTTTATTTAAAGTTTTGAGTTCCAAATTCTATCCCTCCCTCCCCTCTCCCTGAGGTATAGGTTATACATGAGCAATTATGTAAAACAGTTCTTAAGTTCATTTCTCATCGATCTTTCTGTGAGCTGGTTTATTCACTCATACTATTTTCTCGTACTCAGATACACCCCCTCCAAATTTTTCACTTTACAACAGGGTGTCTCCCCTGCTATGCTCACCTTCCCTTTTCTTGGCTAGATGTTGCTAAGACCTTCCCATTTCAATATATTCTGTTGCTTTTCCAGGTGTGTATGTGTTAACCCCTTTTAAGGAGTCCATATTTGTGTTCCTGAGAAGGGAAATTGCCCAGCTAAGCCTCCTCTGACTAAAATTAAAACATTCTTGTTTCTATAGTTTGATTCAAATATGGAAAAGAAAATCAGTCACCTAGAAAATGCCTGCGCTGCGGTTCAGACTAGCTTTCGGGGTGATAGGTGTGTGTTTTATGCTTCTGTCACTCCCAGCCTAAACTATCTTTCCTCTCTCCTCTGCCTTTAACAGGGTGTCCACTATTTAACAAACCCCTGCCCAACTCCAATTCTCTGTCCTGAAACTAACTCGCCTAACACTGGACTAACACCAGCTCTTTTAGCCCTGGGGTCCACACCTTCTTTGGAAATGAATCCTGGTTGTGGAGAAGCTGCTCCTGGCCCCCTGGCCTGGATTGGGAACAGCTTTGAGTGGAAAGCGTAAGTCTTGTTCTCCTTGGGAATAAGGACCCTCTAATTCTCCTTTGTGGTCATCTGCCAGGAAAAAAAATGTTTGGAAATGTTTACTCCAGACTTTTGTATTAAACAAATTGGAAATATTTGGAAGAGGGGATTCATTTTTATAGGAAGCTTTGGGGGGGGACTCCAAAAATGCTTGGAAATATTTACCCCCAAATTTCAAATTAAACCTATTTGGAAATATTTGGGAAAGGGGATTCATCCTTCCCAGGAAGCTTTGGGGAGG
>CM053585.1:536652621-536682802 GCA_028646515.1 Pseudochirops corinnae
TAGACATATTTCCACATTAGTCATGTTATGAAAAAAGAATCAGAAATAAAGGGGAAAACCATGAGAAAGAAAAACAAAACAAAAAAGAGAGAAAATGGTGTGCTTCAATCTGCATTCAGACTCCACAGTCCTTTGTCTGGATGTGGATGTTTTCCATCCTGAGTCTTTTGGAATTGAATGAGATCATTATATTGCTGAGAAGAGTTAAATCTATCAAAGTTGATCATCGAACATTGCTGCTGTTACTGTGTACAATGTTCTCCTGGTTCTGCTCACTTTACTCAGCATCAGTTCATATAAGTCTTTCTAGGTTTTTCTGAAGTCTACCTGCTCATCATTTCTTTATAGCGCGATAGCATTCCATCACATTCACGTACCACAATTTGTTTAGCCATTCCCCAATTGATGGGCATCCCCTAAATTTCTAATTCTTTGCCATCACAAAAAGAGCTGCTGTGAATATTTTGGTACATATGGGTCCTTTCCCATTTTTAAAGTTAATTTATTTATTTTTAGTTTTCAACATTCACTTCCATAAGTTTTAAATTTTCTCCACTTCCTTCCCCTTCCTCTCCCCAAAACAATCTAATATAGGCTCTACAGATACATTCCTATCAAACATATTTTCACATTAGTCATGTTGTATAGAAGAATTAGAATGAATGGGAGGAACCATGAAAAAGAAAAAAACAAAACAAAGAGAGCAAACATCTGCATTCAGACTCCATAGTTCTTTCTCTAGATGTGAATGATGGTGTCTCGTTTGATGACAATATAGCTCTGAGCCCCTAAGCTTCACCCCTATTATCAGGAGACCAGGATGCGACAGCAAGCAGCAGTGCTTTCTCCAGAAGGAAGACCCATGGAAGCTTTATCCTTTCATAGTTGTGGGTTTTATTTACTATTTGGATTTATTTTCATTATTGAGAAATTGTTCTCAGCCTTAGCAGTCATTTTGCTCTGTCTACCACCTGCCATGTGTGGGGTCTGGGGCTCCAGTTCTTTTCTTGGGTTATTTTCTGAGTCTAAACTGAAGATGAAGGCTGCATGGTGAACTGGAAAGACAAGAGGAGGTAAATGATCACGAGTTAAAATCTGGCCCTGGTGACAACGTGTGTGGCCTTTATTGTGACTCTTAATGGCCAGGAGAGGTCAAGTCGCTAACATGAGATGGACAGATTGCACAGTAGAGAGGAACATTGTGCTTGAGATGCTAATCGGTTAATCAGCAAGCCTTTACTAACCACATGTGGGGTCCCAGGCATTGTGCCGAGAAGCTGGAGATGCAAAACCAAAAGTGAAACAGTTCTTGCCCTCAAGGGTTTATACTCTACATACATGTGTGAACACATACACATATATACACACGTGTGTGTGACACATATATGTACACATGTTCAAATATATCAGGGCAACTAGTTGACTCAGAGGCTAGAGTGCTGGATCTGGAGTAAGGAACATCTGAGTTCAAATGTGACTTCAGACACTTACTTGCGACCCTGGGCAAGTCACTTTACCCTGTCTGACTCAGTTTCCTCCTCTGTAAAATGAGCTGGAGAAGGAAATGGCAAACTGCTCCAGGATCTCTGCCAAGAAAATCCCAAATGGGGTCAAGAAGAGTCAGACATGAGTGAAAAATGACTGAACAACAAAAATATACACATGTACATACATATGTAAATACACACATATTTATGTTATAAGCAGACACAAACTGATTACAACGTACTTTTGGAAGGATGCTAGTGCTATGGGGATCAGTGAAGGCTTCCTGTAGATTTTGGTACTTGAGCTGAGTCTTAGAGAATTTGGGGAGAGTCACCTACACAATGGAAGCTTGTGTTTGTCCTTCGTTTTCGAAGAGAATCATGGCATCAAGGAAATGATGACATGACTTGCCATTAACTTTGATTTGAGTGAGACAGGGCTGAAGTAGTGATTTTAAAAATGGGCAAGGATCCTACCAAAAGTGTCAAGGGGCTGCCACAGGCATAGGCAAAGAATGGGTGCATAATCACAAAATCATGAATCCCTCACAAAACCAGTTCTCAAACTTTTTCAGTTCAAATTTTAAATTTGAAAAAGTTTTAAGGACCCCTCCATAAAAGTTTTGTGTATGTGTTCCACATGGCATCCTGGGCCATCTCTAGTCATCCTGATGCATATCTGGTTACTGGACCCAGATGGTTCTGGAGGAGATAATGAGGCTGGTGACTTTGCACAGCCCTCCTTCACTCAAATCAAAGTCAACTGTAAGTAGTGTCATCATTTCCCTAATGCCATGTTCTCTTCAAAAATGAAGGTCAAACAAAATTTACCAAATTATGTATTCAATCACATATTTACCTAATGGATATTTGATTACATTTTGATATTTACCAAATTACATACTACAAATTAAAATATCTTAGTGGTATTATGAAAATAGTTCTGACCTCATGGATCCCTGTCATGGTGACCTATGGACCACACTTTGAGAATCCCTGCTTCATGGTATCAGAAATAGTAACCCAAAGGAAGAATGGTAGGAACTCAAAGAAAGAAATTTACCCAAGAAAAGGAAGGTGGCTCTTTATACTCATAGAGATTCAGGAACTTAAGGACAACCCTAAAAGTCATCAAGTTACGAAGTCACAGGATCATAGATTTGCAGCGGGAAAGGACCTCACAAGCCATGTGATCCAGCTCCTTCATTTTACAGATGAGGAAGCTGAAGCCAAGCTGATTTAAGGACCAGCCAGTAGAAAGTTACAGGTTAGATTTCAAACCCAGGTTCTCTGACTTCGATCCCAACACCCTTTCTACTGTTTGTTTCCTGATCTCCTCAGGTATTTGTAACCTTCTCTCATTCCTTCAAATGACTTTGTATATATTTGTGTTTATTTAGGTACATCCTTCCCCTCCCCCCTGTAAGCTCCTTGAGGACAGGCATTTTATTTTCCTTTCGCATTCCTAGCATCTGGTCCATAGCACAATGCCAGGCCCATAGACTGAACTAAATGACCCCACTCTGCCTCTTAATTTAGAGACAGAATTGCTGAATTCTGCTCCAAAACAGTCAGGGTCCTTTGCTGAGCTTTAGAGACAGCGAATACTTTCTCCTTAGCACTCCCTGCCTTGTTTACTTGTTTTTCTCTTGTGATATTTTTTTAAATTTTTGGTCTGAATCCCTTTGAGTACCTAATCTTTCCCATAATACCTTGTGGGTCTTCCTTTATTGCATGCATTATTGTCTGTTTTCTCTTTTGTATCATCATCTGTTTAAGAAGATTAAGTGGTGTACTAAAATTAATTGATTCTTTCTCTGGCACAAAGACTGAGCTCTAAATCAATTCCACTTCTCTGATTCCCTCTTAATACTTGATGACCTAGATGGTCACGAGTTTATGGTTCAGTGTCTTCCCCACCCAGCCTTTCCCCTAGTCTAAGCTGTCATAACGATTTTTAATGTCTAATGTGTCTTAGCCCCCTTTATGAAGATCGACAAAGGGTCATCTAAGCAGGCAACAATCATTTTGATAGAAAGAGAATTTCTATGACTCCTTATTACAACAAATGAGTATCATTGGTAAATTCTCTAGAGAGTTGGAAGGGGCTGTAAGGATCATCCAGGTCAATTCCCCTACTTTACAGAGGAGGTCCACATTGGGGAAAGAAAGCATTTGTCCATAGGCTCATATGAGTCAGGGTTAGGACTGGAACCCATTTCTCCAAGACTTATTCTTCCATCCTATGCTGTCTTTCTGATTTCA
Source organism: Pseudochirops corinnae (assembly GCA_028646515.1). NCBI lineage: Eukaryota > Metazoa > Chordata > Mammalia > Diprotodontia > Pseudocheiridae > Pseudochirops > Pseudochirops corinnae. The sequence goes on from CM053585.1 coordinate 536,656,374, forward strand.
ACCCAACCAATAGAGCCACGATGTGGAAGGCTCATGTTTGGGCCTGAAAACATGCTGCCACCAAATGGGCACAGTGGGAAGAGCGCTTTTCTTGGAGTCAGGAAGACATGCTTTCAAATTCAGCCTCAGACACTTACCAGCTTCGTGAGTGGATCGTTTAACATCTGTTTCTCTCAGTTTCCACATCTATAAATTGAGAATAATAACAATGGCCTCCCAGGGTTGTCGTAAGAATAAAACAAGATATCTATAAAGTACTTTACAAACCTTAAAGCACTATATACATGTTAGCTATCATTATTGGGTTTCTTTAAAATTTTGTGTGAACTCAAGAGTAACACTACACTACTACTACTACTACTACTACTACTACTACTACTACTACTACTACTACTACTACTACCACCACCACCATCATTGCCACCACTACCACCCACCACTACTACTACCACTACCATCCACCATTGCTACTACCACCATCACCACCACCACCATCACCACCACCACTACTACTATTACTACTACCAATACTACCACTACCACCACCACCACCACTACCACTACTACTACTACTACTGCTACTGCTACTACTACTACCACCACCACCATTACCACCACTACCAGCCACCACTATTACTACCACTACTACTACCACCACTACCATCCACCACTACTACTACCACCATTACCATCACTACCATCCACCACTACTACCACCACCACCACCACCACCACCACCACTACTATTACTACTACCAATACTACTACTACCACCACCATTACTACTACTGCTACTACTACTACCACTACTACAATAACTACTTTAATGTTTGCACAATATTTTACTTACATTATCTCACAGCAACCTTATGAGGCAATGTTCCAGGTGGTTTTATCCCCATTTTATAGATGAGGAAAATGAAGCTCAGAGATTAAGTGACTTGCCCAAGGTCACACAACCAGTAAGTGCTAGAGACAAGATTTGAACTCAGTGTCTCCTGCCTCCAAGTCTAGTACTGGAAGCTGAAAGGGACCTTCAAGATAGGTCATCAAACCTTTTCAGGCACAAGAATTCCATCTACAATAAATTGCCTATAGTCGTCATACAACCTTTCCTTAAGGAGAGCCCTCCAATGAAGGGAAAATGCTATCTCCCAAGGCATTCATTCATTTTGGGGATGGTTTTAATTATTAGGAAGTTCTTCCTTACGTCAAGCCTAAATTTGCATTTTTGAAACTTGAATTCAACACATTTTTAAATGTCTCCAAAGTAATTCAAACTGATTTCACGAGGGAGAAGGTGACAATAAGGTGAGGATGTGCGAAGTTTTGTGAAGTATCACATGTGCTGTTCTTGAGTGTCAGGAGATGGGTCCAGATGACCAATGGACCTAGAAGACATTTTTCTTTGTGTCTTCCCCTCTCTCCCTTTCATCACTCCCACCCTCTGTGAACCTTTCCACTACCTTCATTGGTCTCCTTTCTCATGTGTGGATTAAACTTCTGGAAAATACAAAACAGTATGAGATTCTGCCTCCCCTCTTCCCTGGGAGTCTCTCATCTCTCTTGTTTCTACCCTTTGGGGACAAGCAGAGCTAAACAATCTCTCTTCTTCACAATCATCCTTCCAGTACTTGAAGATAATTATCCTCTTTCCCCAAAGTCTTTTCCTTTCTAGCCTAACACTCCCTAGTTTATTCAATGAATCTTCGTGGAGTGTGAGCTTTAGGTCCTTCCCCATCCTGGTTGCTGCCCATTTTATAAATGCCCTTCATAAAACGTGGCCTTTCTACCCCTCGCCAAGCACAAACCCCAGCAAATACGCTGATGGGTGGGCTTGTCAACAACTCTCAACTGTACTATGACTAAAGACAATCTTCTCTTAGAAAAGCAAATACAGGGAAGCAGCTCCAGAGACTACAGCCAGGTATTGAGGGAGACATTTAGTTAAGAAAAGGAAGGGAGAACCAGGAGGACCCTGTCTGGGCCTCTCCAGTTCTTTTCGGCATTGATTATTTTCTCTTTTTGTCCAGAACAAGTCTCCATTCTGTTTTCCTGTGGCCACAGACCCAGCTCTCTTCCAAGTTGCCTCATTGTAAAAAAGTGACCTTGAGATGAAAATTTCTGTATGACAGCTGCCACTCAACCCCATGAATGAATCCCAGGGACATCCAGCCGCCCGCTCTTTGTCTGACAACTGCTTACCAATGCAGAAAAAATAACATTGGTTCCTGAAAGCTTAGTCTAGGTTATTCTCTGTGTTTTGTTTCTGAAATGTATGGAGATCTTTTTTGTTTTCCTTTTTAAATCATTCAAAATGAAATCCGAGCCACCCAAATGCAGAGGATTTTCTCAAGAATTGAGTTGATAAACGTGCCCTTGCTTATTCAGTCACCAAATGACCGGACTCAAAATCCTAATAAAATACCATACTAGTTTTTAAGTAAAAATGTAATTTTAAGTCATCATTAAAATGTATACCCAAAGAATTTGACCTTTTCTTTCTATAATCAAGACTGACTTAAGGAGTGTGAATTTTAAAAATAACAAAAATAGACAATAACCCCCATTGTTCCTTTGCTTAGTTAGCCTGCAGTAGAATAGCTGGGCGATTGGTAAATGGAATTTATGGAGGTTCTGAAGACCTGTTGCTGTGGCAACCAAGTTCAGAAAACTAACCTCTCTGTGAGTGTCAGGAGATTATTCCAGATGACTAATGAGTCTAGAAGACGATTTCTCTTCACTATCTTCTTCCTCTTTTCACTCACTCTCACCCTCCAGGAGTTGTTTGTCTGCTTCCACTGGGTTCCTTTCTCATGGTCTTGTATTTAAGGGTCACCCAGGTGGATCAAACTCCTCGGAAGATACAAAACAGAGTGATATTCTGCCTTCCCACTTCCCTGATATGTAAATACAGCATTCCCATCACGCTGTCTTCAGGTCCCTCCCTTGAGACTTCCACACTGGCAGCTTGTTTTTCTCCTGGTATTTTCAGTATTCATAGAATCATTGAGCTAAATGCATCTCTATTTATGAGGTTTTAAAATTCATTTCCAAAATCACACATAGGCACTTTGAGATCATGGCTGGCACATAATAAATATGTTTGTTGATTCTCTGACTGGAGCTACAAACTTGTTTAACATTTCTGGAAGACAATTTGAAATTATGGGAGAAAAGTCGTTAAAATGTTCATACCCTTGGACCCAGTGGTGACCCTATTTCTAGGCTTTTACTGTATGGAAGTCAAAGACAGAAAGATCTCAATGTACAGAAAATGTGCACAGCAGTATTTTTTGGAGGGTAAAAACAAAACAAAACTGGAGAGATAGTGGGTGTTCATCAATTAACAAATTATGATACACTATGTAGATGCAAATCTCAGTGTAGGTCAAGGCATTAATAGCTTACAACTGCACTAAGACTTTGGGGACACCTTGTATAATGGAATAATATTGAATTGTAACATGGGCTAGTGGATAGAGCTCTGAACTTGGAATCAAGAACTAAGTTCAAGATATTTCCCAGCTATGCACCCCTGGAATAAGTCACCTTATCTCCCTGGGCCTCAGTTTCCTCACCTGTAAAATCAGGTTGTCTTAGAGGACCTCCCAGCTCTGAACCTATGATACTTTATGGGAAATTCAGGGAAACTTGGGAAAATAGGAATGAACTGAGTCTAGATAAAGAAGGCAGAAACCACAGAACCGTGCACACACCCAACAACTGTGATAATGTAACTGGAAAATGACTCTGCCTTTCAAGGCAGGAGAACTCAGATGATAAGCAGTGATGAAGCCTGGTCCAGGAGGGCAGATGATGAAACCCTTCTCAGTAAAGGGAGGAGGGACTCCCAGCGTGGGGTGTTGCTGTGAAGTGTGGTCACTGGGTTGGCTGGGGTGGGGGTGGAGAGTTGGAACAAACTGACCGAAAGCATCATTAAAACTCAATTTTAAAAATGCGGCGAGTTGTAAGTCCTTGGAAGAGTGTAGGTGTTGCCCCTCCTACACAAGACGTTTCTCAGTCCCCCAGATTAGAGCTCTTCTCCTTGCCCCCACAATTCCTCTGTATTTACCTTGCATATCTATGTTGTCAGCAGTCCTTTCCTTGCCCCCCCCCCCAAACTCCTGGAGGACATTTCTGTCCTGTCTCCAGCTCTAGCAGGTGCCTTGAATATAGTAGGAGCATAATAAATGCCTGTTGAATTGAACTGGGTTTAGATAGGAAACACAGGTTATCCAAGAAATCCTAGTGCAGTTTTAAGTGATGAGACCTTTGAGGCTTTCTGAATATTGACTATAAAGCTGTTTTTTAATAAGGCTCACTCTGTGCAGGGATTTCTTCAAGTTCAAGGGCCAAGACTGAAGCCTTTGCACTGCCTGTCCCCCTACTCTCCTCCTAACCCCTGATCCTCACAATTCTGGGCTCCCTTCAAGACCCAGCTCCAAGGGCCACTTTTCTCATTACCTCCCCTCTCCCCAGTTCAGCTGTTAGTGCCCTCCTCTCTAAGGCAGCTTATCTCACAGGCATCTTTGGTGTATGAATTGTCAGAGTGCTTAATATGTTCTTATTTTCTGATCAATAGGCCTCCACTAAGCTTATTTGTACCCTCCAAACAAGCTGTTGTGAACACTTTATTGTGATTTTCTGTGATGAGGTGTGATGTTGTGTGTGTTGTGTCTTGGTTTGTTGTGAATGTTTTCCTTTGATTTGTTCTGGAATAAATGGAGTGTTCACTATACTGTGTAATCCAAACCTTAAAAGCTGTTCACAGTAGCATTCTTTTGGGAAGCTGCTCGCCTTTGGTGTTGCATTATGGCATCACAATAAGCTTATTTGTAGGGTACAAAGGGTGGCTAGATGGCTCAGTGGATAGAACACTGGACCTGAAGTCAAGATTCAAGTTCAAATCCAACCTCAGAGACACCTCCTAGCTGTGTGACCTTGGGCAAATAACTTAATCCTGTTTGCCTTGGTTTCCTCAACCACTCCAGTCGCTTTGCCAAGAAAACCCCATGGAAACTGTTGGCATAATACACGGTCAGAAAGAACAGGGCAGGACTGACCAACAAGCACCTACAGCAATGATTCCAGTATGCTCTGGACGATTGTGGGGGCATGAGACCCATAGCTGGGCACTCTTTCACTGGTAGTGACTAATGAGGCATTCTGGTCCCTGCTCACATCATCCCTTTCCCCTTCATTTGATTCACCAGCCAAATGAAATTTCTACTTTGGGCCTAAATTTAAAGTCAATAGAAGTGTTGGACAGAAATGGAAATTGGGGGATATGTGCAGGAGAGTAGTTCTGGGGGCTCTCCTGCACACCCCAGGACTGACCATTTAACCAGCAGGCATTTCAGTTCCTCACACCACAGATTCTAAATTAGGCCAGAGATATTCCCGTAGTGACTTTCACAGAATATGGAGAGGACTCGACTAAGTGTGGCTCCATGACAGAGCATAAATGCCAAAGACAAAAGATTTTCCATTTTAAAGATTTTTTTGTTTCTCCCCCACCCCTTTGACATATGAAGAGAAAGTGCAAAGAAATACAGGTTCACAGAGGAGGAAATCTGGTGCCTTTCGCTTGGGGTGTGACTTGGAAAAGAGCAATAGATTTGGACTTGGAGAACCCGGGTTCAAATTCTACCACAACTTCCTTGATTTCTCTGGGCCTGTTTCGTCTTCTGTCAAAGAGAAGGGGTGCCTGGGATAACCCCTAGAGCCTCTTCCATCCCAAGTGCCTCTGATGCTATGAATGTCCTCCAGAGGCTGGTTTTCTAAGATCATGCAAGGAGTTAGGGGCAGAGTCAGCATCTGAACCCGGATCCTCTGGTTCCAGGTTCTGTGTTGTGCCCAGGGCCAAGCACAGGGACTGGAATTCAATCAACCAACGAGCTTCATTGACTTCCTACTGTGTGCCAGGCCCAGGGCCAGGGGCCTTTGAGGGGCTACCATTCTACTGGGGGTGGTCATAGAACAAGGGGGATGTGGTGGGACGCCATCTCCTCTGGAGGCCTAGAATGGTTGGCTGCATCTCATGCAAAGCCCTGGGGAGAGATCAAGCAGCCCCTGCACTCCAGGGAGGGAAGGAGGGGAGAGCTCCTGAAGGAGAGCCTTCCCAGATGGGGCAGGGGAGGGAGGTGTGCAGGTGAGAAGGCGCCCCCTAGTGGCCGTGGGCTGTGATTCCAGTTGAAGGTTCCAGATTCAGCAAGCTCCTGCCTCTTAACTTCAAAGCTCCCAATTTAGCACCCCCTGCATCAAGAATCTGAAGAACTTGTGACCTTGGATGAGTCACTGAATGACTCAGTTTTCTCATCTGTCAAAAGAAAGGGATCATAAATCCTCCAGGACTCCTCCTAGCTCTAACATTTCAGGTTTTAGGAATACAATTCCGACATCTCTGACATAAAGAGAAAAGGAAGGCGTGGTGCCTTGAGTGCTGTGGGCTCTTAAATGTTCATTTTAACTGACAAGTGATAGTCTGCCACAGAGTTCTCAGCAGTCACAGTTTTCTCCAGTGAATATTGTCCTAAGAGGTTTGGGTTGGGCACTTAAAAAAAAAACAAAAAACAAAAAACAACCCCCCAACAGCCCAGACGAGCTGTGGGACCTTTGCAAGCCAAGGAAAAGAATGGTGGGCTCAGGGATCGACTCATCCGTTCTTCTATTCAGTATTGCTCTGGCTCCAAGAGACCAGGAACATCGGACACATTCCATGATCAGATTCCTCCTAGATGGGCCAGAAACCACCAAGACAAATTTAACTGACCTTGAAACCTAGGAATCTTTGGGGAGTGTTATAGGATTAGGACCAGAAGGGACCCTAGACCTCATACAAACCCTTGTTTTGTTATAATTTACACAACTGCCAAATGGCTGTTCCTCAAACACAGACAGGACCGTGCCACTCCCTAGCTCAAGAATCTCTAGTGGCTTCCTATGGCCTCAAGAAGGAGGCATCACCTCCTCAGTGTGGCTTTCAAACCCTACACAATCTTATTTCATATTACTCCCGTTCCGTCCCATATATACTTCTACACATGCGTATGTATATGCACACACACACACACACACACACACACACACACACTCTCATATTTTCCTTTCTCGTGTTCCCCAGAGTGGACATTCCATCTTCCCATGGCCTGGATATTGGCCTGGGCTGCTTGGAATGCTACTTCCCTCCTTAATTTTCTTCAAAGCATAGCTCACAGGCTATCTCCTTCAGAAGGTCTTCTTTTATTCCCTCCCCCCAAAACTGGAAAGAGTGCTGGAAGTGGAGCTGAGGAACTGTGTTCAAATTCTACCATTGTTGCCAGATGCCCTGTGACCTCAGCCACGCCATTTCAACTCTCTGGGCTTTGAATCTTCATCTGTCCTTTCTAGCCCTAAATCTATGACCTTGCTTTGTAATTTCTTGCTTATATTTGACATAGATCCATCCTTATTCATGGTCTCTGAATACTACAGAGTCCATGGACCGTAAGTGACCTCAATACGGACTTTCTGTCCCCAGTTCCAAGCCCATATTTCAGTTCCTTGAATACAGGGTCTTTTGTTGTGGTTACTGGTGGTCTTTTTCTGCCTAGTTTCTGGAAATATAGCAGGGGCTTAACACCTAATGTTGAATTACAATCTGTTTTGTGCAGCTGGCTCTTCTAAGTCTATGATAAATTTAGTTTATAGCTTTCAAAGATACCTTGACTGTTTTCCTTCCCGGTGCCCCATGCCAACTGCATTAAAATGCTTCCGTGTTCTTTCTTTCTCTGCAAATTTATCACTGTCCTCTCTCTTCTAACTCCCCCACCACTGGAAAAAAGAAAGAAAACTCTGCATAGAGAAGGTTGGCCCCCCGCCTAAAACAGCATAGTTCATTTCGCACTGGAGGCCGAATTTGAACCCAAGCCTTCTCATCCTCATTGTACTGCACTGAGGGAAACCGAGGTCCAGAAAGGGGAAGGGATTTGCCCAAGGTCACACTGGGTCCAAGGTCACCAGAAGTGCCAGGATCGGAATTCAAGCACTTTCTCTCCAAACCCATTTCTCTCTGAACCACCCCTGATATCCCGTTAGTCGGTCTGCGGGGGAAGCCCACCCAAGCAACAGGGTCCAGGGCAAGGAATAAGGAGTAGCTCTCGCTTTCAGAGCGTTCGTGAAGGTCAGAACAACAGGCCCAGTATTATCGGAGGGGTCTGCGGGAGATCCCCTGGAGGGCGGCACTGCCCAGGTCGGATGGAAGTCCGAAGGGCGGCTCTTTAGGAGACTGCGGCGCTGGCATCCCCACGGCGACCGAACACCCGAGGGGGCTGCTTTGTCCCAGGACCCGCCCCGGCTGCCGCATCTCTTTCCCACTTGGCGCTCCTCCCTCCCCGCCCCCGCCCCTTCCCCCCTGGCACCAAGCCGCATTGCTGCCGCTGCTCGCTAGCCCGGTAGCTGACGGACGCCGGGGCCACTGCGCTGGCCCCAGCTCCTACAGCCTACGCCTCGGCTGGGAGGGGCCCGGGGGGTGGGGGTGGGGGGGGTCTCTGGTCACGTGGACCAGGGCCAGCTGTTACCTGGGAGTGGGGGTGGTGGGATAGCAGGGAGGGGGGCGGGGAAGAACCCTCAGGCACTCGGGCAGTTTCTGCTTACAGCCACTGCAGCCTGGGCTGCTGCAGCAGCAGCAACAGCAGCAGCAGCAACAGCAGCAGCAGCAGCAGAAGCAGAAGCAGCAGCCGTCGCCGCCTCCGCGGAGCCCTGAGACAGAACGAGCCCAGGAGAGAGCTAGCGCCCAGCCAGGTGAGCTGGAAGCAGGGCCACGGCCGCCCTCCGTGCAGAGCAGCTCGCAGGGGCTGCTGCCCGCGGGGCACCGAACAGCTAGGGGCTCCCGCCCGGTTTGCTCGGAGCTGGAGCCCGTGGCAGCCCCTTTCCCCGGGGTTCTCCTCCCCCACCCCACCCCTTCCACCCTGGTTTTGGTCCTCGGTCACGATCACAATCGGACTGCCGGGGCTGTATGGCTGAGTATGCATGCTGCAGCTCCGTTACCCTAGAGGAGGAGAGAGACTGGACAGCCAAGCAGGGACCCCGGGCCCTTCTTCAACCCCGAGATCCCTCCCCCCACTTCTCCTTTCTTCCCAAGGTACAGTTTCCCAAGTCGCATCCTTGCGGGTGCGTGGGCTAATGTGGCCCTGCATGCGTGTCGTCCATCCTCCCTGCCCTCCGGGCCCGGCCCATTGTCTTCCGGGGTGGTTGCGGGGAGAGGGCTCCCCTTCTGCATGCCGCGCGTCTGGCCTCGCAGAAACAGGTCCAGCCACCCCCTTCTTCTTTCCCGAGAGTTCCCGTACCTGTCTGGAAGACTCTAACATGGCTGCCTAGCCTCGCCTTCCAGACCTCTCGCCCGTGCCCTAGGCCGGCCTGCCGCACACTCCGGGCTTTATTTGCTGAGCTTCACTGGAGCGGATTTAATGAGCCCGGAGGCCATTCCCGCAGTCTGTCCCCGTCCCATCCCCCCAGAGTCCCCTAGCTGTGCTGTCTCATGGAGAGTGGACAGCAGACACTTCTTCCCCTTCGCTTCACCTTGGGGGGCGCCTTGAAGGGCCGGCCCGTGGGCCCCTGGGCCCTGTTGCATGTTCGCACCGGAATGAGTGGAGGCTCCTTCACTGCCTTGGCTTTGCCTCTAAGATTCTAGCGGCAGTTTGGGAGTGCCTGGGCCGCCTCTGCCTCCATGGAGGGGTCATGTTTGCAGTCCTTCCAAGCCCAAGGAAGCAAGAAAGAAAAAGTTTTATGTTTCATGATTTGGAAAACGTGAGTCATACTTAGAGATGGGGTGAACATCAATCACACACCAATCTGCCTTTTCATGCTCTCCTCACTCACTGGCAAAGCTGACTTGGGGGTTGAGTCTGGCATTTGGGCTTCTGCAGCATTCTTAGATTTGCTGTTTTAAATCCCGGATTCTCAGGGTACCTTTGTGCCTACGTTTTCTGCTGTGAATATGGTGACTGTCTGTGTCTATCCTGCCCAGATGATGCAGCATTTTGGGAAAAAAAATCTGTCTTAATTCAAAATGGCAGCATGCTAAATCAGTTTTGTTTTTTTTTAAGAGAAAAGCCTAGTTCAACACCAATATATTTTCTGTAGAGTATTAAACTTCTGATGGAGAGATCAATAGCTACCCAATGGATTCTTTCTGTATTCAGCAGGGAGGGCAGAGGCTGCATCTTGCAATGAGGCTTAGATTTTAGGAGAGGGACAGCTTTGAGGTTGGATGTTAAATGTATGTATGTATGTAGCCGGGTCGATTTAGGGTTGGACTTGGAGCCTGCAGGACCAAATTCAAACCCTGCCTCAGACATTGAGTGACTCCTACAATGTCACCAAACCACTCTCAGGCTCAGGTTTGTTTGGTTGGGTTTTTTTTTTTTCCATTTGTAAAATAGAATAATAATAGCACCTTTCTCTCTCAGCCTCCGTTTCTTCATCTGGAAAGAGGGTTAATAATACCACAGGGCTGAGACAAGGATCGAATGAAATAAGATGTGACAAGTGCCTAGAGATATTATATACATACATATACATGTGTGTATGTATATGTATGTATGTATAAATGCTATCAAGTCTTGGTTACCCTAATGTTTGGTTTTTTTTTTACCCTTCCAAAGCACTAACCCTCCAATGGGGAGGAATTAGAACTGGAAGATCTAATCATTTACAGATCATCTAGTCATGTTCCAGATAATGAAATTGAGGCTTAAAGAATGGGGATGGCTTGTTCCAGGCACCAGAACACAGATAAATTGGAACCCAGATCTTTAGACTTGGAGGCCAGTGTTCATTCTGCTACACAAAGAGCCTCCCCGGAGAGGCCAGTCTTTTGTGGCAATGTGCTATGGGATTTGACTGGCCTATCTGCTTGGCTTCTTTGAATGAATAAAAAGTTGGTTGCTTTGCTGGCTTGACAAAGAACTTCTGTATTAAATCTGTATTCCATTCCCTCCAAGTTTTCTTCCCCTCTCCTCTGTCTTTACCTCATATGTTTTGTTTTATATATTTTGACTCCTCTATTAGAATCTGAGCACCTCAAGGACAAGGATGCTTTTTGCTTGCTTGGCATATAGTAAGTAAATGTTTGTTGAATGACTGATATGGGATGAGATGCCTGTTTTGCTTGTATGCTTTTTTTAAACAAGAATTCTGGCTTCTTTTGTTAAGTAAGAGGTATCATTTAGGTTGGGTACTATATACTCATTCAACAAATATTTATGTAACACCTGATATGTACCAAGAATTGAAATAAAAAAACCAAGAGTAAACAGTCCTGGGCCTTAAGGATCTTACGTTCTTTCCAACAAGCACATGGGTAGATCAATAGAAGATATGTACAAAGCTGGTTTTCTTTTTTTATGGGGCAGGGACACTATTGGGGCTATCAGGAAATGCATGTAGGAGATGACATTTGAGCTGAGCCCTGAAGGGAAGTTCTGGATTCTGAGAGTCAGAAGGGGGGAGGAAATGCCTTTCAGTCTTGGGTGGACAGCCTAGGTAAGGGGAGAAGAACCGGTGTGTCCAGGGCTCAGCAGGTGTGAATGGAGAGTTCATGAGGGGGAGTAATGTGAAATCAGCCTGGAAAGGTACACTGGGGTGAGAACATAAAGTGCTTTACATATCAGATAGAGAAGTTGCTATGTTAGCCATGGGGAGCCCTGAAGTTTCTTGAGCTGGGGAGAGACATGGGTAAATCTGTGATATTGGTATACATAGCTCTTTGATGCAGGTAGGGTAGTTACAGTCAAGTATCACTGGACTACTTGGCAGTATTTTCCTCATGTTAAAAGTATCCTATTAAATAACTCGACTCAACAAACATTTATTAAACCTACTCCCTATTACAGTACATGCCAGATTCTCTGCTAGGCAATGGAGATCTGAAGACAAAACAGAAACAGTCCCTGCCTTCAAGGATCTTACGTTAAACTAGAGCATACACACAATTTAAATGGATATAGGGAGAGAACACTGAAGGCTATGACGATCAATTCCATTAAACAGACATTTCTTGAATGCCTACTGTGCCCCAGACACTGTCCTGGAATAAAACCCAGGAACTGCCTTAGTTTGTATGAAAAACCCCCCTCCACAAATGTTGATTCACAATTATTCTCAAACTAGTGGTTAGCTCCCTGGTGCTCTCAGAGCTCAATCCTTCAGCCAGGAAGCATCAGCCAGATGGCTCAAATACACAACTTGCTGTCTCTCTATCTACTCCAATGTGCTGTGTCTCTTGGTATCCCTCTGCTAGGCAAATACTTTACATAAGTTTGCCAGGTAGAAGACAAACTCCTTGAAGGCAGCTTTTGCCTTTGTATCAAAAGCATTTTGAGCTCTGTGTCCCCCAAATTGCAAAGTCATTTTGGCGGTGCAGAGGGGAGAGAACTCCCAACTGGAGAAATCATGGGAGGTCTCTTGTAGGGGATGGCATTTGAACTGAACCTTGGAGGAGGCAGCATGTTTAAGAAGCAGAAAACGTTTCATCTCTGTCATAGCCTTTGGAGAGGGAAGAAGGTGCATTTTGAGATTTCATTTTTAAAAATGAATGGGGCTTGTAATATCTTTGGTAAAGGATCTTTTTCTAAGAAACTAAAAGGGTCTATCCATTCATCTAAAGCAAGATAAAAGCAACAGGCAAATACTGTAAACAACCCAGTGGATTTTACAATGGGTTTTGAGGCAGCCTTAGTGAGGAGAGTGATTGATTCATTTTTGGGTGAGCCTGAATTTTTCACGCCTAATTTGAGTCAAATGGTTTACAAGTTGTCACAGAAAAATTAAGCTGGGGTTAAGACTCGAGAGGAAACAGAGCAGGGGCCACATTTTTTTGACTGTTCCATGTGCCTCTGGAGCATAGCATCTGGACCCCAGTTAAGCGAAGGGACAATACAAATAACAGGGAAAGGGGAGAGGGTGGACGTTGGGAAAAGATGCTGAGATGAAGAGGGGGTAGATGGGAGAGCTTGTGTTTGCGCTTTTTGATGAAAGAAGATTTGAGTTCACTGGTTGGGCTGAGCTTTGAGTGAATGTAGAGAATTGAAGGCTCAAGGGGTAAGCATCATGGAGCTAGAGCTAAAAGTCATCTAGTCCAATGTCCTGACATGGCCCTTCACCATCTCCATTGTAACAGGTCAGCTGCCGCGGTCACTAATAGTATGAGTGTCCAGAAAAGGAATTAATCAAGTAATTAAAGAAATGAATATTAAAAAACTAGCTTGGTTGCCTCTCTCTAGTTCTGAAATCAAATTGTCTTTTTACTCTTCGTCTTTTTGGACCCAGCTTATTTTCTGCCTTTAGGTGCTGTATTTATATAACACAATGGCTGAAGATTGAGATGTATGACAGAATACTGGAATCACACAGATGTATTTAGTAGCTTTCTTGACAAACATTGGCAAAATAGAAGTGCCTCCTTCCTTACACATTATTGGATGGTTTCTGTAGTCATAACCTTGAAAACAAGCCTGACAACTCAACACCTTAAGAATATATGGACAGTTTGTCCCTTTTCCTTTTTAAAAAAAGTACAGCAAAATATTTTAAAATATTAATTTAATATTAAAATATTCTGAAATTAAGATCGTAGCTCTAGACTTTTGAGGGATCCAGAGTCACCTAGTCCAACCCTTTCATTTTATAGAAGAGGAACTTGAGATATGGAGAACTGCCAGTGTCACTTGGGTAGTGAGTGGAAGGGCTTCCTAGGTTCTCTTTCTCAAAGTCCAGTGCTCTCTCTATGGTCCTTCCTTCCCAGTATGCTATATTTCCAACTCCCCAGTTTTTCTTTAAAGAATTCCAGAGACACCAGACTTGTTTTGGTCCACTCACTGGAAAGAATTATTGGCATTCCTGCTAAACTGAAAACAGGGTAAATTACACCCAAAGAGAAATTGATTTTCTATATTGTATCTCTCCTACTGACATATAAGTGAGGAAGTTATGTCATTTCATTATGGAATTCTTTAAATTGAAACCTGGAACAGTATGAAACATAGCATGCTGGGGAGTCAAGGGCAGTGGGAAGTTAAAGGAAAGCAGATTTCAGATCAACATAAGGAAGAACTTCAAAACTGTTGGAGTTGACCCAAAGAGAAATGAGATGTCATGGGAGGTAGTCGGTTCCCCATCACTGAAGGTCTTCAGATATAGGTTGGGTGGCCCCTTGTTGAGTACACTGCAGAAGAGCATTCTGATCCAGTGCAGGTTGGCCTGGAGAACTCTGAAGCCCTGGCCAGCTCTGAGTTCCTACAATTCTGTGAAATATAGCAATATGTCTGTCATGGATCAAATTTTATTAGGATTGATGCAGTTTGCAAGTCCTCTGTGCAGATGGTCTCAGAGAGCTGTTCCAGCCAGAAAATTTGTCACCTTGAGGCCAACCTGGTGCTGAGATTCCAGATTTAGCAGACCAATCCTTGGTCTTTTGTTGGCTCATACCTGAGGCCCTTGAAGTTTGGTGGAACCTGCTGGAGAGTGTGCACCCCCCTTATGTGGCCTTAAGAACCCAGGCTTGCCCCCACAACCATGGAGGACTCCTGTTTGAAGATTGTGTGTGTTCTACTCTTCTCAAGGCAAGGTTTTTTCCCCCTTTGTTTGTGTGCCCGATGTGGTGCCTGGGACACAGTGGGTGCTGAAAAAAATGCTAGTTCACTGTGGTGGAGTTTGGTGAAAGAATAAATAAATGATCATCGCCTAAGATATTTTTACAGGTTCATCTTAATAAGCAAACCTTTTGGTGTTACAAAGAAATGGCTTGCAGTGGGGAGAGATTTAACAGGAGTCAGGCCAATCTGGGCTCAAGTTGTGTGCCGGGGGTCCAGTAAGATGCTTAGCCTGGGAGAGAATTAGGCAACTCCCTAAGACAGGGGTTCTTCTTAACCTTTTTGTGTGTCATGGACCCCTTTGGCAGTCTGGGGAAGCCTATAGACCCCTTTTCAGAATCTTTTGGGTGCATAAAATAAAGTATGTAGGATTACAATGGACACCAATTATAGTGAAATATAGATATCTATATACACATACAGACATACATACACATACATACATACATGCATACAGTGGGAAGAGTGAGGTCCTGGAATCAGGAAAACCTGAATTCAAATCCAACCTCAGACATTGGGCAAGTCACTTCACCCTGTTTGCCTCAGTTTCCTCATCTGTATAATGACCTGGAGAAGGAATGGCTAAGTGCTCCAATATCTCTGCCAAGAGAAAATGTGGGGTCTCAGAAAGGACTGAACAGCAACGACTTGCCCAAAGGTCTAACAAGCAGCAAATGGCAAAGTTGAGATTCACATCTGGGTCCTCTGGCTTGCAATCCAGGACTCTTTCAATGGCGCTGCCTTTCCATTGTGCTATATTTCTCAGCTCCCCATTTTATTTAAAGAATTCCATCATCAAAAACTTAATTTACTCATTTACATTTCAATAGGAAAAATACAATAGAAAATCAGTTTCTCACTAGGGTGAAACTCATTCCATTTATAGTCCAGCAGAATGCCAATAATTCTCTCAACTGAATCAATACAGTAATTTTTGGGGGGTGGTACTTGGGGGGTGGGAAAGCAGTAGGGAATTCGTTTGGATAATTGTTTCATTTACTTTTTCAAGGAAAAAACCATTTCACCCCAGGATTCCAAGAACTAATTAATAATTCTAAAATGTCATTGGGATGGACATTTTCATGCTGCCCTGAACTAAATCTTTTCCTTAATAGAATAGATGATGACTAATGAGGAATGTTTCTAGAAGTTTCACTGAGAAAGATGCAGGGCATTCTGTGGGAGAGAGGCCATTCAGAGCCCCCAGCGATTGAGGGAGCATGCCTTCAGTTCTATAAACATCCCCTGAACTTGAAGACAAAGACCTTTTTTTCTGACCTAGCTTCCTCTCTCCTTGTCTAGACATTCTAGGAGCTGTTTCCTAGTTACATACATAACCAGCATTTCAACCCCGCAAAGGGGTTAACTTTAGCCTCCTTTCAGCAGCCTAGAGAGTGACTATTGAGAAATTAAACTCCTTATGCCTGGACTTCATTAGGACACAATTCACATCTTTCCCCTATAAGTAGCCGGGAGTGTTGATAGGACTCATTGGAAATTCAGTGTTGATGTGATGAAAAGACTCAGTATAGAACTCAGGTTAAATGTATTGACCAGTCTTAGTTTTGGAGAACAGATATGGGGGGTAGGTGGGGAATGTAGATACATGACATTTTCTGCACCTTCACATGAGGTCATGCTGTCTGGTAGGGAGGGGTAATTCTGGCATCCCTGATGAGCATCACAGAGAGTCCTGGGATGAGGAGGACGGGAGATATCCTCAGATAAACTGTTTCAGGGGGAAGAGGAAGACCTCAGAGAATCTTAGAACCCAGTGGGATTCAGAGGCCATTTATTTCAATCTTCTCAGTTTTCTGACAAGAGGTTCAGTGATATGCCAAACAAGTAATTAATAGCTGAATCCGGATTCAAACTCAGGTCCTTTGATTCTAAATCTAATGCTGTTTCCCTTACTCACTTCATGGAAAGACCTTCCACTTGGGACATAGAGCCTGGTTCAGGAGATGCTGGTTTCCTTGGGAAACCACCTTGATGTTCTGACTGAAGATTGACTTCAGAGCCCAAGACACTGTGAGGCCACAAACCCTGAGGGAGAAAGTGGGGAGAGAAAACCTGGATCTCTTGGGTTATAGCCTTAGAGGCAGCTACTTATTTTAACTCATTTTTACTAACCTGGCATCGGCTTAGTTATTTTTAGCTACTAAGGGAATACAGGTGCTGTCATCATCCTCTAAATTACAGCATCAAAGCTTCCATTGCCCCTTCGTAGTGATGGTTCTGATGAGGGAAGGTTCTGTGGAGAAGGGGACACTAGAAAAAGTCTGTGATGTAAGAAATAAAAGCTATCACTTAAATTTTTAAAAGTTAAGAAAATACTGCAACAAGAACAAAGATACGGCAGAACTCTTGGCATGGTATTGAAAAGGACGCAATCAGCCAATATGCCTTTTTGAAGCATCGACTATATACAAGGCACTATGTTAGAAGCTAAGGATCCAAAGGCAAAAATGAACCAGCCCTTGTCCTCAAGGAGCTTACATTCTAATGAAAGATACATCATATGCATCTATAAGTATATACAGAATATAAATAGCATGAAGACAAGGGAGTTTTGGGGAGAGAGCACTAACCCTCTTATGAAATGTTTCATGTAGAAGGTAGGATTGGAGCTGAGTTTTGAAAGAAATCAGGAATTCCAAGAGGTAGAAATAAGAAGGCAATAGATTCTAGGCAGAGGGTGGAGTCATTGCAAAAGCAAGGAGACAGAAAATGGTTTGGAGCATGTGAAGAACAGTGAGTGTATCTAAATTATAGATTGTTGGGAGTGGAGCTGTCCAGCTTCTCGTCTGGTGCAAGGAGTCCCTCAGAGCCCAGGGGTTCAGAAAAACAATTCCTTTAATAAAAACATTCGACAACCCCAGTAAAAAGGAATCTCCAAGGTGGTTAAAAACAAGAACAACAACATTCCATGAAGGTATAAAGCAGGTAAAAAGTCTTGGGCAAGGAGATGAAGAAGCAATAGGCAAGGAAGTTCCCTGGGGTCTCAGGAGCCTCTTTGCTAAAGTCCTAAAACAGTTTCCTACATTCTTCTTTTCCAAATCACCTACTGTTAGATCCCAGATCTACCAACCAGGGTCTGCTAGGGCACTGCTTCCTGCCTCACAACAGTTCTTAGTGCTTGGGTGGAAGTAGGTGGATTAACTCAGGCCTCCCTGATTCCATTTGTGTCCTGGATCACAACTGGAAAAGACAAGAAACATCTCTTCTATAATCATGGTAATAACTGACATTGGCCACAGTATTTATTTGTGGCAGAAGAGAGAGAGCCATATTTTTTCCTTGCAATTTAAAGCTGTATTTCTCTTACTCCTCTAAAAGGTATCATCTCTGTGATGCTGAGACTAATAGGCTTCACCCTGATCCCGCATCTGTCTTTCAGTATTTCCTGTCTTCCTTCTGATTGCATGTAACCTTTAAAAATAACATCTGTCTGAAAGCCTCGGTCCATGGTGATTGACTCCGTAAATTCAAGGGCATTAAATAAATCGATGCTTTCTGATTGATATTTTCATTCTCCACATGCCTGGATGCACTTTTTCCTGACTTCCATCTTGTAGCATTTCTGTCTTCAAAGCTACAGTTCAGGTGCCACCTCCCACTTGGGGTCTTTTCTGTCCCCCTCCCCCATCCTCCCAATCCTTAGAACTCAACAGCTCTTGAAATTATTTCATATGTGCCTATCAGTGTCCCGATTTTAAAGCTCCTTGAGGGCAGGAATGATTGTCTTTTGAACAAAGGAGTATTTAATCAGTCAATCAACAAACATTTATTGAGAGCCCACTGGGTGCTAGGCACCCTGTTAACTGCTGGGTATATGAAACCAACAATGAAACAGACCCTTCCCTCCAGGAGCTTATATTCTGTTTGTAGAATTGCATTTAGGGTTGTCATTTTTCCTCTTTGTCTTCTTTGCCACCATGACAGGCATGAGGTGGAACTTTGGGATTGCTTTCATTTGCAGCTCTCTAATTATTAGTGACCCGTGATTGTTAGTTTAACTGCTCCACGCCAGGGTGCCCACCCTGCTGATCCTTCGTGGGTCCAAACTGTCGGTGTGACTTTGTTATCTGGCAAGAATTCACAAGGGTGTTTAGAAACAAGGCTCCCCGGGGCAAAGCCCCATTCTACTTGTACTAGGAACAGCTTCGTGTGACTGGATAATCAGACCAAAAGGAATTATAGAGCAAGTAAATGATGCGCAGATAATGTTCTTTATACGTGAGAACATATATTACTGCAAATACTCCTGAATGTGAGCAAATGATGGAGTATGAATGAGTCTCCATGGCATGCTCCTTGTAACCCTGCAGACTGTAATCTGTCTATACTTCCTCATCTTTCGTGACTCTTGGCGATGTCTTATCGTCATTGGGAGGATCATAGATCTAGAATTAGGCTCCATCCAGTTCAACCTCCTTCTTTTTCACATGGGAAAATTGTGGGCCCTCAAGGTTCTAAGTGAGTTATCCAAGGTAGCAACAAGCAAAGCCAGCATTTCTACCCAGATCCTTGGATCTGGAGGATTACTCTTTCCACTACGTCATCTTGCCTAGAGATTCTACGCAGAGGGTCCCCCCAGCATTATAAAGATCTCCCTCTATGTCTCTTGGCATCAAATGGGTTCCAGAGCTCTAATCACACTGATCTTCTGTTGTCTCTTTCTACCATCATGACTGGTCCATTTTGTCTATTTGTGTGGTTTTTTTTGACCAATATCTTTTATATTATCTATTTTTGTTATGTAAAGTTAGGTTCATCATTCCATTCATTAAGTGTTCATTAAATGCCTGGCACATAGTAGGTGGATTAATAAATGTTTGCTGACTTGCTGACTTCCTATTGTAGCCAGGACATTGTACTGAGCTCTGAGGGTAAAATATAACCATGAAGCTGCCCCTGTCCTCCTAGAACTTTATTTCTTCTGGGAGATGCAATGTATATGGCAGTAAATGCAATCCAAAGCAGAATGTAATTGGCCAAAGGAGGGACCTAGAAGGCAGAAACACATTCCCAGGCAAAGCTTTGTGGAAGACATGGCCCCTGACTTGGCCTTAAAGGAAGAGACACATTTCTACAGACAAAGATGGAGGAGGGAGCATATTCTAAGCATGGAGGGGGTGGCCCAAGTGAGTGGATGGGAGGAATGATGAGATCATGGAAGAATGAACTTTGCAAATTTAGTTAAAGTGTAAAATGCATGAAAGGGAATCATCATAATAATAATAATAATGATAATAATGTAGCTTTCATGGAGTCCCCCATTTGGTTCTTCCTACAGCCTTCTCAGAGAGATGTTATTTATTATTAACTTCATTTTCCAGATGAGGAAGCTGGGGGGGGGGGAGGTTAAGTGACTTATCTGGGGTCACACAGCTAGCAAAGTGCCTGAGGCAGAATTCTGACTTGGGTTTTTCTGATTCCCAAGGCCATCACTATGGCTTGAAAAGTCTGGAAAGGGAAGTTGGATTTAGGTTGTGGGGAGCCCTGATAGCTGGCCGCAGACTTTGTATTTTACCCTACAGACAATAGGTAGTCACTGATGATTTCAGAGCAGGGGAGTGATTTGGACAGGTCTGTGCCTTCTGTTGGTTAGGACAGCTGTATGAAAAATGAAATGGAAACCAGAGGCAGAGAGATCAGTGTGGAATATTTTTTTTTTTTGCCACACTCCAAGCTTTGGGTAATGAAGGCTGAGTGAGGGTCATAGTAGTATAAATGGAACAATTAATTTTAAAAATAAAAACTGACTTTTATACTGCCAGGCTTCATTCATTCTTCTCTTTATTTTTTCTTTAATTAACAAGCATTTATTCTCTTCATTCACCTCTCTCCCGTCCCCCCTTGAAGAGGAAAAAAAAACCACGCTGTGATCTAGTGAATAACTGAGCATCGCTGAACAACAACAGCAACATTCTCACACTGTCTGTGTCCAGGAGTGTTTGTCTCCCCTTTCCTCTTGAGCTCATCCTCTGGCTGCCAGGAGGGTGGTAGCCAGCTTCATCACTGGGCCTCTGAATTGTGGTTGAGCATTGCATTGGTAAGCGTTCTTTTGTCCATTTGTCTTGATGGTGTTGTGGTTGTTAGTACATAAATTGTTCTCCTGCTTCTGCTCACTTCACATTGAATCAGTTCAGGTTTCACAGGTTTTTCCTCAACCATCTCCTTCATCATTTCTTACAGTAAAATGGCACCCCCTGACCTTCACAAACCATCATGTGTTCAGCCACTCCCAGTTGATGGGTGTCTCCTTGGTTTCTTGTTCTTTGCCACCACAGAAAGAGTCACCATATGATTTTCAGACTTCTCTTTATTCCGGGCCAGCCCCCATATTTCTTTGACTTGCCGCTGACCCAGAAGGTGACTCCCGTGACTGTCCACACCTGCTCAGTCACATGCTTGTTATTTTATTCCTTTGTAATGATACCCCCATGGACTTGGAGGATCTGTTGGCCTTTTCCAAAAACCCTCAATGAAATTGGAAACATGTCAGAAAATGCCCTACACTATCCCTATGCATATTTGCCCTAAGGAAATTTCAGCTTCAATAAGAGTTTACTGTTTGAAAATAGTCACCCCCTTCAGAGCATTTTCTCACAGGTTGTTGGAAGTGGAGAGGATGGAATGAATCTGGGAGAGAGGATGGCTAGGATTAGAGACCCAGTGCATTGGGGTAATGGAGATGTTGAAAATACCTTCTAGGTGTGGTGCTTGGCCATTATTATGAGAACACTGATGCCATGTGTATCAGCAAGCACCCTAGCATACCTAGGGCGTCTGCTAGCACAGGTTCTTAGATCTGCTTTTCTAAAGGAAAGCAACTCAAAATGTGTTAACAGTTTCACTTTAATCAAACATATATCATTTACCTAGTTCAGGCGGAAAAGTCAGCACCCTGAACTTCAGAGAATACAAACAGAATACAAATACAAGTTATAAACAAACAGAAAAAAACAGATCATCAGATGGCTTCCAGTGTCTGACCATTACATCCATACCTAATCAGTTACCAGAGAGGGAAGCACCAACATCTGGGTTTTTCAAAGCCGAGAGTGGGGCTCAACGGCTTCCCAGAGTCTTGTCTGGCCAAATCACACAACTCTTCTCAAAATGAGCCCCAAAACAAAATCTCATATCAGGGCATATATATATAGCCTTCTCCTAGCTCCGAGAACGTCACAGCCCTCTTGACCCACTGCCCAATCACAAAGCAACAAGGCGGCGGGCATTCCCGAAAAACAAGCCTCCTGCCACAGGCTCCACATGACCACATCCAGCCTATTAGGGCACAGAGTATACTTTCAAATAGGGGAAGGTTCTCAGAGTCACGTAGCCACTTTAGCAAAGGGCCTAGGGGCAGGGAAGCTCTTCAGATTCCCATAACACCATGGACAGACATGGAGACATGGAGATGAGGATTTCAGAGATCCTCATGATACAGTAGAAAGAACAATGGATTGGAAGGTGGATCTTGGGTTCAAACCTTGCTCCATCCACTTTCAAGTCTAGGTATACACAGATAAGTAATTACATGTAGCTCTAATGGATTGGTGGTCTCATGGCTATGGTGATTCTCATCAAAGATGCAAATTACAGCCCATTCATACGGCCATTGTGACTGCCCATCTACACCTGCCCATCTTGTGTGACTCATGCTCGTGCCCCTGGAGAGGGGGCATGGTGAGGACCTGGTAAGGGGAGACAGGGGGCTTTCTCCTGACATCTCCCTGACATATGACCAGATATTTCTTCAATGACTCCCATTACTCCCATTCTTTGTTATTTCTTATTCTTTTTTCTATATTGAAATCTGCTTATACCTCCGACCTCCACACACCTTGCTGTTGCCCTCATGGTGGTCCTTCATTTTAATTCTTTGCAGACTAGCATTGCTTGTCTCAGGTGGGCAGCCAAGAGGTATCCACCTCCCTTACCTAGTGATACCCACAATGTCCAGCATACATAGATAGGCCTGTTCAGTGGCCACGCTTTTTCCTTCTGCTCCTGCCTGGGAGACCCAGGTCAGCCAGCTCTGGTACCTGGGCCTTCCCCTTTCACTAAATTATTAGAGGAGTCGTGATTTTCATCAGTATAGGTAATATTTGAGTTGATAAGGGAAATTGAGGCTATAATATACCGTATCTCTTTGTATTCACTTGGGATATGAAGAAGAAAATAATTCTGCCCCCAGGGAGCTTACAGTCTAACTTTTATATATAAAATGCTCCTAAGTATAATACAAGGTGCACTGAGCCAGGGGTGGAGTTGTGATCCAGATTAATTTCTCTAGGAAAATTTGAGGAGGGAGAGCTCATGGTCAGCATGAGGATCATGGAAGGCTTCAGGGAGGAGAAGACATCTGCGCTGGTGTCCAAAAGAAGTCAAGGCTATCAACAGGTGGAGATGGGGAAGGAGTGTATTCCTGACATGGGACATGCCTTGTGCCAACGTATGGAGGCAGGAGAGTTTGGGATGAGATCATAAAGCCCCAGCAATCCACTTTCACTGTGATATAATTTATATGATTGGAGAGAGAGAGAGAATGAAATAAGGCTGGAAAGGTAGATTGGAACCAGATTGAAGAGACCCTTCAATGTCAGGTTCAGGGGGTTATATTTTAGCCTATAGATAATGGGGAGCTATTGTTGTATTTTGAGCAGGGGAATTATGTGGCTATTCTCATAGACGATGAATGTTGTCTGACAGCTCTAGGATGGGTAGATTGGAAAGAGTGGAGTCTGGGAATGGGTTGAGATGACTTATACTACTCTAGGCAAGAAGTAAAAGGGGCTTAACTGGTAAATGGAAGACATGAGAGCTTTGGCCATCATGGGGCACATGATTGGAGGTGGGAGTAAGGGAGGAAGGGGGAGGAGGCACAGATGATTCCAGGATAGGCTTAAAAATTTGATTTGGGGGGGACAGTGGTGGGTGGCAGCTAGGTGGCACAGTGAATAGGGTACCAGCCCTGGAGTCAGGAGGACCTGAGTTCAAATCCAGCCTCAGACACTGGGCACCTACTGACTTTCCCTCCCTGAAGCCTTCCGTGATCCTCTGGGCAAGTCAATTAACCCCAATTGCCTTGCCTCCCCCCAAAAAATCTGGGTTAGGAGGATGATAGCCCATCAACCGAAACTGGGAAAATTGGTCTTGTAAAAATAGTATCATCTCCCTTTGGCTGTTTTTGTTCCCTCATTTCTGGGTCAAAGACCATTTTTTTCTTGGCAGAGAAAATGGAGACAAAGTGGTAATTGAGCAGCTTGGCCTTCTCTGCTGTTAGTGGTTGTCATCCCATCCACTCCAAGCAAAGGTCTTTGCTCTTCTTTGCTCTTCCTTTTCTTCCCAGCAGAGCTTTTAAGAAGCCCCTTTGTGTTGACTCAGCCTTGGGTCCTCCTAAGGTTTAGCATTCCTGACACATTTTTGTTTTTATCTTCCATTATGTGGCCTTGCTTGTGGTTTTTGTACAACATTTTTGAAAAGCCTAAGTTGTTTCATTAGTTCTCTGTGAATCCACACCATCTTTTTTGTACAATTCCCTCTTTTCTTCCTCATCAGAACTGGGTTTTTGTGTTATCTGTGTGTCTTCAGAATTTTATGCTCAAGAGACTTAAATTCCTCTTGGTCTGAATTGTCCTGTACAATTTTAGCCCATCAGATCCTAGCTATCTTTCCTCTGAATATTTTATATTTGCCCTTCCAAAATCTGGGGAGGCTGGGCATTGCATCTATAATTTCTGATGTTGAGGAGGCTGTGGCTGGTGGAGCTCTTGAGCTAGAGGTGATGATCTACAGTTGTCTCTGCTGATTGAAAATCCATAATAAATATAGAATCAGTATGGTGAGCTCTTGGGAGTGGGGGCCATCAGTGTGGCCAAGGAGGGAAGAGCTGGCCCAGGACAGTAAAAGAGCAGGTTCCAGTGTCAATCGCTGGTGGGATTGAGTCTGAGTAGCCCATGTATTGAGTAAGAGAGAGGGGGAGAGAAAGAGAGAGAGGGAGAGAGGCAGAGAGACAGAGACAGAGACACAGACAGACAGAGGAGAGAGAGAGAGAGGAGACAGAGAGAGACAGAGAGAGAGAGATTCAGTCTTGAGTGAGAGTGGGTAAGGTGGTCAAAGATGACTCTGGGGTTTCTAAGCTGGATACCAGGAGAGTGGTTTGTTCAGGTTTCGGTTTTGACACCTTCTGGTTGTATGATCCTGGGAAAGTAATTTAATATTTCAGTGGCTCAGACACCTCTCCAAAACTTCATATTGCCAAGAAGGTAGCAAAAATACCACTACGTATGCCCGGCTTGTGCTGGATTTCCTGCGCTCTTCATCTATTTCTTCTTTCTGTCCTGGTGGTCTGTAATATACTTTGATGACATACTCGCTTCTGTTTCTACTGTCTTTACCTTCATTCAAATACTCTTCAGCATTTTTTCCCTGTCTGGTTCCTGAATTTCCTCACAATGCCAATCCATCCTTCTCCTATTTTGCCTCTCCTGTTCTTTGTGAAAAAAACTCCATTGACTTCCTAACTGGAAAAAAAGGGAATGTCTGACCACCTCTTGAAGATGACTTGAGAACAGATACTGCATGATTCCTGTGAGAAAAGGGACAGGTGTGTGTTTGTCTTCTTGTCCTTTTCACTTTCCATTCCTCATGAAGGGGTTCGAAATCTCCAAGTCAGAAACTCATTCTATACTTAAATGAAGTCCTCACAGTGAATAGAGCACCGGCCCTGGAATCAGGACGACTTGGGTTCAAATTCAGTCTCACACATTTAACACTTACTAGCTGTGTGACCTTGGGCAAGTCGCTTAACCCCAGTTGCCCTGCAAAAAAAACAACAACAACAACAAAATGAAGTCCTGTGTACTACATGGCTGTGGTCTCCTAGGATAAGGGTGATGTGATTCCCTGAAGAGATGAGTAAAATTTGGCTCTTACTTTCCACTCTCCCTGATCTGACCAGGCACCATCACTGACAAGAGACTCCAAACTTAGGTGGTTTCATTATTCAGTCTCACAAGAGTCCCTTCATGGAGGATTTTAAATGACTCACAGTTGCCCCAATTAATATCTTGCTACTTTGGTTTATGAGGGAGATGACAGATGTGCAGAAGTATCATTGGAGCCCCAAACAGCAGAGGATTTCAGCAGTAATAGAATTGATGAATATTTGGGAACTTGCTTCATTTCTCCTTTAGCCTTTATTTGGACAGTGCTGTGATACAGGGGAGGGAGCAATGCCTTTAGAGGACCTGGGTTCAAGTCCACAACTGACCATTAAATGTGAGGCAGAGGCTTGTTCAATGTGACCATTCAGAAATAGTTCTGGTTTCACACCTTCTAGTCCCTGCTTGGTCACAGAATTCAGCAGAAAAATGAGCTCCTTCAGCTCCACAAACTGCTGGGCATCTGTTGCCAACACTCACCACTGTATTAAAATGGACCGAGAACATTTGGTTGCGTGGCAGGAGTCCTGATGGAATGGTCGACAGCAGCCAAGGAGCTTATGGGAGTTTTAACAGCTTTTCTAGAGCTGGCCCTTGGCTTTAGATGCAGGGTTGGTGAGTTACCGTCTTCCAGGGAGGCAAAGAGGGGGAGGTTCAATTTTTATTGATCTGACCTTGTCAAGGACAGGGTGCTATAAAATATTGATTGTGTTTGTAGATAAGATTTAAATAACCTTTAATGTGTCGTTCTTTTTTCCAACCATACCTGAAGTAGAAGCAGGAAGACAGAGGAAAACTCGTGTGTGTGTGTGTGTGTGTGTGTGTGTGTGTGTGTGTG
>CM053585.1:536683302-536705316 GCA_028646515.1 Pseudochirops corinnae
GTGTGTGTGTGTGTGTGTGTGTGTGTGTGTGTGTGTGTGAGAGAGAGAGAGAGACAGAAAGACAGAGAGACAGAGACAGAGACAGAGAGAGAGACAGAGACAGAGAGACAGAGGGAGACAGAGACAGAGAGACAGAGACAAAGACAGAGAGAGCAAGAAAAGAAGTCATTTTTTTGGTATAGGGGTGCTTTCCAGTGTGGGAAGCTCCATCCAGCAATACAGATTGACAGATTGCAACCCACATGTCCGCTTGGCATGGTAAAAAGAGTCCCAGTTCCAACTTTATGACCACCTTTGGAGCTCTCCCTCAGGGCCCAATCTGGTTTATTGGTGACTATACAAACTAGTCCCTTCAGCCATCTATGTCTACTGATTGACTCTAGACACCAGAATATACTTTAGCATCACATCCTACCCAGCCATCTCATCATCTCCTTTGCAGTATCTGTCCTCTTCTCCCTCAAACCCTGCAGAACAAAGCTCCCCTCCCTGGTCCAAATGCCATGTCTTCTCCTATGAGAATGTAATATCCTTAAGGTCAGGATCCCCAGAAATTAGCACAGTGATCAACACATAGTGCTGCTCAATAAGTGCTCATTCATTCATATATGTTCCATACTACATGAATACAATCTTCAGAGTTTATTCATAAGGGAAACAGACATCAAAGTTTGACATCCACAGGTTTTCAGATAATAAAGAATATCAATCAAAGAAACAATCTCCTGGACTGACAAGCTTATTCCTCCATCCTAAAACATCCTAAATTTCCTGGCCAAGTCCTTCATTCCCCATCATCCTTCTCCAGGGTTTGGCTTTTGATTATCCTTCTTCTCCTTAGCCCAGAATGAGCCTGCCATGTTTCCCCATGGCACATTCCTCTCCCCCTTCCCTTCAGGATTGGGAATCAACACCTACAGGGCTCACCTGTCTATTCAACAATGCCAGACCTCCTCAGCTAATCAAGATCCCTGGCTCAGCCTTGGGTGTGACAAGCACACAGTGTCTTCAGTTGGAAGGAAATGAGGAGGTCACTCAGTCACACCTGAGCAGTAACACCTTCTACAAGTCAGCAAGTCAGCCAGCATTTATTAAGTACCACATAGAGAAAAAAAGTAGGGGCAGCATTAATTCACTGAATCTCTCTAAGCATCAGCTTCCTCACTCGTAAAGGGATAATAATACTTGTGTTACCTCCTTCTCTGAGTTGTGAGGAAACTGCTCTATGAGCCTTAAAGGACAGGAGAAACAGAGCTGGAACTAGGATGGGGGCGATTGAGCTTTGTCTCAGGGTGCTGAAATCTAGGGCGTGTGTGCATCTTCTCTGGAGCGGTTTGAGACCAGTTCCCCTGCACTTCACATCTTCTCCCACTGTGCTATGCTCTACCAAACTGCACAACATGGCATGATCCTGCTTTTTCATCCCACTCAGGGCCATCCCCAAGTCCCCTCCCTCCTCATAGTGCCCTCTCCTGGGACCCACATCCTCCACCCTCCCTACCCCAATTCATTCAAAGGTGCAGACTGGGCTTTCTGGGAGGAAGGAAGGCTGCTCTCAGTGCAACTCTGCATTCATGGTTAGACTCTCCTTCCCTTTGCGGTCTCCCCGCAATTACATTTGCACCAGATGAGAGAATTCTAAGTTATGACTCTGTATAGAACTATGTTAAATTGTTAAGCTTTTGGTAAGAGGCAGTGTGGTGGGCTCTACATTTGGATTTGGAGTCCGAAGATCAGGATTCTTGTTTTAGTCCAACTTCTTAAGAGTCTGTGTGACCTTGGGCAAATCACCTAAAATCTCTGGGCCTCTTGCCTCATCTGTGAAAAAAAAGGTGGTTCCCCTCCATGATCCCTAAAGTCCCAGCCTTCCTACACCATAGAATATTAGCTCAAGATTAAAGTGATATGCAGAGGGAGGAACCAATAAGTCATGTATGGATGTTGGCCAGAATAGATGTCTTTGATTGGAGCAGAGGTCCAGATCGGGGGCTAGAGACCCCAGGTGTGGGAAGAACTTCATTGTTGCATGACTGAAATGAGATTTTTAAGAGACAGTTTTTCTTCTTCTCATTGGTCTTTCCTTGCTCCCTCAGTCTCAACCATATGGCAACATGGAACCCTGCCAGCCCTGCGGGTGGGGTTTGGGACACAACCAAGTGGAGCATTCCTGCTTTCCTAGGAGGCAGCAGATTGCCTCTTTCTTGTCCTTTCCCTTTTGCTGTTGCACTTTTAGCTGCTTCTGATGTCCATTGCCATTCTAGTATTGAACTGTCTTGTAATTATTTGTATTTATTCTTTGTATGCTTCTCTCTACCCATCCATCAAGCTATTTATCTATCTACCCAATTATCCATCAATCCATCCATTTAACCATCTATAGTTCTACATCTATATATCCATCTTTCTATTCCTCTATCTATTTATCTATTCATTCATCTTTTCATCTGCCTACCTACCTATCCATCCATTTATCCATCTCACCATTCATCTATCTATCCGTCAATCCATCCATCCATCCATCCGTCCGTCCGTCCATCCGTCCATCTATCTATCTATCTATCTATCTATCTATCTATCTATCTATCTATCTACACATTTATCTAACCATCTATCTATTAATCTAACCATCGATCTATCTAGTTGTCTGTCTATCCATCCATCCAACATCTGTCTATCCATCTAACCATCCATCTGTCTGTCTATTTCTCTATCCATCATCCATCCATGTTGTCAATCCTGATAGCATATAAGCTCCTAGAAGGGGTCTATTTTTACTGTTGTCTTTGTGTCTCCAATACCTGGCACAAAGTAGGTGCCTATTAAATGCTTGTTGATTGGGGTTTTTTTTTTTAGCCCCAAAGGGTACTCAGTGGCATCACTTATAGCTGACCAGTCTTGATTATACCACAATTTGCTCCTTCTCATTTGCCAGCTGGGATTTCTTCATGACCAACAACGCACACAGCTCAATAGTAATGTTATTTGGTGGATAAAATACTCTGGGGAAAAATTCTATGCTAACGGCATATTCTGTGTTCATCTCAGCTTCATCAGGTATGTGGTGTTCTCTTTTCAGGATGTCTGTGGCTCCTCCCAGCTATTGCTTTGTGGCTTTTCCTCCACGGGCCAAGGATGGGCTAGTGGTGTTTGGGAAAAACTCAGCGAGGCCCAGAGATGAAGTCCAGGAGGTTGTCTATATTGCGGCTGCCAACCATGAACCTGAAAGCAAAGTGCAGGTGAGTGATATGGGATCCATGCCTTATTTTGTGGTTTCTGGCATTTCCCTTTCTTCCTCTCTTCACTCTGGGCTGACTTGGCTCATGCCACCATGATCTTCTCTCTGGGAAGCATGTGTGTTGGTCCCAGCTGCCACCTGGACTTTATTTGGTGCTATTTCTTTGGCTCGTGGTACTAGCCAATATGTACACCTGTTGCTCCCATTTGTCTTGAAGAAGAATGTGAACAGATTTCCCAAGTCCTCAGGTACAAATTTCATCAGCATCTAAGGGAAAGTTTCTGTTGTTAGTTTCAGGAGAAACAGATCTCCCTAAGTGAAGTATGTGGGACTGAGAATCAGGAGAGATTTTGGTTTGAATTTTGGAGCTAGCAAAAGAAAAAAAAAAAACCCGTCCCTGATTCAAGTTGGTTTTAATCTCCAGACGGAACAGGAGATAACTTTAGCAGACAGACCCCCCTGGGCTTCGGAGGAGTGATCTTGGAGCCACAGCAGGGAGAAGGGTGTGGCAAGGCCATCACTCACACCTGGTGCATTACAGCAAGGTGTCGTTCTTAGCTTGGTATGGGAATGCCTGGTCCCATCACCCACATAGTGAGGCATCTGGGTCATCAGTAGGGCACAGAGCGAGAGCTAGAAGAGACTTTGGTGCTCATCTTGTCCAACCCTCTCATTTTATAGGTGAAAACAGAGAACCAGACAGGCTGTGACTTCCTTAGGTCCCACAGGTAGTATTTGGCAGGACTGGGACTTGAACTCATGTCCCATGACTCCCAGCTGGGCACATTCTTCCACTGCATCTCCTTCCCTCCCTCAAGTTCAGTGACTTGAGTGACTGTGAGTGGCAGTCACTGGCTCTGTAATAACTGATTTGTTTCTTACCCTTTGATTGTAGGACCCTCAAGGGCAGGGACTGTCCTTTACCTTTCTTTGTGTCCCCAGCACTAGCATAGTGCCCAGAACAAAGTAGGTGCTTAATCAATGTTTGTCGACTGACTGATGGATATCACAGCTTTTAAAAAACGTTTCTTTTAAACCTTGATTGGGTTTTAGGAAGAACCCTGTCCAACTCTGGGTGTTCAGTCTGGTGTGATGCAGGGTTGAAGGCTTTGGAGTCAAATCCCCAAGGTCCAGAGGTTAGACTTATTTTCCTTGTTCTTGATTTTGTGCTGTGTGCAGCAGTCCCAGAAAGGTCTGTTCCTCACTAGGAGAAACTGGAGAGTGAAGGACATCATTGACCTCCCTGGTCTTCTTTTTCTCAGGTTGGCATTTCTTCTTAATTCAGCCTTAGTGACAGCTGCTCCAACTGGAGCTCTGGTCTACCAGCCTCTTCTTGAAAACCTTTGGTTGGTTCTATGACCAGAACCTTGGGGTTCCTCAGAGACCATTTAGATAATCAGTCAGTCCCCCAGAACTTATCAAGCCCCTACTGTTTGTAAGACCATTTACAACTAAATGACCTACACAAGAAATTTCTGAGACAGATTCTTGGCAGTTTGAGGATGTGTAGCTGGACTGACCACAGTCATGGGCAAGCAGTAAAACGCTATTCCTGTATAACATTGCTCTTTATTCCAAGGTTCAGATAAACCACAACTTAAATCATTCTCTTGCCTTGAACTGTATGAGGTTATTTTTACAATTGCATACGTAAATATTTGATATCCTGTGATAAATTCTCTATTCCGCTGTTCGTCTGGTCTTAACTGCCAGTGCTGAAATGGATTTCCACTATAGTGTGTTTTCTATAAATACTGCCCTTTGTAAGTGGCATGTTAGTTTTAATGATAATAATAATAATAACAATAATCTGACATTTCTATTGTCAAGTCTACAAGAATGTATTAAGTGCCTACTCTGTGCCAACCATTGTGCTAAGCATTGAGGAGACAACGAAGGGCAAAACCTTAGTCCTTGCCCCCTAGGAGCTCCCTGTCTAATGGAGATAAAAACAAGCCTACTTTGGTACATAAACTAGGTGTAGGCTTGGTCCATTGGAGAAGTCTCAGAAGGAAGGCACTGGCATGATGGGGGCCTGGGAGAAGTTTCTTGTAGAAGGTGAAGTGTTAGCTAAGGCTGGAAGGCTCACATCTATACTTGTGGTCAGGACAGTGGAAAGAATGCTGGCTCTGGACACAAAAGTCCTGGGTTTGGATTCTACCTCTAATGCCAAATAGCTGTATGACCTTGTCACGTAGTTTTTCTAGGCCTCAATTCCTCCTCTGTAAAATGAAGGGGTTAAACTCCAGTTCTTCAGTTGGGATCTCTTTATGCTGAGAATCTGGCAGACCCTTTTATCAGATGTCTGTAAACCTCTAAGAGGTGCAGCAAGGTGGACCAGTGGATAGAAGAATACTATGCTTGAAGTCAAGAAGACCTGAGTTCAAATATGACTGTGTGACCTTGAACACTTAACCCTGGTTGCCTCAGTTTCCCCATCTGTAAAATGAGCTGGAGAAGGAAATGGCAAACCCGTCCATTCTCTTTGCCAAGAGAACCCCCAATGGAGTCACGATGAGTTGGATATGATTTGAAACAACTGAAGAACAAAAAAATCTCTAAGAGGCGTGTGTGTTTATGTCTGCCTTCTGTCTGTCCCAATGCATTTATTGACAAATGCTTTGGGATTTGGAGTCCCTGCCTTATTATTCAGCTGGTAGTAGGATAATAACAGCAAATTCACAGTCACACTTGCTGTGACTCTTGGGTTTGTTTCAGTGAACCCAGCAGCCTCATTCCTTTGCCTCTGGCCTGCTCTAGCCAGAAACTGAGGCAGTGGGGCAGTCTTCCTTTCCATTCAGAAGAGACCCCTCTAACTGACCTACCCTCATGTCATCCACTGGTGCTATGGTAGTCTCAAGACCACCAGACCCAAGCTTATGACAGCAAATAAATACAACATTTCCAACACTGGGAAGAGACTGAGTTAGAGAGAAGTCTTAGAACTTTCAATCCATGTGACATATACGGGTCCTAGCCTTACCCAGCTGGGCCTTATCTACCTTTTGGTGTTATGGACTCCATTGGCAATCTAGTGAGTCCTTCCCAGATTCATCTATTTATATGCCTAAAATAAAATACATGGCAAGTGCCAAGCCTGGAGTCAGGAAGACCTGAGTTCAAATCTGGCCTCAGACACTTACTAGCTGAGTGACCATGTAACCTCTGACTCCTTTTTTTTCTCATCTATAGAATGGGCATATTAATAGCACCTACCTCCCAGGGTTGTTGTGAGGGTCAGATAAAATAATAATTATAAAGCGCTTAGCATAGTGCCTGGGATGTAGTAAACTCCATATAAATGTTGGCTGTTTTTATTATTAAAATATTGTTGCTCAGTCATTTTCAGTCACGTCCCGCCCTTTGCGATCCCATTTGGGGTTTTCTTGGCAAAGACACTGGAATGGTTCACCATTTCCTTCTCCAGCTCATTTTACAGATGAGGAAACTGAGCCAAACAGGGTTGAGTGACTTGCCCAGGGTCCCACAGCTAGAGAATGTCCGAGGCTGGCTTTGAACTCCAAGGCCAGTGCTTTATTCACTTCACCACCTAGTCACCCTGTTATTAATACACAGGTATCAAATTATTAAACAGTGTTCTTATACAGTCCTTTGGCATAAGGGAGTCCCTCCTGTTGACCCTTGCTTTCTATGACTGGACTCACATTGCCCTGCTCCCTCAGTAGAGGGGTACCTGTTTATGGGTTAAGTCCTTGTCCCGGTACCCAGTCTATGTCTAAGGAAAGGCCAGTCACAGACATTGGGGGAAAGCAATCCCTCAGTGGGTTCAGGTACTGGGAATAACGTGCAAAACAATGGTAATCAGGACAATTTGAGCAATGGGGAAGAGGGGGGAAAGGAAAGACAGAGAGAGAGGGACCCTGTGTACAACTCAGACATACACACTGACAAGGGGCGTAACTCACACAGGCAGATCTGTGTTCAGGAGCACAGAGACACAGGGCCATTCAGCAGGAGGGAGGCGCTCGAAGGAGAGGGTGTCCTCCAAAGTACCCTTCTGAGAGTGGGCATCTTCTACTATGATTTTGGGAACTTCCCTGGGGCTGGCCACCTGGCATGCCAGGAAGTAAGGGCAGTACTATATTGCCCTATTATTATCAGAGAGAAAACAAGGTGGTGGTAGACAAAGCATTCTTTAGGGAACATAGTTGTACCAACCTTCAAAAAACTCTGTTTTTGTCAGAATTTTTCTATGAGTATTTCTAGAGAACCTCTCTTAAGGGGAAGCCTATCCTAATTGGCCTCAAAACCATCGGATTTAATCTTCTAACAATGGTTTCCATTCATAAGTTCTATAAGTTACAGCTTCCCTATAGCAGAGACATGGTTGATGTCAACATTTCAGCTTGTGATATCGCTGCTTACAACTGAAGTGACTTTGGCCACCTTGTCTCTTATCAACTTTACAAAGAACTGAAGTTTTACAAGCACTTCAGCAGTATCAGAAATAGCATCCTAATAATTGTCCCCTCAGTCTCCCAGCCCAAAAGCATCTCTAGGAAGTGAGGAGCCTCAGCAAGAAGTTTCCTATAGCACCCCCCTTTCCTCAGCTTCCTAGCCTTTCTCCAGTCCACAACCTTGTGTGATCTCAAAGCACCAATGAGAAAACAAAACTAAACAAATTCTCTGTGCAGAAGGTGGGAGATACCAGACCCTGCAGTCTTCTGCCTCTGTGATTCTGTATGGTCTTGGATGACCCATCAGTAAATTAGTCTAGATTCATATAATGTCAGCATTAGATAGACTGGGATTTCCCTCGATGATATACCCAATGAGAGGTCATTTAGCTGTTGCCTGACAACCTCCAATGAGGAAGAGGAACCAAAGCATCCTGGGCCACTTTTGTGTCGTGCTAATTATTAGGATGTTACTTCTGACATCAAGCCTGAAGTTGGCTCTTTGTAGTTTCTACTCCCTGCTCCCAGGTCTTCCCTCTTAAGCCGATCAGACCAGAGCTAGTCCTTCCATGGGATAACCCTTCAGGGACTTGAAGACAGTTACTGTGTTTCTTCCCCTGAATCTTCTCTTCTTCAGGTTAAGCGTGCCCAGTTCCTTCTCCCAGTCCTTATAAAAGGCATGAACTGGACATTCTCCAGCAGTGTCCTTCCTAGACTGTGGCACTCACCATAGTATGAAGTGCTCTGGTCTGATCACGACAGAAAACTACCTTGCCCAGGGTGTCGCTGTGACTCGTCATGGCCTTGCCCAGGGACAAAAAGCTCTGTAATGACTCTTCCTGCCCCTTCTCATTTCCAAGCCCGCCATCATTTCTGAAGCATCCCCTGTGTCCTGTCATTGTTACTTAGACTAAGAAGTTTGACTGGCTCATCAGACTGTTTCATAATGGCCCCATTGGCAGTGCCAGGATTTTCTTCACCCGTCCAAGTACAGTAGGAATGACATAACAAGTGTTTTTTCATTCATTAAACAAATCTATTGTCCCGATGTCTCCATTCCCCCTTTCACTGGACAGTACCCAGGAATACTGGCTGCTGGAATGTGTAAGGGGGAGGCCAGGGTTGTCATGAGCCCATGGAATAATAAAGGGCTTCCTCTAGAAGAATTGCCTTTTGTATTTCTGACTTCTGTTGGGCTCCATGACCTTTGCACATCTGATTTTTCAGCTGTTTTCAGACTGCTTTGATTTTCCATTCTCCAGGTGTTCATGGATTCATCTGTTAGAAGGAAACTCAAAGATAATCTTGAGTCAATAGGTCATTTTGGAGATGAAGAAATTGACTGCCAGAAAGTGACCTACCCAAGGTCACACAGCTTAGTCAGGGATTTTCTGAGTGATTTTAACCTTTATGTTATAAAGACTTCTTAATTATTTGATTTTATGGCTGGCTATGAGGTTTGTGATTTTTCAAAATTATGTTTATTTTTTAAAAATTCCTTTTCAATGATCTCAAACATGAATATCTCAAAATAAAGAAAAAATTTAAAACACATGCACATACTCAGCTGATTCTCTTGATTCCTGGTCCAAGACTTTGGTGGGGTATAAGGAAAAGAATATTGGCCCTAGAATCAGAAAACTTGGGCTCAAGTCCCACCTCTGACACTTATTACCTGGGAGAAGTTGGACAAGCAATTTTCTTTCCCGGTTCCCCAGTTTCTCCACTTGTAAATTGAAGGGCATGGACCAGCCCTTCCCGGCTCTGGAGCCACGAGCCTCTTTCCTTCACCATTTCCTACAATGATCACAGCATAGAATTTAGACTCTCCCTATTACTTATTTTTTAAAAAATCCTGAATTATCTCTCTAGAGATTTTTATAGAGAAGAAATCAAGTTATCCTGGTGTTTCAGGGTGTGATTATGTTTGTATGTGGAAAGTGAAGTGAGAGGGGAGTGATAATTTAGGTTCAGAAACCTCTCTTGTCTTAGTGATCTAGGTATTCCTAAGGCTTCTGGGGCTAGAATGTGTTGCTAGGCATAGATTGGGCGATGATTTCATTCCCAAACATAACAAATAGTAAAACTTGCCATGGGGGGAGGGGGCGCCCAGGCCTAGAGTTAAGCTTTGCAGCATTTAAGTGGCCCAGATATTCTTAGGGTGTGGCCTTTGGCATCCTGAGTACTTGCTGCCTCCAGAAGCCCTGATTGGCTCCACTGTTGGAGAATGCGTGGGCGTGGCCACAGGCTGGCTGCACCATTTGACCAATTTTATGGAACTGACCTACCATGAAGAGGCTGAGATGGAGGGCCTGTGTCCATCTTGGGAAAGATGATGAAGTCTAGGCAAAACTCAGGATTCTCTGCAAGACTTTTCCTTGTTTCCTTTGGAAATGTTTCTAGTTTATTATCTTGAGGCTTGGCTTTTTGACCTGGGAGGCAGATTTCTTGGTCACATATTAAGGAATTTTCAGATGTTTGTTGTTGTCCAGTCATTTTCAGTTGAGTCTGACTCTTTGTTACCCTGTTTGGGGTTTTCTTGGCAGAGATACTGGAATGTTTTGCCATTTCCTTTTCCAGCTCACTTTATGGATGAGGAAACTGAGGCAAACAGGGTTAAGTGACTTGCCCAGAGTCATACAGCTAGTGTATCTCAGGCCAGATTTGAATTCATGTCTTCCTGACTCCAGGTCCGGCATTTCACTAAATGCCCTTTAAAAATTATAAACTTGACCACCGATAAAATAAAATTTTTTTTATTACAAATTTGAGGAAGAATATTTTCAAGATTAGGAATTTCTCCCACTTGAAAAGTTTTCATTTTCAAGGATGTTTTGCTATTAAGACTGCCTTCCTAGTGGGGTGCTCTATCTATACCAAGAATACAACAAGTCATCTTTGCTGCCCGAATCAGCAGGTACACAAGAGTCCTGAGACAGAATTTGTGGTGGGGTCTCAGGCTCCTGGAAACCTCTAGGATGCTGTCCTGTCCCCTCTGCTAGAGCCAGAATCCTGCAGCTGGGACCTCAGCAAGCCTAGGTCCTACATGTCCTAGGGTCACTGCTCTCCTCAGGGACCCTGACAAGCCTCCAGTCTGTTCTGAGTACAAAAAGGACCTTGACTCCATCTTCCCTTCTGGATCCCATCTTCCCTTCTTGACCCCATCTTCCCTTCTTGCCGTTGGCACTTAACGGTATGGGGAGATGCTGAGGAACATTGAGGGAAGGACTATTCATTTTTATGGCAGTTCTTTATATGTTATTTTGGTCTACACTCTTATTTATTCCTTTGTGACTAAGGAGCTTTCAGGGTTAACTGAGTTCAAACAAGGAAAGACTGCCTGTTTCAGAAGCTCCAAACAGGCAGGCTGGGCAGAGTTTGTGGGCAATGGCAAATGATGGTGTAAAGAGTTTGCACAATAAATAAAAGTTTAAAAGGGAAAAAAAACCATCCATTAGGGATATTTTTAGTTTATTACACCGCTGAGGCTTAGCATTGTGACCTGGGAGGCAGATTTCTTAGTCACATGTTAAAGAGTTTTCAGATAAAAAATTGAACTAACTTTAAAAAATAATAAACCTAAACACGAATAAAATGAAGAATAAAAATCCTTACAAAATAAGGAGTAAAAGAACACACAAAGCTATAAACATTATAGTATGACTTATATACAGTGAATGTATAGAAAACATGTGTATATAAATATACACATATGTACGCACACACACATATATATATGTAAATGTTTTAACGAGGCAGCAAAATATAGTTCAAAATAGACTGGATATGGTAGCAGAGGACCTTAGTCCAACTCAATTCAAACATTTAATCACCACCTGCTTTGTGCCAGGCATTGTGTCAAGTGCTGGAGATACAAAAAAAGGCATAAGTCAGTCCCTGCCCTCAAGGAGTTTACAGTCTACCTCACCCTCTGTGACCTGAGGCAAGCCTTTTCACCTTCCCGGTCTTCCCTTTCCTTTTCTGTAGAACAAAGGAGCTGTCCTGGCCAGCCTCTGGGGTCCCTCCCAGCTCCAAGGCTATGATGCTTGCTTTGAAAGCTTTTCTGAAGCTGAAAAGGTTGCTGCAGGTTGTGTCCAGTCCATCCATTCTCTCCCCATCACATCCCACCTCTGCTCTTTGGTTGTTTCAACGATCTCTCAATGAGAAGGGGATCTGTGGGCTTTACCCAGATGGCCACTGGGCTCCAGGGGCTCTGAAATCCTTCCAGCTTGGACGTTCTGTGTTTCTGCCAAAACTGGTCTTACTGCTCTCCCATCCGTAACACGTACCCTTCTTTCCTTTGGTCACAAAACAGACTGGAATTTAGCACCTACATAACTTCTCATGGCAAAGGACTGTCAAATGTATTGTCAGTAAGAGGCATTCCCCCCTGGGGAAGGAAGGGTCTGTTTTTGGCTGCAACCAGAGATGTCCTCTTCAACTACACCAGCCTTGCTGGACTCCATCCACAGCTGAGACTTTCCCAGCCAACTCTGCATTTAAAAAGAGCAACTCCAGACTTTTACGGGCTGTAAACAAAGCTGTCCATGATCACTATTTTTTTTCACCCCTTTGTTTGGTTTGGAACAGTATGTCCCATTGACATCATAATTTCTGAAGGCTTCTCAACCCAGGGCCATGAACTTATTTGTTTGGTTTTTAAAAAATGTTCTGATATTTCATTACAATTGGTTTCCATGATAATTCCATGTATTCAAAAACACGATTTTGAGAAGTCCACGGATTTCATCAGACTTGATTGCCAGAGGAGGCTGTGACACAAAAAGTTCCAGAACTTCTCTATAGCACCCACAGTTTTCTTGGTTTGTTTTTCTGTCTTAATCAACAAATCTTTATATACTGAACACCTACTATGTGCATAGTCTTGTGCTAGGGCACTATGGGGGAATAAGAATGAAGGTTTGGACTTTGCCTACCTGTTACTCGTCCTAGAAAGTAAGCTTCTTGAGGACAGGTACTGGGTATTTATCTTTGTACTTCCAGCATCAGGCAGGGTCGGATTGCACACAGTAGGTGACTCATAAGTGCTTATGGAACGAGAGTTGACTCAAACCCAGCAGTGAGACAATTAATTAACCCAGAAGTGCTAAACC
Organism: Pseudochirops corinnae; assembly: GCA_028646515.1. NCBI lineage: Eukaryota > Metazoa > Chordata > Mammalia > Diprotodontia > Pseudocheiridae > Pseudochirops > Pseudochirops corinnae. The sequence goes on from CM053585.1 coordinate 536,696,070, forward strand.
TTAAGCGTCTAGAGGGTGGGGAATTTCTTTGTATTTGTCTTTGTATCCCAGGTGCCTCCCACAATTCCTGGCAAATAGCAGGTCCTAGGAAATGGAATTTCCTAGAAGGGAATAGTTAGTGACAATTGAGATAACAGATTCAATGGAATGGGGGATGTGGAAGCCTGATTACAGGAATTTAAGAGGGAAATAGCTGGATAGAAAGTGGAGATTGTTGTAGATAAGCTTTGGGAGGTTTGGAATTTAAAAGGAGAGAATTTGGATGGTAGTTTGAATGGTCAAATCAAGGCTTGTTCTTTAAGACAAAGTAGATTTGTGAATGTTTGAAAGCTGAGGGGAGAGAGAGAGAGAGAGAGAGAGAGAGAGAGGGAGGGAGGGAGAGGGAGAGAGAGGAGAGAGAGAGGAGGGGAGGGAGAGAAGAGAGACAAAGAGGAAGAGGAAGGGAGGGAGAGGGGGAGAGAGTGGAAGACACAGAGACAGAGAGGAACACAAAAGGAGGGAGGGAAGGAGAGAGGGACAGAGACAGAGAGAAGGAGAGAGAGGAAGAGAGAGAGGGTAATGACTCACATTTATAAAGTCCTTTAAGGCAGTATGTTTCAGCAGAGTCAAGGGACCAGCTGTGTGATCCTGGGCAAGTCACTTCACCGCTGTCTGCCTCAGTTTTCTTACATGTAAAATGGGACACCTCCCTCCTGGGGTGGATGTGAAGATCGAATGAGCTATTTGTGAAGCGTTTAGCACAGTGGTTGGACCAGAGTAGGTGCTTAATGAATGGTGTTTCTCTTATTCCTATAAGATGAGGGACTGGACTAGGTATCTTTTCCAGCTTGGTATCTATGAGCTTAAGGTTCACAAAGATGCCGGAGATGAGGACAATCTGAGGATCACCAACTCAGAACTGAAAAGGCATGCGCAAGTGAGAGAACTAAAGCCCAGAAAAAGGGGAGTGACTTTCGTGATTGCCCAAGGTCACGTAGGTGGTTCTAAGTGGCAGCAGGGAATTTGAACTCAGGTCCTCAGTGTCCTGATCCAGCACTGTGTCCCAAAGGAAGAACAACATGCTAGAGGAAGTCAGGAAAGATGGGTCCAAAATCCTAGTGTGTTTTGTCGAGGAGAGAGCTTGAAGGTGATGCCAGTGAGATCTACATTCTGGAAGTTCTGGCCAAGATGAAGGGGCTTTGGGAGGGTCCCTCATGTGATGCCAGGCTGGCTCAGTGTGGACAGGGACAGCCCCAGGTTGGCTGCTCAGGGATTCATTTTTCTGCTGAAGTAACCCTCTAATGCTGACCACCAGTTATAGAGGAGTCATGATCTGGATCTATCCTCACACTGTTGGAACTCTGGGTCCTTAAAATATGATCTTATACCTAGTTTATGGCAAAAGTGCCACAGAAGAATATCGAGGGCCTTTGGGGATGAATGTCTCCATGTTTGTCTTCTGCCTAGTTCATGATTGGGTGCACGCAGTACCTGGCACGCTGTCGGTGCTTAGTAAAAGCTTGTTGATTGATTGTAGGTGGAGTTAGATCTCATTTAAAAAACAATAAAGTGTCTCTCTGGGCAGCTGATGGGTCTCATAGAATGTAAACTCCTCGCCTTTTTGTCTTCATATCTCCAGGATAGCACCGGGCACACAGTAGGTGCTTCATAAATGCTCGTTAGACTGAACTATATTTTCTCGTATCTTCTTCCTTTCTTAGTGTACATACATTGAAATCGACCAGGTCCCAAGGACACACGCCATTGTGATCAGCAGACCTGCCTGGCTGTGGGGTGCAGAGATGGGAGCCAATGAACATGGGGTCTGCATCGCCAACGAAGCTGTCAGCACCAGAGAGCCAGCCCCTGAGAATGAAGCCTTACTGGGGATGGACCTGGTCAGGTAGGTGGGGGCTTTAACAGAGAAGAGAAGCTGCTGGTAAGTGGGAGGGTGCCTTCGGTTTGTCACCCAAGAGAGACAGGCAAATATGTACACATACTGTGAGTGATAGATACAGGAAGGAAGAAAAGAACCATTTATCAAGCACATACAAAACGGGCAGCAAAGATTCCCCTGCCTTTCCCGCATTTTATAGATGGGACAGCCGAGTCTCAGAGAAAGGGGATGGCTTCTCTGGGATGATCTCATGGCTAGTAAATTGGAACTCAGGTCTTTGCTGATTCTCCAGTGCTCCTTCCAGGACCTGCTCTGCCTCTCATGCTCAGGCCAGTCCCACTAATTTGGACCACTCCACCCAAGGTTTTCTAGTGGCACAACATGGTGCTGTGGAAAGAATGCTATATTTGAACTTTGGAGAGAGCTCTGGCATCCATCCAGAGATCAGAGAGCAGTGAATTACCAGGGTTAACCTGCCTTTTCTTCAAGACTTTGGGCAAGTCACTTAACTTTTCACAGGTCTCAATTTCCTCCTCTATAAAATTGGGAAGAGTTGGACTAGATGAATTCTAGGATCCCTCCAGGTTCTGAAACTCTGATCCCTCTTTCTTACCCATGTGCCTCCCGACAATTATTTATTTCCTCTCTCCTCCCACAACACACAAGAGATGAAGGGATTGTGCCAAAGGGCATGCTCAAGCTTTTTACATTCTCTGAAGTGATGGGATGAAATCAAAGGGGTCCAGTGAGTAATCTACCAGGTAGAGAGGCAGGAGACCTGAGTGCTGGACCTAGCCAAGCCTGTAGGAATATAAGGTCAAAGACCTGGAACTGGAAAGACTCTCAGATAGCATCTCGTCTGAGCTGAGCAACTGAGAAAACTGCTTCCCCTCAGTTTCCTCATCTATAAAATAAGCATATTGTATTAGACATTCTTCAAGATCCCTTTCAGCTTGAAAATTCCATGTCTCTAATCTGAGCAGTCACCATATCCTGGGCTCTGCTCTACCCCAAGATCAATGCATACCATACGAAACACAGTTTTCTCATTTTGGTTGTTCAGTCATTTCAGTCATGTTCGACTTTTGTGGGGTTTTCTTGGTAAAGTACTAGAGTAGTTTGCCATTTTCTTCTCCAGCTCATTTGACAAAGGGGGGAAACTGAGGCAAACAGGGTTAAGTGACTTTCCTAGAGTCACACAGTCTGAGCTTAGATTTGAACTGGGGTCCAGACTTAGCACTCTATCCACTGCGACACCTAGCTGCCCATTTAGGACATAGCTTCCACCCAAAATCTTCACTACAATAGCAAATGTTTTTTATGGCATCAGTGTACTCCCCTCATTTTACAAATACATAGACAAGGTCTGGTCTGAGGTCTCCTGGGTCAAACACTATGTAGCCAGGTCCAGGTGAGAGCTGAGCCATCACTGAGCTCCATGTCTGTTTCTGTCAATGCTTGGCATGAGAGTGGATTTGGCATTTCCCCTGCCCATCTCTGCCTCCTCACTAGCACAGTCCCTGACTTATATTAAGTGCTTCATAAAGAAATGCTTTTTGCTTGGTTGATTTGTGGAACCTTAAGGAAACTTTCCCTGTTGCTTTTCTAACCTGGCAGCCAAGAATGACCAAGGTAGCACCTGCTGGTGTTTAACTGGTGGGTCCATCTTAGCTTTCTCCTACCTAGCCCTGCAATTTGTGAGCCAAGCTCACAGACAGCTCCTGGGAAAGATCAGCAGGATGCAAACTGGTGAGTCTCATTTCAAAAGGGAGCACTTTGCACCTGAGTCTCTGTTCAGGGCTTAGCTAGATGACCCCAGTTTGAGCGGGATCCCACTCACTTGTCACATTTAGAGGGAAAGCACCTGTGACACATAGCCTCTGCCAATCTCCTAAGGCTCTGCAGTGACATGTATTTTTGCCCTTTCTGCCTTTTTCATCACCCCTCACAGAATTATTTAAGACACTGATTAGTATCAAGTCAGAAGGCACAACAAGGCACAACTGCCATGGTCTGTGCCCACAGTTATCACCTCTGTTCTTGCTAGAGCACCTTATTCAATTAGAGGGTAGGATTTCAAGTTTGCAGGCTGGCAATTGCCATCCTGTTCTCACCACCCCCACTGGTATATCCTTGGCATTTCCCTGTGAGAGAGATCACAGAAGGATGAGGTACCAGGGTTAGCCTTCCTTTTGTGGCTTTCAGTACAATTTAAGCAATAAAAGATTCTTTGAAATGTCTTCTCTGTGTGAGGCACTTATAGTAGGGTGTAGGGAAACCAAAGCTACATGATACTATGCCCAGATTGCTTGCTGTAATATCTATTTTTTTGCCACAAGGGGAGCTGGGACCTGTTGCCCACTATGGTGGAGCCTAAGTATGAAGTCTAGATGGTATGTTTGGAGATTTTGCCAGAGTAAATGCTGGGTGGGGTCAGTGAGCCAAAGACAGAGGGAATATTTGGGGGATGGCTCCTGAGATCAAACCATATCTATGTGAGACCACAGCCGGGCATCTTGGGCCATGGGCTGGGCTTATCTATGTGTCCGTTGTTTCTTTCCAGTAGGATATAAGCTCTCTGAGGGCAGAGACTGGGTTTTGTTTTGTTTGTTTATTTTTTTTTTTTTTCACTTTATAGCCCCAATAAGGTGATTGGCATCCAGGAAGCTGGCAGCAGGCAAGCTTTGAGAGAAGTGAGGCAAGACCCTAGTCCTGGAGGCACTGAGGCATGGGACAGATCACACAGAAGTCAGAGCATTTAGTCAGTCAGTCAGCCAGCATTTTTCACTTTATTTTTTAAAATCTTATTATTTATTTATTTTCTAATATTAATTTATTTAAAAAAATTTAGTTTCAAATCCTCTCCCTCCCTCCAGCCCCTCCTCTACCCATTGAGAAGGCAAGTCATGTGATACAGGTGAAGTCACAGTTTTTTTTATTAAGTGCTTACTACATGCCAGGTCCTGTGCTAAGCAGTAGAGCTACAAAAAATAGTTTAAAAAAAAACCCAAAACCAAAAAAAACCCCAACCTCTGCCCTCAGGGAGTTTGAAACATAAAGGGTGAGACAAGCATGAAAAAACAACTAGGGACATAGAAGTATACATATACATACACACACACACACATATATATATACATGCATACATACACATACACACATACACACACATATATGTATACACATATATACATACTTATACCCATTATACATATATATGAACACTCATATTCCATATATATGCACACATATATTATATATATATACATATATATAATATATATATGTATTAGATAGAAGTTTATCTGAGAGGAAGAGTCTGTAGCTGGGGAAGATCAGGAAAAGCCACTTGCAGAAGGCTGGATTTAACCTGAGTCTTGAAGAAAGTTAAGTGGTATGGGTGTGGAGGAAGAGCATTCCAGGCATGGGCACAGCCAATGCAAAGGCATGGAGGTGGGAATGCCAAGTACAAGGAAGGGCAATAGGCCAGTGTGACTTGATCACAGAATTCATGGAGAGTAATCAAGTATAAGAAGACTGGAAAGGTAGGAAAAGACCAGATTAGGAAGGTCTTTAAATGTCAAACAGAGGAGTTTATAGTTTATCTTGGAGATAATAGGGAATCTCTCCAGCTTACTGAGGAAGGGCAGAGACCGACACTGTGGTACAATGACTTCAGCAATGAAGAGGAGAATGGATTGGAGTAGGGAAAGATGGAAGTAGGACCAGTAGAAGTCTACTGCAGTGGTCTAGGCTCAAGGTAAGGAGGACCCATATTAAGGTAATGGCTGGGTGAATGGAGAGAAGATAATGTGTATGAAGGATGTGGGATGTTTGGCAAAGATATGACTACATGGAGTGAGCAAGAGTGAGGAGCAAGGATAACACTGAAGTTTGAGCTTGGGTGCCTGGGAGAATGGTCATGCCCCAGACAGTAATAAGCAATTCAGAAGGGAAGGATTTGGGGGTCAGGGAAAGGGTTTAGAGCTGAAAAGGAACCTTAGGAATTGAGTTCTCTGCATCTTCAAAAAAAGATGCCTCAATGATCCTCTTGTCTGTTTGTCCTTCCTTTCTTCCTTCCTTCCTTCTTTCTTTTTTCTTTCTTCTTTCCTTCTTTCCTTCCTTCCTTCCTTTCCTTCCTTCTTTCTTTCCTTCCTTCCTTCCTTTCCTTCCTTCTTTCTTTCCTTCCTTTCTTTCTTTCTTTCTTTCTTTCTTTCTTTCTTTCTTTCTTTCTTCCTTTCATTGTTTCTTTCTTTCATTCCTTGTTTCTTTCTTTCCTTGTTTCTTTCTTTCTTTCTCTCTCTCTCTCCTTCTTTCTTTCTTTCTTTTTCTACTCTCCTCCTCCATCCCTCATTGGAAAAAAAAAGAGAAAAATATTTTGTAACAAATATGCATAGTCAAGAAAAACAGATTCCCCATTCTCAGAAATTTGTGACTAAATTTGCACCTTTAATCCATCACCTCCCTCTAAGGCATTCTTCAACAACTGGTCCCTTGGAATTATGGTTGGATTTTTTTGCACTGAGCAGAGTTCTTAAGTCTTTCAAAGTTGTTTGCTTTACAATATTGTTGTTATTGTTGAAGATGTTCTCTGGGTTCTGCTCACTTCATTCTTCATCAGTTCATACAGATCTTCCCAGGTTTCTCTGACATGATCCATTTCATCATTTCATAGGTCGCTTCTTGTGCAATATTATTCTGTCATATCCATACACTGTAATTTGTTTAACTCTTCCCAAATTTTCGAGTACATTCCTAGTTTTTGGTTCTTTGCTGCTACAAAGAAAGGAGCTGCTCTAAATATTTTTATACATACAAGTCCTTTACAAGAGGATTAGTGTTGATGTGCTGTAGTTGAAAAGGGTTTGTTTTTTTTTTTTGACCAGCCAGAGTTGGGGATGGGCCACAGGGTGAGAACTGAATTTCAAGCCACTTACATTGACTTTTTACCCTTGCTAATCATGCCAGTGGAGGGGTTGTAGCCTAGGATGAATGAGGAATTAGAAGCATTGGGTATGGATCACCTCCATCTAGGAGATGGCTGCCATGAAAGGGTTCGCAAACACACATGTTGGTGTGATCTCTGGTTCCAAATCAACATGTCTGTAGCTATAATAAGGTACCTCACTTTACCACAGATTTGGTCATTTTGTAGATAAAATACCTCCCAAATATCACCTTCTAGGAGGGCTATTAATCATTTGGAATGATCTGAAAGAGGAAGGCCACTGGGGCTATAAAGGGAACTTCTGTCTCATACAGCTTTTTTGAGAAAAATTATGTGTATATTAAATTTAAGCCCATGGTATCAAAATTGCCTGTTTGTGCCTCCTTCTGAGCTTCTGTGTATTTTCAAATGTTTTATTGAAGCTCTTTTCTTTGTTCTCTGACCCCCCCCCCCCTCACCATTGCAATCATTCATCAACTCTCCTCCTACCACAAGTCAAAGCCCTACCTTATAAACAATATAATTAAGCAAAACAAGTCAAGGTACGGGCTGTGTCCAGAAATGTTACTTCTCTTTCCCCCAGTCCATCACCTCTGCCAGGAGGTGGGAGGCAGGCTTGACCAATGGGCTGATGTCAGAGTTCTGCCCTCAGCGGCCAAGCAGATCCAAGCTAATCCCTCTTCCCCACGACAGACCTTCCATAATTCCTGACTTTTCTGTAATCCCCATTTAGAAAAGGAGACATTTATTAACAGGACGGTCTTGTTAAATCAGCTTTCTAATGAGCTTAATCTTCCCAGTTTTATTACCCACCTTCCCAATCATTGCTGTGAAACTAAGTCTTCTTAAGCAAGCTTAAATGGAAAAGTGTCAGATGCACCAATGAGCAATTATGTGACCATGAAAATAAGCCTGTTATGGGGATAAATGTCACATTCTTTTTAGCATCTGGAATAGCCCAGCAAAAAGAAATGCTCTTTCAGTGAAAGCATAGTTCTTTTATTTTGATATTAATAATTTATACATATACTACTATAAAATGTGCAAAGTGTTTTATATACATTTGAGCCCCAACCCCCTTGTGAGAAGGCACTTTAAGGACCATTCTCCCCATTGTAAAGATGAGAACACTGAAGCTCAGAGGGGTTCAGCGATGGCCCAGTGGTCTCGGCCACACAGCTTAGTGAGGGTCAGGGATGAGATCTGAACCTACGTCTTTCAGATGCCACACTTAGTGCTGGTCAGTCAATTAACAAGCATTTATTAATCCCCTACTATGTGCCTAATGCATGACGTGGGGCAGAGTGGAGGAGGAGCTGACATGGAGTCAGGAAGACCCTAGTTCAAATCCTGCCTCAGACATTTGCTAGTTGTGATCTGGGGGCAAGTTGCTTAACTTTTGTTTTGCCACAGTGTCCTCATAAGGATAATAAAAGCCAAGGTAGGCTCCAGAATCAAATGGAAAAATGCATGTAAAGCACTTTGCAAACCTCAGAGTACAATATGTAAATGCTAGTTATTATTTCTTAGTAGCAATTGTTAGTTATTAACAGCTAATAATATTAGTCAATATTATTGGTGTTTAAAGAGGCTCTGATTGTTACGATGATTTTTTTTTCCTTTTCAGGCTGGGTCTAGAAAGAGGAACCACTGCCAAAGAGGCCTTTGATGTCATTGTCTCCTTGTTGGAAGAACACGGGCAAGGTGGAAATTACTATGAAGATGGGAACTTGTGCCACACCTTCCAAAGCGCGTATCTGATTGTGGATCAAGAAGAAGCCTGGGTGCTAGAGACCATAGGGAAACACTGGGCAGCTGAAAAAATCACAGGTTGGTGAGTTTGGTTGATGGGAGCTGATGAGGATGAACCTGGAAGACGTGCTTCCTTTCTGGTCACACTCTCTGTCATCTGCCCAGGTCTCTGCTTTCTCCTTAGGCTAATGATGTATTTGGAGCCAAGGTGCAGTAGACTTGCTTCAAAGGAGATAAAACTTGGTTGGGTTTTTTTCCCTGTAAGTGTCCTGGTCTTTGGATTGCACCCTTCCCCCAACCTCTTCCCTAGGTCCACAAATTAACCAAGTAGTGACATCATTATCACTCCATCCAGCCAGGTAAACCGGCTTTGAACGGATGGTACCCCTGCAGTTCTGCAGTGTGGTAGTCTGGGGCCTCTTCATTCTACTTGGTGATCTATGAGATAAGAGGGTGCAGTTTAGCTTTGCTTAGATTTAGCAAATTTGTGGGAAGCAGGTACTCTTGCCTCTCTACCATGTTGCCTTCAAAAGCAAAAGGAAGAGGTCATACCTGATGAAATCAATTCCTTCTCTATGGTTCCTTCTGGAAAGGGCTTTATGCCAGTCTGGGGACAGAGACAATTTACAGTGTTCTAGGTAGCTAGAAAAAAACATATTTGGTGAAACTCC
>CM053585.1:536705816-536729263 GCA_028646515.1 Pseudochirops corinnae
GCTGTCATAAATCAGCCCAGTTAAGGAAGAAAAATCTCCGGGCTTACTCATGGGTTGGAGCTTTCTCTACAGCTTAGCATGAATTGTATGGAAATCACTGGTGCAGACCAGAGAGTTTGCTTTAAAAGAAAAAAATTATCTTCTGCTTTCCTCTATGATAATAGAAGGCAAAAAGAGGCTGGCTCTTGTCAGCAACTAGCTGTCTTCATTTGGGAAGTGAGAGCAGAGAAACACAATGGAAGAGAAGCCTATTCATCAGTGGCTCCTGGTTCCAGTCTTCCATTTTCAAGCAATAAACTGTTTACTTGTAGGCTATGATTCTAGGTTTTTCCTCATCTGCTGCTCTGTGTGGGCAGCAAACAGGGCCACCCTACTCCAACCACAGTTTTTAGCTAATACATGCCTTTCACAGGCAGCCTTTTCTATAGTTTGACCCTAGAGCAGTGGTTCTCAACCTGTGGGTCGCGACCCCTTTGGGGATCAAACAACCATTTCACAGGGGTCACAGGGGTTGCGTAAGGCCATCGGAAAACACATATTTCCAATGGTCTTAGGAACTGAGACACCACTCCTCTATTCGTCTATAGGCAGGTCTGCCCACATGCAGATACACCCACATACAAGTATTAAAGGGTCGCGGCATTAGGAAGGTTGAGAACCACTGCCCTAGAGAATGCCTTGTAGACCCAAGCCTAACTTAGCTCCTGGCTATGTTGAGGTGCAGGGATGGTCACAACAAGCCTGTTCTCCCTGCTTTGTGCGTATGAGGAGACCTTGCTGTCCAGTCATCCACAGGGCAGGAAACTTGGGGTCTAGGCAGATTTTGATGGACTTCATTGCTTTTTTTTATGGGAAGGACTTTCAGATATTACAGCACAGTGTACTATGTAGAATGTGGACACCATGATTTACAAGCAGCTTTTAAAAGTAGCTACTGTTGTTAATCCTGATGAGAAGGCCAAAGAGATAAGCATAGGACTGAGCATTGGCATTTACTCAGCTCAGATGCCACCACTGACACATAGTAGTTGTGTGAGCATGAACGAGTCTTCTGAGCTTCAGTGTGCTCTCCTGTGAAATGAGACAATTGGCCTGGACAAGATGGCCTTAGAGGTCTCTTTTAGCTCTCCATGTAGGAGCTTATGACCTAGGTTCATATCCCACCTCTAAAGAGTAGACCTTGTATGATGTTGGGCAAATAAATCACAGCCTTCTGGGGCCTCAGTTTCCTCATGGGTTAATCAATCCTCTGATGTTTCCATATCATCACCTTTCCAGGCCTAAATATCTTTCTTCTGAGTGTGTGTGTGTGTGTGTGTGTGTGTGTGTGTGTGTGTGAAGGTAACAAAAGCCCACAAGTGGTTTCCCTAAATGTTATCATCCTAAATGCCAGTGATAGCCAAGCATCTCTCTTGGAAAAGATTTTCTACCTTTTGGAGGGTAATAAATGCCTAGATAGCCTTCAGCCAGATAGCGGAGGGGCCTCACATATTTTTCTTTAATTGCAAATTTAAGCTCAGTTAAACATTATCTAGTCACTTCATCGCACTCTTCTGTCAAGGTTGGCTAATTTTCCTGTGGTGTTGGTTAATGGAGGTTGCCCAGAAAGAGGGTTCGGATAGTGTCTGTTTTCATATCCACTCAATTTAACATGTTCTGGTTTTACTTCCTTCCCATCATTAAGCACCAACATGGGAGGGCAATGGGAGTTCTCAGGTTCCAATGGCTTCCTTTGAGGTATATTTTGAACTAATACAAGCTTCACTCTTTTTGTAGAGGGAGTGAAGTGCATTTGTAACCAGCTTTCCATCACCTCCAAGATTGACGCGGAGCATCCTGAGCTCAGGAGTTATGCTGAAGGTCAAGGCTGGTGGACTACAGATCAAGAGTTCAATTTCTCAGAAGTTTTTTCTCAAGCAGATGACCACCTAGGCTGCTGTTCAGGCAAAGACAGCCTAGAAAAACAAGAGGGTAATTAAAAGCACCTTTTAAGCATCTCTTTCTCATTTGTTTCATCTCTTGAGCAAGATACTGGTAATTAAGCCTCACTCACTTCCCTGATTTTCTTCAAGACTAACCTGGAGTCTCACCTTCTTCAATGGACCTTTCCCAGTCTTCCCTCCCCATACTTTTCTCTTTCCTTCACCATCATCTTTCATTTACACTGTATACACCTGTGTTTACACAGTGAGAACTTTGAGGATGGGGGACAATGTTTTTGCCCTTTTTTGTATCCCCAGGACTTAGCACTGTATCTGACAGTGCTAATATTTGCCTAATAAATGTTTGACTAAGTGAATAAAAGGGAACAGGCAGAATGGACATGGACATTAAGTATGAAACTCTTTGCTGAAGCTGACATGGGGGAAACCATGAATTGTGCTTCTGTTTACACTTCTGTTGTCAAACTCTTGCACTCTCTATTATCCTCCAAACTACTGACCTAGTCATTCAAAGTCTATTCATCCCAGAATTTCAAATTATATCATAAATGATCTAATTTAACCCTCTCCTCCCTAAGTTTATAAATGAAAGAACTGAGTCTTGGAGTGGTGAGGGTGCCATGTGAGGACTCCAGGGCAAACTCTCATCACCTAAGGGGAAAGTCTTCCCTTTTCCACTGTTTCCTATCAGGAAGAATTATGATGAAAATGAGAAAATCAAGGTAGAATGAGTCAGAGGACCTGGGTTCAAATCCTATCTCTGTTCCTTCTTATACCTACATGACCCTGTTTAAATTGGAGTCCATTTCTTCATCTGTAAAAAAGGAAGTTGGGCTGGTAGACCCCTAAATCCTTTTCTCTGCTCCTGGGAAATGTCATTGAGTCTGCCTGTTGTGTTAGCAGCTCTGGGACTCCATAGCCGACATTCTCTCCCCCATATACAAGAGGCCAAGGAGAAAGAAGGCTGCCCTTGGGGTCAGGAGACCTTGGCTTTTATCTCACCTCAAGTTCATGACTCTAAACCAGAGATTTTGCCTCTTCAAGCCTCAGTTCCTCCAGCTGTTAAATGGGTTTGACAATAAGGCACAGCATGGAGAGCGCTTTGAAGCCCCACAGAAATGTCAGCGAGCTCTTGTTATTGGCAAGATTTCTCAAGTTGCTGGCATTGGCTGCTCCTATGCCACAGGATCCATGGTCTCTTTGCTGTAGGTGAGGGTTTGGTAACCTGGGCCCACGTGTCCATGGACAGATTTCAGGGGGTCCATGAACTCGAATGGGAAAAAATGACATCTTTATTTTCACTAACTTCTTTTTTCCCACTTAATAGTATTTTATTTTTCCCAATTACATGTAAAGATCATTTTCAACATTCATTTTAATAAGATTTGGAGTTCCAAATTTTTTTCTCCCTTCCTCCCCCTCCCATCTCTCCTTCTTCCTCCCCAACAAAGCAAGCAATCTAATATAGGTTTTATATATATACAATTATGTTAAACATATTTCCCCGTGAATCATGTTATATTTTCACTAATGTCTGAAATTTGGTATTTCCTTAAATTATTTAAATACATTATTCTGAAAAAAGGTCCATGAGTTTCACCAGATTACCTAAGGGGTCCAGGACACACAAAAAGTTTGGACTCTCTGCTGTGGATCCTCCCTCTGTTAACACAGATCACGACCCCTTTCCTACTTGATAGCCAGTCATTGAGAGATGCTGTGATAGGAAATTAATTCCCTTTGACCAACTTGGTAAAGAGCTCTCTTAACTCCACTGTGCTGTCCTTTGAACCTCTGACCATGTCACTCCCCTGATCAATAATCTCCAGTGGCTCCCTATTACTTCTAAGGATCAGACATAAACTCATGTTTGACATTTAAAACCCTTCACAAACTAATTCCAATCCATATCTCCAGGCTTATTATTTATTACTTTTAATTTATTGTCTGTTACTGACTTACTTATTATTTCTTACTCTCCTTCCCACATTCTATGGTCCAGCCAAGTGTCCTTTCTGTTCCTCACACATGACCCTCCACCTCTGGTCTCTTTCTCTCGCTGCTCCTTGAAGCCTGGAATGATTCCCTCCTCACTTTCACCCCCAATGTCTGGCTTCCTTCAAAGCTCCCCCCCAATGTTATCTCCTACATGAGCTCTTTCCTTATTTCTCCCAACTGCTAGCACCAACTCCCTCTGGAAAAAGCAACTTTATTTCTATGTCAGGGTTTCTTAACCTTTTGTGGTGTCATGGACCCTCCCTTTGGCAATCTGGTGAGGTCTATGGATCTCTTCTCAGAAATCATGTTGTTAGATGTTTAAAATTGAATGTATAGGAGGGCAAAGACAACTACTTATATTGAAGTACTGCTATTAAAATATTGAAAATATAAGTACATGGCCCCAGGTGAAGAGTCCCTAGTATATATGGTCTCCCCTCATAGAATGTAAACTCTCTGAGGGCAGGAACCATTTCATTTCTGTCTCAGTATTCTCCATACCTGACCCAGAGGAGTCACTTAATTGGCGCTTGTTGATTGATTAGGCAGCAGCAAGCCAGCCTTACTGCCACACAGTCAAGGCTCCTGTGTTCATAAAGGCTACTTGTCCATACTATGTATGTTTTTGTGGGTATATAGTATAGACAAACAATAGTTGGCATGTCTTCCCTGGAGATGTATTCATCTGTATCTTATTCCTTCTCCCTCCCTCCCTGTTCCTTCCTTCCTTCCTTCCTTCCTTCCTTCCTTCCTTCCTACCTTCCTTCCTTCCTTCCTTCCTTCCTTCCTTCCTTCCTTCCCTTTCTCTCTTGACAGAGAGCATCACTGTGCAAACCATGATGAACATTTTGCGGGATAAAGCCAGTGGGGTCTGCGTAGATTCAGACTCTTTCCTTACTACCGCCAGCATTGTGTCTGTCCTGCCCCAGGGAGGGAGTTCACCATGCATCCACTACTTCACTGGGACCCCAGATCCCTCCAGGTGAGCCTGCCATGGTGCTTTAGATAGCCATGAGCTGTAGGTTGATGGTTTTACCCCTTCAAAGATTTACTTCTGTTGCTGAAACAAGTCTGAATCTCCCACTGATTAAATGCCTGTTGCCTGCAGTCCTCCTGCCTAACCTCCTCATTTTACAGCTGAGGAAAATAAGGCACAGACAAGTTAGGTGACTTGCCAAGATCACCCAGTTCTTTAGTGGGAGTGACGGGTCTAGAAGCTGGGTTTCCTGACCTCCTAGGTCAGTGCTCCTTCTGTCTATAGTGATGTCACAATAGACTGGCCATGGCAACTGAGGCAGCACAGAGTGGTAAACTTTGACCTTTTCTGGTACCTTGTTGAATATTCCTTTTAGAATAATAGCAGCTTAACAAAGTACCTTTCTTCTGAAAATCCTTTTATGTGATCATAGGGTTGTAGATTTTGAGCTGGAGAGAGAAATATTATTATATTCATCAGGGTCACGCAGCTGATGTCAGAGTCAGGAACTGACCCCAGATTGCCTGACATTGTGCCTTCTGTTAGTACTGCCTACACCATAGTTTACATTTATATGGCTCTGTTAGGTAGGTGATGTTATTACTCCCATTTTATCAGTGAGGAAACTGAGAGCAGTTACATGACTTGCCCAGGATAACACAACTAGTAAAAAATTTGATTTCAGGTCTCTCTGACTCCAACTCCACCATGCTGTTCCTCAAAAATCTTGGAACAAAGGCATGAGGGTGGGGGCAGCAGAGTAAGGAAGAAAGAACTGGACTAGGGGGTTAGGAAACCTGGGCTATAGCCTTGATTCTACCAGCCATGAATTCTACCTAAGGCAACAAATCTAAACCCAACCTATCTGACGTGTTATTTTTTAGATTAAAGGAATGAGGCTCAGAAATTTTAAGTGATTTAGCCATGATCACACAGCTGGTAAGTGCTGGAGGTAGGATTTGATCTTCAGGGTCTCCTGACTCCACCTCCAAGCTTTTCTGTGATACCTCCTGTTTTCAACATAATGTGTTTCATGGAATTGAACTCAGAGCATCTTAGGACCAGAAAGGACCTTGGACAGCTCCTTCACCTTATAGGTAAGGTGGCTGTGGCTCAGAGAGGTGAAAAACCACAGCTACCAGGGTTGTTCCCATCTGAAGACCCTTCATTCTTGGCTTTCTCTTTATACTTTTTATTTTAATTAATCAAAATCATTCTTTTCAACAGTGTCTCAATTCTTACTTGCAGCACTCATTTTTGTTGATGAGTATAGAACACTTGCTTCATTTTAATTCAATTCAGTTCAACCATTAGATGTTTACTCTGGGGATACATGGACAAAATGAACAATAGATCAGACCTTAGCAATTACAATGATCATGAGATAGAGGAATTTGATCTAGGGAACCGAATAGCTAACTTCTCAGGGATAGAATGTAAGCTCCCTGAGGACAGGGATTTAATTTTTTTTTTGTCTTTGTGTCCTAGTGCTTAGTATCATGCTTGGTATATAGTTGATGATCAATAAATGCTTGTTGATTGGTTTGTTTACTTCATGTTGAAGGTCCTACAAGGCCCCTGACTTCTCTTAGTTTTGTTATCATGGGGAATTCCCCTTGAGTATGAGTTGGACTAGATATCAGTGGAGGTCCCTTCTAACTCTTGAATTCTGTGATTTTATGATTTTGTGGTTTCTTGAAATTTAATCAATAACTTGTAGTCAATGGTAGGCAATGAGTAAATGCAGTACAGTGGGGATTGAATTGGATTGGGTTCGAATCCTGGGCCTCAGCTTCCTATATGCAAAGGGAGATTGTTAGATGCAGTTTGGGGGAGTGGATTGAGTGCTGCATGTAGAACCTTCAGAGGACCCAGATTTGAATCCTGGCTCTGATACTTATTCCCTGTATCTCCTTGGACAAATTGCTTCTGGGTCTCATTTTCCCCTTCTGTAAAATAGAGAGTTTGGACTAGGTGGCCATTGATGTCCCCTTGGCTTTGCATCTGTGATCCTATGATTGAGAGATTGCTAAGGACCCTTTCAGTTTTAAATTCTGTAAACCAGAGTCTGAACCAAAATCCAGCTGATCCCAAATCTGGAATTCTTTTTGGAACATAATCCTACTTCAATCTTTTGCCTCCTTTTTATCCCAATCAGACACACAAGTGCACAAAGTCTTCTTTGAATGATAAAGGTAAAATATTTTTGGTAGCCTCATTAAAAAAAATACAGGAGATCTCTTTGTTTCAGAGTAGACCTAAGTTGGTGTGTATTTGAAACCAGGCAGTTGGGAAGAAGCATAACCCATTGGAAAAAAACCTTTGACTGGGGAAAAGAAACAGTTGTAACTAGAACAGGGCAGCTGGACCTTTGCCATAGGGTGCCAAATTTCAAGGGCTCTGAAAGCATTTGTAATCCTTCTGAAGGATAGGAACATCAGAGTTTAGTACTTAAATAGCAAGAAGAATTAGTTAAAATAGGGAGCTACCTCATGGCCCACTTCTTCTTCCCAACAGTGACTCCCTTAAGTCAGATCCACTCCTTTTCAGGCTTTGAAAGTTTACTTGCTGCCTGCCCTGGACATAGTTTGCGCTACCCCAGGCACAAAAGGTTTCTAGTTAAAGTTCTGATCAGACAAACTCTTGTGTTCTGTGACTTTGGGAAAGTGACTTCATGTCTTTGGGCCTCAGTTTCCTCATGTGTAAAATGTGTTAAATTAGACAAAATCTTAAATTTCTTCTAGTTAAAAAAAATCTGCAATTCAGTGATGGTAGATGGGCCAATGAGTTAGATGTAGGCATCTTCACTTCTTAGCAGCCAGAATAGAGAGGAATCATTTGTCTTGGGGAAAGTAGATGGTCTAATAAAATTATGGAAATGGATCAGAAATACTCTTTTTGTAATTTTTTTGAGGTGAAAAAGTGCTTTAGAGTTTTCAAGTGATTTTAAAATAAGGTTCTCTGTATGATTAAGTGATCTGCAAAGACTTAGCAGAACATTAGAATTCTGGCTGAAAGATATCTTTTCTTGACTGATAAATGAGCCACATTACCTATAATGATGAGAGAAGGATCACAGATTTGGGGTCCTGTATTTTTTAGTAATTGCACGTGTTAACATTTCATATTTTGTCATGGGGAAACCTGAGGCAGCATGGCAGAAATATTGCTTGACTAGGCAGCAAGAGATTTGGGTTCTAATGCTGGTTCTGCTTGTTATGAGGTGTGTAACCTTGGGCCAGCTAATGAGTTGGAAAACCTCAGAAGCAGCTGTAAAATGAGGGGCTTGTACTAGATGACCTTGAAAATCCTTCCCAGTGCTGACATTCCATGCCTCTATGATGAAAGGTAGGGTGGTGTAGTGGAAATCACTCTGGAGTTGGAATCCTAGTTTGGCTTGGTAGTAACTGTGGACAAATCATTTAAGCTATCTGACCTTTGGTTCCCTCGTCTCTTAACATCACTGAGTTGTGGTAAATAAACTTTTTGGAAACTCTAAAGAGTGTAAATTTACCCTGACGATGTTTGCATATATTATAAATATACACATTTTAGTCCAATCTGTGATTTCATCAGTATGGGGCTCTAGTTTCATCAATTTGCATTGGTAAAGGTCAGGAATCTCCCTCCATCACTGCAAGTCAGCTCCTTTTCTGGAGGATCATCTGGGCTTCTGAGGGACTTGCCCAGGGTCATACAGCTACTTAGGGTCAGAGGGGGGTCTTGAACCCAAGTGTACCCGACTCCCAAGGCTAACCTTCTCTATCCGCTGTCCTATGCTGACGCTCTGAGTTTGCCTATAGCTCTATTCTATTTCTAATTCCAATAAAAAATGAAGTTTTCTGGGCATGGTGCCAGACCAACATACTTAGAAAACACATTGGTGAAGAGTGTGTTGTCTTAATTAACCCTCCCCTATTAGATCATGGGACCCCCAAATGACATCATGACATTATCACTCTGTCCTCTCCTGTTCCAGATGACTGGTCTTCTGTGTCTTTTTTGTTTGGTTGGTTGTTTATTTCATTCATTTCTTATAAAAGCTTTTTGTTGAACGTGTTTCCCTCATTTATACACTTAGAGGTTTGGGGGAAGCAGGGGAGGGGAAATGAATGGGGAGAACTATAACATTTAATCGGTTTGAATGAAAATCTCAATAGTTGTACTTGCAGCTTGGTAAGCCATTGTATAACTTAACACACTCACGTAGTTGTTGTTTTTGTAACAATAGCAAAAATAATCAAATGATAATATGGATGACATATTATCACTGTAATTGGCCCAGTATTCCGTCTTTGATTCCAGAAGGAAGAATTTCCAATTGGAAACAAGTATGTGGTGACATCTTTATGAAAATAATGAATTAGATCCCAATGGGGAATCCTGTGGACACTGGAACACTGAATGTACTGTACTGATGAGGGGTGGGGTGGAGTGGAATGGGGTGAAGAGTAAGGAATCATGTGAGCAACTCTGATCTACTTTGCCCCAGTGGTAGGCAGCAGTCATGTGCCCATCTCTTCCTTTATCCTTTGTCCCCTTTCCTTCTCAAAGGGCTAAACTACAGAGACCAGACTAGCATGGACCAACTTGACTAGGTTGGCCCTAACTGGGGATGCTGGGCAGGGCTGAGGTTTGTTGCTTTCCAATCTGGTCCTGAAGTCTTAAATCAGGTCTATTCACACTCAACAGGACCCATCTGGCATGGGGGAGCATGGGAGAGCATGGGATTTTAGAACTGGAAGGAACCTTAGCAACTGTCTAGTCTAACACTCTCATTTGACAGATGAGGGAACTGAGGCTCAGAGAGGTCAGCTGACTTGTCCAAAGTTATATCATGGCAGAGAAGAGAGTTAAACCAAATCTGATTCAAATTCAAATACTCTCTTTACCACCATACTACATCCAGTCCTTTGAGTCTTTCTTTGAAATGACGCTTGAAACTGCATCTTCTCCTTCTGCCATCATAGTTCCAGCAGTTGTTAACTCCCCCCTGGACAGTCTGGCCTCAGGCTGTAATAAAAATCATAACCTCCCAAGAAACTAGGGTGGCTTCATCTCTCTGCCTTCTGCACTGGTCCGACCATGCCCCAAACTTGTATTCGGATCTGGGTGCCTCATTTTAAGAAGGATGTTGATAAGCGAAGACATTGAGGTGTCACAGTGCAAGGAAGGCTAGAATTGGAATCAAGAAGAACTGAATTTGAATATAATAGATATGACGATGGGCAAAGCATTCAAGCGATCTCAGGCTCAGTTTTATCATCTATATAATGGGGATAATAATAATGTTCACCTTCCAGAATTACTAGTATTAAGTGGTCAAAAGTGCTTTGTGGACCTTAAAGGGCCATTTGTATAAATGTTATCGTTATGATGATGATGATGATGATAAATGCCATTATAATATGCTATTATAAGTCAGAAAGCTTCCAAGACAGGGCAGCCAGACAGGCCTTGAATTCACCCTGAATTCAGCTGAAGGAACTGTATGTGTTTATGGAGAAAACTTGAGGAGGGGATAGCTGGACATGCCAGCTATCTTCAGTGATTTGAAGGGCTTTACAAGAGGGGATAGACTTGTTTTGTTTGCCTTCAGAGGGCAGAGCCGGGAGGAATAGGAGTAGTCTGCAGAAGGCAGATTTAAGATGGATGTAAAGGGAGGCAATGTGGACAGAGCTGCCTTTAAAGCCAGGAAGACTTGGGCTTGAATCCTGCTTTTGACACATCCTCACTGTGTGACCCCAGACAAATCACTCACCCCCTCAGTGCTCAGTTGGAAAGAAGGTGCTGACTTGTATTAGGTGAGGGGAATGCCTTGCACTATTGAAATCATCATCCCTATCCCCACCTCTAATATTCTCTGGCAGAGGGGAAGGAGCCTTTCAGGAAGCTTCCAAAGGCAGGTTCTAGTCCTTGATTCATTATTTCCTTCCCATTTATCACATGGTCTTTTTTTTGCCTGTTGGAGGGGGGAAGGCAGGGCAGTTGGGGTTAAGTGAGTTGCCCAAGGTCACGCAGCTAGTAAGTATTAAGCGTCTGAGGCCAGGTTTGAACTTAGATCCTCCTGACTTCAGGGCTGGTGCTCTGTTCACTGTGCCACCTAGCTGCCCCACACATGGTCTTTTCAACATGATGAAGATTAGTGATTAAAAAACAGTTGGCACTTCTCCATTAAATCATAACCCTGGAGCTGGAAGGAATCGCTGAGGTCCTGTGGCCCAACCCCTTCATTTTAGAGGCGAGCAGACTCAGGCCTACAAAGGTCATACGTACACAGGTAGTAGGTCATACGTACACAGGTAGTAGAATGCAAAGCAATCCAGGCCATTTCCCCCTGCATCCAGTGCAGTTCTCAGTGACGGATTCAATGACCCACCTGTCACAAAATGTGGGCCAGTCTGTAGTGGTCTGTGTGGACTCCTTAGCGCAGCATTCAAGGCCCTGTGCTCTGCAGGCTTCCCCCACAGCACTCCTCCAGCCAGACTGGATGCTTGCCTCCTGGCCCCCAAGCTGGATTCTTTCTTCTCTGGGGGCAGGGCACAGCATATCAGTGTATGAAGGGGAGAATGTGTGGAAGAAAATTCTGGTTTTGTCACTTACTAGCTGTGTAACTGCCCCTCTCTGTGACTCAGTTTCCTCATCTGTAAAACGAGATTGCTTAAGGTCCTTTCCACCTTTAAATCTATAACCCTGTGCTTGGCCTTGAGCCTGTTTCAATCCAAGCCCCGCCTTCCTCAGGGCACAGCGGGCGTCACAACACCCGTCCCAAGCATCTCCCGTGCTTGCTGCCCAGATCAGATTACGCTCTTTGCAGCCTTAAAGTATGATAGAAATAATCAGGGATCATTAGTCTTCTGGGGCCTCTTTGATCAACCAAAGAAAATGAATTCTTGGAAAGAAGCTCTTCAAGACTGGTTTCACGACTAAGGATGATTGATCTGTCATGGGGTTCCAAAAGCATCGAATGCCATTTCTGGGAACTGACTATGAGGTCAACTGGAAGTTGAAAGAAATCAGGTCAGGAACCAGCTCCAGAAACCTTGGAGGTAAAACCAGGGTGGCTGGAGCCATTGTGGTCTGCGGCTTGGGCTGTGGGACGGGGCGCCCTCAAATTTGCGACCCAAGGGTGCTGGGGCCAGAGCCCCAGCCAAGTGTAGTACTTTTAATGTCCTCTTTTAATAGTCAGACACGAAGAGTCTAAAATCACTCTGAATGCTTCCTTGGTGTCATCACTAACAGGCCTAGCATTGGCAGGCGGCCAGCATCTCGTTTTCAATACTTCCAGGATACCTCTGCTGAGACCTAGGGGCCTCTCCAAGTCTGTTTCACGAAGGAGGAAACTGAGGCCCGGGGAGATTATCTAATTCAACCCCCTCACTTTACAGCCAAGAAAAGATGCTAGTGGGTGCCGTTGTGCACAGAGCTCTGGCCCTGGAGTCAGGAAGACCTGAGTTCAAATCCAGCCCCAGACATTTACCCGCTGTGTAACCTTGGGCAAGTCATTTAACCTCTGTCTGACTCAGTTTCCTCAACTGTAAAATGGGTGCTAGTAATGCCACCTACCTCTGGATAAGACGAGATATCTGTTAAGTGCTTTAGTACAGTGCCTGGTACAAAGCAGGGGCTTAATGAATCCTCCTTCCCTTTCTCCCCTCTTCTGTTCTGTATGTAGATCATTCCTCTTTACCAGCTCAGAGGACAGTACGCTGCGGTTCACCAAGGGCTTGCAGGCTTTCTGCAGGACAGACTTTGTGTGACATGGATGGGGTGAGGGAGGACATCCCCGTAATGGATTCTGCCCAAGGCAGGACCCTGGAAAAGGGGAGCTTCCAGGCTGCCTGTGCTGGATGAAGCCCGCTGCTGTCTGGGGCTTCTGGGATGGCTGTCATGCTGTCAGGGTTCATGTTCATTGATATGACATTTTATTGATTTGCACTGGTGCACTGTGTGTGTGTGTGTGTGTGTTTCTGTCTCTCTCTCTGTCTCTCTCTCTCTCTCTCTCTCTCTGTCTCTCTATGTTGGTCTTTCTCTGTCTCTCTTTCTCTGTTTCTCTCTGTCTCTCTGTCTTTGTCTCTCTCTCTCTCTCTTGCTCTGACTTATTGCTGCTAGTCACTGATAGATGATGCTTGTTCTACAGCAGCTGCACCAGGCATATGGGGTTCGAGGGTAAAACAGTAGCCGGTCCAGGCCCGGCAGGAGGCAGTTTTGAGCTGTCTGCTTCTGGCTGTTGCTTTGTGCCTTTACCTGCCACCTTCTTTCAGTGACTCACGGGCTCCTGGGGTCCTCAGAGGGACAGGATAAAAAGCAGTTCTTGCTGACACTCATCCATTTCCATTCCTCTTTGGAAAATAATTTCTTTACTTTGATATGTGAATTCTTGTACCTCTTCTCCGATGGAAGAGAACAGTTGGCCTAGATTATTTGCAGGATTTGTTTTTAACAGGCAAAGGAACAACCAAAAGAAAAAAGATGTTATTCTTATGAACCTTTAAAGGATGGAAAAGTGCTCTTCCCACCACTGACTGGGATGACTGGCCTGGCTATGAAGGTCCTGTCTGTGATGGGTTGGGGAAGGGGAAGCAGGAAGGAGAAAATGTCATTTCCAGTTGTCTTACACCCCTCCCCTGCCGTGTCCCCTGCCGTGTCTCCCCTGCTGTGTCCCCTGCTGTGTACTCTGCCGTGTCCATCTGGTGAAGGCTGCTTCCTTGCAGTCCTGGGAACACTCCACCCCATCTCCCGACTCCAGGCATGGAGTCTCCTTGGCTGTCTCCCAGGTTCCCTCTCCTCCTCTCTGGCCCCTGGACTCATTCACGCTGCAGTGGAATCTCCCTCTTCTGAGGACCTTCCCGGTCCTTGTTATGAGTGCCTTCCCTCACTGATCCGCGTGTCCCATTTTTGTTGGTGTATTCATCAATCTATCCGGTGTCCATCTAGTTTGTAAATAGTTGTTTGCACACCGTCTCCCCCACTAGGCCGTGAGCTCCTTGAAAGCAGAAATTTACTTTTGAGTTTTTTTTGTATTTCTAGTACTTAGTACAATGCTTGGCCCATAGGAGGGGCTTGATAGATGTTTGTGGACTTGACTTGAACCATAGGGCCACAGATTTATAGCTGGAAGGGAACTCAGAGGCCATGGAATCTAATCCCCTCATTTTACAGTTGAGTAAACTGACATACAGAGAAGTTAGGTGACTTGCTCAGGATCACCCAGCTAGTAAATGTCTCAGGTAGGATTTGAACCCTGTACCTGTCTGCTCTGCTGTGCTACCTCCAAGACCATTAGGGCTTTGGGGTTGGGTTTAGTGGCTACTGTCCAAGTCTTATCTCCTCAACTAGACTGGGGGTCATAGAGAGCAAGGACCACCTGACTTCTGCTTCTTTGCACTGTCCATAGCACCCTAGAGCAACGCACCAAACCTCAGAGTCATTCTGAAAACATTCGCTGAGCAAATGAATGGTTCTTGTTAGGGCTGAGCATCCCCATCTCCACAGACGGTCTAAGGTATGGGCATGAAGCTCCCTGAGAGCAGGGACACCTTCTCCTTATCAGCACAGTGAGGCAGTGACGGGACGAGAGAGAACTCTGGATTTGGATCCACAGCGTTACAGTGGAAAGAGGGACAGACTTGGTGTTAGAGGATCCGGATTCAAATCCTGGCTTTTCTCCTTTCCTGGCTGAGTCAAGTCAAGTCAACTGGGCAAGTGGGCAAGTCACAGAACCTCGATTTTCTTAATAACTGTTGTTGTTGGCCAGTTGTTTCAGTCCTGTCCAACTCTTTGCCCACTCCCCTTGATATTGGCCACATTAACATAAGGCGGGGGTCGGGTTTGTGGGCTCTGTTAAGGTCTCTAGCTGTGAAACAAATGCATTGATGCTACTTGGGGCTGATTACTTGGCAAAGATACTGGAGTGGTTTGTCATTTCCTTCTCCAGCTCATTTTACAGATGAGGAAACTGAGGCAAACAGGGTTAAGTGACTCGCCCAGGGTCATACACTCAGTGAGTGTCTGAGACCAGATTTGAACTCAGGTCTTCCTGATTCCAGGCCCAGAGCTCTGTGCATTATGGCACCCCCAGCTGTCTGTTCTTGGCTGTTAGGTGAGGGGATAACCTCTCTAAGATCTTTCTAGCTCTAAATCTGTCTTCTTACCTGTAACCATGGGTCTTTCTGGCCTGTTTCCTCATATATGAAACGAGGCGGTTAGAGTAGATTTCTAAACCCTCTCCTAGCTTTAAAGCTCTGTTCTATGAAACCCGGCTGTTTTTATTCCCTGCGTGACTGGGTACAACGAGTAACTTCTCTGGGTCTCAGTGTCTTCATCTGTACAATGGGGGTGCTGAACGGGACTAGATGGCTCTAAGTTCCTTTCACTTTTATGTTTAGGAGGCAGCACCTCCAAGCCTACTTCTCCTGTGCCTGGTCCAGCTGCTGTTTCATCTCCAACCCCCTACCCAGAGTGCAGCCACCCCTCTGGGGGTCAAACAACCCTTTCACAGGGGTTGCCTAAAACCATTGGAAAACACATATTTCTGATGGTCTTAGGTTTGTATTAAATATTTTTGTTTGTTTGAAAGAGCCTCTCTTCTCCTTCTAGGTCCATATTCAAGCCTTTCATCTTTGTGGATGATGTAAAGCTCGTCCCTAAAGTCCAGTCTCCCTGCTTTGGGGAGGATGACCCCGCTAAAAAGGAGCCCCGTTTTCTGGAGAAGCCTGACCGCCGGCATGAGCTCTATAAAGCTCACGAGTGGGCACGGGCTGTCATTGAAAGTGATGAGGTGAGACACGGGGTGGAAGGGGAGAGGGAGGGAAAGAAGGGCCACATGCCCTGGTCTGAGACAAGGGGCAGTACTGTGGGAGGATGACCCTGATCTCTGAGGTCTGCTCCTGATGATCGATGTTCCCAGACAACCTTCCCAGACCTGCCTCTTTATTTTCAACAGATCCTTGGTTTCTGTTAAGTTTTTCCACAAAGTCTTTTGAAACAAAGTCTCCTGGTAAAATGTTGTCCAGAGATTCCACTTAGCCTTTGAATAGCCTTCTTCCCTTTGTGGCTTTATTTTGTAAAAATTGCCTCTTCAGTGAGGATGAAATTCTTTTTAGAAATCACATCTCTACCTTTTCACCAAAAGACAAGTTATTTATGTGCAGGAAGGTGAAAATACACACTTGCCAGGAATAGTTTAATGGTAAGAATTACAATCTCATTTTATTTGAATAAATTAAAATACAGGCACCTGTTCACCCTCCAACCATCTGAGTTCTTCACAGACTTTCAAAGCATCAATTCAGACTTGAACATTCCCTAGTAAAGCTGCTCCCAGAGACCCCCATAGCATGGCTAGCCATCTCTGCCTGCTGTTAATGACAGTGGTTCATTTCAAAGCCAAGGTTGGAATGGATGGGATTAGAGGCTAGGGGGCCAGCCCTCTTATTCCAGAAGTAAGGGACTTTGGAGGGAACCTACTTAGTTGTTGCTAACTGATGTCAATAAGGCATGCCATCCAGTTTTCCCCAGGATGTGAGACATTATCAAAGTTGCTTTACCCCATGAGATTTAGCAGATGTGCAATATACTTGTTTTGTTAAGGGCTGAGCAGGTTTCCTATCCCAGAGATCCAGTATAAAAGGGTCTGTGTGAGTATCCTACCGTGGTGGAAAGAACATGGGATTTGTAGTCAGAACTTGTGTCCAGGCCCTTCCGTGTACTCTGAGTGGGACTTTCATCTCTGGAGACCATCTCTGGGCCCCGATCTCCTCATCTGCAAGAAGAGGCCGGATTAAGTGACGTGATGATTTTAATATGATCTCACTTACTTAGTTGCTACGTGACACTGGACAAGTCAGTCAGCTTTTCTGGGTCTGCTTTTCCATCTGTAAGATGAGAAGGTTGGGCTCAGTGGCCTCTGAGGTCCCTTCCCTAGTAAAGCAAAGGTCTCTTCTTAGGGACTCTAGATCTAGAAGCCATGATGAAATGATGCCTGAGGTTCCCTTCCATTCTTCTTCCATGAGTCTACCATACTCAGAACGGTGAGGCAGCCAATGAGCTATACAGAGAGGTTTTCCATGTGGTTGGTTGTAACAGCCTGTCTCTCTTTCCTCAGGATCAAGGTCACAAGCTCATGGAGACCATGTTAGACCTGGAGAAGCAAGGGCTGGAAGCCATGGAAAGCATTCTGAGCAGCACAGACCCCATGGACCCCACCGAGGTGGCCGACCTTTTCTATGACTGTGTTGACACGGAGATTAAGTTCTTTAAGTGAAGTAAGCCCACCCTTTCTCTCTCACTTAGAAACTCCCTACTTGGCCAAACTCCAAGCAAAACCACCACCCCCCCCCCTTTGAATAAAATAGAAGATGGATATTTCAGCCCCCTTTTCTAAACAACCAGTCTAATTTTAACTCACACTCTGTGCTTTTGGTCTCAGAAAGAAACTCCCTTGGCCTTCCTAAGATTTAGCCAGCTTTAGTTTTTTCATTAGCCTGATCTTTGGCTTTGTATGACTAACTGTGGATTTTAAGCTGCTGTTATCTTATTTCAGTGATGATGGGCACACTTAGCCTTTTCCCAAGAAGACTAGTGCTTGTCAAGCTTTGAAGGCTAGTCTTCACTTTGCTGAATTTTCAGGAAGGCAAAATGAAAGCAAAGCCTTTAAAGAGTCTTTCTCTCTTCCTACTGGCTGTTTCAAGTTTAACAAACTGGCTTTTCTTTGCCTAGTCACATGCTGTTTTGTGTACAGTCCAAGGAGAATGTCAGCAGCGTGGCCATGCTTTTCCAGTGGGTGTGTTGGCTGATACCCCATGGAATGCTTTTCTGGGTCACTAGAACAATTGGATGAGAGAACCTCCCTGGCCCATGTTCTGATGACTGGAGTCACAGACATGTTTTCCTTCTAGTCACTGTGTCCCCAGGAAGGCTCTTAAGGAGGGAGAGGCACACACACACAATTGTCTCAGAGGGAACTGGACGAATTTGAGAGGCGCTGAGTCAGTGCATGGATTGATACTGAAACAGCCCCTCCAGCACGGATCTCGGCAGGCCAGCTGCTTCTCCACCTGAATGGTGTCATGTATATAGATGATTCAGAACCAAGCTACTGCTGGCTAGCTTGAGGTTACTGTAATTAAATGGCCCCATGGAAGGATTCCAAACATACAGAGGCTGGGAATCTACCAACACAAAAGGCAGAGGGGGAAAACAAGCAGCCAGTGACCATGGAGGCATCAGCTGATGTTCTCACAGGCTTAGATTCCCTCCTTTCTCTGGGAAACTCAGAGGAAGGCTCCCAGTGTACGCATTATCTCAGCAGCCACTTAGGGTAATTAAGTTGATTCGTTCTGCACGTGTAGAATTAAGAGAAAGAAAGCAATTTGCCAATGTATCTGGAAACCAGCTTAAGGGAGACTGGATTGGGTCAGCACTATGAAGGCGGAGTGCAAGGAGGGTTAGAGAGGTCTAGGATTGCTCTGCGGGGCAGCTATATTGGACTCTGTCTCTGAATAGTTGACATTTATTTACAAATCACTTTAAGGCTTCCCAAGTGTGTTACCTGCAGTTTATGGTACTTTCTGCTGCCAGCTGTACATTGTTGACTTTTCCTCTGTCTGATTCTTCTTCCTCACTGTTCCCCCACTTCTCAGCTGCTGTCTCCCAAAAAACTTATGTGGGGAAAGCTCTTAGACTAGGGTGTTCCCTCTCTCCTCCCTTGCTTAACTGGGAGGGGGCTGATGCCTCTTTTTTAAAGCCCTCATTTATGATTAAAATGGTCCCTCCAAAAGGGTCATGGTTTTAGATGGGTGGTGAGATGATCATCAGCTGAAAGAGACAAATGTAGCAATTAACCAAGGGAACAGGCAAGTTAGAGCAGCTGGTCGGGGACCATTGGGACGAGGTTACTTTTCACTACTTGTGTTGGTAGGACTCTGCAGGTGGCACGGCTTTGAAGGTCACCCAACCCTTAATAATGGCGTAGCTCCAGCTTGCTTCCTTCCATAGACGTGCTCCTTGCTTTAAATCTCTTAGCCAAAGTCCTGTGGTGGTTAAAAAGCATGGCTGTTTATGAAATTCTGTACCTTATGATGTTAACTCCAAGTAAGCGAATGCCTGAGAACTGTAGAAATGAAAGAGCACAGGCCATAAAAACACGAAGATAAATTCCTTTTCAGACTGTGGGCTACCAAATGTACAGTTTTCTCTCTGGAGAGTGGGATGAGACTTCTGTTTAGTTTCCATAGCCAGAACAGCTTTCTTAGGCTTCCCATTGACTGGTGGCAGTAGAAGGTAGGAATGGTGGAGATGGTTTGGTGACATTCCCCAGCTCAGAGTCATTCTTGAGTCTAGCTGTAGACTATGGGTTCTTAGACCCTGTGGACCCCTTTGGCAATCTGGGGAAGCCTGTGAACCCCTTTGCAGAATCATGTCTTTAAATGTGAAAAATTAAATACATAGAATTTCAAAGGAAGCCAGTTATATTGAAATGCAATTGTAAAAATATATTTTTTAAAAAGTTCGTGGACCCTTTGAGATCCATCCATGGACCCCAGGTTAAGGTCCCTTTGTAATGGAAGTAGTGATGATGTAATATGGGATATTTTAAATAAACTAAGAGAACTTTAGAAAGAAATTCTACAAACTTATGACGGAGACTGGGGTCAGTAGACCTTTTGCTATTGAGAACTCAGAGATCTGCTCCATATCAACCAAGTTGATTTAAATGTTGAGAAAATAAGTGCAGTCCTGATTCCCACTGTGGCTTAGGTCCTTATTGGTACAATTCTGAAGATGAACCTTGTTGCTCTAGCCTGGTGCCTGGTCCCTACAGACATAACTGCTGAGACTATCACACAACATTGACCTTGCTTGGGCAGATCAAAAGAATGGTAGAGCCAGCTCTGGCTGATTATGTGGACCAACTCTATCTATGCTGTTCTTAGCCCAACATCACTATGCTGATTCAATAACTCAGAGCAAATTTTGTTTTTTAATAATGCTGGTTACAAGGAAATGTGGGCCTCATATTGTATACATCCTGAAGCCCCAGTTAGTTTCTGTTTCCCCAGGAGTGCTGGGAAGGTGGGCACTGAAAAACAATTATATTTGGGTAGGCTAAGTCATTGATGTTTCTGCCACTCCCTCTGAATGGTTTTGCACATTTATTTAACACTTATATAGTTCTGTACCTGATCTGATTGGGCCTTTGCCTTCTGTGGCTGAAAAAAACAACAATCTGACAACTCCAAACTAACAAAAATTCAATGAGGGCTTTGGGTCTCTTGGAAAATACCTGAAGAGGCTCATAAACTCCACTGTGGAGTCCATTCTGATATTTTTTTAAAGTCTTTTTTTTCCTGCTTTTTGGAGGGGGAAGGCAGGGAAATTGGGGTTAAGTGACTTGCCTAAGGTCACATGGCTAGTAAGGGTTAAGTGTCTGAGGCTGGATTTGAACTCAGGTCCTCCTGACTCCAGGGCTGGTGCTTTGTTCACTGCACTACCTAGCCACCCCCATAGGCACACTTAAAAAAAAGTGCTTAAAGCTTGGAATGTTGACAAATTTACCAGAATAATGATGTGGGATCTGTCTTTGGATTCAGAAGACATGACCAATATGGGTAGAGAGGCTGGTCAGAATCATCGTCTTCTACAGTCCAAGACAACATTAATTTGACTGCTGTCTAGTTAAAACCTAGCTGGTTACCAGCTACAGATGAGGACAGGACAATTGTTTTAAGAGGAAAGAGCCCGGTTTTTGTAAAATGATGCTGGAAAGTTTTAGAGTGGTAAAATTTAAAATGTTAGACCAACCAATTATTCTATATGAAGTCAACACCGTGAAGAAGCTCTTACATCAGAGCATGCAGACATAGCTCCACTTAGATCCCAATAACACAGTTCTTGGCTATCGAGTGAAGACATGAAATTATCAGAATGCCTGTATGCCAGGAGGGACATCATGACCTCATGGGTAGAAAGTCAGCCTTGGGGTCAGCGAGACTGGGGTTCAAGTCTTGCCTTTCTGGTACACAATTGTTACACAGATCCACTTCTCCCAGCCATGGAGGCCAGGTAACTTTGTTAAATAGATTACTCTTAGCCGATGCTGATCATTTCATGCAACTTCTAAGTCCTATTCACCATTTCTGATCCTGTGTCAATGTGCGCTTTCTCAGATTGAACCCAAGCACTATGTGAATCTTCATTTGCTAATTTCTTGTGGAAACTCACCTGCACCTGTTTGCAATCATCTTGTGATAAAATGAAGTGTCTTAAATGGAAAAATACTCTTTGTTGAGAACAATGAAAGAGGAAATGTTCCTTTTCCTGTTATGGGAGCAGACAGTGTAGTTATGATGATTATTTTTGTTAACCAATGCCTTTGAACAGGAAGATATTCTCCTCCAGCTCCTCTTTATGACCTTGTCTTTAAATGCATCATGCATAAAATTAAAGCTGTACTGAATCACCCCAAACTGCCTCCTTTGTGACATGTCTCTGCTGTCCCATAAATAAACGTGGGGAGAGATTGGGGAGAGAGTTGTTAGAAGAGATGTCTGGCTGTCCTGTGATGAGACTATTGTGGAAGCCCTGATGTGAGGGTACCACTAGCCCTGCTGATTGGAATGGACCTGACCACTGCCTCCATTACATCCTGCTTTGGGAATGAGCTCCCCTAGTCAAAGAGATCCAGAAAAACAAACACACAAACAAGCTGCCCCTTCCAGCTGAATATATTTATGACCTAAGTAGGGCAGGATAAGCCATGATTCAGACCTTCCTGTGACAGGATGAGTTTAATGACATTCTTACCCACCTCTGTCCCTTCTTCCACAAACTTTCACAAGGTCAGAATGGAGGTCTAGACTGTCTCTCTTATAGGGCACTGCCTTCTGGCCATGAACAGTGGTAATGTGGTAATGAAAACGTCATTCTTGTGTTTCTAGTGTTATGATCATTAAACCTATCTCTGCAAGCCGTGGAGCGATCATGGGATTGTAGACCTAGGGCTGAAAGGGAGGAAGGAAAAAAAGCATTTATTAAGTACCTACTGTATGCCGTGCAATGTATTGAGTGCTTTACAAATATTATCTCATTTGCACCAGAGGTCAGAGGCCAGCTTGTCCAGGCTCCATGTTTTACATATGAGGAAACTGAGGCCCAGAGGAGTCTGGGGTCACACAGCTAGTAAGTAGCTTAACTGGGATTCAAACCTAGGTCCTCGACTTCAAATCGAGAGCTGTTTCCATTGAACCAGAGATCCCAACCCCTGATTCTACAAATGTGGTCGTGGAAGACAAAGACCACACAAGATTAGGCAAAATTGGTATTTGCAAGTGGGTCCTTTTACTTCAAATTCAGGATTTGGATTATTATACCGTCTCATGGTTCCTCATCCTTTCAATGAGGAAAGAAAATGCCCCAAGTCATTCAGGTAGTAAGTGGCACAGCCCAAGTTAGACCCCAGATCTCCCACCTCCAAATCCAGTAGCCTTTCAGGTTGCACACTTTGACATCTTCAAAAGCTCCTAGGATGGAAGATCTAAATAAAACATGGGCACAGAGTGGGCAGGATTCCTCTAGTAGCTGAACATACCCTGCCTGAGAGGCTTTGCACTAGCACATGGGATGGGAGCTGGAGTGGAATGGGGAGGCTCTGGATCAGTTAGTTCCTTCAGAGTTCTGCTCATGAGAACTCAATAACCAGAAAACCCCAGCTATCTTGGGTAGGATGGACTTCAAAGAGTGCAATGAGAGGGTGCTCAGCACACTGTTTTATATTAAAAGGCTCTTTTCCTTGAAGTCAACTTTAAAAAGAAAGTCTCTTCCATTCTGTGGCTACTGTGGGAGGTTTATGAGGAAGGTAGATCATTATTGACCACAATAGACATATGGCATGGAGAATAAAGACTGGGGCTTTGGTCAGCCAACAAGCATTTATTAAGTACCTACTGTATGTCAGACACTGAGGGTATAAATACAAAAGTATAAAATAACCCCTACCCTTAAGGAGCTTACTCTATTTGACGATTTATTTTTAAACTAGCTTCCAGAAGCCCTATTTAAGTTTTATTTGGGGAACTAAACCATCCTTGGGAGACAATGGGTTCCCCTTCACTGGATATTCAAGTGAAGCCAGGATGGTCAGGAACATTATAGGGAGATCTCATTCATGTGAAGGTTGGACTAGCGGGCCTTTGAGGCACCATTTCACTCTGAAATCCTGATGGTAGAACAGAAGTACAAAGAAGAGGTGTGGTCCCAAATAAGATATATAAGAAGATTCCTCCTTTGAAGAAATGGGAAGTACGGTGGGGTGGGGGGAGAGAACATGGCATATATTTTGAGACTTCATCAATGTATTAATCAGTTTTGTTGATTTTTTCCCTCTTATTTTTTCTTTTTCTTTTTTTTATTCTTTTGACTTTGTTTTATTATTTCTTTTTTTTTTATTTGCTCATTTACTTTTTATTTACAAGATTCAGTTCCACAATCACTTGAGTTTCAGATTTTCTCCCCTCCCTTCCCCCCCCCCC
>CM053585.1:536729763-536768986 GCA_028646515.1 Pseudochirops corinnae
TCTCTCCTTCTCTGTCTCTGCCTCTCCCTGTCCCTCATCCATCCTGAATCGCTACTTAAGCTAGATGCTGTGGATGAAATCCATGTTAGA
Organism: Pseudochirops corinnae; assembly: GCA_028646515.1. Taxonomy (NCBI): domain Eukaryota; kingdom Metazoa; phylum Chordata; class Mammalia; order Diprotodontia; family Pseudocheiridae; genus Pseudochirops; species Pseudochirops corinnae. Next base: position 536,729,854 of record CM053585.1, read on the forward strand.
GTTGGGCTCAGACCAGATTACGGCTGAGAGCTCTCCTAACTCAGACACGATCCAGGGAGACTCTAATAACTGCAGCTGATCTTTAGGTAAATAACACGCTAGGGTTTGTAATGCTCTTCACATACATGATCTCATTTGAACTTCACAACAATCCTATGAGGTTAGCGACTACAGATACTACCACTATTTGATGGATTAGGAAACTGAGGCAAGCAGAGGGTAGGTGACTTGCCCAGGGTCACACAGGTAGTAAGTGTCTGAGGTCAGATTTGAACTCAGGTCTTCCTGACTCCCTCTATCACTGCATGCTGTCTCCAACCTGATTCTATGATTCTGTGGCCCAAGGAGAACTCAACATCACTTTTTCCTTCTGTATTAACTCTAAGGAAAATGCCCATGGAGACAACAGCTGCTCTTTTTGTTGGTGCCGTGATTAGGCCCTGCTGTGGCTTTGCTGGGCTCCATGATGGACAGACTGTGCCCGGTGCAGGCTCAGAGCTGGGTCTCCCAGGCCTTTTGGCTGGTGCCGAGGAGCAGAGCACGTGTGTGAGCACGGGGCCACGGGCGCCAGGCCGGAGATCTCAGAGAAGGCCAAAAAGAAATAAAAATAGAAAGCAGGCGCTAAATGCAGCCTTTGTGTCAACATCTCTGGGCAGTGGACACCCGCGGTCAGTCAGTGCCCTGACACTGCTAAGGGTCAGAAAGGCACAGGGACACACAGGGGGTCGGATGTTTGACAGAACCGCTGGCTGAGTGCCTGTGGGGATACACCATTGAGCTAAAACTTCTGTCTTCTCTTTTATGAGGGGAGAGCAGGAGCCAGGGGAGCCCATGCACCAAGACTGTGGGCTCTGCAGTGCCGCTGACCCCTAGCGACTGGCCTTCCCGGCCCATGTTGTCATCTGGCACCATGGAGAACCGGAAGGGTCGCCGAGTACAACGCCTCCTCTTCACAGATGAAGCAATTGAGACCCACAGAGAAGCTCAATGATGTTCACAAGGTTGTGTAAAGCTGGGTCTTCTGATGCCCAACTCAATACTCCTTCCACCATATTGTGACGCCCCCCCGACAGAATCGGAGCTAGAAGGGACGTTGGAGCGCAAGGAGACCTTTACTTTATAGAGGAGTGAGCTAAGGCTAACACTGGAGAAATGAGTCATTCAAGATCACAAGGCTAAGAGTGACAGAGGCAGGATTTGAACCCTTGTCCTCAGACTCTAGGACAGCCAGAGGGCGCCAAAGTACAGACAGCACCTGGGCCTGGAGCCAGGAAGACTCATCGTCCAGAGTTCAAATCCTACCTCAGACAGTTACTAGTTGGGTGACCCTGGGCAAGTCACTTAACCCTGTTTGCCTCAGTTTCCTCCTCTGTAAAATGAGCTGCAGGAGAAAACGGCCAACCACTCCAGCATCTTTGCCAAGAAAACCCCAAATGGGGTCACAGAGAATTGGACAGGACTGAGCAACAACAACTACAATCTCCAAATCTGGTCCCCTTCCTGTGGCATCCGGCCGTCACCCAGTCACGGCCGTGACCCCGTGTCTACACATGACCTCAGCAGACCCCTGCCTACTCCGAACTTTGGGTCAGACACTTACTGCCTCGGCTGTTCATAGCTCAAGACTTGTTCACGAGGAGTGGGCTGACGGAGCTACAATCAGCCAGAAGCTCTGGTGGTGGTGGCTGTTTAGAGGGAACATGGAGAGCTTGTGCTGGTGAGGAGGGAAGGACGAGAACAGAGAAGTCCTCGCCATCCCCATCAAGCTCAGCAGAAAGCCCAGATGTTTTTTAATACTGTAGACATTTTTTGGTGTGTTGAGACCTGAATTCTTGATGGTTTATTTGGAAAATTTCAAATATACAATTAAAACTGAGAATCAGTGAACAAAACTGAGAATTCCTGGCTTCACACAGGGGTCCTCTGGGTCTGGGATGCACTCCCTCCCTTCACTCACAAGAATTCTCAGCTTCCTTCAAAGCACAGCTCGAGACCTGTCTGGCTCCTCCTGCTTGTTGACATTCCCTCAGTCTCAAAATCACTTGGAATAACTTTGTCCATATGTAGGAGTCTGTTATCAGCTCCACTGTTGGGACTCCTGTTCAGAGCCCTTTGATGGCCCCAAACCAAGAGTCTCAAATCCAGCTCCTCCCCTGCCTCACTGTCAGGCTCCCTCCCTCAGGTGGCAAACTGCTTTTCTGGCACTGCCAGCATCGAAAATGATATCTTTTGTTTATGTATCTGCCAGCTGAGGGAATGCCTGCTGTCTAGCTAGAGCTCCTGGGATGTAAGAGCCTGACCAGGTTGGCAAACTGGAGAAGATGCCAATATGTGGGGGAGGGTACGAGGAAAGAAGTCTGGGTTTGTAGTCAAAAGGACATGGGCTCAAACCCCAACTCAGTCACTTCTTGTGTGTGTGACACCTGGGACAGGTCATTTATTCTGTGCAGAACTCAGTTTCCCCTTCTGTTAAATAAAGGAGTTGGACAAGATGGCATATGAACTACATTCCAGCGCCAGTCCTACTTCAAAGGCGATTACATAGGACTTTCATAGAATTATTTTCTTTTTGAAAGAAAGACCAGGGCAAATGATTTCTTGTCTTCCCTCTACCCCCCTTGCAGTGGTAAAAGTAAGGAACAGATCAACCAACAAACATTTATTGAGGACCTACTATGTGCCACTTGCAAGAAATTCTAGGTAAGAGAATCCAATCTAACGAGCATTTATGAAGGGCCTACTATGGACCAGACCCTGTGTGAGCTGCTCAGAATCCTGGGTAATAGAATATCATGTAGTAAGCACTGATGAGACATCTACTATCCATGTGCTATGTTACAAACTGGGGTGGGGGGGGTGTCTAGGTAATAGAATCCAATCTAACAAGCATTTACAAAGTGCCTACTGTAGACCAGACACTGTGCTAGGGATATGAGACAGGGTCCCTGCCTCTGAAACCTACTAACGACTGGCCTCCGGACCCCAGCTTCCTTAGAGACGAGGAGGAAGCCCTACCTGTCATCCACGCTTCACTGGTCCCCTGTGGGGATCAGATGAGATCCCAGGGGTGATGGGCACTGGCTCCCCAGGGCATGCCTCACAAGGAGCTTGTAAGCCAGCCACAGGAGGGGCCCCGTTTATCTCCCGTCTCCTGCTCCCCACCTCTAATTGGGCAGGCTTTGGTCTGAGGTCATGGAACTGAGGGTTTTTTTCTTTTTCTTGTTGTTACTGTCTCGTGGAGTTTTAAAAACCAAACTTCGTAGCAGAGCCACACGTCCTTGGCCAGTCTTTCCTCAGCACCCCCCTCCCTCCCGTTGTTTCTGCCCCAAGTGAAAGCGTGGGTCACTTTATTTTCCTTCTTCTTGTCTTTATAGCACCGGCACCTACCACATTGCCGGGCACACAGTAGGAGCTTCACCAATGTTTACCGACTGAATAATCTCCTAAGAAATGCTCTCTGTATAAGCCATAACAATCAGAATCTGCTGAATTCCCCTTTGGACCTTGATCAGTCCCAAGGCAAATCATCTAGTGAGGGAGAGAAGGTGTGGCACCGTGGGAGAGTCAGGGGGCTTTCGGATGAACCCCTTCTCTGTCACTTATTAACTTTATGGCTGTGGGGGGGAGAGTTTCTTTTCCTCTGCTGTAAAGGGGGGAGGGGCCTAGCCGGAGGCTCTTGTGGCTGGAAGTCTTCTGACCTTGTAAACCAGGACAGGTCACAAGCAGGAAGGGGGAGTGGGGCAGCATCCCAGGAATGTGATGCGGGGAGGGGGGGGAAGAGAGAGACAGAGACAGACAGACGGAGACAGAGAGAGACAGACAGAGAGAGACAGAGATAGAGACAGAGACAGAGAGACAAAGAGAGAGACAGAGAGAGAGGGAAACAGAGAGAGAGACAGAGAGAGACAGAGACAGAGAGAGACAGAGACAGAGACAGAGACAGAGAGACAGAGACAGACAGAGACAGAGAGAGACAGACAGATAGAGAGAGAGACAAAGAAAGAGAGACAGAGAGAGAGACAGAGAGAGAGGGAGACAGAGAGAGAGACAGAAAGAGAGAGAGACAGACAGAGAGACAGAGGGGGGGAGGAGCCAAGCAGTCATACACACCTGATTCTTACAAAGTGCTTCCAGTCCCCAAAGGTGCACCCCCTCCCTATACAAACCAAGGGGGCTGGCTGCCAAGGGAGGAGACTGAACAGCCCAGCCCACCCCCCCATAAAGGCCATTGTTGAACTGTGAGCCTGACTGGTGAGGGTGGAAAAGTAATGTCATGGCTGCCCCCAAATCAATACAAATCACAGTTTTCACTGTCTTTAATGTTAAAAATGTCTTTATGGAAATGCTGGTTATTTTAGAGAAATGAAGGGGAGCCAAGGTTGCTGAAATAGAACCCGTCCCCCACTGGAAGAATGGCTGAGAGCAGGACAAAGAAATGTTGCTTCTTAGCTCTCTGCTCGTGACCATTTTTTTTTTTTTTGCCTCTTTCTTTGGTTTTAGCCAGTAGTTTATAAGCTGAAGGAACTCCCTCTACGAATGCTCTGTGATTTATAGATTCCCCAGGGGCAATGAGGGGTTAAGTGACTTGCCCAGAGTCACACACTTGACAAATATCAGAGGTGGGATTCAAAGCCACAGAAACAGCTTCCTGACCACAGTGTACCAAGCACTTGGCCTAAATCAGCCAACCTTGTATGGCTGGGTTACATTGTTTTCATGCTCCTATGTCTTATCTGAGGGCAGAAATCCATTCCTCCTTACCCAAAGAGATGCCTTGCATGGACAGGCCCAGGGTAAATATTTGCTTATTGATGTTGAGGTCCTTGGGAGTTTTCATAGTTACTGGGTGAACCTGTAGTTAAAAATAGTCACCATTCCTTCTTAAGCCTCTCATGAATGCTCTCAAATGGAGTCATCAGGTAAGCCTCACTGTGGCCATCAGGTGCTGAGCAGGGTCAGCAAGAACCAGAAAACACATGGGAAGAGTGTGGACAAAACCATGAGTGAGATCAATACCCCTCTGATGGGCTTCTGTGCATGTCAGGTACTCAATAAACTTCTGTGGCTCCCTACTGATCCTGGCGTCAATACAGATGCTTCCTGGCATTTAAAAGCCTGCAGAATCTGGCTCCAAATTACCTTCCCAGCCTCATTACATGTAACTCCCTTTGGTGCACTCTTGGATCTTAATAAATGAGTCTTCTGGATGGTGCCCACCCATGACACTCTCCTCTCCCATCTCTCTCTCTCTCTCTCTCTCTCTCTTCCTCTCTCTCTCTCTCTTTCCCTCTCTCTCTGGCTTTCTGGCTCTGTCTCCCTCTCTCTCTCTCTGTCTCTGTATCTCTGTCTCTCTCTCTGTCTCTGTCTCTCTCTCTGTCTCTCTCTCTCTCTCTGTCTCTGTCTCCGTCTCTCTCTCTCTTTCTCTCTCGGACACTTCCTGGCACAGAGTAAATGTTTAACAAATGCTTGTGGCCCCTGAGCAGCTGGGAGTTCTCAGACACCATAGACTCTCGACCAATTTGGGAGTGTTTTGTCCCAAGCAGAAAGAACTCCGACCCACTGAGGGGAAAGCAAGTCTTTGCCTATGCATTAGGGGAAAGGTAGAAAGGAGAGCTTGAACTTTGGGGATGTACCTGAGCTCTACGTCTGTAGGAACATGGGCTCATGACTCCCCTAATTCCTCATGAGGAAGGACCGTTGCTCTCTATTCACCTTAGAGCTGCCTCTTGCTCTCCCCATCTCTCTGTCCTTGGGATGAGTCATGGGATACAGTGCAGTCTGTGGGGAAGGACACTGTCTCTGGCCTCAGAGGACCTAGACTCAGACTGCCACTGGCTATGAGGAACAAACAATTTCAGCACCAGAATGATCCATGCTGTTCTTTGTCCTACACACACCCAGCTCATGCCTCCAGCCTGGCTGCTGCCGTGGGCAGCAACAGTGACAGGAATGACGATGCCTCCTTAATAGGGCCCAGCAAGTTCTGGGGAGCACCAGTCTTCCCTGGCCAACCCCTTCTCCCATCCCACCACCAAAGGTGGGCATTTAGCACATCATAAACTGACAGGATTTTGCTGAGAAAACTGTCCAAGGCAAACCTAGGCTGTTTTTGATTCTCAATGAAGGACATTTGTAATGGCTTGGAGACCTCCATGGGGCAGGACCCACCCTCTATGGAAGCTGACCCTCCAATTTCTGGATAGTTCCAAGGACATCACCAGTTCCTGAGGTTCCCTATTCTTCTCAACGACTCGGGATCTAGCAGAGAAATGGACTGGGAGTCAGACAGCCTGGGTTTGAGTCCTTACTTAGAAACTTTCTAGTCTTCAATATGCCTGCCATTCTCCGGGCCTCAGTTTCCTCACGTGTATAAGGAGAGGCTTGGACCATGAGGTCCGTCTCTGCTCTCAAGCCTGGGGTCCTCCATTCATGGCTCGGAAATTCATTTGAGAGCTTCAGCATAGCTCTGTCTGGACATCAAGAAAAGCAGTGAAGAATGCTCCCAGATGCAAAAGGAGGTAATCTGGCAGGGACCCTCCCCAGGAGACAAACCTCGTTCTCAGCTCTGTCGTGTCTGGTTTTGTTTTTGTTTTAATTAAATCTACTGCCACCAGGGGGCATGACCATGCAGGGTGTTGTGCCAGGTGCTCCATCCCTAGGTTCAGGCAGGACACCTTGTACAGTAATCCTGAATGAGGAATTTTCTATACATGGATCTGCAAGGTAACAACCCCATATCTAGGCCAAAAGAAAATGTGATGTCTTTGAGGCCAATTAGGTACTTCCAAATTCTGATGAGCTGAAGCAAAAATCGAACCTGTATTTCCTGCACCCCTACTATGTGCCAGGTTAAAAGTTAACCTGTTCAACAAAACACTCAGGACCTGCTATGTGTAAAGCACTGGAGATATGAAGGTAACTGCCCTCAAGGAGCTTACCTTTGGCTGGAGTCAGGAGTGGGGAGAAGCCATCTTACTGCCACAGAGGAAAGGGGAGAACCCCCAGCCTTGATTTCCCAGTCATGATGAAAGGCTAGGGCAGAGGTACAGCTTCTCCTGTTGGTTCTGGAGGGCCCTTGGCCTCCTTAACCTTGACCTTGGTACCACCATGGACATCCTTCCTAGGTCTAGAGCTTTCTGTGGTTACTGGCACAGCAGTGCCTCTGAGAGGCAACTGTGTTGGGCCGCACTGAGGAGTGTACTGTATATTGCACAGTATTCAATCAGTAGTCAAATCCCGACCCCCCCCCCCCAACCTTCTCTGGTCTTCTCTTTTCCTTCTTGGAAGTTCTGATGCCCCAATCAAATCACTGAGGAGAGAAGGAGAGGCAAGACTGAGACATAGAAGGGGCCAGGCTGTGCCTTGGGGCACCAAGGGTTAGAACCTCTCATGGGATACTAGACTCCTAGACCGTGAGACCTTAGAACTCAAACCTCCTGATTTTACAGATGAGGAGACTGGGAAGTGTCATGTGTAAGGTCACTCATAGGACCCAAGACCCAAAACTGGACCCTCCTTCCACCTCCTGATTCATGAGGAAACTGGCCCCAAGAAGCTAATGACTCAATCAAGGTCTCTAGAGTCAGAACACTTGGCTTAAAATCCTACCTCTGACACTTATCTTTTTTTCTTTTTTGCTTTTTGGAGGAGAGAAGGTAGGGCAATTGAGGTTAAGTGACTTGCCTAAGGTCACACGGCTAGTTTTTGTGTTACGTGTCAGAGGCTGGATTTGAACTCAGGTCCTCTTGACTCTAGGGCCGCTGCTCTACTCGCTGAGCCACCTAGCCGCCCCAACACTGATCTTTATATTCACAGGAAAGTCACTTCAGCTTGCCCCGGGCTCAGTCTCATCTGAAAATGAGAGGCTGGCTGGCCGGCTTCTGAGCTCCTTTCATCTTGATACCTACAACCCTATGATGAACCAGTTTACCCCAGCCTTGGCTTCCTCATCTGTAATATAAAGATGACAATAACGCCGACCTCATAATGTCACTATGAACTGCAAATGAGATAATGTAAGTGAGGTGCACAAAGGTGAAGTCAAGAAGCTTTTCTCAAGTACCTACGAGATGCCAGGTGCTGTGATGAGCACTGGACCCAGGGCTGGCACTGTCTGAGGGTGGGCTCTCATATACAGTTGGCATTTACGTAACGAAAGATTAACTCCTTGAGGGCAGGGCATATTTTCATTTTTGTCTTCACATCCCCAACACCTAAGTAGCAGGACCTTAATAAGTGATTGTTGAAATGAGCTGAGAAGCTGAGGGGAACCGAAGTTAAGCGATCAGTCCAAGGATGTGCATCAGACTAGGAGGAGAAAGCAGTGAGCGGGGTGCAGAGGCGGCCCTGAAGGCTCATCCCCTAACACCAGGCTGCTTTTTCCCCATCTCCGCTTACACACTATGTGCCAAAGTACAGAAGGCAAGGGCCGGGCTGTACTTTACATGTATAAAGTTTACTGACTCTCCCAACGCTATCATTTTATTACGAGGCTTATCTCGGAGGGACCAGGGGCTGGTCACTGGGGGAGGTTGGCCCCAAACCCTTCTGCCAAGGATATTCAGGATAAACCTTCATGCACTGAATATCCAGGGGTTGGAGGCCTTTCTTGTGTAATTCATTGCCTCTGGTGATTAGGAACTAGCGAGAATGAGGAAAGATATACAATGCCTTAAGGAGAGTTAGCAAAGGTCGTGCTATCCGCCACCTCTGTAACTTTGCACAAATAGTCTCCCATGCCTGGAATACATCCCCTCCATATTTCCACTCCAGATTCATTCAAGAGATGCCTCCTATGGGAAGCCTTTCGTAATCTCTCTATTTATTAGGGCTCACTCCATATTCAAACTTATCTGGGTAAATTATATATCCTCCCCCCTCCCCCAAGGGGAACACAAGCTCCCTGAAAGGAGGACCATTCTCATTTTTCATCTCTGTATCCCTAGTGCTGGGCACTGAAGAGTTATGGTAAAACCTCGTTGAATTAAACTGATTCCTCACTTCTGGACACAAGAGAAGACTGAACTCTGATGTCCACCCACCCATTTATCCACCATCATACATACACACATATATGTACACATGCATGTCTAAATATGTACCCTTATACTTCTAAGACCCATCCTGCTCTACAATGATCCTGAAGAAGCCCACCTATAGAAAGAAAACTTGGACACCAGGAGCAGATCTCACAACTCACAACAGTGACATGAGATCTGGTGATGCTGAGTCGAGATGGTGCTTGCCTTGGAGCTAGTGAGACCAGCATTCCAATCCTACCTTGGACAATTACTAGTTGTATGGCAATTGGTCAGCCAACATATATATATATCTCAACATTCTGTTTCTTCATCTGCCAGATAATAACACGGTACCCTTAGGACCTGCCTCACTGATGAGATAAAGAATGTAAAGTGGTCTGCACTCCGTACATCACTTCCAGCTCTGCAAAGAGCTTACATACACTATTTCGGAATCTTATCGCAATCCTAGTACTTGTGGGGGCTCAATCAGTGTGGATTTTTTCAGCCCATCAGAATCTGGAAGCACATTCTTGCCATGGGCCCTGATGGAGCCAAGCACAGCAGATTTTCTTTTCACCTAGATATATGGTTGTTGCCTTACTGACTCCGGAGAGATGAAGTGATTTACCCAAGGTGACGGAGGCAGTAAACGTCAGGATCTAGCATATAGATCCCCTGAACTCCAAATTCATCACTCTTTTCTCTCTTCTCCCTTTAAGATCGGCTGGGCCTTCTGGTCAACCCTCTTCACGCTGAAACTAACACCTTGACCTTGAACTTGCAGCAACTTGTTCTTAACTCTGACTTTCAAACACGTTCCACCAAAGGATTAAAACCTCATAGACTCACTCTAAGTAATTCCTCCCTTTCCCCTCACCACAGGCCCCAAAGCTCTCATCCCTCTCGCTTTACACAAGGACCCTCCCTCCTTCCCTTCTCAATGCCAACCTTTCTCCCACTTTTAAATAGGAACCAGACAAAAGATGAACAGAAGCTTGCCTTGTCATTACGCTGATTAGCCAGCAACATGGAAAAACCTGCTGTCCTCCAGCGTCACTGTCAAAGAAAACAGCCCTCTTGAGACCTGGCTTCTGGGCTGCCCCAGGAAGAAGCCAGAGAAAGAATCTGCCGCCCCCATTACAGCCCCAGTGCTATGATTAGCCCCTTTCTCTGCAAGAAGTCGACCAAGAAAGGGGGGAAAAATCAGAAGACTAATTGCAAGAGCCCACTGAGCTCACTTAAATAATTATTAACCCCCATCTCAGGTTTAATTACCTAGAACACGCCAGAAGCCAGAAGTTTCTCTTCTCAGAGCGCAGGGAGAGAGACCACATGGGGACAAGCATTGAGGTTTTGGCCTCCTCCCTCTCACTGTGGGGTCTTCAGAAGCTCAGGGAATTTTCTTTTTAAAAACCAAAACCAGGAGGCACCCCACCATCTCCTAGTTCCACTTCTTCTCCTCTACCACCTGAAGAGAGCCTTCAGCCAGAAATCTAGTTAGCAGCAAATTCCCCCCAAGTCTTTTTTTTGGGGGGGGGGGCTGGAGTTAAATAATTGAATACTAAAGGGCATGGGGGGAAGCAGGGGAGACCACAGGCTGACGGGAGAATTCTACCATATCTGAGTGGCCTTGTCCTGGAGAAGGCTCAGAGAGATTCTGCCCCAGGCAGGCTGATCTCCTTGGGGGAGAGCCTCTACCAAGGCCAGTGACAATCACCCGGCCCAGGAAGCCTTTTATCGTGGCTAAGCAGGTTTTGTTCCCGGTTTGATGAAACAGAACACCAGCCAAGAAGGAGGAGGATGTCACTACAATGGACCATGAGGTTTCTGCAAGAGACTCCACAGCAGGACAGTGTCTTACCTCGAAAGAAAAAAGCGTAGCCTAAATTTGTGTCTAGCGCTCCCCTCGACCCCCAACCCCAGGACTCAGGACAATTCCTCATCTGTGTGTGACAGTAGGTTAGAACAGGGCTGCCCTCGTTCTGGAGAAATTAGAGACAGACTATGTGAAAAGCAACACCCCCCCCCCCCCACACACACACACATACAATTATTGCATCAGCTTGGGGTTGTCTTACCTATGACACAGACACGCTGGGCAACCTTGGGTAAGTCACGCTCTCGGAGTCTTAAGAAACTAAGACTCCAAAGTTTGCCTCCGTAGAGGGGTTTTTCTATTCTGGGAGTTCCTTGCGCCAGTGATGTCCCAGCTCCAGCCCCTCACCCTGAATGCTGCCCCGCTCCCCTGGCCTCCTGCTGAACACTCTCTGTCTCAGTATTTCCAAAAGGCCAGCTCCAAGCAAGGAATGCTAACCATGGCAAGTGAACTTTGAAGGCCTTGCTTGGTCCGGCCAGAAATGCCACCAGGTCAGGTTAACATTTCCCTCTCCCTGATTTCAGGTCTCAGAGCCCGCAGCCTCAGCTGTCTGACCATGGCATGGCCTTCAGAATCTGCGGGGCCGCAGAGACTCCAAACATCCCTTCAAAGGGCAAGAGGGCTCCCCAGCTGGCCCCAGAGAGCTCCACAAAGTATGTACCACTTAAAATATGTCAGAATTGAACAGCAGCTGAGAAAACAAGCCTCCTTTTAAGTGGTTCACATATTTTCTTCAGTAATGACTTAAGGAGTCAGCACTGTGAAAACACCCCCAGGACTCCAGCTTCCACCCAGGCCATTCTCGGGGTACACCACAGGGAACACCATCACTCTTGCCCTTGAGTTTAGGGATTCTTCATATCTTTGTGTCATTAATGGACTCCACCCCCCAAAAGACTTGGGGGAAGTTTGCTGCTGACGAGGTTTCTTGCTGAAGGCTCTCTTCAGGTGGTGAGGAGAGGGAGATCGTGCGGTACCTCTGGGTTTGGGTTTTTAAAAAGAAAATCCCCTGAGTTTACAAAGACCCCACAGAGAGAGGGAGAAGGCTGCTATTATCACCCTCGTTATAAACTGAAAAAATCAGAGGTTCAGCAAGGGTGAGCGCTAGAGGGTGTAGGATTAGCAAGTTTTGGTGGCAGGATTTGAATTTAGGTCTTCTTGACTCTTTAGCTGCAAATATTTATTCATTTTAATAATCATAATTAATTAATAATAGCTATCATTCTTATTTTTACAGAGCAGGAGCTGAGGTGCAAGGAGGTTACATGATTTAAGACCCCAAACGCAGCTTGAAAATGCCAGAGCTAAGATCTGGATCCAGATCCTCCCGGCTCCAAGTTCAACCCTCCTGGCACAAGGGGAGATGGCGAAGGGCAAGCTGAGGAGTTTCGGCCTTGGGACAGCAGCCGGATGGGAAGTCCCTGCTATGAAGAGAGCTGAGCATTGGAAATACTTCAGACGGAGACAGGAGAGAGGCCAGGAGGCCACGCCCACTGTCCAGGTTAGGAGGGGGCTGCACCTGGGAGGCAGTGATGGGAGAGAAACTCAGAGGACCCCAAGTCTACGAACATCTCTGCATAAATGATCGGGGGAGAGGAGGGAATTGGCCACAAGTTTCCTAGGAATTATTCTCTCTACCATTTAAAATGCTTTCGAAAGCCCAGGGCCAGAAGGTTTTAAGGAGACGCACATTCATCATCCTCTTCACCAAATGCATATTATGGGCAGCACACGTGTCTGGGCTCTCTGCTCAGGCCATCTTATGCATTTGCACACACACACACACACACACACTCCCCTCCTCAGACAAGTCTCTGGGACTCAGTTTCCTTCTCTGTAAATGAGAGGGTCGGACCAGACGGCCTCTAACCCCCTTCCCGGCTCAGAATCTAGGATTCTGTGGTCTGGCACTCCCTCCCTTGCCCACATTACAATGCCAGTGCCCCCAGGCCACGCCATAATGACCTTTCCTAAGTAACAGCCGGCTTTCCTGCCAAGTCCCGGGCAACAGGAGCAGAATAGAAAGTAATCGCCCAGCTCCGGCCCAGAGCTGGACGCCCATCTCTTATTGTGCCCACATCTCCTCCCACCTCACAGCAGCAAGAAAAGAAACACATTCAATACAGTTGAGAATGGTTCTTTGGAAGGCTGAGTGACAGGCCCAGCCACACCTCTCTTCATCACAGACCACGGAAATGTGCGGCCCAGAAGGGCCTGTTTTTCAGGAAGATGGCTGGATGGGGGAGTGCTCACTGCTGGGTGGGGGGAGGAGAAAAATCAGGAAAGAAAAGAGAGGGCGAAAGTTTTCCAAACGGACTTGAAGTCAGGGAGCAAACACGAAGCGTCCTATGAACACAGATCCATTTTAAGGTGTCTCAGGGTCCCCTCACAATGTCCAAAGACCCACGTGAGTGACAGCGCTGGAGAGTTTCCCAGGGCACCAGTCGCCATGCAAATGAGCCCTGCTGCTGCCGAGGGGGAGCAGGACCTGACTCCATTAAGCTTCTTTCCAAGAAACTTTCCCCATTTGCAACAACAAACACAGAACCGAGAGGACCCGACAAAGCCCTCGGTGCACTCGCTTTTTCAGAATGCCTTTCACAGACAGACAAGCCTTCTATACCAAACCAAGGCCACTACATGCTGCAGTGGTGGGAAAAATCCCAGAGACTGGCCCCCCATCCCTGATGTCTCATTGACCCTGGGAAGCCCACCTCTCTATGAATTATGCATCCTTTGACTGCACTAGGGGGACAAAATTCACACTAGCAGGTACTGATGGCAAACAAAAGTTCTGCCATATGGTAACTTAGCGCTGAAACGACACTCAGCAGGCCTCCCAATGATCTCTCTGGGTTTTCTGAATGGTGATCAGTCACTTCAGGAATATACAGACACAGCTAAAGGGCCCCAGACCTCTTCCTCACATTGAGAGTTTCCTATTCTGCTATCGCTAATACTGATAAGCCAAGCGTGCTCTTCCACAGGACTTGCACATCCTGACTTTGTTCCATCTGCTACTGTCACCCTCATTTTAAATATGACCAAACCAAGGCAGATGCAGGTTAAGTGACTCGCCTGTCTGAGGTCACATTCGAACTCAGGGCTTCCAGACTCCAAGCACAGCCCTCTATACACTCTGCCACCTTCCATCAGATCACCTGCCTCTCCATAACTTCCACATCCCAGCAGCTCCGCATGCTGCCCTTTGGGGCCAAGCAGGACAGATTGAGTCCCTATTCCTTCAGAAGCTCAAACCCAATTCTTCAGTGATCCTGAGTCTTCTCCACTCCAGACTAAATGCCCATAAGTCCTGGCATCTACAGGCCTTTCAATGCCCAGCTCAGAACACAGCCTGCCAGCCTTGATCTCACTGGCAATGAGTATGTGGGTGGGATCGTTATCTCCTTCGTCTTCAGCACTTTGCCTCTGCAAATGCATGCTAAGGCTGCACCCACTTTCCTGGCTCCCCTATCACACTGCTGACTCAAACTCAGCTCAGAGTCCATTAAAGTCCCAGATCCTTTTCAGAAGAACTGCTGTCTCGCCAATCTTCCCCCATCTCGTACTTATGGATTTGATTTTTTTAATGTTTAATAGCCTACATTTATCTCTCTCAATCATAGTGTTACCCTTGGTCCAACATGCTAGTCTGTTGAGAGCCACGGAATCCAGTCTGGGGAAAGAAAACTAGTCAAGGATATTTTAGCAACATTAAATATCACCTGTCACAAAAGTATGTTTTTTGGTCAACCAAAGAAGGACATAAACCTATTGGCCAATCAAGCCTCTCAGCTTCAATGACAACGCCATGCTCAGGCCTTGTCAGTGCAGCTAATGCCATTGGGGTCGTCAGAGAGTCATTAGGAGATCATAGTACGATAGCCTGTGTCATGGAAAGAAAACAGCAGTTGGGTTCCTCCCCTCAAGAAGCTTGTGATCTCTCCTAGCTCAACCCACCCAGACTGACACCATTATTAGACTTTCAATTCAACTGACTTAAGGAGATCTGAAAATGAAAATTCAGCATGGTTCTCCCCATCTCCTCCTCACCAGAGACACTGAGTGATTCAGATCCTGCTCTTTATTGATGGGAGGCAGCATGCAATGCAAATGGCAGCCATCATCCACCATTAAATGGGCGACTCTGTAACAGGAGACTCTATCCCATTCCCTGAGAAGACAGCTTAAGGGGAGAAATGAAGGGCAGCCCCGAGGAAGACAGGATGAGGAAATGGAAAGATAAGCAGGGCCCGGTGATCTCGCTGCATGTGTCCTACTCTCTAGCAATCACTGTTCCTTTCTCATTCAGGGCAGGCCAACACTCAGCCCCTGTCTCCTTCCGACAGCCCTGCTTCCTCCTTTACTAAGATTAGAATGGGACCATGAGGCCGCAACCACACTGACATCCCCAGGGAGGCTGCTAGCACAGGCTCTTAGATCTGCTTTACTAGGAAAGACAGCTGTTCAAGGGGTCAACAATCTTTTTCAATTATATTCATTAGTTCAGGGGAAAAGTCAGCACCCTGAACTTCAGAGAAAATCCAAACAAAGAAAACACAGAAAATACAAGCAGAGAAATAAAGACCAACAGACAGGGCTTCTAACTGTCTGAGAAAATAATCACCCAGCTCAAGCCCAGCACTGGATGCCCATCTCTTATTGTGCCCACATCTCCTCCCACCTCACAGCAGCAAGAAAAGAAACACATTCAATACTGTTGAGAATGGTTCTTTGGAAGGCTGAGTGACAGGCCCACCCACACCTCTCTTCATCACAGACCACGGAAATGTATGCCAACTGTCTGACCAATATAATAGTTACCCGAAAGAGAAGCACCAACATCTGGGTTTTTCAAAGCTGGGGCACTCTTTGGCCACCCAGAGCCTCATCTGATCAAATCACAACTCTCTCCCAATGAGTGAACCCCAAAGTAAAATGCTCACCTCAGAGTATATATATGCCCTTCTTCAGGTCAGAGGGCATCACAACCCTCACGACTCAGTCTCTAACTAGAAATTAGCAAAAGACATGAAAGCCTCTCTGCGAGCAAGCCTCTCCTAAGCATGCCTCCCTTAATGGGCTCCACCAGGGGCCTATTAATGGGCGGGGAAGATCTTAAATCTCATTAATATTACAGAAGGAAAGAGGAAAAAAGGAAGAAAGGAACCAGCAGAGAAGAAGCCAAAGGGAGTTAAGTGGCATCCAAAGGATGGTCCATTTAGAGCAGTTTGTCAAGCACAGCCTGCCCATTTCACAAATGAGGACAGTGGGGCCCAGAGGTTAAGAGACTTGGCCAAGGTCACACAGGTGATTTGTAGCAGACCGCAGTTTCCTGACTCCAAACCCTAACCCCTGTCCACCACCACCATGCTGCCTTCTCTTCTCCATTCCCTCTGGCCTGCTCCAGCCCAGATGGAAGCCAGTAGGCCTTCATTCCAGTGGCTTCATTATGACCCAGAACAGGCTGTACCACAGAGTCCTTTCTCCAAAGCATCCTGACTACAGAAAGGAAAGCTTGCTGGAGGCGGGACACCAGCTACAAGGGCAGCTGTGCGGTTCAGTGGCTGGAACACCAGGCCTGGAGTCAAGAAGACCTGAGTTCACACCCAGCCTCAGTCACTTACTAGCGATGGTAGGCTGAGCAAGTGACTTCACCTCTCTAAACAGGCTTCCTCATCTGTGAAATGGGGATGATAATGGCACTTACCTAGCAGGGCTGTTGTGGGGATCAAGTGAGACAATATTTGCACATCTCAAAGGGCTACAGAAATGTTATTCTGTAGCATTTATCATATTAATCATTGTTTAGATCTGTAAGGGTTGTCAGAGAACATCTAGGTCAACCCCTTCAATTTACAGATGAGGAAACTGAGGCCCAGAGATTCTCAGGTTCTAGAGCTGGACAGTCTGACCCTCATATGGGAGAGGGAATCTCAGACCAGTGAAGCTGTGTTCCCTAGGTCATGCGAGCATTAACCAGCACACCTGGTTTTGAACCCGGGTGCTCTGACTCCCCAGTCTAACATCCCCCCCCCCACACTAGGATTCCATTTTCTTGTTTACAAAGGACCCAAACGGCCAGTGTTCATCACTCCATCCTGGCTCCATCTCATTCATTTCACAGGCAGTGCCCAGATACACACTGGTGACTTTTTCCATCAACTCTCCAAGCCAGACACATTTACGCAAAATTTCCAGCCCCTCTTAATTTCAGAGAGAAAATCCCACCCCTATTTAAAAGCCCTGAGCCAGCAAGGCCTGGAAAGGTCCTTCTCTTCTTCCTGCCCAACTTGGAGAATGCGCCTAGGAAGGGAAAGTGAGCCCCACCAATCTCCTGATAAAGGACTATCTTTCCCAGCAGACTTTCTACTACCCACCCAAAGTGCCAAGAACAACAGGCAGCTGTCCATGCCTGGCTCCCAGGCCGCTGGCTTCCCACGCTGACCGCACGGCTCAAAGGCGGGGCTCTCCATGTCTAAGGATCTAGGGGATCTTGGGTCTGAGAAGAGTTGTGGCTGCCCTTCTCCCTGACCAAAAACCAGGGACGGACTTGGGCCACAGGATGCACAGAGAGGGGGCATGCCTAAAGAAACCAAGCCACTGGCCCCTCACCAGGGACAAGGAAAGCCTCACTGTGCAGGCTCATTCACTCAATGAACATTTGATATGTGGTTCCTACAGGCCAAGCCAAGCGCTCTCTGCTTCAAGGAGTTTATGTTTTACTAGGGGGAAGGGGAAGTACAACACATCACAGATAATTATGAAGTGTGCTACCACTTGGCTCAGTGGATAGAGCACTGGAATGACAGTCAGGAAGACCCAAGTTCAAATCCTGCCCATTTAATGATCCTGGGCAAGTCCCTTACTTTGGGCCTCAGTTTCCACACCTGTAAAATTAGAGGGTTGAATCCGATGGTCCCTCAGGTCCCTTCTAGTCATCCTCTGAAAATCAAGAACAAGTAAATTGAGAAGGTGCTTGAAGGTACTAGAGTGGAACTTTGAAAGGTACTAGGGAGCCTGGCAGGTAAAGGAGAGAGAGCATTCCAGGAGCAGAGGGCAGTGTGGACGAAGGAATGGGGGTGGAGATGGAGTGTCACCCCCAGTTCTTTGTATATACTGTCTGCTGCTCATTGAATGTTACAGATAGAGATATATTGCTATATAAATTATAGTGCCACTATATATCCATAATGCATGATATATGATATAATCTGTTAGGTAGATAAGAGATATATTGCTATATATAATATAATGCTATAATGTAATATATTTTTAAACTGATGTTCCAAGATGTGTTTCATTTAGCAAAAAGGTGTATCTACAAGCAATAATTTTTCATCTAGAAGGTCTGGGCTGAAGGGAACCTGAGAGATTATGAAGTCAATCCTTTTTTTGTATGAATTAATTGAGAACTAGAACAGCAAAAGTGGCTTGGCCACAGTGACACAACCAGGGGATATCAGAGGCAGGATTGGAACTCAGATCTTGGGTCCTAGCTCAGTGCTCCTTCTACTTAAACCTTGGTTAGCTTCTGGCCCAGGGAATGTGCTGTTTCTGACAGAAGATGGCAATGAACTGAGAAATGAAGAATGAAACACCAAGGAAGATTGGAAGGGACTGAAAACCCCCTTCCATCCTAAACAACTGGATTCCAAATTCAGTACTCTCAGCTGTTTCTCCCTCTCTCCCCCACACTTTTCTTCAATACTTAAAAAAAAAAAAATACTGCCCACAATGATCTCACCCTCTTAGTTTACCAGTACTCCTCTCACAACAAAATAGGAAATATTGTCCCCATTTCGCAGAGGAGGAAAGAGAGGCCTGGAGGGTTTAGCAATTTGTTTAGTCAGCACAGCCAGTTAAGGGTCAGAACCAGGCCTGGAACCTAGGTCTTCCTCAAGCTCAGCCTTATTTTCAGCAATCCTCACTATTTTCCAGTAAGGACAACATTCTGTCCAAATAAAATGCAGTCACAGAGCTGGGGCCCTATCCTTCCCTTTCTCCTCTCCCATACAGAACCACCACCTTCACCTGCTTCTGCAGCCCAGGTGGTCAAGGTCAGTGTGTGTTCATATTGCCTGACTCCCCACTGCCATCCCACTAGAGAGAGACAAAAGGGCCAGGGAGCCTCTAAGAGCAGCTGGGGGGCCCCTGTTGCAGGTGAGTTAGCTCACCACTAAATCAGCCGTTTTGGCCATCGCTGTGCTCAGTGTGACTTACATAACTGTTCCTCTCTCTTTGTCTGTTGCTGTGGCTTTGACAAAAGAAGCCAGGCTTGATTATGCTGACTCTACAGTTCTCAGGACACAAAGAACAGGGTTTTCTTTGGCCTCTTCCAACCGAGTCTCCCTGCAGGTTTGGAGGTTTGTTCTAGCATGGCATTATGGATCTTGCAAGAAAGCCATGCTCAACTTCCCCCTCACCTCCTATAGGCTTTATGAATGGGAGCCTGAGAAGGAAGAGGAAGGCGTGGGATACAGGCCCTGGGGTCTGGGAGCACCATATTCTCCAGACAGCATTCAGATGATCCCCATGAAGGCATACATGGCGTCTTCCCGATAGAGTGCAAACTCCTCTGGGGTGGCATGAGGGCATCAAGGTCTTGTCCCCCACAGTCAACCACAGTGTCAGACACATAGTAGGTACTCAAGATGTAAGCAGAAAGTTCAAAGAGGGATGGGCCCCTGTTCCTGTTTGAGAGGACTCCATGAGCGGAACCATGAGAGGTAGCCTGGTGCAGAGGAGAGATGGCTGACCTTGAAAACAGGGAGGCCTGAGTTCAGATCCTGCCCCTGATAATTACTAGCTATGTGACAGTAGGTACAGTCCTTAACCACTGGATCAGGGGTTCCTAATCTAGGGTCCATGAACTTTTATTTTTCTTTTAAAAAATGTCTCAGTAGTTGTCCAACACAACTGATTGTCTTTGTAATCCATGTATTTTATCCATATAAAAACATTCTAAGACAACATCCCCAGGGCTCCCCAGAATTTGAAAGGAGTTTGTGACACAAAGCAAGTTCAAGAATGCTGCTCTAGATAAGGATGAAGAATCTGAGAGTGGTATGGGACCTCAGTGGCTATTAATTGAACTCCTACCCCCAAAGAAATCACTGCTACTAACATCCCTGATAAGGTGTAGCCGCAACCACATTGGCATCCCCGGGACAGCTGCTAGCACAGGCTCTCAGATCTGCTTTACTAGGAAAGAGAGCTGTTCAAGGGGTCAACACTCTTTTTAAACTACATTCACTAGTTCAGGGGAAAAGTTGGCACCCTGAACTTCAGAGAAAAGACAGAGAAAATACAAGCAGAGAAATAAAGACCAACAGAAAGGGCTCTGACTGCCTGAATCAACTATACACTTCACATACATTCCTGGATTGGGAAAGCCTTCACATCTGAGCAGTCAGGGAGCTCTGAACATATGGGTCACTCAGAATCTCGACCAGGGAATCACAAGATCCTTCTCATAAGCAAGCCCCCTAAAGCAAAATACCCACTCAGAGTATATATACATTTCTCAGAACCAGAAGGCATCATGATCCTTGAGACTCAGTGCCTAATCAGAAATTAGCAAAAGGTGGGAAAGCCTTCTTGCAAGCAGGCCTCCTCTAAGGCCTATTAATGGGCAGGAATATCTTAAATCCCATTAATATTACACAAGGGACTTCTCTTCTCCAGGAGAACCTGCCCTCCCCCTGCTCCCATGACAGCCCATTCCACTTTGGATAGCCTTAATGGCACAGAAGTTTTTCCTGATCTCATGCCTCAGTTTACCTTTTGGCAACTTCCACCCGATTGCTCCTAATTCTGCTCTTTGGAGACAAACAGGACAAATGAAATCTGTCCCCCATATGATAGCTCCTCAATAACAATTAATAGCTGTCATATCCCCCCTTTTCTGAGTTAATAACCCCATGATCTCCCAAGTGTGGTTGAGCGTGATTCAACACTCCCAAATGCCCATTCTTTCAAGACCTGAGCATGTGGCTCACCTGGGCCAGGTGACCTGAAATCACCCATGGGCTCAGGTGTTCTCTTGCCAACTCTTTACTTCTCTTGGGCATGTACTCCCCATTACAGCAAGGTCCCCATTAGTGTAAACACTGAACCCCCTAACATGGCTCAACAGCACCACCTCTTTCCCCTGGGCTGGAACTGATGACCGCATCTTACATCACTCTGGATGAAGCAAATTGGAATACGGGCAATTGCTGGAGTCCTCCCACAAGAAAGGGGCCCTCACTGTGCTCCTCAGCACAAGTGTCGCTGCCCTTGGCAGAGAAAACAGAACCAGCTAAGCTTGTCCTTCTCTCTGCTGCTGGCCATCAGCATATCACCCACCCCATCAGGGCAGGGAGGCCCCAGCCCTTCTCTCATCTTTTCTTTTTCCTCCCAGTAGAGTTAAATAAATAAATAAACACAGATAGATGGATGGATAGATAGACAGACAGACAGACAGACAGACAGACAGATAGATAGATGGATGGATGGATGGATGGATGGATGGATGGATGGATGGATGGATAAGTGAATGAAGGAATGAGCCCCTCCTGGCTCCTTCTGCAAACTTCAGCTCATCTTCACCTTTGGCATTCCTGACACCACCCATCCAGGCCCTCGTGGGCTCCGGACGAGATGATTACAGCAGCCTCCTAACTAGCCTCCTGGTCTCCAAGCTCTCCCAGCTGCAGAACATCCTTCACGCACCTTTCAGAGAGATTTTCCAGAAAGGTGGATCAGACTGTGGATCCTCTGCTCAGCCAATGCCAGCAGCTTCCCGTGGCCACAAGAGTCGAATAGGAGCTCTTCTGTTGAGCTTGCCCTGTCCTGACCAGACTGAAGCTGACCACTCTATGGAAGGATGTCCAGCCTCGCTGACGTAACTCTCCTTCCTGTGCTCACTCCAAGATCCGGCCACATTGGCCTCTCTGAGCCTTAGTCAGACCACTCCCTCTCACTGCCTCCCTGCTGGCCTCCCCCCTAAAACACACCACTCACCTCTGCCTCATGGATTCTCTTCCCTGAAGATGCGGCTCAAGCCTCTTATGCAGGAAGCCTTTCCTCATCTCTCCAACTCAGTGCTCTTCCTCCCAAACCATCTTGTATTTAATTCCATGTATATGAAGGTGCAATATATGTGTTTATGTAAATATATGCATATATATTTGTGTTTATTAACTTTAAACTCTCTCTACATACATACATGTATTTGTATATGTACATGTGTATGTGCACACATGTTTGGCAGATACAGTACTGGATATAAGTCTTGGAGTCAAGAGGACTTATCTTGCTGAGTTCAAATCTGGCCTCAGACACTTAACTGTGTGACCCTGGGCAAGTCACTTTACCCCGTTTGCCTCAGTTTCCTCATCTGTCAAATGAACTGGAGAAGGAAATGGCAAAGCACTCCAGTATCTCTGCCAAGAAAACCCCAAATGGGGTCACAGAGAGTCAGACACACATGAAATGACTGAATAATAACAAAACTCAGGATCCGTGACTTAGAAAACCATATATTAGCATCATCTACGTCCAACTGTATGTTCACTTCTCTACTTCCCAGTTTCACTTTAATCTGGTTCCAGGGGCACTCAGGAGTATGTCTGACACCTCTGGTCTAGAAGCCTACTCCTGGAACTTTGGAGTCTAGACCAGAGGACAGGGAAAGTCCTCTCCAGACTGAAATCTATGACTGCTTGGTCCTGAGATTCTCCCTGGTTCATGCTGTCGACACCGTGCTTGTATGCAGTTGTTGGCATGTTGTGTCTCCCACTGGACTGAGCTTCCTGAGGGCAGGGGTTGTTTCTGCCTCTCTCTATGTCTCTGGTGCTTGGCACAGTGCCCCGTGCACAGTAAGGTGCTTAATAAATGCACAGTTAGCCTTGCTGCCTCTCCTACAGCTGAGGCTTCCCCTTCCTACCTGTGTGACCTTTGGTAAGTCACTGTCACCCTTCTAAAGCCACACTTTGCTTATCTGTAAAACTGAGGGGTTGGATCAGATCCCTAAATGTATGATCCTACAAACTCCAATCTGAATAGGGACCTCTGAGCAGAGCAAGCAGGAGACAGGGAGAAGAGGAGGGGAATGGGGAGAAAAGGGCCCTGGGTTCAAATCCTGCCTATGGCCTATTGGACCTTCCCCTCTCTATAGGCCTCAAGATGAAGGGCTTGGCCTAGATGACTCTGAGCAAGAGCCACACACTAGGTTCTATTTTTGACTGTAATCACCTCCAAGCATGCAGAAACTTTGGTTCATACTGTTCTGTGGCTGAAAGTGGGAACCCCTGCTGTGTTCCTCAGTGAGCTGATTCTTGCCCAGAAAATGAGATGAGTGTTTAGGGAGGGAGGGAAGGAAGGGGAAAGAAAGACAGAAAGACAAAAAGAGAGAAAGAAAGAGAGAGAGAAAAAAAAGAAAGAAAGAAAGAAAAAGAAAGAAAGAAAGAAAGAAAGAAGAAAGAAAGAAAGGAAGGAAGGAAGGAAGGAAGGAAGGAAGAAAGAAAGACTGAACTAACTAACACTAACCTCAGAGAGTTCAGGGTTTCATGGGCAGGAGTGCAGTCAAGACCATTTCATTAAGAGGCCCCTATTTCTCTTATCTGACAGCCAGCAATAGCTGGGGGCTGAAGCCTCAGCATGGGGGAGCCTTCAGCCAGAGTTATAGATGCCTCAGTCAAAAGAAGCATTTTCTGCAGCATCACTCCTGTGCTCAGATCTTACAAGGGGAAGTGATAACAAAAAGGACAAGCCGGCAGGCAGATTCCAAATGAGGCCAAGTCCATTAGGGAGTCCACTTTAGGGAGCTGGTTTCCCACAGCAGGAACCAGAGGGGAGATTACTCAGGGAAGCAGAGGAGAGACAGCAGAGGGGGCCTATGGACTAACAGGATTGGCTGGCGCAAGTAGCTCCACCCGAAGGCTTTTAAACCTGACCTTGACACCCCCAGAGTGGCTGGCTCCTAAAAGGAGCTGCCCAAAGCTGGGGGAGTCCTGTGGTGGCTTTCTAAAACCCTGGGAAGTGCTTAGCCAGATCCCAGGATGTTTTCACTGTCTAAGGAGTTAAGATGGTAACCAAGCCTTACCGGAGATGCCAGAGGTGGAGGGGGTGGAGGAGCCCCAGTGGGGGGAGGTGGTGGGGGCAAAGGTGGTGGCGGTGGCGGTGGCACTGGCATATGTCACGGCTTAGATGTCCCCTTGCTGATGAATAATTCTAGAAGATTGTCCTCAGTTCTGAAAAACAGAAAAACAGAAATGCAGCTTATGAGTGTAGAGAAAGAAGGGGCAAAGGAGAAGACACCTCCCCTTTAAAGCATCTCAGAGGAAATGTCCATCCTGGAAGTCCTCCTAATGCCAGCGAGGCCCTTCATCAGTTTGGCCACAAGTTGGTGGATTGTTTTAGCCACAGAAAGTGGCAAAGACCCGGAACAAGGGTTACAATCTATGTGAGTGAGCACTCGTATAGTGAGATCCCAGGGGACAGGCAAGTGAGGGGCTGGCTCTATGGAAATGAATTTTCCAGGTTAACAATAATGATGATAATAAAAACAGCCATCTACCTTTCCATACGTAATCTATACGGCAAGACTGCATTTATACAAGAATAATAAACAGTGCCTCGCTCCCGGGACTTGGCGAGGATTAAACGAGATAATATACATAAAGTGCTTTGTAGACCTCAAAGCATTTACTGATCTTGTTATTATTATTATTGTTACGCCTTAAAACTAGAAAAGTGCTTTATCTACATTATCTTATTTAATCTTCACAATAGCCCATGAAAGAAGACTTACAAACATAATTATGCTAATTTAACAGATAGGGAAATGGTAAAATGTTGACCTCCTGATTACACAGGTGGCTGAGGTAGGATACAAATTCAGGTCTTCCCAGTTTCTAGTTCATAGGAAGTGTGATCCATCAGGAAGAGCCCTGACCTAGGCTACCAAAATAAAAAAAAGGATCCCATTCCTGAAAACCCCCTCTTCTCTGCTCATCTCGAATCATTCAGAGTTCTTTCCCCCTTATCTCTTCCTTTACACCTTCACACTGGCCGTTCTCCTCACAAAGGCAACCCTGCTACATGTACCTGACTCCATTTCACCTTCATCTCCAGTGGCATGCCCTTCTATCGTCCCCATGCTCTCACTACTCTTTAATCACCTCCTACCTCTTCCTGCCGTTTAGAAATGCACTCATGTCTCTCCTTCAGCCTAAAAAAAAACAATACTCTTGTTTGAAATGGCCATTCCTGCTAGCTACAATCCTATGGTACTCCTCCCCTTCTTGACTAAATTCCTGGTGTACTGGGTACGTATACTTCCTCTCCTGTCTCTCACTTGACTGTAAAACCTCTGTGATCTGGCTTCCCACCACTCTGGCTCCCACCTCTGCCTCTTAGACGTCTCCACGGCCCAGCCCAGGGGCCATCGCCTACAGGAAGCCTTTTCTGGGTCTCCCCTCCTCCAGAGAGTCCTTTGATGGATCTTATATCAATTTATTTGTGGACAGGTCATATTGTTCTGGAGAATTTACGCAACTTGAGAGCAGCAACTGTCTTGTTCTGTCCTTTGGATCCCCAGCACATAACACGATGCCTTGCAATCAGTAAGCTTAATAAATGCTGAATGAATGAATTAGAAAGTGAGTTAAAGGGATATGGGTTCTTATTTCCCTTTGCCTACTCTGAGACCGTGACAAAAGATACATTTTAGGTTTCCTATCTGGACTATGCCATCATATTTGAAACATACTACAAGTGCTCTGAGCTCTTTGGAATGAAAGAATAATTTGGCATAGCATTGGATCACAGCATACACACCCAATATGCTTACTCTGTAAAATTGCTCAATCCACAGTCCCTAAATGTACTTGCAGTCAAGGGTCTAATAATGACACTGTTACTGCCTACTGCTCAGAGATGTGCCAAAGGAGCTCAGAAGAAACATGGGATCCACATACTGGAGACCCCAGAGGGCAGGCAGAGAGACTCAGCACCTTGTTTGGCACTAGACATGCCTCTCCCACTTGCACAAAGGTCCCCAAATCACAGAACCTCACAGGCCATCGAGTCTAAGCTAGCTCTAAATAGAACTGCCGTCGACAAGTGGACATCACGCCTTGGCTTGAAGACCTCCACTAAGGAAGAAAACACCACCTCCTTGGACAAAGCCGTTCTCCTTGGACAGCTCAAAATGTTAGCAGGAAGCTTTCTAGAGATCAAATTGTGCCCAGGGGTCTCCAGTCTGCTTTCTGCAGCCCAGAAGAATAAATCAAATCATACTTCGATATGTATTGAATCCCTTCAAATATTCTAACACCACTGTGTTCTCTTCATTTCTTTCTTCTCTGGATGAAATGTGAGCAGTTCATTCAGCCAATCTTCGTGTAGCATAATTTCAAAGCCCTTTACTAACCTGATCACTTTTCTCAGGACAGTTACCACTTCTTTCCGAAAAATGGCCTCCGGTATTGAACCTAAGAACCCCTGATGGAGCAGAGCACACAGGACTATCAGTGCCCTGATCTGGATACCATGCCCCTCTCAAAGTAGCCTACGATTGCATGATTTTTTTGGCTGTCATAGCGCACTGTCAACTCATCTTGAGCTTGTGGTCAACCCAGACGACCAGATCGTTTTCCAACAATCTATCCTTCATAACCATGAGGCAGTGTGGTATAATGGAAAGTGTTAGACCACAGAAGGCATTGCACTCACATTATGAGAGATGCAAAAATATGTCAGATATATTCTATGCCCCTAGAAAAGCTTATAATCAAATCAGGGAAATAAGAAGGATGTGTAAAGCACCCATACATAGTACAGGAATGAGTATGGAAAGGGTTAATGTAAATTGTCTTTTTGGCTCATTCTTCTTGGCCCCCTTCTCTTCCTCTCTGCCTTGATGACACTGAGCTAGGCTAGCGACTTCTGGTGTGCTGACTTGCTGAAATCCCACCAAATTATTTTTCACATTTCATTGTTCAAGGCTCTTTTTATATACAGACATTGCTTGATTGCTTTTTATATAAAGTCCTTTGGGGGCAGATCCAGCAATTAAGCAGTTCTGTGGAGATGCATTTATTCAGATCTCACAGATCCAAATGGGGAGCACCAGAGAGACACAGGCTGTACCCATTAGCTCCTGGCGGCTTCTCGCCCACAGCATTAAAATGGGAATTTTCTGGAAATGTGTTTAAAAATTTGAAAAAAAAAAGTTCATGAGGTAGAGAAGGGGAAGATATGGAAAGGCTTTCATTCTCTCTTGACTTATGGAATTCTCTGATGTTTACAGGATTCGTGACTTTGTAAACCTGGGTCCTTTGACCACTGATCCTTTTGTAGACTGTCTTCATGAAGTTCTCTAGGGGGAAAAATGCCAGCTGGTGGTAGATGGTCTGGTAAGGAGCCTCTAAGCCTGGAGCTCTTAACTAGGAGTCTGTGAAAGTGGATTTTGTAAATATGATAATAACTGTTTCAATATATTGGTTTCCTTTGTAATCATATGTATTGTATTTAATATACTTAACAATATTTTGAGAAGGGGAGGCTGTACCAAACTGCCAGAAGGCTCTACTGCACACAGTTCTTAAGAATCCCTATTGTAGGCAAAGGACAAGGCTGATGCTTGGATCAGAGACATGAAACAGTTGCCTCAAAGCTTGTCCAAGAGGTTGGGTGGGAGGATGGGCCAATGCTTGCGTGCCTCTGGTAACATTTTCGAGAACCCAGGGTCCCCTCCATGGCACCACGAGGTCGGTGGCACAATTGCTCAGTGTTCAATACAAATAAATCTTATGAAATAGCTTAGAAAAATAAAATCCTAGGAGCATTCACTCCCTAC
The DNA here is from genome assembly GCA_028646515.1 of Pseudochirops corinnae. Classification (NCBI taxonomy): domain Eukaryota; kingdom Metazoa; phylum Chordata; class Mammalia; order Diprotodontia; family Pseudocheiridae; genus Pseudochirops; species Pseudochirops corinnae. Next base: position 536,757,602 of record CM053585.1, read on the forward strand.
TCACCTCTGTGTACAATTCCCAGAGGTAGCATGGTACAGTGGAAAGCCCACTGGATATGATGTCAGAGGACCTGGGTTCAAATGCTTCCCTCTTAGTAACTTACTAGCTACGTGACCTTGGGTAAGTCATTTAACTTCTTTGGCCTCAGTTTTCTCATCTGAAAACTGGGGAGAGTGGACTAGATGGCCTCTGGTCTCTCCTAGCCCTGATGCTCCAATCTCATGAAGCTTCTCTTGACACCCCAGTTACTATTGGAACTCCTAGTGGCAGTACGGTGGAAGGACTCAGAAGATGTGAGTTCACATTCGACCTCAATTTCTGGGTGTATGTCACTTAACCTCCCAGGCTCGGTTTCCTCTTTTGTAAGGGGACGCTACGAGCATTTCTCTAAAAGGGGGTTGCCATGATCATGATATTTGTAAAGAGTTTTGCAAATCTTAAAATCCCGTAAACGTTCACTGTTACTATTGCCATTACCCTTCTTTACTTATTAGCATGTTGTTCACTCTCAATGGACTGCAGGCTTCCTGAGGGCAGGGGGCTGCCTCACTTCTAGCTTTGTGTCTCCAGTGCCTTGTAGGTATTGGGCTGGTTGTACAACTAACACTTGCTGAATGAATGAAGGAATCAGATCAGAGGTTGGGCGGGATCAGCAATCCCACTCATTTTACTGTCGGTAAAACCTGAGACCCAGGGAGGCCAGGAGACTTGCCTGAGGTCACCCAGGTACCAAGCGGCAGAGTCGGGATTTGAAACCGGATCTTTTGGCTCCAAATTCAGTGCTCTTTCAACCACACCCTCCAAGCATTAGAGAGAAAAAGCAGCAGCACCACAGAGCAATGATCACGTCCCGATCTCCTCCTAACTGGCCCTGGATCTTTCGTTTTACATTTCCACTGATTAATTCCTTTATAGAGTAAAAATTGACTGTATGCCTCCGGGCAGCGAGAAATAATAACTAACGACAATAGCTTATGCTTAAGTATCTAAGGTTTACAAAGCACTTAATACCCATTATTATATTTGAGCCAACTCTAGGAAGGAGGTGCTGCTATTATCATTCCCATTTCACAGGTGAGGACACTGAGGCTGAGAGCAGGGTGAAGCAACTTGCCAGGGTCACAGAGCTAGTAAATGTCTGAAGCGGGATTTGAATCCAGGTTCTTCCAGCACTAAATGACACGGACAAAAAATAAAGCCTGAAAGACCTGGTCCTTCAGGAACTTCAAATCTGCTCGGAGCACGGTAGGTTTAACAAATTTAAAACCTCACGCAAACTGTTGGGACACCCTGTGCAATACAAGGTAGAATGCGCCAAGGAGGAAGAGGTTTTCCTTATAAATACTCGCTCGCGTTTATGCTTTGGGGCTTATCACGATGTGGAACAGCAAAGTCTGAAGGCCAGTGAATGGAGAAAGTCCGTCAGAATCATCAGAATTAGGCACCATTGATTTAAGTGAGTGATAGAATTGAATAGGAGGGAGAGAGGGAGGGACGGAGGGACCAAGGGTCTGTAGGACCGAGGGAGGGGCAGCAGAAAGAATTCTAGGTTTAGAATCAGAGAAGCAAGAGTTCAAATATCAGCTCCACTCCTTACTATCTGTATGACCGTGTCACGCTCCATCTTTGGTCCTCAGTTTCCCCATCTGTAAAATGGAGACTATATGAGAGCCCTTCCAGCTCTAGGTCTGTGCTCCTACTATGTGGTCTGGGCTGCCTTTGGGAAACTGCAGAGCCTCCAACTGGGAAGTTGCAATCTGCTCCAGTGGAAGAGACAGCACCTCAGGGAGGTCACAGATACATGGAAGTAGGTTTTACACACCAGTCAGTCAACAGGCATTGATCAAGTGTGCTAAGTGCTAGTGATATAAAGGTAAAAAACGAAGTCCCTGCCTTCAAGGAAGCACATTCTAATGGGGGAGAAGATCACATACCAACCACTATGTACGAACAAGATGGTGTCTGGATGTCCCAAAAGTCTTAGTGCTGTTTTAAGCTTAATAAGCACATTTTAATATGCAAAAAATAACACAAAAGAGGCATGGTCTGTGAAACCATGTATTTCTTCTCACTACATAGATCTTATCTTTTTTTCCCTTGTATCACTGGAATTTAAAATGGCAGTGCCCATACTCCCCTCGTATGCTTCCTCTTCTAAATTCACTTCTGCTCTTTTCTATTAAAAAAAAAAAAAGATTGACATATTTTACTGTTCTCGGTTTACAGAAAAGGAAACTGAGGCAAACTCAGAACTGTTAAGTGACCTGCCTGGCTCCCAGGTGTCTGAGGCAGGACTTTCTGACTTCAAATGCACCACTAAACCACACCGAGTAGTGAGAGCAGGATGGACCAGGGCTGCTCTGAGAGTAAGGGCTCTAGCCTGGAGTCTGTTAAATGGGTGTCCAGGTGTATTTCAATATGAGTGGTTTCCCTTGTAATCATCTTATTTTATTTGATTCATTTAAAAACATTCTGCTGAGAAGGGGTCCATTAGACTACTCCAGACTGACTGCCAGAGGCATCCAAAGAACTCCATTGCAGATGGAGTAGATTCTCTTCCACATCAGACTTGAAGCAAAGGATCCTGGGATCACAGACTTGGAGTTAGTAGGGACCTTAGGGGTCATCTTGTCCCAGCCACTCATTTTGCAGAAGAGGAAATTGAGGACTGAGGAAGTTAAATGACTTGGCCAAGTTCACTCCGGTAAGGTGTTAGAGCCAAAATTTGAACCCAGAACTTCCAACTGGGTTCAAAGCCAGCACACATCCCACTGTTTCTCTTTACAAGTTGGATGAACATTTTGGGAGATGTTGAAGAGGGGTTTCCCTTCCCAATCAGGCATATACATATACATACACACACATATATACACATACACATACATACACATGCATGTATATATATATATATATATATATATATATATATGGAGAGAGAAAGAGAGAGAGAGAGAGAGAGAGAGAGGGAGTGTGTCTGGGGAAGCAGTGGGTATACACCTATATTTGTATACACACATATGTGTGTATTTAGGGTTAGAGTTGGAGGCATTTATGTCTGTGTATATATATACATGCACATACATGCTTGTACACACGTATATTTATCATCTATCTATGAAAGACTACTGAATAAGAGGCCAGAATGGCTAGGGAATGGGTCTTGGGGTTCAGAAGAAATGCAGTCTCTCTGCCCACAGGTAATAGGTGGCTCTCTCTGCCAGGGAAACTGGGGATAGGTATGGGGTTTAGAAGAGATGCACTCAGCCTGTGGTCACTCTCTGTCGGAGGCCCCTGGCCTCACACAGAAATGTTTCCCTCCACCAGCCCCACTCAAAGACAGATGGAAGACCCCATATGGGCTAATGATGCCCTCCACGGCTGATGGCACACAAAATCCCTTCCAGGTGAGGAATGCAGACTGATGCCAAGCTGGCAATGAGCCCACCCAGCCACCACTTCCCCTCCAATCTGTCCATAACCCATAGGGAGCCAGACAGGGACTAGATCCAAATGTACTCTGAAATACCAGTATATTAAGGAAGGAAGGTCCCCTGGGTCCCGCCTAGGCTTGGGGAGCTATTTCAGAGGCAAGTCTGTCACTAAATCCAGACAGAAAGCCTTCATGAGTTAGTGGGCACTAACCATGCTTTGAATATACCAGCAAACAGGCTCCCTCTTGCCCCTGACAGATTTCATCTTTGGCAGGCTCTCAGAACAGGTTTGAATAAGAATGGGGAGATGGAGTTCCCAACAAAGTCATCCCTTATTTAGAGGGTACAGATGCCAGGCCATAGCTCTCAAACCTGGAAAAAAAAAGTCCCAAGAATCTACAGCCTCTGACTAACCAGGGATGATGACCAGGGCGCTGCCATCCAGTTCCCTGAGGACCACAAGCTGCTGTGCACATCTCTGCTCTCAATAGTGACTCGTCTCCTGCACGGATCAGCCTTTGATCCATCAAAAGATTCCCTGAAGCTGATAAATCGTCTCATATAAAGTCCGACAGCCCATGCAAGTGCAGAGTGGAAATAAAAAGGACTTTCAAAATAAATGCCAGCAAGTTTTTGGAAGCTTCAAGTTATAGGTCAAGCTAACGAGTCAGAAAACAGGAATCCATGCTTCTGTTTATGACTATGGCGCAGCAGATCCCTGTTCTTGAGCATCAGGTGTCAATGATCAACAATGAATGTGCAGCACCCTGGGCAGAGGACCTACTGTGTGCATAGCCCTGACCTGGGGCTTTTAACCTGCACGATTAACACACTTTAACAAAGAATCTTACTCTCTATCTATCCAATCCTTCCATTTAAATCTCTTCTGAAAGAACCAAAGCATAGATGCTACAATTTTGTTCCATTTGATTCAATTCCACCACTATTTATTAAGAACCTACTATGTGCAAAGTCTCTACCTCTACATTTATTTCATGATAATCCTCTTCACACTAATCTGGCCTATTTGCTGTTCTCTAAATTGGGCATCATCTCCCACCTCTATTCCTTTGCATAGGCTGTGCCCCATGCCTGCAATGCACTCCTCCTCCCTCTGCCTTAGTCCTCAGTTTCCATCAAGGCTCAATTTACTCGATGTTTCTTAAGGGAAAACTTTCCTGGGCTCAATGGTTGGTAATGTTCTTTCTTTGATTTATCTTGCGCTGACTTACGTTAAGTTTTTATCCCAGGAAAACTTAGGCCCTTTGAGGGCGGATGCTTGTTTTCATTTTTGTAAGGGCTCTGGATTTAGATTCAAGAAGACTAGGGTTCCTATCCCACCTTAGCTACTTAATGCTGCATAACCCTGGGTAAACAGTCATTCAATTTTATTCCCTATAAAAGGAGGGGACTGGACTAGATGGCCTCTGTGTTCTCAATCTATGATTCCATGAGCCCCCAGCATCCAAGAAATAGGTCTTAGACCGAGTAGAAGCTTAATCAATAAAGGCCTGTTGAACTGAATGGAATGTACTTGGCATTTGACAATGAATGGACCCCAAAGCACTCTGCAAACCTCCAAGGGCCCTATCAATGCCAGCTGTCTGGAACTATATCCAAAAATGCTGCCTGCTGAGACCAGATGGTGTCTTGACGCCAAGGGGATTCCAGGACAAAGAGATGGTGTGCAAGGCCCCTCCATCTTTGCAGTTTGGTGATACCTCGAGTTCCTGCTGACTTCCCTCATCTCAGCCAAGTCAAGGCAGGTAGCTCCTGGAGCAAAATCAGCTTTCTGTCCTCCCCCGCCCCCAATCTCCTAAATCAATTATACACTCGAAAGGATTAGGAGAGTCTTTTCACTGTCGGTTCAAGAATATACAAATGCCTTAACCGCAATCTAATGCAATGACTACTAAGTAACACCTCCGCCCCAGCTCCTCGGCAGGTTTCCTTTTACATGAGCATGAAAAAAATACAAACTCACCGTCAATTCAATTTGCAATGTTCGGTATCACTTGGTGCTCTAAATAAAGTCTGTCCAGCATGGATGATTCTGGGTGTACACAGCGGGGTGGGGAGGGCAGCGGCTCACAAGAGTGAAATGAGAACATCTCCCCGGCTTTTGGGCCCTGAAGATAGATCCATTTAATTAAAAAGAGCATATTATTTTAGTCGTATTTCCACAGCTGGGCTTCTTACACAATGCCAATGTTCCTGAAAAGTTTGATGTGAATCCAATTAATGTAAACCAAATTATATGCTAAATCCACAAGGAGAGATTCCTGTTTAAAAGAGGCTCGTGACCATAGGAGAAACACAGGCCAGCCCAAGCGGCCAGGCTTTCTAAGGAGGTCCCCTTTGGTAGCGATGGAAGCCTCAGCCCTCAGGGGCCTGGAGGAGGACCAAACAGCGAGAGATTTCACACTGGCCCAAACACCTTCCCTTAGATGCTGTCCTTATCTAAAAGCCTAGGAATTCTGGGGCTGTCTCCAGGCATGGGATCCACTCCCCCTGCTCCTAGACGCATTTCTCTTTCTCTGCCACTCGGCTCCCCCTTTCTTCCTGCCTAATCTCCTGATCTCAGGCTCAGCTTTCCTCCAGACTCCGGATGCCAGGCTTCCTGTGCCTGGTGGATTCCAGCCTCTTCACCCACTCTGTTTACATGTGGATACTATCTCTCATTTCCTGCCTGTACTTAGAGCTTCAACCACCTGTGACTGTATGTGTGTGCAAACTCCCACCTCCGACAAAGGCTGCCATGCCTCCAGGGTTTCTGAGAAGCTCTTTGAGACCCGATTCTGCCCACTTTAGGACCGACCGTAGGCTCACTGATCTACGGCTGACCTGGGAGGCCATGAAGTCTAGCCCGGGCCTAGAGTAATTTGCTCAAAGCCACACAGGTATCTCAAGCAGCATTCGAACTGAGGTCCTCTTTCCACTGTAAGGCTCTGAATAATCGGACAAATACGGTGGGTTTTAAATTTTTTTTTTTTTTTGAATTGCAGACTGTTAGGAATGGAGGGAACCATGGAGAGTGGAAGGCAGCATGATACACTTGGAAGGTTTTAGATCTCCCCTCTGACACCAGCTCCTGGGTTCCTGCGAGCCTCAGTTTCCTGGACTATAAAATGAGAAGTCTGGATTGAATGGTTTCTGAGGTCTCACCTTGTGTGCCCAACCCCAGCGATGCACAGACCATACGTCTGCCATCTTGAACCCCGCCCAGCTAAGCACCCAGAGTAGGAGAGGCATCCCAAAGCTACCCTGGGCCTGAGATCTGCATCACTGGAGGGCATCAACCCCAATGAAACTACAGAAGTTATTTACTGAAGCGCCCTGTAACTGTATGAGTATCTTTCCCTTGTATCCGCCTTCTCCCTTTGTCTTCCTGCTATAAGTTAAAGGATGGGAATTGAAATGTGTTTGTTATCTTCATGTTCCTGATTGCTATTTATACATTAAGCTACTCCAAATCCTTCTAGGCCAGCTAGGTGTCGAAGTGGATGGAGTATCTGGCCCGGAGTCAGGAAAACCAGAGTTCAAATCTGGCCGCAGACATATACTAGCTTTGTGACCCTAGGCAAGTCACTAAACCCTGTTTGCCTCAGTTTCCACATCTGTAAAATTAGCTAGAAAAGGAAATGGCAAACCACTCCAGTACTTCTGCCAAGGAATCCCCAAATGGGGTCACAAAGAGCCTGATATGTCTGAGAAACAACGAAACAGACAACAACCAAATTCTTCTATTCCTTGGCTTAGGAATAGAACTCAGGTCTCCTGACATCCCCCCGGTTATCTTTCCATTACAGACACTGTTTCATGATGCTAATTTACGCTAGGATGCTTGCAGAGCACTGAGCATCTTTGTGTAGACATCCCCACCTGGGGCCCTAATGGATGCCTTATGAAGGATGCAAGAATGAACCTACTCATCCAACAACATTTTGAGGGGCTGGAAAAATTGCCTGGGAAGGTCCTGTCCCAGCTCCAAAATGACACAGCATGTTGGCCCTGAAAAGGACTTTGGAAACGTTCTGGTCCTGCTTCCTCATTTTTACAGATAAGAAAACCGAGGGCTGCGGAAGCAAGAATGATTTGTCCAAGGTCCCACAGTCAGCTCATGACAATCCAGGCCTCCAGACTCCCACCACACTGCCCTGCCTCCTCCAGAGCTCCGAATAGTTAGATACCCTCTCAGAACTTCCAGAACACCCTGTTCTAGTGATTATAAACGAAGCAGAAATATTGAACTAGAAACAAAGAAAAAATGATGCCTAAAATGACAAACATGACCAGATAAATCTGGAGGAGGAAGAGAAACGGCAGCAAAGATAAGACTAGTCAATGATGATAATAATGAAGCTAATAACTGACATGAACACCAAGTTTATGAAGTGATTTCTGCACAGGCTCTTAATCGATGTTCACTACAACCTTAAGGAGTAGAAACTATTATCTCCATTTTATGGATGGGAAAACTGAGGCCTGGGGAAGTCAGCCAGCCTGTTAACAAGCATTTATTATATTCCAGACGCTCTTAAAAGCACTGAGGATACAAAGGCAGGCCCACACCATTCTTGCCTCCAAAGAGCACACATTCTAATGCACACTAGTTAGTCAATCAGAGGCAGGATTTGAACTCAGGGTTCTTTTTCAATCCAGAGCTCTTCCCACTCAGTGACACTACCTATCCCATTCTATTCTCTCTCAATGAGATGGGGGTAACGGGCTTCTCACTTAAGCAGCAGAGCCCTGACAAAGGAGACGAAGCCGGTTGGGGAAGACAAGCGATGTGGGAGAAGCATTCCCTCCCATGCTTTTACCACCCTGTCTCCACCTATAAGACTGGAGTAGAGTCCACGTGGTGGTTCACAAATGTAGGAGAAAGCTCCAGAAACGTCTACATTGGGAAGAACGTGAGCATGTCTGATTCCAGGCATTATGGAATCTCCATGTACCAAATGCCCAGCTTCCAAAATAGCCTTTGGGTTTTTGGGGGAAAAGTGTTTCAGATTCCACTAACTCCAGAAGGATGAAGCAATGTGTCTTGTTTTTCCAAAGAACTCACCTACAGGTGTATAAATTCCATATGCATATATTGTCTCCCACCTACCCCTAAGGGCTTTCTTCTTTTTGCCATCATTACAGTCCCTCGAAGACAGTAAGAGATTAATAAATGCTTACTGACTGAGCTCAGATGGTCTTTCTAAAGGGCAGGGCTTCCAAAAAAAGGTTTCAAACTTGTTTTCAAATGAACTCAATTAGGCAAGTTTTATTAAGCTAATGATTGGATGATTGTGCAGCAGAAAGATGGGCCAGCCGCTGTGAGTTACATGGTTACGACATTTGAAGTTTTGAGATGCAACGTGAGGATGTGGACGGAAGACTGGATCTGAAGTCAGGAAGACCTCGGTTCGAGTTTCATCACAGACACTTAGTAGTCTGGAGACCTGAAGCTTTCTATGCTCAATCCCCTCATCTGCAAAAATGAATTGGACTCAATGGCCTCTAAGTCCTTTTCAGCTCGAAATCTGGACCCCGCTGAAGCCATGATTAGAAGTGTGCCTGGCAAGAGGCTGCATGGTATAGGAGTGGATAGGGATTTTTGCCTCAGGGGCAGGAAGGCCTGGGTTCAAGTCATGACTCTCTCTGATTCCTCTTGGCCTCTGACCAGACAGACAAGCTGTGTGACCGTGGGTAAGTGATTCCATTTCTTAGCACCCCTAGACAGCTTTCTAAAACTAAGGTACTTCTACATAGATAGAGGGAGTTTCCTAAACAAAAAAACCGTTTAATTGTTTTTGGGCTTTTTTAATGCCCAACACTCTGAAAAGTTCTACAAATACAAAGACCAAAGAAATAATCAGTTCCTGGCTTCAAGGCGCTTATATTATTTTGGAGAGAAACAACACAAAATAGCTAAGTCGATACACAGTCTGTACACAACTTGATGGAGGAGGAAGAAGAGCATCCCTCCTCCTCCTGCCCACCTGGAATTCAGAAAGGTCTTTGGGGAGGGGGCTCACCAGAGCAGAGTCTGGAGAGGACAGCGCATAGGCCAGTTCATCTGGACCAAGGAATAAAGTGAGAACATCTGTAAAGACGGGTCAAAGTCAGGGTTGATCTGATCTCTAACTTTTCTAACTGAAGGCAAATTTCACAATTCAGAAAACTGATTCCCAAAGCTTGACATGTAAAATGATTAGAATATGATGAATTCATTCATTCATGCCATAGACTCAGAGCTTGTCGAACCCCATTTTACAGGAGAGAAAATGAAGTCTAAGATCACACAGGGAATCAATGACAGACCCAGGTCTTCCACCTCCAAACCAGGGCTCATTTCCCCATATCATGGTGCCTCATTTCTATTCATCTCTTTTTAAAAATCCATCTAAAATATTTCCACATATTTCAAATAACCCTTTACCTCAAAGGTATATATGCAAGTGATGGATGAAAGAACACAAGCTTTGGCACTTTGGGGGCAGAGGATCTGGGGTTCAAATGCTACCTCTGAGGCTGACGCTGCGTGTGACCGTGGACAAATTCCTTCTGCTCCCTGGATCTCAATTGGCCTCTAAGACCCTTCAAGCTTTAAATCTGTGATTCTATATCTGGTCACCTTTCTCCTATATGAAATGAGAGGCTGGGCCTCCCAGGGCCCTCCTGGCTAGATCTCGGATCCTTTTAACAAGAAAACAGCTGCAGGAACCATTATTCATGGTACTTAGCACCAACAATAGAATCCTATGTAACCCACTGTCTAGCCTGACACTGTTGAGGGACACCTGAAGCTGCAGATTCAGGGCAGCACGCACATGGGGCCACTTGTCAAGGTGCCTTCAACAAGACAGTTAAGAAGAGTCAAAAGGATAGGTGGGTAAAAAGGTGAGTCAGAATGAACACACAGCTGGAAACCCTCTTCAGAACACACTTCTTAGCCATCAGGCACCATTACTGGCAATTTTATTCGGTATGGAACCGACCCGCCCATTATCCAGCTTTTGGGGTCCCCACCAGCCCTCACAAGCCAGCTCCTTTGGTGCACAGACAGAGCCTGGGGGCTATTTTTAGAATGTCTGAAAGCACACTTCTTAGGTGAGAAATTCCAAAGAGATGAGAGAGGAGAATGTCGTTTGAAAGCATCTGAGGGGGCAGCCAGGACATGGGGGCAGGCTCCTCGCATGCAGGGGGCATCCTCGCTGTCTGTCCAGTATCAGAGTCCCTCCACACTGGAACAGACAGGAGGCTTTTGCAGGTTACCATGGCCAACGACACCGCACTGAGCGTAAAGCCTGCAGTGACAGTCCCTCCAGATTTAGTTAGATCTATCTGTGGATGGCAGACACACAGTCTGTTACCAGTCCCACATATGAAGATTTCCCCACGTGGTAAAAAGTTGCTGGGACCTGAGGACTTTCTGAGGTATCAGAGGAGGGCTTCAGATCCCTACCGAGGTCACTAGGTGACTCTCTGCAGCAGTGAGAGAGCGGGGCCAGGAATCTGGAAGACTTGAATTCAAATCCAGATTCAGACACACTGGCTGTGTGACCCTGGGCAAGTCGCTTAACTCCGCCTGCCTCAGTTTGCCTATCTGTAAGATGAAGACAATAATAAAACCTACCTTGCAGGGTCATTCACACTTACAAAGCTCCTAACACTGTGCCTGGAACACAGTATGTACTAAATAAATGTTAACTTTATAATTATTACTATAATTCATAAAAATCACTACCATAATTTACCTTTTGTGCATTTATTTTGCATCTTCTTAAATAAGAACCTGTTGTCTTCCTCAATAGAATGTAAGCTCCTTGAGGGCAGGAACTTTTTTTTTCATTAATTGATTTGTTTATTTATTTTTAGTTTACAAGATTCAGTTCCACAATCCCTTGAGTTTCAAATTTTCTCCCCTTCCTTTTCCTCCCTCTCCCTCTCCCCTTCCCCCCC
>CM053585.1:536769486-536798462 GCA_028646515.1 Pseudochirops corinnae
AGTCTGGTTGTATAGAGGGGTTGTAACCAATGGAGTGAACAATGGGAAAAAAGAAAGAGGGCATGTACATATGGGACCTTTTCCCACTTCTGTGATCTCTTTGGGATATAATCCCAACAGTGGTATTGCTGGGTCAAAGGGTATGCAGTTATTTATAGCCCTTTGGGCATAGTTCCAGATTACTCTCCAGAATGGTTGGATCAATTCACAACTCCACCAACAATGCATTAGTGTTCCAATTTTTCCACATCCTCTCCAGCATTTGTCATTTTCCTGTTTTGTCATCTTAGCCAATCTGACCATTGAGATGGAGTATCTCAGAATTGTTTTGATTTGCATTTCTCGAATCAGTAGTGATTTAGAGCATTTTTTCATATGCTTATAGGTATCTTTAATTTCATCTTCTGAAAATTACCTGTTCATATCCTTTGACCATTTATCAACTGGGGAATGACTTATATTCTTATAGATTTTACTTAATTCCCTATATATTTTAGAAATGAGGCCTTTATCAGAGACACTGGTTGTAAAAATTCTTTCCCAATTTCCCACTTGAGGGCAGGAACTTTTAAAAATGATTTTTGTCTGTTTCCCCATACCTGTGATTTCACTGGTGTAGGGAGCCCCCAGGGAGGAACTTTCTCTACCAATACAGGTCAATATTTTCCCTGAAACTTAAAAGTTTTAGAAAGTTGCCTTCGTAAATGACTTGTCCAGGGTCACAGAACCAGTATATACTAGAGGCAAGACTCAACGCAGGTCTTCCTTCCTGACTGTGGTTGGCTCTCAATATATCCTTTACCTCACCATGTAACAATACAGTATGTGATTAATTAAAGCTCAATGGTTGACCGAATTCACATCAATCTTTCACTTTAAGGTTTGCAAAGTGCCTTCTTTTCTCATGATACTCCTATAAGGTAGGGAATGCTAGTCCTTTTTTTTTTAAGCTTAGATACCAAAACCTACTTGGAATCCTTCTCTAACTACCCTTGTATTTAATACTTCATCAAATACTCCCAATAAGCTCCTTGACTTCTGCTCTCTCCCCTGCATACATTCAGAATTATACTACCTGTGAAAATGGTGTATTTCCCCAGTAAGAGATAACCCCCTGAGGGCTGAGGCTCTTTCTGACCTTTGTCTTTGCAGTAATCTCTAACTCCGAGCTCAAGGCCTTGCTGAGGTGATGCATAACGTTCGATGAATTGAACTAATCTGAATTATGCTCATTTTACAAATAAGGAAACCAAGGGCCAGAGATTTCCTCAAAAGTGACTTGGATGGTCACGAAGTTATCAAGTTTTCATCCTAGGAGTCTGTGTCTGCACTTTCAGAATCCTGTAACAGGTACACCAAGATAGAACCAGGAAAAAGAGAGACGGATAGAAACCATGGAAATGAAAGCTAGCTGAGGGCTTTTTGGTTATGGTTTTTTTCTGTTCTTTTTACCCTGCCAAGATAGCTCAGCTAAGACTCAAGGGAATCTCTATGAAACGAAGAATGGTTTTAAGGCTGTGCCTCTCTTATTGCTAAAACTAGTTTGCCCTTTTCGTGAATCTCTGGAGAAAAGCATATTTGAACAGTAAACGTTTGCTTCAAGACTTACTATATTTTTAAAAAATGTATGAGCCATGGAATTATGCTAAGAAAATGACAAAAATGTCCATGCCGTTTTACCTAGGGATCCCCCTGCTAGACATAAACACCAAGGAGGTTAAAGACAGAAAGTAAGGCTTCCTATAGACCAGAAGTGTCTTTCTGTTATTGTTGTTGTTATGGAACCGTGAAACAACAAGTACATGAATGTAATGGATTTTTGGTCTCTTTTTAAAGACTGGTTCTCCCCATCTCATCTGGGCTGAAAGTGTTGGGGCTAACTGTGGGCTGGGCAGCTAGATGGTGCCAAAGCTGGAGTTAGGAAGACCTGAGTTCAAACCTATCCTCAGACACTTCCTAGTGTATGACCCTAAGAAAGTTACTTCACCCTCTTTGCCTCAGTTTCCTCATCAGCAAAATAAGCTCAAGAAGGAAATGGCCAACCACTCTAGTATCTCTGCTAAGAAAATCCCAGATAGGGCCACGAAGAGTCAGCAACTGAACAATGACAAATCATGGGCTTAATGAAAACAGAATCTTTGACTTGCTCTGTTTCTGAGCTGGGCTTGTTCTCTTCTCCTTAGGCAATGTAGTAGCCCCTCACTCTCCAAAACTCACCATACTAATGAATGCCAAACTTAATGGATCAGCAAAGCCTGCTGCAGTAAAACTCAAGAGATTCACCAGTCTGGGCCTCTGCAGAGCTGGGATCACAGGCACACTCCTTCCACCACACCTGGCAGTGTCCTGGGTGCCAGAAGAAATGATCAACGTGGAGAATTCAGAAAAAAACTTACATGAACTGATGCAGTCTGAAGTAAGCACTACAGACAGCATCTACAATGGAAACAGGAAGAACCAAAAGCCAAAACAAAACTGAAAACAGTGCAGCTGCAAGACTGAGCTTGGCCCTGAGAAGAAATAAGAAAGTTCACTTATTCTGTAGTGTCTGACTCTCTATGGCCCCATTTGGGGTTTTCTTGGCATAGATACTGGGGTGCTTTGCCATTTCCTTCTTCAGCTCACTTTACAGATGAGGAAACTGAGGCAAACAGAGTGAAGTGACTTGTCCAGGGTCACACAGCTAGTAAACATGAGGCTGGATCTGAACTCAAGACCAGTGCTCTATCCACTGCACCACCGAGCTGTCCAAGTAGGAGTCTATGGATGGAGAGTACTGAATATACTGTCAGAGGCACCGAATGTTTTAGTTCTGCTGCTTTTCTATAAGGGGTGATTTGGTAAATAGGGGAAGGGAAAGATTTGGAAATAAAGGTTATGTATTGAGAAAAATAGGAATTTTATATATACGTACAAACATACCTTTAAACTGTGTTAGCTACCAAAGACCAAGGCAGAAATCCTGACATACATTACCGACATATATTATTCAAAGTCCTATAGGAGAAAGAACATGTCTGCAGAAGCAAAAGGCCCAGGTTCGAATCCTGCTGCCACTTCAGAGCTAGCTCTGATTAAAAGCACTGCTTTAAGGTTTGCCAATTACTTTACCTCAACAACCTCACGAGGTAGGAGCTGTTATTTTCATTTTACAGATGAGGAAACTGAGGGCTGAGAGAGGATGAGTGACTTTCTAAGTGACTTCCCAAGGGTCACACAGCCAGTGTCTGAGGTAGGATTTGAACCCAGGTCTCCCTGACCTCATGCCCAGTCTTTCAATGGCTTCTAACATCTTTTCTAGTTCTAAATCACAGGGCAATAGATTAAGGACTGGAAGGACCCTTAGAAGCCATCTAGGCAGCCCCTTATTTTCTGATCCTAGGACCTAGGGTACTTTGTACTTGATGAAACCATCAATTTAAGAGCCGTGTTATCCCAGGGAAATAGAGTCAAGAGTTCTTGGGTCTTCCTTCCAAGTCCATGGAATCAAAATGTCAAGGACCTGGGACATTCCTAGTGTTAGCAATTCCTCCTCTGATGCTGATTGGTAGTTTTCCACAGTGACCACACCCTGAAATTCATCACTGCTCTAGTGATGATCCACCTGCAGCCAACACCAAACAGGTCCCTGGGCCTGTGGGCAAAGCTTCTTTAGCTCCCAGCTCCTGTTCCCCTGACATAGTCAAGGACCCAACAGTACTCTTCATCCATAGTCCCTTACTCAGACAGCTTGGTGCTGCAGTGGATTTAGCACTGGCCCTGAGTTCAAAACCAGACCCAGACACTTACTAGCTAGGTGACCCCGGACAAGTCAATTCACCCTGTTTGCCTCAGTTTCCTCATCTATAAAAATAAGCTGAAGAAGAAAATGGCATTTATATGGACCCAATGAGGAGTGGGGGAGGAATTTTGTGCAGCTCATTTAGGGAAAGTGATAATGCAATCCTCAAAGAGGAAAGGACGAGAAGTCTTTGCGTTTACTACTTGAGCAAGAGACATTGACTAAAAAATCAATTGTGTGAGTTATTATTATATATTCTATTATTCTATTCTATTATTATATATTATAATATATGTTATATATTATACATTATAATTATTAACAATATTAGCAAAACAATATGACTTGTATGATCACAATAGTGATTCGCCATTCATTCTGTGAGTCGACACATTAACTGATGACCATGAGTAACTTTGGACTTGGGAGGGAAATGGTAAACACAGGTAAAGAGGGAGAAACCAAACGAAATGCAGATTTGGAACCAGAGGGCTTGGGTTCAAGTCCAGCCTCTCACCCTCGGGTGCTATTTCTATGTCGTGGATGGGTCCCTTCACCTCCCTAGGTCTGCTTCCTCATCAGTAAAATAAGGGGACTGGCCTCGGTGGCCTAGCTCGATCATCCTATAATTTCATCATCACAGGTATCTCAACCAATGCAGAATAGAGACTCTATAACTTAAAGTTTTAAATAAGTTGCCTGGGGGCAGTGAAAAGTTAGGTGACTCACCCAGAACCACCTAGCTAGATTAGGTCAGAAGCAGTAGAACTCAGGTCTCCCTGACTCCCAGGGTTACATCTAGTACCTGTAAATCTCTGATTCTAAAGAGGCAGATTTCAGTTTAATGTAAGGAAGACTTAGGAGTTACCCAAAGTTCCATGGGCTGCCAGGGGCCGGGGTCGGGGAGAGAGGGGTCATCATTTCTTGGCGTGAGGGAGGGAGAACTCTTATTCCAGTAAGGATTGGGTCCGCTGACCTCTGCCTCTTGCCCACCTCTGCAATGCTGCGATTCACTTCCTATAAGGCAGTTTCTGGTCACACATTCTCCAGTGCTAATTTTATAAAACAAAAAAGTGTCGATTTTCAAGCTTGGAGTTAACCACAGTGACTTCTAATGAGACCTGGGCCATTTGAGAATGCTGAAATAAATCAGAACACTAGCTACTAAAACATACGGAAATGTGGTTAGAGACATCCGCCCCCCTCCTAATACAAAAAAGAAAGGAAAAGGAAACGGTACTTATTATATGCATTAGTCAACAAGGATCAGGCATGACTTTCTTTTCTCTAAACTGTGATCTTGGCCAAAAAGAGATCGGGAGATCCCTAATCTTAATCTATTAGGGACTTGGGGGCAGGATTAGAATTGTTTTCCTCTGTGAGGTAAATCTCCATTGATTTACTTTGCCCTTTGAGAATCCATCCTCCTAGAGGCCAAGCTCCCATAAAAGGCAGTCTTGTCTGCCATGAGCCAGAGGGGAGAGTTCTCTTCATTCACCAGGCCTGGCATTTATAGGGAACTTCAAGACTGCTTTACATATTTCATTTCATTTATTTACATGATCTCATTTCAGCTGTTATGGCCAAAAAACTCACCAGCAACTGCCCCAGGTACGAACTTCCCCAAACTGAGCAACAAGGGCCCTTGGAAATCCTGTCCTTAGAGGCCTTCCACATGAGTGGGACCTTCCAGGGTTTGCTGGTTGGTTTTCTGGAGGGTCTTCAAGATCCCAGGAATCACCTCAGGAGTATAAGAACTCCGCTCTGGAACCAGAAGGGAGCTCAGAGGAGTCATATAGTCCGGGTGGTCTTATGAGTCAGGGACACCATTGGCAGTCTGGTCAATTCTATGGAGCCCTTCTCAAGGTAAGCATTTATTAAGCACCTACTGCACGTCAGATACTAGGCCAAGTGTTGGGTATGCAAAGAAAACCAAAATACATGGTCCTTTCTCTCAAAGAGTCTCACTTCCTAATAGAGGAGACAACAGATAAAGAGCTTGTTATGTATAAGATCTTCATGGAGGATAACAGATTTAGAGCCGGGAGGAACATTAGGGGTCCGTGGAGTCCAACCTTCTCATTTTACAGATACTCCCTCATTTTAGAGGAATGACCAATGGGAGTGGGGGAGAGACCACAAAAGGCCTCCTGTACCAGAAGTCTCTCTTTATTGTGAACTACAGCATTGAACTGGGATAGCAACTGGCCCACTGAGTTAGTGGTATTGGCAGTTCCCAAATAAGAAAACTTCATCCAATGTACTTGAGCACCTTTTCAAGTTTCCTAGAATACAGGTTAAGTGACTTGTCCAGAGTCACACAGTAAGGATACACAGTCAGATGAAGGACCTGAAGCTGGGTCTTCCTGACTCTTTCTCAAGGGGAGCCAGCAAGAGTCCCACCAATCTGCCCATATTTATTAGGTCCAGGACCGAGTGATGCATTATTCAATAAACCTGGGTGTATTCGAAACCATCTTGAACCCCTCATTTATCTTTCCTCTCCAATCCTGACCCCACTCCTGCGCCAGCATGAACATTACATCCAACTCTACGGGAGTATGTGCAGTATCACAATTCCAGCTATAAAACCAAGCTGCCTAGGTACACAGAAGAAACAGCTGATGAATAAATCATGGAAGTCCTAGGAAGCATTGACAATATTTTGCTTCTCTTAAAGTACCTGATTCTCATCTGATTTTTAAAAGCTAAGCTTGGTCAGTATCCTTTGAGGGAAAGAGCACATTTATTTATGCCT
The DNA here is from genome assembly GCA_028646515.1 of Pseudochirops corinnae. NCBI lineage: Eukaryota > Metazoa > Chordata > Mammalia > Diprotodontia > Pseudocheiridae > Pseudochirops > Pseudochirops corinnae. The sequence continues at coordinate 536,776,026 of CM053585.1, forward strand.
CTTGTCCAGAGAATCAGCCATCTATTATCCAGGTTTTGCAGAGGGGGATGGAAGTGAATAAAAGCCAGAACTACTGATAACCCCCAGGAAGCACTATGGGAATTCTGAAGGCAGACATGGAGAGAGAGACTGAGGCAGGTGGCCAAACCCCAGATTCACATATGCGGGAGTTGGGGTCAGATGCCCTGGGGGTGAATCCTGGCTCTTGCTGCTCAGTCCCTGTGTGACCTTGGATAAGTTGCTTCATCTGCCTCAGCCTAAATTTCCTCTTGAGAAATGAGAGACTTGGACCTACGTGATCTCAAAGGTCCCTTTTGGTTTAAATCTTTGCTCCTATGACCTCTGTGGTTGACCACAACAAACTTAGAGCTCTGTCATGATCCTGCTGCCTGGAAACTGGCTCTAGTGGGGAGGCAGGAGTACAAAAACACCCCCAAGCAACTCATCAGTACTCAAAAGACGGCTGGTTTTGCCTACTACACTACGCCCAAGACACCAAAGGCAGACTGCCATGCTAAGCATTCTGTTTCTGAATACGGAAGAAAGAGAAATGGTTCCAGACAGAGCCACAGAAGCTGAGTTCAAATCCCACCTTTGACCCTTACTATCTGCTCTACACCTTTATCTTTCTGGGACTCAATGTTTTCATATGTGAAATGGAGGGGTGGGGCTAGATGGTCTCTGAGCTCCCTCTCAGCCCTAGATCTAATTCTATGACCTTTGAGGTCCCTTCCAGCTCTAAATGCTCTGATCCCGAAATCCCAAGACTGCAGAACATTACCAAGACTTGATCCCTGGCGAATGAAGCTTCTTCACTTGAAAGGCATTGAAAAGTCTTTGCAAACAGCACACTGCCCACAGAACACTGCTCACCACTTAATGTCTGTTACGTTGATTGCGCTCTCCCTCTCTGTCAGTTGTTCAAGGAAACATTTGAGGGAATAGCCATTCTTCTCTCCCCCCCCCCCCAACAGGATATTATTCCCTAAGAGGGACATCACACTGCCAAACAGTGAGTAGCCAGGTCATGTTTTGACCTCATTAAGTTTTAAACACACATTGGCTAAGTCAGTAATGAAGACGGCAACACTCACGTTTAGTATTTCATTGAGATGAAAGCCCAAATCTCTTGAATTTTGTACAATGGAAGCATCCTATTAAATGAGCATAGACTCTCCAAAGCAGGCAGAAGGTGGAGACCAACTATGCTATGACAACAATAACCTAGATTCAACAACATTTGAAAAGTGGCTCAACTCTGGTTGACTACGATAACCAGTCTCAGGCATGGAGAAGTGATACTGAAAGACTCTCTTCTTCTCTCAGTAAAGAGGTGGGGATCAATGGATATAGACTATGGGACACACAATCAAAGAGCGTCACTATCTGTTGGTAAGTCTTGAACAATCTGTTACAAAAAAGTGGAGTTTAAGGAAATGACTTTGCTGTAAAACAGGAAAGCAATAAGAAAACATCACAAATATATTGTTTTTAAATGAACAGCTCACTCCCCAACCTTTTCTTGTATTTGACAGTTAAATCAAGGTTGATTTGGTTGGGCTATGAGTGAAAACAGTTCAATGTTAGAATTTCTAAAAATGCTAGCAGGCAGATGGCATAAGAAGTGTGCTGACAAAGGAAACCTTGCCTAAAGATAACTTTGTGTTGCATAATCATATTCAATCACACCAAATCCTCCTCCTAAATCTATGACACTAAGATTCAGATTTTTTAAAGCCCCACCATTGAGATAAACTTGGGGGTGGGATGGAGAGGGAATAGAGGTGGGCCGCATGAAACTGTTTTTTTGTTATCTGTGGGTGGCACAGTGGCTGAAGAGCCAGCCCTGAGTCCCTCCTCTCACATGTATAGGCAGTATGACCACAGGTAAGTCACTTAACCTTCTCAGTACCCTAGGGCAACCCTGACTGTAAATTGCCAAGAAGGTGCTCACCTTGCACTGATGGAAGGGATCTCCTCATGTGGAACTTCCCTCCGACAATGAAATCATGGGTCAAGTCTCTATCCCTGTCTAAAATATGGGCAGATCCTATTTGTATGATCAATTTTCTCTGTGTTTCTTCCTGTGTCTTAAATATTCAATAATTTCAGAAAATGTTGTCAACAAACTACTTTTTTCTGATGAGTTATTTTTCTATTTCTTTTTTTAGTTTTACACAAAACAAGCTGACATCCTCATAAATCTTTACAAATTGTGGCAGCTGTGAGGTTAGCAGTAGAAGCAACCTCAGATTTGGACTTGGAGGACCCTGGGCAAGCCTGCCCTCACCCTTCCTAAGCTGTGTGATTGAGGGCAAGACACTTGGCCTTGGGAAGCTGGAGCTTCCTCATCTATAAAATGGGAACCATAGACAATACCAGTACTGTCTACCTACCAGCCTGCCTCACAGGACAGTTGTGGGGAAAGTGTTTTCTGAGAAGCATCTGATAAAGGGAGCGAATAATGGAAAATGAGAAAAGTTCATTTTAGGACTGCAAGTCTGCTACTGGGCTATTCCAAGATGACCCTCGGTCAAGGGAGAATTTGTTGCCAGCACCTGCCTGCTTCTGAGTCTTTGGAGTAAATTGTATTACCAAATACCTCCTTATTTCCTTATACCTCTTTGGGGAATGTCTGCACAAACTCACGCCGCACTCCATGGTCTGTAAACCCCAACCCTACAAAAAAAGAGGTGCCCTACCCCCGTTGGACTAGATGGATTTTTCCTCCAACTTTCATGTTCTCAAAGCTCACTATATGCAACACACATGCACATCCTCCATGCCTTCTGCTGCTAGATAACTTCAGGCTGCGACATAATCTCACGCTCACAATTTATGAGAAAACAAAGCGTATACCAGAGTGGGGAAAAGAAAAGGTCATGCTGCAAATGTCTGTCCTCCCTCCAGCCTGGTGCTGAATTAGGTGATTTCTCAAAGCCAGCCCTGCCAGCTCTAGCACTGTAGAGTTCTACGGAGAATGAACGCCACTGACCCACAGACGACGCACCCCGTCCATCCGCCAGAAAAGACAAAGATGTTTCTCCACCAACACCATTTCTTTCCTTTCCCCCTCCTTTCTCCCTCCTTCTCCTTCTCCTCCTTTGTGTCCCCAACTTTTCATTTCTCTCTCCTTTCCTTTTGTCACTTTCAAGCCGAATTCACCAAAGGTTTGGATCTAAGAGAACCAGTATGTGTAGGAACATCTGCATCCCAGTCCGTTCCTGAGTTATTCTGAACAGTTTTAAAAAGAAGGGTGATTCTCACCTGGTGTCAAATCATCTGGCTGTCAAGAATTCTTAACGCAGATAAAATGCCTCCGTGGCCCTCGTAGGAAACGAAGGAGTGAGATCCTCTCCTGGCTCACTACAAAGCTTCCCGAGAGACTTGTGAACTTTCCGCTAAGGGAGGGCCCTCCCAGTGGCCCCTAGTGGGAGGGATGCTAAGGAAAGGGGAGGCAGGCCCCTCTCCCTCCCTTATCTCCCTCCCTCTCTTCTCTTCCTCTCCCAAGCCTGCACACAGCGCTCTCTCTACCTGCTGTCTCCGGAGAGCTCCTTCCCCAGGGAGGTGGGGGGCGGCTCCTCCCCCTGTTCCTCCCACCCCTCGCTCCCCCCAGCTCGGGCTCAGCACCGCTGCCCCCACGCAGGCAGCGGGTGACTTTCCGAAAGCAGCTCCAAGGAGAGGCTGCCCACGGTGTCCCAGGCTCCTGCCCCAGGGTGGGCCTCCCGCCCCCAGAACGCACGGCTCCGCTGGTCCGCCCCAGGACCTCCACCCCCGCAGCCGAGCATCCCTCAGCTTGTGGCCGGATCTGAGGGCCTTGACGAGCGTCCACCGCTGTTGCCGGGGCTTCTCCCCTCCCCCCCCGCCCCCGCAGGACCCCGGATTTTCCCCCTTCGGCTCCCCCTCCCGGCCCCAAGCCTTTGTCTGGGCTGGGAGGGGGGAGGGGGTAGCAGGCACAGGGCAATGGGGAGCGAAGCCCGAACTCGGGCACCCTCCGTGCCAGGGGCCGCTCATCTGAGCCTGGGAGCCCGGGGAGTCTCTAAGCAACCCACAAGTGACCTGGTCCGGCTCCCGGATCCGGTTCCCGCCTGGCAGCGCCCCCGATGTCCCGGGACCGGGGCCTGAGCCAACCCCAAGGAAGGCAGCTGGGGGTGGGGAGCGCTGTTAGTGGGAGGCTGCCCGCCCCGGCTGCTCCCCCCCCCCCCGCAATGGGGGCCACGCACAGCTCCCCTTCCCCCATCTTCCGCTTGGTCCGCTCCCCCGCGGGCCCGGGACACACACTCACACGCACTCACACACACAAGGAAGACGAGAGGCGAGGGCTACATTACGGGGAGGGGGCGGCGCTGCTCCAGCTCTGTCCCACCCGCCGTCCTGGTCCGTAAGTCCTAGCGTCCTGCTTGCGCTCCGCAGTGGCCCCGGCTCTGGCCGCGCCGCTCCCTGGCCCGGGCTGCACGCCGTGCCCCGTGCGGCCGCCGCCGGGACAGGGAGGCGGGGCCGCGGCGCCCACCTGCTCGCGCTGCTCCTACCCGGGGCTCGGGAGGTGCCAGGCAGCCGCTGGAGGCACTCACTCCCTGGTCATGCACGGCGACCTTGGCCTCGAGCGTCCCTCCGAGGGACAGGCCGGCCAGGCGTCCGCCCCTCTGGGCATCCCGCGGGGGAAAGGACCTGGCGCGTCCCCTGCTCCGACCCCGCCCCCTCGTTTGGTCCACCCTGGAAGCCCACATCTAACCTCCGAGATTCCCCAGTCTCATCCAACCTAACCTCCCTTCGCAGGAGGAAACTTCTTCCCGGAGAAGGGAAACAACTCGACCAAGGTCACACAGGTCGGCTTCGAGCCTTCTTACCGCACCATATAGGAGTGAGCCTAGGACCTGGAGACCAAACCGTTTTCCTGGGAATTTGACATTGTTCCCCCTCCCCCCGTCCTACCACACAGAAGCCTGGGGAGGGAGTAGGGATGGCAGCCTAATCAAAACAAATACTGACATGCCTACACATTTGTGCACGTGCATGCCTTCATATCTGCAAATAGGAGCACATACATACATGTACCTAAAAGTTGGCGAAGTCCTTACATACACCAGCTTATTGATCTGTCGGTTGTCGCTGCCTTTTGGTAGAGAGGGGGCCAGCAGTACAAAACAGACCGAGTAGTTTTACTGGAGTAACTCCCAAGGCCTGGAGCGCCACCCCGCCCCCGCTCCCTCCTTCCTTCCCCCTACATTCTAAAGCGGCTGCTCTTAGAATCTTGTGCATTGACCATTTGTGGGTCCAGAAGGGCTTTGCGGCTGGCCAGGGGCCAGATCCCTTTAATAATGCGTATTCATACCAGGACAAATGTCTATGCTTATGTGGGGGTCCCATAGTAGAGATGGGGTCTCTGGAGTCTCTCTAGAAATTCAACCCCTCGGCCTTTTAATCTTCCTATGGCAGTGGGTGGAGGGGGGAGGGTGGTGCTGAGGAGGACCTTTTCCTCCTAGTCTTGGAAGTGGCCCAAGAACCATGTTTGGGGGGGAGGGGTGGATATGGGAGGAGCCTGTTCCCCTGCAGTCACCTTCCTCTCCTGGGCCCCTAAGCCAATGGAGCCTGCCGCCAAGTCTTCATATGGACCCATGCCGAGTGAAGCGAGCAGAGCCAGAACGATATTATATAATAACAGCAACATTTTATAATGTTATAAACAACATTGAAAGACTCTAGGGCCTTCATCAATACAACCATGATCTGAAAGAACCAGTGATGAAGACTGTTACCTACCACCTGACTCAACGATGGAGCCAACGCAGGAGACAGAAAGTTTGGGCGTAGCGTAGGAATTAGTTTTGCTTGACTCTGTACATGTGTTGCAAGGGTTTTACTCTTTTTTTCCTCCCGTGTGGGGGGGGAGGGGAAAGGGAGAGAGGAATAGTGGGAAAGAAAAAAAAATTCAGTGGAAAAAAATAATTTAAAAAAGGAAACCGGGCTGAGCTTAAGACAAGTGACACTTTGGGCGAAAAAGATTTTTTTTTTTTAATCTCTGTGACTGTTCTGATATCCAGGACCATTGGAAACATTATTGCTATGGGTCCAATAAAAGTAGGAACAAAAGAAACCGTGTGAGGGGGTGGCAATTTTTTTCTCTCAGACTGTCTGGAGCTAGATCATTAGAAAACTCACCTAGCCCTAACCCTACGGTCTGCTGCTGACTGAGTTTTCACAAGAAAATAGTGTTGGCTGAGAGGGATTAAGACATGGCTTGGAAGTGGGAATTGTGGGAAATCTATGGAACCTCTGGAATCCATGGAACCACACAGAAACAGCACAGAGACCAGGGTGCAAATGCTATTTACGACTGTGACCTTGGTTTCCTTGTCTATGAAATGGGGATAATGATAGAATAGTTCTCGGGATTATCATGACGATCAAATGGGAAAATGTATATAAAGTACTAGATACATGAGAGCTGTAGTTAATTATTCCCTCACCTAGATCTAGCAACTTCCAGCCTTTCCAGATCGTTGACACATTTCTCTCCCCGAGGAACTTTATACTACAGACAACCTGGCCAACTTGCTTTTCCTTCCTTGTGACATTTCATCTCTTACTGGTATGTCTTTGTACAGGCTGTCTGCTACCCTCAGATACTCTCTCTCCTCACCTGTCTTGTGCCAATGCCTTCAAAAGATCTTTCCTGGTTGAAGGGAGCTGGAAGGGCTTTCATTGGCAACGTAGTCCAACTCACACCTGAAAGGAATCCCCACCAGGGTGCTGACAACTACCCAGCCGCTTCTCCACGTCTTCCAGTGTCAGGGCTTTCCACTAGCTCCCAAGGCTGCCCATTACACTCTGGGACAGCTCTGCACCTCTTGCCAGTCCCAAGCACCTCTGATATAGGGTTTGCATGTTCTGTGAACATGTATCTCACTCTTCCTTCACCCCTAGAATGTGAGCTCCCTGAGGGCAGGGACTGTCTCATCTGTGCATTTATATCTCCAGTACCTAGCCCAGTGTCTGACAAGAAATTAGCTCAAAATAAACTTCTAATCAGCTATTCCAGCACTAAAACTAGTAAAATGTAAGCTCCTGGAGGGTAGTGGTTTCAGCCTTTTCCATTTATGCATTTTCAATGCCTTGAATAGAATTAAGCACCTACTACAAATTTGTTTAATTAAATTAGATTAAAAATTTTATGGGTTCATGAAAACTTTTGCACAGGAATCCAAGCCCTTTTTTTTTTTGTCTTTTTTGGAGGGGGGAAGGCAGGGCAATTGGGGTTAAGTGACTTGCCCAAGGTCACACAGCTAGTATACCTTAAGTGTCTGAGGCTGGATTTGAACTCAGGTCCTCCAGGAGAGGTGCTCTATTCACTATGCCACCTAGCTACCTCCAAGGAAACCAAGTCTTTGAAGCCTCTAAAGTCTGTTGGGCATCATCTGGATTATTCATATGAACATTAGAGCAGAGAAGTGCCCTTTGTCCATTTCTCCCAAGAAACAAGATTGCAAGAAGAGATGAGCTGTCTTCTTAGGGCTAAGACTTACAAAAGTATAGGAGAATATAGATCAATTGAGACAACGTATGTAAAGTGCTGGGTCCTATATAAATGCTAGCTATCATTAGCTAACATTTATATTGATTTATGTTAATATTAATAAAATCTAGCCTGTCTATAGCACTTTCCAGTTGGCAAAGCACTTTATATGGTCAAATACTACTACTACTACTACTACTATTACGACCACTACTACCTTCACCTTCCCCCTCCCTCCCACAAAGTCCTGCAGCAATCTCCTTCTAGATGTCATATCTTGTGAGATACATTTATATCTTGTCTCTGGAAAGGCTGTGTTACAAGGTCAATCTTATAAATATTTACTAGTATGATATTTATGAGATTTTATCTGACATCTCTTTTCAGTTTTGGGAAGTGATTTACCTAACAAAACTGTCAGGTTTTCAAAATGCTACATGATTTACATCCCTTCCCTATATTTCTTGCTTGGTTGGCACTTTCTGGATACCCAAATATTTTTAAAAATAGATTTTCATTGATATATTTTGTTTTACATTGCCTAGATTTCCTCCCTGCATCCCTTGTCTCCTCCATCCTAGAAAACTGACCCATAGAACAAGAAATTGTTTTTTAAAGAGAAAAAAAAAATCGGAAGAGCTAACCAACTCATTGAAAAAAAAAATCTGAATTTTTATGCAATGTTCACACCTGTGGACCTCGACCTCTGGAAGCAGGAAGAAGTGTCTTCACCTATTTCTTCTTTGGAACCAGGCTTGGTTTTTATTGCAGTTTCCATTGTTTCATGGTGGTGGTTCTTTCCATTTTCATTGCTATAATCATTATGTATATTGTTTTCCTGGCTTTCCTTCATTTTGCATCATATCATGGAAGCCATTCCATGTTTCTCTGTATTCATTATGTTCATTGCTGATTTTTTTATCTGTTGGGAAATGGTTCTTGTTCTTGCATATTTATATCATTACCTATATATCTCAGGCATTAGACTTTTATCTAAGAAATTTGCTGCTAAGGTTTTTCCATAGTTAACTGTTTCCTTTTTGATTTTAACTGCATTGCTTTTTCGCGTGTAAAAACTTTTCGATTTTATGTAATAAAAATTGTCTATTTTATCTTGTGCAATTATCTTTATTTCTCATTTAGTCTAAGCTCTTCTGTAATCCATCAAAAATTATCTCTTTCCCTTTTCCTCTAATTAATGGTGTGGCATTTTTTTATGTCAAGATCATGTACCATTTGGAGTTTGCTGTGATATATTGTTCAAGATGTTGATCTAAACCTAATTTTTCCCAGAAGTTTTTGCCAAAAAAAGAGAATCTTTAACCCAGTAGCTGGCATCCTCAGGTTTAATGAACATAAAACTACCATTAAATTTGATTGCTTTAGGGTCTTGTGACTAATTGGTTACATGGACCAACTTTTCTATTTTTTAACCAGTCACATATAGTTTGCAGGGCAGCTAGGTGGCGCAATGGATAGAATGCCCAAGACATCTTCTTGAGTTCAAAGCTGACTTCAAAACTTCATAGCTGTGTGATCTTGGAAAAGTCACTTCACTGTATTTGCCTCAGTTTCCTCATCTGTAAAATAAACTGAAAAAGGAAATAGCAAAGCCCTCCAGTATCTTTGCCAAGAAAATTCCAAATGGGGTCACGAAGAGTCGGGCGTGACCGAAATACGACCGGACAGCAACAAAACCATTGAGTTTTCAGTGTTACTGCTTTATAGCATGGTTTGGGATCTGGTACTGCCAGGCCCCACTCCTTCCCACTTTTTTCTTTATTTTTCTGGAGATACTGAATTTTTTATTCCTTTTTTTTCTAGGTCTATAAAGTAGCCCTTTCACAATCTGCAGTTTCCATTGTTTCATGGGGATGGTTCTTTCCATTTTCAAAGTTGCAGTCATTGTGTGTATTGTTTTTTCCTGGTTCGGTGGTTTGATGGATGTGGCACTAAATTTGTAATTTCCTACTAAGTCTTATGTTCCATCATTCCATGATTCCAAGCCTTCATTAAGCCCCTCCTCTGATTATTCATCTTGGTGTGCCGGTAACCCTGGATTCTGGAGGCTGTGCCATGAGAGGTCTTACTCTGGGGGCTTTTCCAAGCTGGAAAAGTTCCGAGGAGGGCGCCATTAACGGGCTCTGTATTGTCAGAGAACCTTCAGCCAAATTCATCATCAGGTTAGCTCCAGAGGGGTGAATTTTTCAGCCACAACGACTCTCAAAGATACTAAATTATAAAAGGTTTTTTATCTACATTGACCTTACCCTGGTGGAATTACAGATCTTTTAAGTGAATTTATTTTTTTGTTTTGTTTACTTCCTCAATTATTTTTATTGATGATTATGAAATTCAAAAAAAAATTTTTTTTGCCAAGATTACTAGCCACACCGGGTAATCGAAGGCCAGTTTCTTAGGAACAGGACCAATTAGAAGTTGGAGGGTAAAGGATATTGGATTGGAGGCTGTCTTGATTAAATAAATAGTACCCGCCAGCAGCTGTTGCCAAGCTGGAATTAGAGACTCACTCGCAAACAATCTAAAAGAGATGATTCTTATAACTCCAAATGCGCTGTAATCAATGTAAAGTGTTTGTCTGGTTTCTTGGCTATTGGAGCAGAATGTCCAGGAAGTACTTAATGAACAAAAAAGAACTAGACTTAAGGACAATGTTGGTGGAATGAAGAGCCAGAGGCAAAATAGACTTTGAGAAAGAAAGAGAAACAGCAGACGCTAGCTCAGAAAGACCCATGGGGTTTCATCACGACTTAGAACACAGCAGAGCGCAATCTGTTGCAAAGTTCACATCATAATACAGTAGACAGGTCAGAGGAAGCAAAGATCCTTCTGAGCTCGATGAAGACAAGGCAGAGGTAAACAATCACTCCTAGTGTTTGGCTAAGAAGGCAAAAAATTAGACAGATTCTTTCTAGGGTCGTCTGAAGCGTGTGCAGTGTGTGTGTGTGTGTGTGTGTGTGTGTGTAGGGGGGAAGGGTATGGTGAGGCCACCAATGGACAGCCCAAGAAAAGATGAGGGTTTGCAGGAAAATAGCTGTGCTACAGAAAATAAATGCCACCAAACTGTCACAAATGATGGGAACTGGAGCTCTCTGTGTGTCTGTAGGTAAGAGATAGAAATATCTCAGGCCCCTGCTTTTATCGCTCCAGGCTCAGTTGAAGGTAAACAAGGTTGTATCCCTTTTCAAAACTCTGGTCAACATTTGAGAAGCCTGTGAAGTGTGATTTTTGGTCCTTACATTTCATGAATCCTTTACTTCTCTCAGAGGGTGACCCTTCCCTTCCTTTTAGATATCCAGAGCCACAGAAGCATAGTCATAACAAAGGCAGGGCAGTCTGACCTCTGGGCCAGGGCATCAAGATTTAGAGGGCACAAAAATGTAAAATAATGATTTCAAAAGGTTGTACAATTTTAAATTTTGACATGATCTTTCCGTAGGAGTTCCTTATACCAATAAAACTATAGATCTCATTCCTATTCCTTTATTTTTTTAACAACCTAGAAGTTAGTTAGCAAGAATGATGAGTTAAACTAGGAAGCTACTGGAAGCTCTTCTTCCTCCTGGTAGCTTTCTTTCCTCCTCTTCCTCCTTACTGCAGCCCACCTGCAGTATTTCCCAGGGTAGGGATCTCCTTCCCAGTAGGCTCACAGCCTTATGTCTGAATCCCTGTCAAGGGGCCAGCATCCTACGGTCTTCCCATCAGAACTCTCCCTAACCATAATGGGTTGGAAGCACTGCTGGTCCTAGGTTGCCAGCCATCAGAGACCTACGCAGAAGCCTTGGACTGGAAGTCCACCACTGCATCACTTAATAGATGTGTGACCTTGGGTAAGTCACTAACCCACCCCCACTTCACAAATGAGCAGTTGGAGATGACCTGAAGGTCCCCTCTCAGCTCTGACTCCTCTGAGTTCTTAGTACCCCTGCTGTCTACCCAAACGAGCTCTGAAAAGCAGTCACTCATACGTGTTCATGAATTAAAATTATTTTAAACCCAAATTCATGTAAAAATGGGCCACAATTACATTTGCATTTGCTGGTAAGCAGGTGGGGAGATTTAGGAGGGGAAGGGAGGAGGCAGAGCTTGGAAATCTTCTCAGAAGACAGCCTGATTGATATAATGGATGGACTGCTGGACTTGGAGAGAGGAAGAACTGGGCTGTGAGACACTAGACAAGTCACTGACAAGCGACTAGTGACAATTCCTCTCAGCCTCAGTTTCCTCATCTGTAAAATGGGGAAACTAACAGCACTCAACTCACAGGGTTGTAGGAATGATCAAATGAGATAGATACAGCACAAACGGTATTTAGTGCTTTCTGTGAATATGAGTTATTATTGTTACTCTGAGGCTCCTGAAAGGATTAGCTGCACGACCCTGAGCCAGGCACTCAGCCACTCTGACCCTCAGTTTCTCCATTTGTGAAATGGCAGTGATATCAGCATCTGAGTTGATCGTTTTCAGGTGATTTGGGAGTGTCACAGATGTGACAAGCTGCGGTTAAGACCGTAGGGAGACCAGCAGAGGGGTGTGTGTGTGTGTGTGTGTGTGTGTGTGTGTGTGTGTGTAGGGGTGCCTAGTCTCAGGAGTTGTTGGGAGCCAGGTGATGGAGACTGGCAACCCACGTTCCTTTCTCCAAGGCTTTTTCTAGGACATGAAGCCCGCCCTGCCCTATTCCCACAGGTCAGCCTGAAGACAGACTCCTCCTCCCTTTTCTCTGCCCACCCACAGCTCTGGCTCCTTGTTCTTCGTTTTGACCTGACCCCTCCCTTCCCTGTGACCTAGGAACCCCAAATCCACGTCCCCTGTTTCCTGGCACAATTTTGCCCTCAAACTTTGATTGAATGGTTTTGAGGGGTACAGTTGGCGCCTGTGGCTGACATCCTAGACCTCACACCTGGGCTTTGTTCACCAGTTGACCTTTACCCCCTAAACCACAGCTCTCCCTGGCACCCCTTCCCTCACCAATGGCTGAGTCCAGCAATTAGAAAGTTAGGAGTCGTAAGACCTGACCTGTTCTAATTTCCTCTTGACTTAGACTTGTGACCCTGGCCCAATATAACTCTCCAAAAAGTATCTCAATTTCCCCTTGGAGACAGTATTGGTCACCTGTGTAGTGGGTGTGAAAAGAATGATATTTAGAGGCAGGATGGACCAAGAAAACCCAGGAAGACCTAGAGTTACAATCCCACTTCAGAAACTAATAAACAGTGTGACTTTGGGCAAGTCACCCAACTGAGGCTTCCTCATCTGTAAAATGGGAGCAAAAAAACCCACTTATGTCATAGGGCTCCTGGCAATATCCCAAGAGACAATTTATTAGCATATAATTATTAATTATGCAACATAATTATTAATTATACAACCCCTAAAGTGCTATTGTGTGCCTATGCTGATGATGGTGGTGACGATGATGATGCCTGTCCTTCTGGACTTATCTGATTAGTTCCCCATGTATATTTTGTGTTCTGGACAAACTGGTCTGCTTTCCGTTCTCTGTAAGTGACCTTCTGTTTTCTACCTTTTTTGCCTTTGTTCAGGCCATCCCCCATACCTGGAAGACTCTCCCTCCTTCCCTCTAATCTCTTGGAAGCTCCAGCTCCATTTAAGGCTCATTTCAAATGTCCCCTCCTATATCCCATCTTTGACCATCCCCTAAATCTTTGGTGGTTACCCCGTTCCTCTCCCTGCCCTGCCCCGTCACTTTGTATTGACTCTATATTGTGACAATAAAGTGGGAGTTTTTCTATAGCCTTTTAAGGATTGCAAAGTACTTCACAAATATGGTCTCATTCTATCCTCACAACAACCTTAGCAGGTAGGTGAAGATGACTACCTTCGTTTTGCCAAGGAGGAAACTGAGGCAGATTTAGGTTAAGTGAGACCCAAGGCCACCTGTGTCTGAGGTGACATTCAAGCTCAGATCTTCTTGGCCCCGGCACCACCTGACTCAGGCCCTATCTATATACTCTGTCATACTCGGGGTGGACGTCAGCTCTTCGAGGAAAGGGATTATCTCATTGTCATCGTCCTTATAAGCTGAGCTCTGAGCACAGCATCTGGCCCAAAGTCAGCCTGAATACTTATTATTGAACTGAATTTCAGAAGTCAGTCAATAGAAAAACACTTATGAAACACTTGCTATAGTTCCAGGGATTTAAAAAAAAAAGAAGAGAGGTTAAAATCAGTTATGGCTAGCCCCAAAGTTGGTTTAAAAAAAAAGCAAACAAACAAAAATCTTTAAGTTTGTAGGAAGAAATTCCCTATACAGAATACCCTCGTTGTCAACATTGTCATAGAGGTTGACTCAGGGCTGCCTGGGGCTGAGTCTCAGCCACCACATGACTCCCATCTCTAGGAATGAGCAGGCGAATTCGTTCAATCATCCAGAGCACCTGGGGCCAAAGATAAGCTATTGTTCACATTTCCAGCTTGTCTTCTCCACTGCAGATCTCCTTTAGGTAGCTTGGCTTTCTGGGGGGCTAACTCCCATCCAGAGTCTGGACACCCAGCCTCCTTTTAATAGATGAGGCACCCAAGCCACGTTCTGACCTGGATTTGTGGCTCGACAAAGTTTCTTCACTATATGTAGTCAGGTACTTACTTTTGTTAAGGAATTTTGGCTCCTACCACCAAAAGTTAATTAGGGGACTCTTATGACCCACCCAGGAATTTGACAGATTAGTGCCCAGGCTCCCTGAAAGTCTCAGTGCTTCGGAATGGAATGCTAACTGCCATTGCATGATTGATTGCCTGTGACCTCCAGCATCTCTCTGTCTCTCCTCTCTGTTTTTCCTCTCTGTCTCTGTCTCTGTCTCTTTCTTCTCTGTCTCTCTCCCTCCCTCCCTTTCTCTCCACAGACAGACAGACAGACAGACAGGGAGGTGCCTGGAATTTCAAGGAAAGGAGACAAAGCCTCAATCTCAGCTGATGTAACTGACATCGCCACTGGCCCAGGGGTCTCCCTCATTTGGGAGTCTCAGCCCCTGGTGCCTGGCCATTTTGTGCCACTTTTGTCCAGGCCACAAAATTACAGGGTTTATTAATAGTATAAACCTGCTTTAGTAAACAGATTCATACACAAGCCACCCACTCTGCTTCACTGATGGCTTTTGTGTACACATATGTATATACATGTATGTGTATTTAGAAACTTTATAGTTATATAGTATGCTTATATTTTATGGATACATTTCTACCATCAGAATATAAACTCATTGGTAGCAGTGACTGCTTCACTTCTCTACAATAGTGTTAGGTAGATACTTACTGATTGATTACCCTGAGTTTCTGCTTTAGTCTGGTTTGGAGGCAATATTACTGTGTGGGCGGGCACTTGAGCCCTAACCCAAGCTTCAGCATAGATGGATGGATCACCAGTGTTAAGAGGCCCTGCTATTTTGTTTTTTTTTTTTCACTGAGGCAGAGAAAGGAGGTTGGAGCCTTTTCCACACATGCCCATCTCCAGGGGCCAGGGATTGGTAGCATTCCTCTGGAGTCAGGGTCTATCCTGGTGGATACATTCCTCAGTCACTCTGGTCTTCTCTATCTATGGTTCCCTTCTCTTCTGAGTCAAAGGACCTGGTCTTTGAAGCTTCCGTCATTCTCTTTGTCTGTGCGTCCAACTTTCTGTCTGATTGACAGTAATGACACGGTATTACATGAGATTGCTGTTGTGGACACCTTAATCAACCACCTTGCAAAATCTGAGCTTTGCCATTCATGATAAAGGGAGCCATAGTTGTCAAAAACTCCATCTCCCTCATTATATTTAGATGGATCAAGGGTATCATTCCTCTCCCCCACCCAAGGTTCCCCTTCTGGCTCTACACATTTAAGTCAAAGATGCTGGTTTATGACAGTTGATGCAAGCAGACCTAATTTGCATAGATCACAAAAACTTATTTAAATGGCATCTCCTTCCTCACTCCCCTCCCCTTCCTTTTGGTTGGGCTGTGAAAGGCTGCTAATGGTTCCTTAGCCCCCGATTAAAGAGCTCACAGTGTCCTCTGGCACAGGGTGTGGACCATAGAAAGTTTCTGTAGCCATGAGGTTGCCATCTGAACAGAGCATTCAAATAACACGGGGACAGAGCTGGAGATAGAGACGAAGGCTGGCTCCTTTGCTCCATCTGCCATGAACACAGGCCAGATGGAAGGAGAGCGGGCTGTCTCTGCCACGACTGTTCCTCTGGTTCTTTTCCCTCACCTCTCTCGAGCAGGACGGGGCACAGAGCCAAATCGTCAGAAAGCCAGTGCCCCCGCCTTCCACATGGCAGCATCCTCTGCTTTTCAGCTGCAACCAGCTCTCAATTAGCTGAGAACAAAAGTGGGCAAGCAAATGCACTGCCAATGGCCTTCGTTTGCTCCCTGGGTGGGTCTCCCCTTTCATGACCCCAGGTACCCCTTCCACAAAAGAGTGAAGATAGCCACCCCTCAACGCCTTTTGGGGCTGGAAGATCACACCAGAGAATGTTCTTGGCCAACCCTCCTCTTTTCATTTTATCTTTCTTTCTGTTTAATTAATTAATTTCTTAGGCTTAATTTCATTTAATTCTTTTAATTAAAAAAAACTCTCCCTTCTACTCTCTCCATTAAAAAAGAAAGGAAAAAAAACCTCTAGAAATAAATATGCACAGTTAAGGAAGACAAATTCCCGCATCGGCCACAGTAAAAAAGTATGTATGTCCTATTCTGCCCCCTCAGCCCACCACCTCTCAGGAGAATCCCTCCCATCACGATGGAAAGAAAGTTGAAAGCAGGGAAGGGACTTGGCCCCAGATACGCAGTCAATAAATGTCAGAACTTGAACTCAGGTGCCTGAATTCTAAATACAGTCTTCTTGCAACAGAACCACACTGCTTCAGAGAAGACAATGTAAATACTCTGAACCTCTGAAAATCTGTGTTACTGCTTTTGAGTCTCATAACAAACCGGGAAGTGGAGGCTATCATTGCTCTCAGCCCTATATTAAAGTGGTGAGGACTATGAAACAGTCTGCCGAGTCACATAAATAGAGAGTATTGCAGGCAAGACTGAAACCAAAGTTACTTGATATTAAACAAAAGAAAGAAGAGAATAATGATGATGATGATGGTGATTACGATGATAAAATAATAACCTAATAAAATAATAACAATAATGATAGGTAGTATTTATATGGAATAGCTAGGTGGGGTCATAGTGCACAGAGTGCCAGGCCTGGAGTCAGGAGGACTCATTTTCATGAGTTCAAATCCAGCCTCAGACACTTGCTAGCTGTGTCACCCTGGGCAAGTCACTTGACCCTGTCTGCCTCAGTTTCCTCATCTGTAAAACAACCTGAAGAAGGAAATGGCCAACCAGTCCAATATCTCTGCTCAGAAAATGTCAAGTGGGGTCCCAGAGAGTTGGACATGAATGAAGAACAACAAACAACAAGCATTTATGTAGCATATTAAGGCTTGCAAAGTGCTAGACATATATCATCTCATTAGATCTTTATACCAACCCTGTGAGTTAGGTGCAATTATTAGCCCCATTTTACAGGTGATGAAACTGAGTCTGAGAGAGGTTATACTCAGGGTTACAGAGTTAATAAATGTCTAAAGTAGGATTTGAACTCAGTTCTTTCGACTCCAGGCTCGACATTGCACCACCTCACAAAAATAGAGTCTGGCTGTGAATTGGACATCAGATGGATGTCATGGGGATATGTGGAGAAAGGAAAGGCGAGCTGCCGCCGGGCGTGTGAGGGGGGTTGTGCTCCTCCTTCATAACCATCAGAATGAATTTTTCAAAACTCTTCCAGGGAAAGCGTGGGCATTCGCCCACCAGGGGCCCTGGATTCTGTCTCCTCTTTACTTCATGGCGAGAACTGAGCTGGAGCAGAGACTGTCTATGAAGTGACATCTTTCACATCCTGATAGCACCTTGATTATTTCCGCAGAAATGAATCATAAACATAAATCGGATTTCCCAGAAATTACCCTGAGTTGATAAGCTGAGTGGGGGAAAAAAGCACTTGTATAATCTCAGAAGAGTCCAGGGCAGGGGAAGGGTAAGGAATGAAAAAAGAGGTTGGATAAACTCCAAACATCAACTCATCAGTTTCTGCCCAGAACAGGGGGGATGGGCTGCTGGTGGAATCATTGGAGAGACCGGCCAAGGACAAAGAGACGCAAACCTGAACCTGTGTCAAAATGTGGATGAAAGAAAATGCTCTGAAAAGGCAGGCAGGGCTAAAGCTGCTCATTTCACCTCTTTGTCGGACTCTGTTCTGTGCGGGAGGTGGCCCTCCCTGCTCCCCTCCCCGGCAGGTGTGGGGAAGGAGGGAAAAAGGGAACAAACAGGCTCCTCATTCCTTCCTTTCCTCTCCTCCAGAGCCTCAGCTGCCATCCACCTTGATTCTGATCCTTGATGGGCTCAGCCCCTACGGGGAGAGAGAACCATTGTTCCAGATGACTTGGAGCCAAGGCAGGGAATCCAGTGGTTGCTCCCAGAAGCTTTTTAGGAATTGGTGCAGGTCAAGGCATGAGATAACGTGCAACTTACCCTTGTTCCAACTTCATAGGCCTATCTACTTTGCTGGTCAGCTCATTGACTCTTTGAGGCTCACTGTAGGAATTTTTTCATTATAATAAAAGAATATTGGGGAAAAATAATGCCTGACATTACAATTAGGGAGCCTCCAAAATCCTTTCCAATTCTGATATTGTGTGAATCTGAAATTCTGAATAGGACTGTCTGGGAGTATTGTGATGGAGGAGCAGAACTCTTAGCCTTAAAAATGGAAGTAATTGAAATTAATTGACTTTTGAAAAAGGAAAAAGAAAAGCCCTATTAATCCTTGGAAAGTTTGTTGACTTTCTATTTAAGAGACAATTAAGTTGCCTTGGGAATAAGTCCTAATACAGATTAATCTTTCTGCTTTTTTATTCTCTCTCTCTCTCTCTCTCTCTCTCCCTCTCACATACACAATTACCTTTTTTTCCTTCCTTCTTTTCTCCTTTTTTCTTTCTTTATCTTTTTTCTTTCTGTTTAATCTCTTTTTATTTCTTCTTTCTCTTCTCTTCTTCCCCTTTGACTTTCATTTCTTGCTCTTCTCTCTCCCTCTCTTTTCTCTCTCCCCACTCCTTCACCCTCTTTCCTCATGCCTTTCTTCTACCATCCCCTTTCTCAGATCACCAGCAGTGGCATGCATGGTTATTTGTATTTTTTTTCCAAAACACTTTTTAAAAGGTTCACGTCAGGAATACTCAAGTACTTGGGGTCTGCTCATTTTATCCTAGAGTTCCCATGCTTTCCAGTTTTACCTCTTCTCACCAATGACTACGCATGAGCAGGGAGCATCAGTTGGCTGGAAGAGACAGGGTAGCTCAAGAATTCAAATAATAATTAAGGGTATCTCGCTAAATCACCTAGAAGCCAACAGAGACATCTAGTAGAGAAGACATAATATCTATAGGAGAACAGTGATACAACACCCAGAAGAGAATACTGCTAGAAGCAGTGGCCCTGCCATTTTGGAGGTAACAGCTATCCCAGCCCTATGTGTGCTATGCCAGATTCTGAAAGGTCACATTCTGTAGAAAACTGCTTTAGAAATGGCACCATCTATCAAGAAGTGACTACCATATGCCTGGTGCTGTGCCAGGCTGCTGGGGGTACAACGATGTAAGGGAAAGCTTTTCTTTCCCCAAGAAACTTACATTCTATACCAAAAAAAAGTGGTACATGCTTCTATCTCCAGAATGACCAATAAGCTTTGGCTCAATTGACAGCATTGCCTGCTTCCTAAAATCCTGCCTTTCAGTTTTAATTCTGGATCTATATAACTCTGGAAAAGCCTACTCAGATTACCCTGGCCAAAACCAAAAGTGAAACAACAACCTCTCACTCAGTCAAGTTGGATCTGAAAAATCCAGCTTCGCTATGGGGAGCACACTGCAATCCAAGCTGCACATTCCCTTCATCACTGCCTGTTGACCTCGTCTTTTGATTTGACCTCACAACAATCTGACTCTTTTCTTTCTACCACTCAGACGATATAGTCATGACAAAAAGTCAAGATGCCTGGTGATGGCCCACAATGCAGAGGAGAATGTCATCTGAGATAGAAAAGCACACTGGATTACTGAGAGCCCCAAATCAAGAAAATATTCCCTGGGAATTTTTACAAGGTGAATAAAATTCACATGAAATTGAGTTAGTCTTAACATTCAATTCAACTCCATGAACATTTTTAAAGAACCTTCTATGGGCACGGTTAACATGAAAAATTTGTCTCTTTGTAAAACGTTTGAAAATTTTGTTTCTTTGTCTGAAAACCAATGGTTCCAACTCCTGAGAGTTATCAGATATGTACAAACGGTCTGTTAGGAGGCATTCTTTCCAACAAGCTAAAGCTGCCCTTGGCAAAAGATGCTACTGACCTAAATATGAAGTTAGTGGGGTTCCAACCATTTTTGCAGACTGAAGGCTGTAATAGGAGCTCCCTGACCACTGAGCCAAGCTCTGGCACTCAAGGTTCTCCACAACATGGTGCCATTTTTCAAGCCTCACCTGTCTTCAAGTATGTCAAGGGTTATCACTCAGAACAAGAATTTGTTTGTTTTGTTGACCCCCTAAGTCAGTACTAAGGACATCAGGGAAATGCTTCAAAAAGGCAGATTTTAGCCCTGTGTGTTCAGCGTAGGTTGGACCAGAGGCCTCTGAGGTACTTTCAAGCTCTTGAGAGTTTGTAGCCACATACAGAGACCAGATGAGTCACCATCTCCATGCATTTGCTCAGACTGTTCCTCATGCCTCAAACACTCTTCTTCTTCTTTTCACTAACTGAATTCCTACCCTTTTTAAAAACCCAACTCAAATGTCTCCTCCTCCAGGAAGTCTTCCCTGATCCCCTGGTGAGTAGCAACTTTCTCCCTCAGACTAGCCACCATTCAGTTTGTTTTGTAGCTCTCTGGCAACTGGCATGGCATTCAATTGTGTTCCAGTCACCAAACACTTATTGAAGAACCTACTGGGCTCTTGGTGTACAAAGCTGAGAGGGGCCACCAAGGTTGCTCTTACAAATATGTATTAGCGTTCTAGGGCAGGGACTGTTTTTCACTGGGTCTTTATCATTCTAGCACCTTACACATGATCTGACTTTCGCCCTCACATTGCACTCCTATGACTCTGGAGGAGAGAGTGAGGCTGACTACTTTGGGCAGCTCTGACTTACCTAAATCTGATTCAACCACAAGGCAAGTTATCACCTTGTGATGTCATCAGTCCTCTTAGAAAATGCAGGATAGGGGTGGAGCAAAGATGGCGGTGTAGAAGCAGGAAAACTCAGTGAGCTCCCCCCATAACCACCTCAAATACCTATAAAATGTGACTCTAAACAAATTTTAGAGTTACAGAACCCACAAAGTGACAGAGAGAAACAAATCTCCTGTGGAAGGCAGCCTGGCAGGCCTACAGGAAGGGTCCATTGCAGCATGCTCAGAGCCAAGCCCAGCCCCACATGAGCTGGTGTTTTAACCCCAGGGCACCCTAAACAGCAGCAGCTGGAGCAGACTTCGGGAGAGTGGATCACCAGCAGCTGTGGTTGTTTCCAGAATTATCAACCCATAAATGCCAAAGACAAAGTAAAAGGTCAGTGGGGACTTTGTGGGAACAGGGGGACCAACAGTGCAGTCTGGCCACTGCCCCCAGGGTGAGAAGTTGAGAAGCAGCAGAGGCACTGCCATGCTGCTACCTCCACATGGGTGCTTCAGAGCTCCTGGCCTGCAAATTGTAGGAGGACTAAGCGAACATTCAGAGGGTAAATGCTCTTGCTTTAACCTGCTTGGATCTGGATTGCTGTCTTGGGTGCTAGTCCTAGGGTGTGTGACCAGGGAGCCAGAGCTTGTGGGGGCTATAGAGAGGGCACCCAACTAATAGTTCCAGCAGCTGTGAAAACTCCAGTGATTTGGGACAAAGCTCTCCTCTCTGGAAGCAGAATTCTACTGTGGCAAAGAGCTCAAAAGTCAAGTAATTGAGTGGCAACATGAGCAAGCACAGCAATCAAACCTTAGATTCCTTTTTTGGGGACAAAAAGGATCAAAGCATGGAACAGTAGGAAAACAATACAGTCAGAACTCCTGCACCAAAAGCTTCCAAGAAAAATATAAATTGATTACAGGCCATGGAGCAACTCAAGAAGGATTTTGAAAATCATGTAAGAGAAGTAGAGGAAAAATTGGAAAGAGAAATGAGAATGATGCAAGAAAATCATGAAAAGGGAGTCAACAACCTGACTGAAGAAAATAACACCTTAAAAAATAGACTGACTCAAATGGCAAAAGAGGCTAAAAAAGCCAATGAGGAGAAGAATGCCTAAAAAAGACAAATTTGCCAGATGGAAAAAGAATTTCAAAATCTCACTGAAGAGAATAATTCTTTCAGAATTAGATTGGAGCAAATGGAAGTTAATGGCTTTATGAGAAATCAAGAAATCAAGATACTATTAAACAGATCCAAACAAATGAAAAAAATAGAAGGCAATGTGAAATATCTCATTGGAAAAACTACTGACCTGGGAAATAGATCCAGGAGAGATAGTTTAAAAATTACTGGACTAGCTGAAGGCCACGATCAAAAAAAGAACCTAGAAATCATCCTTCAAGAAATTCTCAAGGAAAATTGCCCTGATATTTTAGAACCAGAGGGCAAAATATAAATTGAAACAATTCACTGATCACCTCTTTAAAAAGATCCCAAAAAGAAAAGTCCTAGGAATATTATAGCCAGGTTCCAGAGTTCCCAGATCAAGGAGAAAATATTACAAGCAGC
The DNA here is from genome assembly GCA_028646515.1 of Pseudochirops corinnae. Classification (NCBI taxonomy): domain Eukaryota; kingdom Metazoa; phylum Chordata; class Mammalia; order Diprotodontia; family Pseudocheiridae; genus Pseudochirops; species Pseudochirops corinnae. The sequence goes on from CM053585.1 coordinate 536,798,364, forward strand.
CAAGAAGAAACCATTTGAACATTGTGGAAACACATTCAGAATAACACAAGATCTAGCAGCTTCTACATTAAGGGATCAAAGGGCTTAGAATATGATATT
>CM053585.1:536798962-536864884 GCA_028646515.1 Pseudochirops corinnae
GCTGGGGTCCTCCCAGCTGCTGTAGCTCTCAGGAAGGTGCTGGGTCCCTTCCTACTTACTTCCGGCTCACTGGCTAATGAAGTCTCCAGAACCGAAAGCCCAAGACCGCGATCTGGATCCAGGCCGCTCAATGCGAGAGAACTGGCCTCTGAACAATCATTTAGTCCCCCTGCTGTCTGCAGGCCGTGGGCACGGAAGCTGCAATGCAGAGGCGGGTGCAAAACCTCTGCCTTTTGCTTTCCCACCTTGGAGGCTATTCGTCCAGATGCTTTTCTCCCCCAATTTCAAAAGTCCCACTGACCTAGTTCTGAAAGCTGCTCGCAGCTGCCGCTAATCTGCTCACCAGAGAGGCTCTTCCGCTCCTCCCGTCCATCTGCCCCCGGGGCACAGCCACGGCTTCAGGCCAGGCTGGTTTCGGTTCGCAGTGCTGATATGGTTCCTCATAGCCGAGCTGACTTTAGTGGAAGGTATATTTGTGTGCATTTTGGAGTTCTAGGATTAGTTTAGAGTCATATTTTATGGGTATTTTGGGGTGGCTATGTGACAGCTGCGATATGTTGCTGCTGCTACACTGCCATCTTGGCTCCGCCCCCTGCTTATTTTTGAAGGAAATGTTGACGCCAGTGACAATAACACACCAAGGCATGTGGGGATCTTTTTCTCCAGTCCTTCATCCTTTTAATATGAAGCAAGAGCCTGCCTATGCAAGGAAGAGCCTGATTCCTTTTCCTAACAGTCTGTATTTCCACAGCACTTCAGTGTTCCAGGCACTTTATCTAAGTGATTTCATTTGAACCTCATCACACCCCTGGGAGCTGCTCTTGTGACCTCCATTTTGCAGATGAGAAAACCAAAGTCAGGTGATTAGGACCACAGAGGTGGCAGAGGCGGCTGGGCTCAGGGGCAGGAGGGTCCAAGCTCAGACCCCTCCTCGGGTACCTACGCCTTGGGTCTATCCCCTGGCAGATGCAGTAAAACAAGGACGATGTAGCATCTACCTCCCCAGGTTACCGTGAAGTGCGTTGCAAATCTGAATCCGCTCTACGTTGGTTGTGGTTGCTATTTTTATTGTTATTATCGTTATTGGAAGAGACCTCAGAGGCCATCCAGACCGTGTCTTTCATTTTTACAGATGATGAAACTAAGACACAACAAGGTGAAATGACTTAACTAAGGTCACACAGTCGTAAATGTCAGAGGTGTGATTTCAACACTGATCTTCTCAGATCCAAGTCCAACAACCTTTCCAACTGCCCCTTGAGAGCAAGCCTCCTGAGAGGCTGCATCCACCTGCGTTTTCTCGAGGTCAGAGTATGCCTAGAGAAGGGCTTGCATGAAAGCTGGGATGGAGTTCCATGTGCCCTTGGGAAGCCTCATGCATCTTTCTCCTTCCTGTTTAAAATTCAAAAGCTCAGACACAAAAATATGCTTGTCCTTTGGTTGCATTTTCCCAAGGATCTCCAGGGCTGACTTGTGAGAAAAGCTCTTTGGCTCTTAGGGTCTGACAGGAATTTGGAGGCTGTGAAAACCACCAGTGCAATATTCCTGTGGCTTTCAGGTGGTGGTGGGGCAGCATGGAGCCCAATTCAATCCAACAGGCGTCTACTGAGCACCTGCTCTGTGTGAGGACACTGTGTCAGGCGCCGGGGAGACAGGCAAACAAGGAACTGCCCTCCAGGCATTTAAATTCCCCCCCCCCCCCCCGTGGATACAGCAAGTACCCAGATAAGTAAATACAAGATAATTTGAGGAGGGTGAATCACCAACAGCTTTGGGAGTGGGGAAAGGTTTCCATGGAAGGTGGCCTACCTGCAGAACATGGGAGGAAGCTCAGTATTCCAAGTGGCAGAAGTGAGAAGGCAGTGCATTTTAGGCAGGGGGAACAGCCTGAGCAAAGGAAGAGAGTTGGGAGATGGAAGGTTGTGTTTGGGAATGGACACGGAGGCCAGTTTGACTGGAATGTAGGGGATGTGGAAGAGCTAATATGCCATAAGCCTGGAAAGGAATAAGGCTGATGTCAGAATTGGGAAGGACATTAAATGTCAGGAAGAAGACTTTGTAATGCAATCTAGCATTGATAGAGACTCACTGGAAGTTCTTCAATAGAGGAGTAATCTGGTCATTTTTATGCTTTAGGGAGGTTATAGTGGTGGTCTCATGAAGCCAGTGTAGAGAATATACCACCCCTAAACCCCTGCCACTACTCAGAGTGACGGGTCTGGAGTCATAAAGATTTGAGTTCAAATCATGCCTCAGACATTTACTGGCCATGTGACTTTGGGCTAGTCACGCTGACTGCCTCAGTTTCCCCAATTGTAAAATGGAATAATAATAGCATCTGACTGCCAGGACTATTGAGAGGATCAAATGAGAGAATATTTGCCAAAGTGCTCAGCACAATGCCTGGCACATAGTGAGGATTTAATTAGTGAATATTCTCTTCCTTTTTTTCCGCCTTCATCCCTTACTCAGACTGGTGAGTGGCTACCTGAATGGTTGTGGTTCTTTGCCTTTAGCTCTCACAGAGGAGCACGACATCATGAAGGTGATGCCATTACACGCAAGTGAATTGGATTTAGGTGTGGGAGGGCAGATCTGAATGGACAAGATGGGCAATGTCACTCCTGCCTGGATCCAGTCCCAAGGATGGAATGATCTCTCTCTGGTTTTTCAATGATGGTATATATTTTCCTATCTTTAGAACAGATCATTGATCCCCTTGGAATTTATTGCAGGATATGGTGTGAGCTGCCCATTGTCCAGGTGCCCTTGGCTGTGCCATATCAGCTTATGGTATATACCCTTGGCTGATGTGATTGACCTGGCTTCTCTAGGAACGTGCTTCAGCATCCCCTCTGGCAGTGATGGAGGCTGACCTCTGCTGTGCCCTGGACAGCTGGAGTGCCCAGAATGCCTGGCTCTGGGAAGCATTACAAACATTTGTGGACCAGCTGTCTTTCCCTAGTCTTCTCTGACTTGACAGTCTCTGTCGTGGGCTGTTCTGGAGCCCCTTGAAGCTTCCTGGGTGTTCTGTAAACTCTGTGGCGACCAGAATAGGCTTTCATTTCTCTGGTGATTACAGGAAAGCTTAACACCTCTTACAATGGATATAATCGAGGCCCCTTTTTTGGTAAATAAAAAATAAAGTACAGAATGTTCCCAGTCTTTTTTCCCCCACTCCTCTTCCTACAGATTTTCCCCCTTTGGGCTGAAGCACTGAAGGGAGGTTCTGTGTCGGCTTCCTACGATTCCAAACCGCCTTCACACGGGTCAGAGATTGCCGGCAGTATTATTGGAATTAGAGAATCTCTAGGTAGCAAGTAACATTCACTGTGTCTGACTAGCAATGTGCCTAATGCTCACATCTAGGCAAGGCTTACATAAGCAAAGGTGCTTCTGCTGGAGAGGAGGGGAGGAAGGAGGAAAAACAGATGCAAGAAGGAAGAGAGGAAGGGGAGACCTTGCTGATAATTTGAAAATGATAGCGTGTGGGAGCAGTGGTGTAACTCAGGAAGGGCTGGGCTGATACTCCCAACCTGGTGTCCACGAGCTTGTTTTTGTTACTATTTCAATAACTGCATTTTAATATAAATGGTTTCCTTTGTTGTTGTTTGGTCTTTTCAATCATGTCTGACTCTCCATGACTTCATTGGAGTTTTCTTGGCAAAGATACTGGAATGCTTCACCATTTCCTTCTCCAACTCATCTGACAGAGGGGGAAAACTGAGGCAAACAGGGTTAAGTGATTTCCCCAGGGTTATACTGTTGTTAAGTATCTGAGACCACATTTGAACTTAGGTCTGTCTTCCTGAGGCCACTGTACTGTCTACCTGCCCCACCTGATATATTTTATCTTATGCATTTAAAAAGATGCTTCAGAGAAGAGGTTAGTAAGTGTCACCAGATTCCCTAGGGTCTGTGACACAAAAAGGGTTAAGAATCCCATCTCTAGAAGGACAGGCTGCTTAGTTAAAGCTAAAAAAAAGGGATATGTAGAGCTCATACCCATTCCATGTTTGTTTGTTTGTTTTTAAAGGGTACCTCTTAACTTTATTTATCCCAATTAGTGTTATTTGTTTTCCTGAATTTTAATTTTTTTCCATTACACGTATATGCAATTTTAAACACTTGCTTTAAAAAATTTTGAGTTCCAAATTCTCTCCTCTTCCATGAGAAGGCAACCAATTAAATATAGGTTATACATGTGCAGTCATGCAAAACATATTTCCGTATTAGTCGTAGTTGTGAAAGAAAACACAGACTAAAAAAAAAAATCCAAGAAAAATTAAGTTTGAAAAAGGATCCTTTGATCTGCATTCGATTCTTTCTCTGGAGGTGGATAGCAGTTTGAGAAGAACTCATTCATTCACAGTTGATCATCATATAATGTTGCTGTTACTATGTATAATATTCTCCTGGTTGTACTCACTTCACTATGCATTGGTTCATGTAATTCTTTCCAGGGTTTCCTGAAACCATCCTGCACATCAGTTCTTATAGCAAAATAGTGTTCCATCGCAATCATATATCACAACTTGTTCAACCATTCACCAGTTGATGGGTATCTCCTCAATTTCTAATTCTTTGTTACCAGAAAAAGAGCTACTGTAAATATTTTTGTCCCTTCCCTTTTTTTTTTAATTAAATCTCTTTGGGATATAGACCTAGTAGTGGTACTGCTGGGTCACAGGGTATGCACAGTTTTTTAGCCCTTTTGGCATGGTTCCAAATTGTTCTCTGGAATATTTGGATCAGTTTACAACTCCAACAATGGTGCATTAATACCTCAATTTTCCTACATCTCCTCCAACATTTGTCATTTTCCTTTTCTGTCATATTAGCCAACCTGATAGGCATGAGGTGGTGATGAAGAGTTGTATTAATTGACATTTTTCTAATAAATAGTGATTGAAAACATTATTTTCAAATGACTATACATAGCTTTGATTTCTTCATCTGAAAACCACCTGTTCATGTCCTTTGACTATTTTTTGGAGAATGACTTGTATTCTTATAAATTTGACTAACATATTTAAGAAATGAGATTTTTGTCAGAAAAACTTGCTGTAATTGCCTTCCCCTCCCCAAGTTTTTCCTTTCCTTTTGATCTTGGTTGCATTGGTTTTGTTTGTGCAAACCCTTTTTAATTTCACGTAGCCAAAACCAGCCATTTTGTATCCATAATGCTCTCTAACTCTTATTTAATCATACATTTCCTCCTTATCCTTAGATCTTATATCACCCTTTTTGTTTACATCATTACCCATTTTAGCCCTACCCTTCAATGTTGAGACAGCTAGGTGGTACCATATTGGATAGAGCACTGGGCCTGGAGTTAGGAAGACCTGAATTCAAATCTGGCCTCTTACACCCTTACCAGCTGTGTGACCCTGGGTAAGTCATTTAAACTCAATTGCTCTCAGTTTCTCAGTGATAGGATGGGGATAAGAATAGAGTACTTAGCACAGTAAGCATTGACCAAATCTTCCTCCCTTCCTCTTCCTGTTCTCAGCATTCCAGTGCCCTGGAGGAAGGATCAGGTTTTAGAATTATAGGCTCAGACCTGGAGATGTCTAATTCCACTTCCTCGTTTTACATATGAGGAGAGTCATTTAAAAAAAAGGGGACTATATCCAATGTCCCACAGGTAGTGAGGGGGCAGAGCTGGGATTTCAATCCATTTCCTCTGACTCCAAATCGAGACGAGGAGGGCCAGGTACAGAGCTGTTTCTCCAGAATGAGAAGAGGTGAGGGAGGTGTCTCAAACAGTTGTTCAATTAATTAACAACTATTCCTTGAAGTCCAGGTATTTGCAGGGGATGAAGGATGGAGGATAGGAGAGAGATAAAAGTCAAGGGCACTTGACCTCAAGGAACCTACAGTCTAGTTAAGGGGATGGATTATTTAATGGGAACAGACTCTGAGAGACTCTCAGAGGTGGACGGGACATCCAACCCAACCCATGAGTGAATGAGATCTCTACAACACACCCAACAAGTGGTCATCCAGTCTTCACTCGATGGTCTCTATCAAGAGGAAGCCATTTCTGCTATTTCGTTGGTAACTTTTACTTCCAAAGAGCCAAAGCCTTCTGTGTAGTGGATAAAGGGCTGGACAGGGAATTAGGAAGTTCTGAGTTCAAATCTTACCTTTGACACTTAGTAGCTGTGTGACCATGGGTGGGTCCCTTAACTTCTCTGAGACTCAGAGTTCTCTGTTGTAAAATTCAGATAATAAATAACTGCTGTACCTACCCCACAGGGTCATGGTGAGGAAACTACATGGCAAGGGCTTTGTAAATTCTAAGTATCTACAAATATCAAACTCATTACTACTGTTCTTCCTTCTGGGGCTAAACCATCAAGCAGGTCAACAGACATCTGTTAAGAACCTACTATGTGCCAGAAACATGCTAAAGTCTCAGGCTACAAATATAAAAATGAATAGTCCCTGTCCGTAAGGAGCTTACTTTCCCTCCAGGGAAGCAGCAGGCAGGTACACAGGTCTATAGGACATAGAGAAGTCTGTTTTTCTAGGTCTCACTTCCCCTTAACTGGAAAATGAAAAGGTTTGTCTAGATGGTCTCTGAGGTCTCCTTTACTCTAAATATTTGGCTCCAGGACCATTGGCAGGTCATTTCACTGTTCCTCAGCTTCCCCCTCTGGAAGATAAAGGAGGTGAACTAGATGACCTCCAAGGCCCCTTCCAGCACTCTGGCTATGAGCCTGTCCGAAGGAGCTCCAAATGCCTAGAGGTACCCGTCAATGAACCCACTAGCGCTCACCTCATTTCTTCATCTCATTCTGTCTGGAGTTCTCCAGATTCATCAGCCCCAAAGACTCACTCTGCCCTCCAGAGGTCACTGGTTAGAAAAGACTCCCCTGTAAATGGGACTGGACTGGTCTGAATTGGAAATGATATGTTGATTCCAACCCTAGGCTCGTTCTCAATCACCCCTGTATACACGTGAGAAGAATCGGATCTGGGAACATTTTCTAGACTTCAGCTTTAGAGACTGTGCTGTAAAATAACTCAATCAAGCCTGCAGTTACTCCCAAGTGAAGCTGGTGGCTGGGGGAGAAGGAGGGGAGGGGGAAAGTGTGTTCTGAAACCATCTCCATCATTATTCAAGAGCAATGTGGTCTTTGAGGGAATCTGAAGGACCATCTCTAGCTGATAATTGGAGGACCAGAATGATTTCCCCTAGGGCTCTCCTTTTTGTGTGAATTAATACTATTTATTTTTGTTATTGTCATCACACACAGAGGATATTTTAAAATTAATATCAAATTAAGGCTGCCCAGGATGCTCAGATATATGCCAAATTATAGGAAGTGGTACTTTTTTCAGGACTACATCCAAAATGCTCACCTCCAGCTGTCTGAGTGGGAGTTAGGCTGAGACCATAGTGGGACCCTGGTAGGGCCCTTCCACTGATCAGCCCCACCACTTCCAGCAACCCATATATTCACATCTAGTTTCCTTTGCCTTCCTGGAAGGTCAGTATCCTAGAGTCAACTTCTACAGGGTTTGAGAAGGAGGGAGGAGGGGAGGATGTCACAGCTGTCTTCTTCACTATCACTCAGGGCCATCTCTCCCCTGATACACATCTAATTAGTTGCTGACTCCTGTCCATCTTAATGCCACAGCATCTCTCACATCCATCAGTCAGTCAACAAGCATCCACTCTATATTCCAGTCATAATGGTTCCTAGGACAAGATGTCTCTTCTAAACATCATTTCATCTCCAGCCACCATGCTTTTGTATAGGCTATTCTGCCACGTCTGGGATGCTCTCTTTCCTCATCTCTGGCTAGGGTTCCCTTCCAGAAACTAGTTCAGGTGCCATTTTCAACAAGAGGACTTCTAATTCTCCCAGTTGTTAGTGCTTCCCACTGCCCACAATTCCTTTGGATTTATTTGGTCTGTATTTATACTGACTTATCTCATTGGTAGCTGATTTAGTCCTTCACTATGTCTAGGCTTGAGCCTCAGTTATGTTTTACTTGTCATCCTAGACTTATCTCCAGCTGCCATGGCACCTGGTCTGGAAACTTAGCCCTGGTGGACTTAATTCACCAAGAGGCTACATGCCTAGATTGGTGATAGAGTCACTTGCCCACTACAAGTCACCCAGGCTCTGGGCATTCACGGTCACATCCCACCCTTTCCATTTCTGGAAAGGATGTGTCAGTTTACTCCCCAGAGACTCTACTTACCATCCCACTAAATTTGCAATTCAAAAAACACCTCCCCACAGAAAGCTCACGACTATGTATTATCTCCCTCTATTAGAATGTAAATTTCTGATATACAAGACCGAATTCATTTCTGTCCTTGCATATCCAGAGCCTGATATTTGGTTAATTCTTAATAAAGCCTTTCCAGTGACCTGTATCAGTCACCCTTTGTCCCCTCCCCCTCCCCCCAAGGACCTTACACATGGGAGCACGGTTTCCTGTACTTGTTACAGGCAGGCAGCTACACCATGTGTGAATACACCCCTATGTGCTCCAACTAATTTCCATGTGGAGACATGTACAGGAGACCTAACTTGACTCACACAAGAACCCCACTTCCTCTTCATGCTTACCTGATGATAGAAACTTGAGGAGGAGGAGTAACTTCCCTCTAGCAATCCGGAGACTCCCTGGAAGGAAGGATGCTCTTTGTAGGGGCTCCTTCCAGAATAATTTTGGGGGCCTTCACAGTTACAAGGACCCACCGGAGAGATTTTCTTTCTGAGTCTCTTATTCTTGGATAGTTTGAATAGATGTGGTAGAAGGTAGGGAATAAGCCTTTACTGAGTAACTGCCATGTGCCAGGGTCTGTGCTAAGCACTTTGCAAATATTGTCTCATTTGATTCCCACAAAACCCCCAGGAGATAGGTGCTAGTATTAGCCCCATTTTACATTTGGGGAAACTGGGGCAGGCAACAGTTAAGTGACTTGTCCAGAGTCATACAGCTAGTGCCAGCACTTTGTCTACTGTGACATCTAGTTGACTGTAAAGTTGACTGTTGAATGTGTGGAGAATAGTTGGAAATAATGACAGAAAGACAGGTTGAGTCTAATTGTGGAAGCTGTGAATTTCAAGCTGAGGAGATTGTATTTTATTTGGCTAACAGTGGCGAGCCAGAAAAGATTTTTAAGCAGGAAAATGATGTGACTAGACCCGTGTTCTAGAAAGATTATTTTGGTGGAAACATGAAGGACTTGTTCTTTAAAAAAACAAAAAACTGCTAGAGGCAGGGAGACCAGTTAGGAGGGAATTACTGTGGTCTAAGTGAAGAGTGAAGAGGATTGTGGGAGTGGGAAGGAAGGGATGAATTTCTGAGGAAGGAAAAAGAACAGGACTTGGCAACTGATCCCACCCATATAGGGAGAGATAATAGTTAAAGAAGAAGTCAGGATTTGGAAGCCAGGTGACTAGAAAGATAATGGCAGCATCAATAGAAATGGGGAAATTAGGAGGAGAGGCTGGGCTTTGGGAGATGGAAGGGGGAGGCAGGAATGGGCCAAGATGAGTTCTCTTCTAGACATGTAGAGCTTGAGTCACTGGCAGGATATTCAGAGCTATCTAATGAAGCAGCTGGAAATGTTGGACTTTAAATGAAGAAGCTAAGGAATTTACCATCTCACCCCCAAGCTCCATTCGCATCATTTGGAACATTTCTAATGTGTGTCCATCGAGATAAACTCACCTACCACTTTTTTTCTTCTATGCTACCTTCTCTGACCACCCCAACCTACAGTGATATCCCTTTCTAGATTCTTACACTGCTTTGATGTGTACCCCTCACTTGGTGTTTACTCTAGAAAACCTCTCATTGCGACTGTCTTTTCAGGCACTCATGGTTTTTCCTTCTATTGATGTAATAGCAGCAGCAGTGACAGGAGCAACTAGTAATAACAACAACACCAATCCAGGATTTGGATTCAGAGAATGTGGGTTGGAAGAAATGATCGCTAAAGGACCTTCCCACTCTAGCTGATGATCCTTAGAGCTGATTTCAACACAGTACTTTAGAGTTTCCAAAGGGTTTTACAGACAATATATTATTTGATCCTCATAAATCATCCCCAATGAATAGAGAAGAAAGCTAAGGCTAAGGGCAAGACATTCTTTGGGACCAGAAGCACTGTTATTGGTTTGCAGGTCCATTTTCACATTCATAGTTAAAATGCAACCTAGCCAGACTGAAAGAAAAGCTAACTTAAGGCTCTCTGTATTTTAAACTTCAAAAACTGGTTGACAGTTTTCAGGACACAGTAAAACTGGTTTTATCTCTTTCCACCGACAATACATTTTGTTGAATAGACTAGAACAGGGCAGAACAGAGTAGAATTGAATAGAGAGATTGGAGAAGATTCCCAGAATCAGGGAAGAACACATCCTGACCTTGATGGGGGTGGATCTTAGTAATACCCTGGGTTACTAGCACCTGGGTGTGAGAGGACAGGGAGACACCAGCATCACCCTGTGGCAGTGCTTGATTTGCCCAGTATATAGCAAAGGACTTGCCAAGAACAGGATTGGTTAGCAATGCTGTGTGGTTAAAGGTCATGAGTTCCCTACCACCAAAAGTATTTGAAAGGGGGTTTGCTGACCACCTTCTAGGGCAGCAGTTCTCAACCTGTGGGTTATGTTCAATTTAAATACATCCTGCATATCAGATATTTACATTATGATTCATAACAGTAGCAAAATTACAGTTATGAAGTAGCAACGAAAATAATTTTGTGGTTGGAGGTCACCACAACATGAGGAACTGTATTAAAGAGTCATGGCATTAGGAAGGTTGAGAACCACTGTTCTAGGGGATGGTGGAGAGTATTGACAGGATGGGCAAGAGGGTCTCTGAGTTCTTTTTAAACTTGAATATTCTAAGACCTTCCTGAAGATCACACAGCTAGTAAGTGAGTAGAACCCTGGTCTTCTGACTTGAATTCCGGGGTTGTCCTTCCCCCCCCATTTCATTTCATTTTCTCCCCAGATGTAGGATCATAGGATCTAGCCCTGTAAGAGACATCAGAGTCACCTAACTCATCTCTCCTTCATTTTGTAGATGAAGAAACTGAAGTCTAGAGGAGTTAAGTGAGTTGTACAAGATTATGCAAGTAGGGATTGCATGGCCCTTCTCTCCAGTGATATAGTAAAAATAGTAGCAACAACAAAAACAATGCAGCATTTGAAATCAGAGAATGTCAGCTGAAATTCTTGTAAAGCAAATGAGGAGGTAGAGACTCAAACTCAGGTCCTCTGTCTCCTGATCCAACTCTCCACTCTACCATGCTATGGTCAGCTTTCTAAGGAAAAGTTTACATCTTACACTTTTGTACCTCCTCCAAATCCAATTCCTAAGTCAGGACTTAACACACAAGAGATGATCAGCGTATATTTGATGGTGAATTAATGGATGCTTGCATGGCTGTTGTTGCCTCTCATCTGTAGAATATTTATTTAGAAAATTTGTCTAGTAACCCCGTAGCCCTGTGATCAATAAAGAAAAATTAGGGAGAACTGAATACTCATGCAGAATGCCCCCAAGGAGCTGGGACTGGCCTTGATCTTTTAAACATTTTTATTTTTAACTCAGACAAAGACATAGATGCCACAAAAGTGGGAGAGACACATTGGCTGACAAAGTGATAAGGTCGTGGGCTCATAGAACTCAAGCTGAAAGAGACCTGAGTTCATCAAGTTCAGCCCCACATTTCATAAGACGGGGAAATTGAGGACTAGGGAGGTTAAGGGATTTTTCCAAGGTCACATAGCTAATAAGTACCAGAGGTGAGATTTGAAACCAGGTCTTGAAGTCTCCCAAGCCTCTATTGTCCTCACTGTATTTGCATCATAAACCCCTTTGGCAGTCTAACAATACTTGAAGACCCCTTCGGATACTCTTTTAAAATTCATCAAATAAAATACATAGGATTACAAAAAATTATATTGGAATACAGTTACTGACAGATTTGTTAAAAGTTCACAGACCCCAAGTTAAGAACTGTTGGATAATGAGTCAAATATTTGAAAGATAAAGCATTTAAGTGCTTACTCTCAGGAGATCCAAATACAAATAAACAAGGTAGATTCCGTGCCCTCAAGGAGCAGATTACGTTTGATATCATGAAAAGCTCCCCAATAGTCAGCTCTTTCCTGTGGAGGAATGGGCTGCCTTAGGAGGTGATGGGCTCACTGGAGATCTTCCAGCAAAGGTTGCATGATGCCCTGTTGTATTTGGGGTCTTTTTCTGAGGGTGGGAGGATATTTACACTAGTTGGCCACTGAGGTCCCTTCTACCTCTCACATTTTGTGATTCTGAAATTGGATGAACTTTCAGTTTATACTTTGGTCTTTACAGAGCTGTGTACTCAAAACATCAGCCATGAAATTGTCACCAGGAGAAATGACTTTTCTTTTTTAAACTTTTTCTTAACTTGTTAATGTAGGCATTATGTGCTTGGGAGCTGAGTCATCAACATTTCTCCCCCACCCCTCCACTCATTGGTCAGTGGACCCTTCAAATTCCTTAAGTGTGTTTGTAATTGCTTAGTTGATGAAAAACCTATGTTTCATGCAGGAAACATCCTTGTTCTGGAATCAAAGACCTGTGGGAGCCAGCCTTGACTCATTAGTACTCAAGTGAATCTTCTGTAGCCCTGGGGACTCTGTAGGCAACACATTTCCTTCTTAAACTTTTCAGGATTTGGGAAAGTTCTGTCCTCTAGTCAGGAGGAGCTGAGTGTGAAGTCAAAGATCTCAAGAATCAGTTGTGCCTGAGCTGACAGGGGAGAAGCATTCACTTGTTCTTTTCTAAAAATAAATATAATAAGTTTCCTTATTCGAAGATGGCAGAACAGATATCATGCAACTGTTGGGCTGAATTTGCTGCAGGGCTGACATTAGGCATGGAAAGTTTGAGCACCAAAATAGTTGGCCCTGTGGAAAGTTTTTGAGCCTGAAAACAAGAGCCTGACTGGAAACAACTTCCTAGCCTTCCATATGTGAGGGGAGATAACAGTGGCTCTGAAACCTGGCCAGGAGGTTGGTCATTTCCAAGAAAATGCACTGCTTGACCTTCATAACATTCTCCTTCCCTTATCCTTGATTGGGGAGCCCATGGCAGCAGCATATCAGCCCTTCAATTCTCAGTACTCAGGGCAGCCTTCTAAGGCTATCAGTGGCCAAGAAGATGGAGACTTGCATTGGGAGGAGTTTCTTCATCTGAGAGTCTTCCATAGTAATGAAATCATAGGTCCAAATCCTATCCCTTTTGTATCAAGTCAATTCAATTCATTTCAGTACCTGTTATATGCAAGACATGAGAGGTGTCAGAGTATAGTGGATAGAGGGATGCCCTTCAAATCAGTAAGCTATGGATTCAAGTCCTGCCTTGAGCATATATTCCCCACCAGTCCATGGACAAGTGCTGTAACTGCCAAAGTCCCTCCCCCCAAGTCTTCTGCAAGCCAAACTTTCTTAGTTCTTTCAACTAAGCCTCGTGTAGCATGGGTTTCATGCCCTCCACATTGCCTCCCTCTAGATACTGGATAACTTGTCACTGTCCTTGTTAAAATATGGCAGCCTGAACTGATCATATAAGTACCTCAGATATGGTCTGACCATATCAGATACTATGATTTTCTTAACACAGGTTAGGAAAGCATGAGATTCTGGGGCTACCATGATATGCTGTTGACCCACATTCAGTCTGAAGTCCAGTCAATGCCTCAGTGCTTTAAGAACACTAAAGAATTCCATGAATAGAAACTATGGTTTCTATTAGCATGATTTTGGTGTGAGTCCTTAGACTTAGGCTTGGGCTCCAGTCGGTTCCTTGTAGATGGGAGGTTGGAAAAGTGGAGAGTGGAAGAGGAGAGGGTGAGAGAGGAGGCTGGCCCACTAATTTGCCAAATGACTGGCCAGTTGCTAGTGTTTATTATATAATGTTGCTCTCTGGGAGGAGTGGGTGGGGCAAACCATCTAGCTCTTGAATTTCTAACCCTTTAACAATAAACAGGTATTTTTCTTTCTCAAAAGTAGTGTTTTATTGTGATACTGACTTGAAAGTCAGAACTGTCTAATGTGGAAGGTCACTCAAGCTGACTAGTGATGGGGGCATAAAATGAAGGAAATTAATAATAATAGTAATAATAATAGTTGTGAGAAGAGGCAATAGGAGGGGGAAATGGCATTGATACCCTTATAAGAAGAGTATATTACATTGCACAAGGCAATAACAAAGCTGCTCTGTTCGTGTCCCTTTCTGGACTTTGTTTGACTTTCTTTGGCATATTTTTAAAAGTCTTATTATTGATTTTGTCTTTTGAGCAGCTCCATCGCTACCCACTAACTCTCCCTACCCCAGTAAAGTTCTCTCCCACCTTTTAACAAGTCAATATAGTCAAGCAGAACACATTGGCCACAAATGAAAATCAGTCTCATTCTCTCCCTCTCAATCAACCATTACCATTCTACTTCAAGAGAGAAGACATACTATATCATTCATTTTCTGAAGTCATGCTGGGTCACTTATTTCTTCATTCTTCAATGAGCATTCTTCATTCACGTTACTAAATGACCAGGCCTGGGAAAATTGTTTCATAACATAGTTAAAATTTGGAGAATGGAATAGTTTGTTTGAAATCCTGCTCTCTGGAAGCCCTTTTCAAAGGAGGATGCTATGAAAATTAACACAAGATGCTTGAAGGAAGCCAGTCTGACCCATGACTTCCTTGTAGAAGGATGGCTAAATGCTCCAGACACTTACCCTTCATGCCACAGCCTGGCTCCTGGGCTTTCTTGTCTGACTTTTGCTTGTCAGGAGCCAGAGTCAATGATTTCTGCTTGTCTTTTTTTCTCAAGACTCTTGATTCCAGGAAGGGAAAGGACCAGCCCCCAATCAATCAATCATGCCTGGGGCCAATTCTAAAGTCATTTGTTGGCTCTCTCTCCCCCTGCCATTAAATTCAGTTGGCCAATAATGTACCTTCCTCCATTATTTGCAGAGGAAAAAGAAATGGGGGCATAAAATGTAAAAACAAAACTATCAACAAACTTTTTAAAAACTCGGTTGTGCCCATACCTGAAAGAGAATTCTGCTGGTAAAATACAACTGCCATACCCCTGAACCTGCATCCACCAGCTTCACTACGTCACTGAAACAATGCTCTCAAAAATGGCGGGGTGGTCTCTGGGCAAATTCCTGGAGATGGGTTTCTAGCCCATAGGGAAGCTCCCTATTCTGGCCCATCGGAATGCAAGATCCTTGAGGGCTGGGACTATTTTTGCCTCTTTTTTTTGTATGCCCAAGGCCTAGCATGCCATAAGCATTTAAGAAATGATTGTTGCTTGAGTGATGCGCTGGGCACAGAATTAAATTCATACAAATAAGTGTAAGGCTTGGTCCCTATTCACTTTGAATCTGGTTACGGGCAACAAGACATTAACACATTTAATATTAAATAATAGGTGAAGGGTAGGCAGAAGAGATGTCATAAGAAAAGTTAGGAGTAATGGCTGAATGGATGGTGCCCAATATAAGGGAAATCATTGGGGCTGGCGCAGCCTGAGTAACTCCTTCTGAAATGCAGAACAAACACTGAAGCTGTCCAAGGAAGAATCCTTCTTTCTCCCCATAGCCGAGTTCTGACTGAAGGCTTGAGGATGACACACAAATGAGACCGAGAACTAGCTCATGGGATCATATTTTTAGAGTTTAGAGGTTATCTCGTCCATCTGCCTTGTTTTTTCAGACCCAGAGTAAGTGCTTAAGGACACACAGGTAGTGAGTGGTAGAGGGAAGTTTCGAACCCAGATCCTCTGATTACAAACTCTGCACTCTTTCCACAGCGCCACACTGACTCCTGAAAACCAAACTGCCTGAGCTCTAATTGGTGAGCTTCTACAGGGGAGGCCTGGGGAGTGGTTCAAATACCCAGAAATAAGCAGTGATTCTTTGCAAACTAACAGGAGCCCCCACAGTTTCAGTCTTAATGGAAAGATAAAGAAGCCTTAGAATCAGAATGAGAGCACAGCAGGGTAGGAGGGGACTTGGGAGGCCACCTAAGGCTGCCTGTGTCTAGATAAGAATGCCCCTTACAGCCCCCACGCCTTAGAGAACGTCAAGGACAGAAACCCAATTGAAACTTGTGTGGGGCTCACTCAAGATTGAGAAGCAGGAAAGGGTGCCCTCTGCTGGCAGATTTGAAGATGGTGATAGAGCCTGGTGGCGAAGGCACCAGATACAGATGTCCTTGGGCAGCCTGGGCAGGGGACAGGCATAACCCCAACGGAAACAGACAGCTTCCGTCCTCTCTCGTGAATGGAGGGATTTACTGACAGGTACTTCTCCCTCCCTTCTCCCCTTGCTAACCCTTGCTGGTTAGCAAGAGCATAATTCTCAATCCACCTAGCCTCTGGCCATTCTCAGGAGTCATAAGTCATGCAGCGTTTGGAGTCAAGGGATGCATCTTCAAATCCTGCCTCCACTATTTACTACCTGTGTACCTTGGGGTGACTGACTGAGCCCTGGGCCTCAGTTTCCTCACCTGTTAAAAGGAAGGAAGGCCATGTGCAAAGGGCTGATTTAGAGGACTGTACTTGAGGTTGTGGTACTTAAGTTGTTAGCCAATTAGCACTTTTTAAGCACTTCCTGTATACTAGACACTGGGGGAACATAAAGAAAAACAAACAAAAGATGGTCTTTGCCTTGGAGGAGCTCACTGTCTAACGGAGATAAACAGTTGCATGAGGACTAGACATGTACAGGATTAGCAGAAGGGAGGCTGCAGGAGGACGCGGTCGGACTTGTGTTTTAGGAATATCATTTGGAGAGCTGGATGGAGGAGGGACTGGATACAGGGAGACCAAGCAGACCAGCCCTGGACTATCCCAGCATCCAAGGGTGGGATGAGAAGCACCTGCAGTATCAGAGGAAAGAAGGGAAAGAGACATTACAAAGACCAGATGAAGAAGACTTGGCAACAGATCGGAGATGGGGTGGTGGTGGTGTCGAGAGTTCAAATGCGGGTTTGCCGATGTCTGTGCGACCTTGCGCAGATCACTTACAACTCCCTGGTCCTTGGTTTACCCAGCTGTAAAATGAGACCATTGGATCAAAGGCTCTGCAGCTAGGGCCCTGCAAAGGGCTTGTCTGAAGCTTTTACTCGGCTTTGCTTCAGACAGAGATGCCTCACCCCCACCCTCACCCCCCAGCTGACTGCGCTTGCATCTACCCGGCAGGTCCATATATTGATCAACCCTATTTAGATAGAGTGGTTTCAAGGGAGAGGAAAAAATAGTGACTCACTTTCTTTCTTTAGTAACTGAATCAGAAGAATGTTTCTTAGAAATAGAGACAAAGAAACCTGGCGAAGCATCCATAGAGAGAAGGTTTAGGGACATTGAAGAGTATGGGATGATAGGTGGAAGGGATCTTTATAGAACATTTGGTCCAACCTTCCTCAAATCTGTGATCAGCCCAACAGTGCTGATCACCACCTATCCACACCTGGCCTTCCTGTGTAACTCTGCCCATCCTCCTGGTGATCTCTCCATGCCTTCCCAACATTGCCTGGGTCCCAACAGAGTTGGCAGGCTGTCCATTGATTATCCTTTATTCTCACCCAAAGTGATGGGCAGGGTAAGCAGGAATGTAACAAGGAAGGGAAAAAAAAAAATTAGTGTGTCACCAAGCTGCCATGGTTGGGGTGAGTTAGATATCACAATTAAAATCTTGGGGTGTCCTTGCATCTGTGGGTGACAAATTTCAGGACAGAAATATGACCCCCAACCCCAGTGGCCCCCAGGGGTCTGGCTGTTTGTCTCTACCTTTTAACCAAAGGGCCTCAGAACTG
The DNA here is from genome assembly GCA_028646515.1 of Pseudochirops corinnae. Classification (NCBI taxonomy): domain Eukaryota; kingdom Metazoa; phylum Chordata; class Mammalia; order Diprotodontia; family Pseudocheiridae; genus Pseudochirops; species Pseudochirops corinnae. The sequence continues at coordinate 536,816,826 of CM053585.1, forward strand.
GGAAGGGATCTAGAGACCAGGCAGCCAATCTCTCCCTACACAGAGTTCCCACTCTGGCATTGCCCTGTATTATCTCCACTCTCTGCCTGAACCTGCAGTTGGGAAGCCTGCTTCCTGAGGCTGCCTTGAAGTTGTTCCTCATATCAAACCAAAATCTACAACCCTGCAGCTCCCATTCCTGGTCCATCCCTCCAGGGCCAACTACCTTTCACATGATCTGAAGTCACCTTTCTATCATGTGCTCCCTAATTCTCTTCTCTGAGCTAAACACCCTCAGTTCCTTCATCTGATCCACATATGGCATGGATTCAAGGCCCTTTCCCGTCCTGGTTCCCCTCTTCTACATATGTTCCAGCTTTTATATTTCTGTCTGAAAATGTCGTGCTCAGAAATGAACACAGTGCTCACAAAGTGGCCTGACCAGGGCAGAACATAGCACAGTCATTACCTCCCTTGCCCTGGACATGATGCTTTCCTTAATTAAGCCTGGGAGGGCATTATTTATGATAATTATTGACCATCATTCTATGTACTGACAAATATTGATCTCTAAGACCCCTGGATCTTTTTCAGATGAACTATTATCTAGCCACACCTATTCCTATTATATTTGTGAAGTTAATTTTTGGAATTTGTGTATAACATTTATCTCTATTAGATTTCATTTTAATGAGATTCAGCCTGTATACTAACTCTATCATTTAGGGTGTTTGCTAGCTCTCTGACTTTTCCCCACTTGAAAAGTGGGGACGTCGTTATTTTAAAATGCTCCTAAGTCATTGATGAAAATGCTAAACTCTGGCGCACTCCACTGGAGATCTTTCTCCAAGTTGACATTGAACTATTAAGTTAATGAGATAGTCAACAAACATTTTAAAGCATCAACCACACTATGTTCTGAACTCTGTGCTGCTAAGCACCGGGGATATAAAGGCAAAAATCAGGCCCTGCCCTCAAGGAACTTACATTCTAAAGGGGGAGGCAACATGTAATTAACTAGGTACATCTTTGTACCTAGTACCAGATTTCTTCTGGTCTGACTAATCAACTCGTTTTTAATCTATACAATGATATTATCTACCCCACGCCTCTTCACATTTTTCAGTAGGAAAGCATGAGAGACTGTCAAATACTTTACTGAAATCTCAACATATCACGTCTATGGTATTTTCCCCACCTACTAGTCCAGTTGCCATATCAAAAAAAAAAAAAGAGTATTTCTAATGAAGTCATACAGTCTCCTAGTGATCACCATTTCCCTGCTTAAGTCCTCATATACTATCCTTTACTAACGTTGTAGAGAATTTTGTCAGAAATTGATGTCAAGCTCTTGCGTCTATGGTTTACATAACCCACCTGCTTTTCTATTTTGAAAACTGGGGCAAGAGCCACTTAGCCATTGCATCTCTTGGGTCTTTCCATCCCTCTAGGGTAGAGTTTGTCCGGGTCTGGTTGCTAGATGCTTCCCGATTATCTCCTCACTTATCTTGGGTTTCCACTCCCTGCTAAACATTTTGATTTTATCCTTCCCAGTCCAACTCCTTGGAACAGAAAAGTAAAAGAAAATGGGAATTGAGTAGTTCAGTCTCCTCACCATCATTCATGTTCACCATCCAATTGCCACTGGTCTTCTTCCTTCTTTTATCTCCCTCTTGCCCCCAACAAGTTAAGAAAAGCATGTTTATTGTTTCAATCTTTGCTGAGACCCATTGGAGCTTCTGGCCCCATGCTTACAGGATTATTTTTTTTTCTGTGTTTGTGTTCATCCTCAGTTTCTTGGCTTCACTTATATCTTCTGTCTGTCTTTAGAATCTAAGTGTGTAGATGAGTTTCTGGTATATACATATTGACTTTTCAGGTTACTTCTCTTTTTCATCCTCAATGGAATTATTTATGCTTCTTTCTTCAGAATTTCATAATTCTGAAAAGCTCTCTCTTTTTCTTTGGGGTAGGCCACCTTTGTTCTTGATGTGCCCTCTTCTCCCTCCCATTATCTTCCTTTCCCATGTCCTGACCCTCTTCCAAAACCTCTCATCTTCAGAGGAAACTTTCTAATTCCCTAACTGCTCCCTGCTAGTGACATGAAAGATGGGAAGCCAATGGCACATTCCTCTGACTCTCCCCATAAAACTACAGCTATCTGTCATGTTCCTGAAGTGCCCTAATGAGCAAAGTGACAGTGGCAGTCGCACCTGTCTACCCTAGAGGAATGGAGGGGGCTTAATCTAATGATGCAGCAAAGACGGGGGGCAGCGTCGTGTAGCATCATCGAAGACTCCCTTTTTCTTACCTCAGCCTGAGTCACCCCAAAACATGGCATGTCTGGTTGTATCCACTTCCTCAGCTGCTTTGGAGGTCGTAAGTCCATAATCAAAAGAAACCTTCAAGGTCACTGAATCCCTCATGTTTTCAGGTGAAGTTCCAAGAGATTAAAAGATTCACTCTGGGGTTTTAAAACTAGCAAGTGTCTGAGTCAGGATATGATCCCAGCTCTTCCTGACCCTGGAGGGCAGGAACTGTTTATATTTTTTCTGTCTATCCCTAGCATCTAGAACAATACCTGGCACATAGTAGGTGTGTGCTCAATCCATGCTCATTGAATCAAACTGACTCGAATTCTATGTCTATTTATCAGCATACAAATGTAATCAACCATATTTTCCCCCTTAGACCCTGGATTTCCTCATATGAGTCCATCTTCCTAATACGTAATACCATTACTCCGTCAGGCAACCAATAAGCATTTAAGTACCTACTTACTTATTTAAGTACCTAAGAAAGTAAATACCTACTGTGTGCCAAGTGCTTCAGATACAAAAACAAAACATCCTCTATCCTCAAGAAGTTTCCGTCTCTCATGGAGAGACAGTGTGTCCCTATAAGCACATAAAGGACCCCCAGAAAAGAAAACAACGTGACTGTGGTGGGAGGAAAGAAGAAGGAGCTTAGATCTGGGGGAATCAGAGAAAACTTTTGGAGTTGAGCCTTGAGGGGAGCTGGTGGCTCCCTGAGGCAAAAGAAAGAGAGAGCCCTAGGTGTGGGTGACAGCCCGTGGAAAAGTGTGGAGGTAGGAGATGGGTATAAGTCACTTTATGAGTCTAGTTTTGACTACAGCGTAGGAGAGGGGACAATGCATCACCAGCCTGGAGGGAGAGGCTGGGCCCAGACTGTGAAGGGCTTGGAATACTAGACAGAGGAATTTGTATTTTATTCTAGGAATAAAAAAAACTGAAACTACGTGAGTGGGGGAGATTCGCCCTCAGATTTTTGCTTTAGGAATCTCGGTTTGAAGGCAGGGTGGAGATAGTTGGAAAAGTGACCCATTAGGAGGTGATTGCGATGATCTGGTCAAGAGCTAATGGGGAAGGTGACTGAGTGTGAAAAAAGATGGAGCTGGATCTGAGGATCTGCGGAGGGCAAAATGATAAGAACTGGAGGCTGATTGGACATGATGCCACAGAGGGCAAAGCCACGGATAAGAGCGAGGTTACAGACCCGGGACCCTCGGAGAATGGTGGTGCTTTGGACAGCAGCAGGAAAGTCTGATGGAGAAGTGAAGAAAAGATCATGGGCTTGACTTTGGACATTATGTTTCTAGGACATACAATGTGAACTGTTGGTGATGGAGGACTGGCCCAGGGGCTAGGAGAGACAGACAGATAGACAGAGACAGAGATACAGAGACAAAGACAGAGAGGAGAAAGACAGAGAGAGACAGAGACACAGGGAGACAGAGAAAGAGAGAGAGATAGAGAGACAAAGACAAAGAGAGAAAGAATGAGAAAAGTGTGAGAGAGAATCAGAGAGAAAATGTGAGATGACAGAGGGAAAATGAGAGAGAATGAAAAAGAATGAGAAAGGAGAGGATGAGAGAAGTTAGAAAAAGAATGGAGAAATGGTGAAAAAAGAATGAGAGAGATGAGAGAGAATAAGAGAGAGAGACAATGAGAAAGGAGAGAGGAGAGGTAGAAGAAAGAGGAGGAGGAGGAGGAGGAAGGACAAGGGGGAGGAAGAGGAGGAGGAACCAGGATATCAGTAAGTAGATCCCACAAGTAAAGTTTCTCTGGATCAGCTCAGAAAAAGCTTGAATCTCTCCCTTGGAATCCTGAAACCCAGGGTCCTTTTCCTTGTCCTACGTCTATGAGCGGGGTTTGTGCCTCAGAAATGTTAGGATCAATGAATGCCTTCCAGTGCCAGCTTTGGGTGCCAATGGGCAGCAGGCATTCACAAGCTCCCATGCTCCTGGAGAGTGAAAGGGTTAACAGTGATCTCTAAGTGCTCTGTAGCTCACAAAGCACAGAAACACCTGATCAATGGCACATTTCCTTTCGCCTACTTGCTCTGTGACCCCATCATGAGACCTGTGGTTCCCTTTTCACTCTCTCTTTTTGATTCGGTTTTCCATAAAGAGTAAATTGGCATTAAATTGCCGATCTGGGGAAATAGAGGTGTTGCTATGGAAACAGCCTTTCTTCAGGGATGTAAGCATGAAGCTGTTGATGCTATTCTCTGAGGACCTAGATTTTTAAAAGGGCCAAAAAATAAACAGGCTCAGAAATATCATATTAAGAATTGCATCTAATTATCAGGGGGAAAAACAAGTAAAAGCCATGAAGGTTTTATCTGAAAAGGACCTTTTTTATACAACTTAAATCACTAGATAAATATGAGCTTTTGTTATTAATATTATCATTAATGGGACCCAATCAATCCCTGAATATCCCACCCTTTCTGGACACCTAAAGCCCTTAGTAAGCCCTTGCTTTTGGACAGACGCTGTACTGAACACCGGGAGTGCAGATAAAGGCAAGCAAGCAAATCTGTCCCTGTCCTCAGGGAGCTTACATTCTATGGGGGAGCTAGAAGCCTGGGCCTCAGACTTCCAAAGCCCACCTGTCAGATCTGAGGGATCCAGGCAGAGTCCAGTTTGCAGTGGGGAGGTGATGGTCCAAGTAGAGGAGTGATGGCTAACAGAAATAGTACAGGGTTTGTCGGTGACCCCAATCTGCACACGGCAGGGACCACCATGTCATGTTTCCTGACAAATGGAGGCAACAGTGTTGGATTTGGAGGATGAAGACTTGCCTTTAATACCTGCCTCAGACCTGTACTATCTACGTGACTTTAGACAAATCTGTGAATCTCAGTTTCCAAATCTGTAATCAACACAAGGGATTATATCACCATAAAACTAAAACAGATGTTATGTAAATTATGTTAACCAAGTTGGGCTCTGAAGAAGAGAAACTAGAAAGCATTCCTCTCCCTTGTGTGCAGAGGTGAGGGACTTGGAATGGGGAATACGGCACATGCTGTTGGGCTGGATTCAAATATTAGTTTTGACGAACTGTTATTTTCTCTTCTGTTCTATTCCTTGTTTAAAAAGGTCTGGCTTGGGGCGGCTAGGTGGCGCAGTGAATAGAGTGCCGGCCCTGGAGTCAGGAAGACCTGAGTTCAAATCCAGCCTCAGACACTTAACACACCAAAAAAACAACAACCCTAGCCGTGTGACCTTGGACAAGTCACTTAACCTCAACTGCCCTACCTTCTCCTCTCCAAAAGAAAAAAAAAGCTTAAAAAAAAAAGGTATGGCTCCCTGATGGGAGAGGTAAAAAGATGTATTAGGAACTGAAAGTAATAGTCAATAAAAGTTAACCTTTTTTCTGAAAATAAAAAAAGCCCAATAGCTAAAACTTAGTGTGCAGGTGAGTTGTGTGAATTCAACCTGCAAATGAGTATAAATTAACATGAAAACACATGTTATTATTATGAACTGAGTAAAAGTGACTTGTCTAGGGTGAGGGAGTTAGGGTGTCATCCAACATGGGGGTAATAAAAAGATTCTAGAATATGGATTGGGGATCATATGTGATGGCAGCATCCCTACTTTATTCTACTGTTCTCAGTTTCCTGTATTAATTCTTCAAAGCTCTTTCTGTGAAGGGCATAGGGGAAGTGTATTCTTATGTAAATAGGCCATTGAGATCCTGGGTTCAGAGCTAAAGGATGGTGGGTCCAAATTCTGCTCTGCATATAAGACCTTGGGAAAGTCCCTTAGCCTTTCTGGGATTTACTTGTCTCTTTTGTAAGATGGGGATAAAAGCACTTGATCTACTTGGGGGCAAAGGAGTGAAGAGAAAAGAATTTTGGGTCAGAAAACCTGGATTTAAATCTTGGTTTTGTAGAAAAGGATTTTTGTACAGGTGTGCATTAGACTAGATGGCTCTGGAGTCCTCTCCCAGCTCTGAGGTTCTAGGATTCTTCGAGGTATTGACTATGAGACCTTTGGGAAATCATTTCATTTTGACCTTCCTCACCTTTAACACGCAGCATTTGGATTAAATGATCTCTAAGGCCCTTTTCATCTCTAAAGGCTATGTATGATTGTCACATTCTACCTCAGTTTCCTGTTAGTGTAAAGGTATGCAATATTTGGTTCTCCTTGGTTAAGCTGCTTTCAGAGATGGTCCTTATGTCAAGTAGAGGAAGGAGTATGGGATTTGGAGTCCAAGGATCCCATTCAAATCACAATTCTGCCCCTGGGTGATTTGGGGCTAAGTCACTCACCTTTCTCTATGCCTTGGTTTCTTTCCTTAAAGAATTATATTGGTCCAAATATTCTCTAAGGTTCCTTCCACCTCAAAGTCAGTGATCCTGAGACTGAAGTTCACCACCCCCCCCCCCAAAAGTGGAAAGATCCGCCTCTCTCTTGGGCTTTTTTTTTTTCCCCTTAGGTTCAGGGCAGAGAAGTCTACATCTGTATAATGACCACGTGGGCATCTGGGCAAAAATAAATCAACCACCTCACCAAAAATAACCCCTGAAATGCAATTCTGTTTTGATCTATTTCCGCACAGACATTACACTAATTTAACCTGTGCACAGTTGATGTTTACTCCAAGCTACGTAAAAACCGTGAAATGAAAATGAGCTGCTGAGTTGTAAGGGGGTCCTTGGTTTATATCTGTGCCAGAATGACCTTCTTTTCAGTACTCAGCAACAGTAACAACATTTAAATATATATTTGCACAAAAAGATACCAGAAGACAAAGACATTAAACAGAAAAGAAGAAACCTACTGTCAACCCCGGTGTTTCTGAGAATAGTTAAAGGTATTTGAGAAGTAGAACATGCGTGTTTAATTGTGCACTTGTTATTTCATTTTTTGTTTCTCCAAAGAAGGATGAGAAGTAGTACATTTTAATCTATGTACAGTTATATACCAGCACATCAGAGAATTCAGAGGAAATGAAAGATTATCTTTAAAAATATATAAAATGCCCAAATTAATGAAGCAAGAAATGAAGATCCTAAACAGTTTGATCTCAGAAAAATAAATTGATCAAGCCATAAATAAATTACAAGTGGAGAAAATGGATGTGCAAATGAATTCTATTGCATTTTGTTTTTTAATTAAATGATTTATTTTTAGTTCTCAATAATCACTTCCATAAATTTTCAATTTCTATCACACAAAAAAAGCAATTGTTACTCATGCAACAAAAATTACTTTTAATAATTGGGAAAGAAGGGAATCTATAAAATTCCTTTATGAGGCAAATATAGTCCTGATACCCAAACCAGAGGATAAAGCAGTGAAAGAGAACCATAGAGCAGACCATTTCTAATTATTGTTTTTTAAAAAAATAGCAAGATTTGCTCTTTCCTAAACGGACGTAAGGAATAAAGATCAAGAGGGGGCTCTAAAAAGAACAAATAAAGACCTAAATTGAATCTTCCACAGAGCTTTAAAGTTGCAAAATTGCTACCACAAAGGAAGTCTTCTTTTTACAAATCTCTCTGTCTCTGTCTCTCTCCTCTCTCTGTCTTTCTCTCCCCACTTCTTTCTCTCTGTCTCTGTCTCTCTCTCTGTCTCTGTCTCTGTCTGTCTATCTCTGTCTCTGTCTGTCTCTCTTTCTCTTCTCCCACCTCCACCTCCCAGCAGCTGTTGAATTGAAACAGCTTTTTGGATTAGGGATATAATGGGAGTCTGGCCAATGAGTCCTGGGAGTCTGTTTCTGGTAGTGCGTGATGATGCAGAATTAAGGGACCTGACTTGACATTTTTAACCATGTATGTGTATTGTTTTCTGTTCACTTAAGTGAAGAAAAGATCCTTTCCTGATTGGCTGCTGAACCCAAATTTAGAATGCATCCCAGAGGCCCTTTGTAGCTGTGGGTTTTCCTCTTTCCTTCCTGGCTGTGTTGGACTGAGGAGGCAAAAACTATATAAAAGTCCTAAGTGGGAAAGAGGTCTGGTACTTACATCTTCTTGCCTGGACCACGGACAGTTGGCCAGTGAGGACATGGCCTTCTTCTGTCTCTGTTGTGTCTGTACTTTCCTGTTTTCTGGGTGAAGGAGTCTTGGAGATGTCTATAGCCTTCTGAGTCCCAGAAGGATGGAATATTGAGCAACAGAAGTCTTGAGCCTATGGAAACCATGTCAAGATTGCTAGAGTCTGAGGCTCTGAAGGGCAGTCTGTTTGACCCAGTCAAGTGGCAGAGAAGGAGACTCGTCTGTTAGTTCTGCTGCATTTGGGTGAATGTTTTGTAGTAGGTGCTTCAAATGTGAGCCCACTTAATAACCAGGGTCTAAAGGGATTGATGGGAGAGGATGACAGCTCAGGTGGGGAAATAAATGCTTTATAACTTGTGTTCATGTTCTATCTTCTCAGTAAATAACCCTGTGTGAAAGCTAATTCATATTAACCAATTAAATGATGCTGGGGCCCTAATCCCTGGAAGTTCACATTGGGAAGGATACATTGGAATGGGGGCTCGAGTCAATAACATTGTAGAATCACCTCTGACCTCTTAGGGTTACCCCTAGAACTCTGAGATGCATCCTTGCTCAGAGAATGATTCACAAGTGGGGGTTAGGATAAGGGACCTCAGAGCTGATGAAAGCCACTGATGACTTGACATTCAACTCTCCACGAGCTCTGATTTGGATGCTAAAGGCTAATAGAGCAGCTGCTCTCAGGGTTACAGGTCCCAGATGGACATGCAGGTAGCCAGAAAACTCTCAATGAGTAGACTGAAATGTTAGTCCTAAGAAACTTCCATAAACATGTTCTCTGGTTGAGGTCAAGGAAAGGGAGGTGACCCTAATTCTATGCTGTGTTGGGTCTTTAGTTTAAGATTTAGAGCTGGAAGGAACCCTGCTCTACTCTATTTTAATGCAATCTGGCAAAGATTTACTAAATGAAAAGCACTTTGCTTCTGATGTATTTTTAAACCAAGGAAAGTACACACGGTACCTTTTGAATCTTGAATGTTTAAAATATTTTTGCACTAAACACAGAAGTGGTGCTTCCAGGGCCTTGTGGCAGGTAGGCTGCTAAAGAGTGCTGTGCCATCATCTGACACCTGTCTTTCAGATGGTTTCTGAACAGAGCTCAGCAACATTCAGCAAGTGGAAGGCAGGAACAGATATGGAGAAGACAGTCCAAGACAAAGTGTCAAGGACCAGGAGGGAGAAGGTGGGCGGGCGGGCACCGACAGTGGTGAGCCCAAAGCCAAGAAAAGTGAATTTCAGATGGCACTCATCATGGATTTTCCAGGACAAAGGAGGGTTTTTGATTGTGAAAATAGAAACAAAAACCAAAATAAAACAAAAAAACCCAGCAGACGTAGGTCAGTCTGTTTTTTCTATTATAATGACAGACCCAGTCTGACAATAATAGCTCATGTTCATCCCTTATTTGCCCTAAGTTTTGCAGAACGCTTTCTTCAGAACTGCTGCATGAGGCAGCAGAGTTTCTGCATTTCCACTCAGCAGACCAGCAAGGGGAGGTTCTCAGACAATGAGTGACTTACCCACAGTCAATTGCTGTTTACATTTGCATTTCATTAATCCTAGGGCTACCTCCTTGGTCTTCTGCTCAAACACATTTTTGTTCAGATCCCATTCTGGGCTCTCCTTAACTAAGACACAACCAGAGACGGGATTTGAACCCAGATCTCCTGACTTTAAGAGCTATACCCAAACCTTCAGCTGGGCTTCCCTTCAGAGCAATTAATAGTTGTGGGCTTGAATAGTGGTAGTTCTTAAATTTTTAAAAAATAATCTACCCCTAGATCAGTTAGGGTGATTTACACATTTTTTTAAAAAAAATCATCTTTCTCTTTTCAGAATTCTAACAGCATTTTATGCTTCTCGGGCACCCAATATGACATATTTTGAATTATAATTTTGTTACAATATGTGCTTTATGCAGCTAGATGGTGCGGTGGATAGTGTGTGTGACTTGGAGTCAGAAAGACCTGAGTTTTAATCCTGCTTTGGATACTTAACTAGATGTGTGACCCTGGGCAAGTCATTTAACCTCCTCCAGTCTTGGGTTCTTCACGCTGCTCTGTCTCACTTAAATCCAAATCACGAACAAATCAAGACATCGCTTTTGTGACGTCATTGGTCGTATTCAAGAATGAAGGACGAACAACAATAATAATCTGGAAAATGGGATAATTGGAGCACCTACCTCACAGGGTTCCTGGGAAGATCGAGGGACATAACGTGTATAAAGCACTTTGAAAACCTGAAAACCTTATTTAAATGATAGTTCTTAGCTACTGCTAACATCTACCCTTTTCTCCACCCAAGTCCTAAATGCCAAGAGTGCTCTTGGAGCAGCACAAACCATGCCCAGGGAGATGGTATGAAAAGTACAATTTCTTAAACCAGAATAACTCAGGACCTGATATTGAGGAGAGGAATTAGGCAGCTGGTCTGGGGTAGAACTCACGTGGTACGCAGCCTTGCTGGCGGGGAGGAGGTGCATCTGGTAGCTTTCCATTTTAATTAATTTTTTCTTGTTAACGAGATGCTAAGCTTGCTCATTTCTGCATTGCTCCAGGACTCTGAGTTCTTTCAGTATCTTTTAAATTTAGTCCCCTAGTTCAAAATCCCAGTTGCTCCATCCTAGTTAGAACTCAATATCAGTCTCTTCTATTAGGCTTTCAGCTCCAAGAGGACGAGATCTCTCCATTTTTCTATATTACCACTGTCTAAGATTGCAGAGCTGAAAGGATCATCTGAGCCAACCTCTTCATTTTACAGATGAGGAAACTGAGGTCCATACCAGTGTCATGTCTTGGCTAGGGTCACAAAACCAATAACTATCAGGGAAAATGAGCTGAGTCTAGGTCTTCTGACTCTACGTCCTACTGACTCTATGACAGAAATCAGGGATGCTCCAGGAGGTGAAAAATGCAGTGAATCAAACAATAATGCCCATTAATTTAGCACCTTGAGATTTACAAAATACTTTCCTCACAAGGACCCTGAAAAGGAGGGGGTACAAATATTCTTACCCTGCCTCTACAGATGAAGAAACTGAGGCATCACGTGACTTGTCCAGGGCCACACAGCTTTAAGCGAATCAAGCAGGACTGGAATCCAGGTCTCTGAACTCCAAATCCAGTGCTTTCCCCACTATTCCAAGGGTTCTTAATATTTGTTTCATTTTATTTTGTCACAAACTCTTCTAACCCTCTAGTGAAGCCTGTGGCCCCCTTCTTAGGATAATACTTTAAAAATATAAGATAAAATGCATAGGATTGCAAAAGATACTAATTATATTGAAATAGAGACACAAAAATATTTTGCAAAAGTTCATGGACTTCAGTTAAAGACCCCCTGCATGATCCAAGCAGCCTCCAGTAAGCCAAGGAGAGACCAGATTGACCCTCGAACAAAGATGGGTATGGGTGGAGACAACAGAGACAGCCCCACTATGAACAGAACATGAATGGGGGATATTTACTGGGAAAGGTTGGGATAAAGTATTGCAAGTTCAAGAAAAATCAAACACATTGAGACAAAGCCCACATTTTCACAGGAAGCAGAATGTGAGATAATTTCTAGTTAAGGAGTTATTCTGAGTGGACAGCTCTTGGATGAATAAGGTCCACTCTACCTTCTGCTTCGGAGAATTGCTCTTTTTCTCTCTTGATGTAATTAGCTGTCAGATTTACTTTTGTCTGTTTCTTGTGTCAAGGAGACATGGGCTGGAGAGATAAGGAAGCATACATTTTGCCTGCAAAGAAGCAAGGAAAGAAGGGGGAGCTGATGCTCAATGGAGTAAAACAGTCTTGGGAAATATCAACATTTCTGCTCTGATCATGGTGTCAGAAAGAATGAGCCTTCTTAAAATGGCAGTGTCAGTGGAAATCGCACAGTTAAGCACATGCAGTCCTTTGGCTGTGCCCAAGATTGCTGTCAACAATTATCCAACTGTCTCATCAGACATACTGAGAGGTCAGAGGCCCATTGTGGATGAAAATGCATTCAGGTCTCAGTCACATGAAAATGTTTTCAGCCTTTCAGGGGTTGGATCTGGCTTGGGCAGATATCAGGGCCTTAATCTAACCAGTTGGAACCAGTTTAAAGCCTCATCCTGGTCAGCTGTGGAAAAGTCAGGTATGACCATGAATGGGTGATGGGACATTGAGACGCAGTGTGGTCCAGTGGGCAGAGGGTCAGCCTTGGAGTTAGGAAGTTGTGCCTCCAGTCCATGTTGGCTGTATGAAGGAGGGAAAATCACTTAGAGCACTAGGAAATGCTCAAAAATAAAACAAGAAGCCAATTTGCATTGGTAGAGAGATTTCCCATACCAGGAATTTGATGATGAAACAGCACGTCCAAACAAAAAAAAAGACCCCCAACCCAAATTGAACCAAAACCACAAATATCACCCAAAAGAGAGGGCACAAGATTCTGACTTGCTTATTTCCCACAATAGCAGACTCATTTTGGTATGTGACACCTAGAATATAGCAAGATGAACCTGGGCATATCATTGGTACCTCAGTTTCACTGAACCAGTGTGGAACAATGGAGGAATTCAGGATTTGGCATCACTGAACCTGAGCTCCAATTTCAGCTCTTGTACATGCTACCTGTGTAGCCATGAACAAGTCCCTTCATTGCCCTGTTCCTCGGTTTCCTCATCTGAGCTTTAGAGATTGTCTAATCTACCCTGCTTATTTTTCAGAGGGAGAAGCTGAGGCACCCAAAAGCGAAGTGACTGGTGGAAACTCTCAAAGCTAGTTGTGACTAATAAGTGCAAGATGAGCGAGAGGCGCAGATCGCATCTTGAAACTTTCTTTTTCTTTTTTCTTTTTTTAGCTTTCGTCAAAATCCTTCAGAAACGGCTCACCTTAAATTGTTCTTATAGTGCTGGAAGCAAATGGGGGGCGAAGGGCAGAAGCAGCCTGGGTGAAGTTCTGGAGAAGTTAATTATGACTTCTAAGATACTTCATTGTCCTTGTAATGCCCTAACCACCCTTCTATTATTTTTGCTCATCTCCTTCTTTTTCTACCTCTCAGGCATGAATGCCTCCCAAAGCTCCAGTCCTGTTAAAGTTCCCTTCTTTATACTCATAATACCCATATTGTCTTTCTCTCAATCTCTCTCTTCTTGTCTTTTTGTCTCTGTCTCTCTCTCTCTGCCCCTCCTCTGTCTGTCTCTGTCTCTCTCTGTCTGTCTGTCTGTCTGTCTCTCTCTCTGTGTCTCTCTCCCTGTCTCTCTGTGTCTGTCTCTGTCTCTCTGCCCCTCCTCTGTCTCTGTCTGTCTCTCTGTCTGTCTCTGTCTCTCTGTCTCTGTCTCTGTCTCTCTTTCCCCTCATTCTTTCCAATGGCTTCCATTGAACTCACCCATTGAACTCAGTCAGTCTAGGTCACTTATTATAGTGGTGATTGGTTCTTTCCTTGGGGCCCCAATTCTGAGTAGCACATTCTCATGCCAACTCCATATGAGACCTGTATCTAGAAGAAGGGGTCTTAATCTGGGGTCCACAGAGGGAGTCTGTGAACTTGGGGGAGAAATTGCATCTTGATTTTCACCAACCTTTAACTGTCATTTAGAATTTCCTTCTATTGTGATTTTAAAAATAAAATTGCTCTGAGAAGGGGCATAAAGCTTCACCAGATTGCCAAAAGCCTCTGTGAACATAAGATTAAGAAGCTCCCTTCTAGAACACTTCCAACAGGAAGGTGAGTATTTCCTGCTCTGTTCTGGGAAGCCAAGTGGGTTCATGAAATCAGTGGGTGTGTGAGTTCAGAGCTAGAGGATGTGTCCATGTTTGTTTGTTTGTTTGTTTTAAGGATGGAATAACACAAATATTATTTATTGGACTATATGCAAGGCACAGAAACAGAGAGAAAGCAGAGGGACATGGAGAGAGGCTGAGAGAAAGAGACAAAGACAGAGAGGAGAAAGGAGGGAAGAACAAAGGGACAGAAAGAGAATGAGAGATGGAAGAGAGGCAGAGACAGGATAAAGACAGAGAGAAGAGAGACAACGCGACAAACAGTGACAGAGACAGGATACAGACAGAGAGAAAAAGTGAGAGCCATAAAGACGGAGGAGAGGAGAGAGACACAGAGAGAGACAGAGATGGTAGCAGAAAGAAACAGAGACAAAGAGGGACAGAAACAGAAAGATGAGAGAGCGCAGAGAGAATAGAATATAGAGGCTAACTGAAAAGCAGGATATTGATATGCAAATGGATGATATGCTGTCATAAAAGTTAACATTTCTACACCACTTTAAGGTTTGTATAGCACTTTAGAAATATTATCTCATTATCTCATTTGAGCCTCACAATAATCCTGGAAGGTAAGTACCACGTCACCTCCATTTCATAGATGAGGACACTGAGGCTGAGAGGTTAAGTAACATACTTGTGCCAGGATTACACAGTTATTAAGCTTCTGAGACAGGATTCAAACTCGTCTTTCTGATTCCAAGACCACTGCTCTATCCACATTGCCTCTTAGTTGCCCCTGAAACAAATGAAGGTCAGATGAGCAGAATGTCAGAAAGGGTCACAAATGCCATCTATAATTCTAAAAAAAGATATGCAGATCACTTCTGGACTAGACACTGGCGCCAACAACTTTATCGTTTGCCTGCGTCCTTGACTTGGAGGTGGTAAGCATCTGCAATCTTCACCTTGTGCTTTGCAGACAACTGCCTCCTACACATCTGCTCTGTTGTCCTGGCCTGTCAATCCTGTCTGCATAGCATCTCCTGACCCATCACTTCTCAGCTATCCTTCTTCATCCTCATCTCCTCTCACCTGGACCATTGCACCAGCCTCCTTCCTGGTCTTTTGGCCTCCAGGCTCTTATGATCAGTCCCTGACCCCACTGCCTGTTAGTTTTGCTTACCTGTCTCTGACGTCCAGACACTCCTCTCCTCAAAAGCCTTCTGCGGTTCCTCATCGCCTCTCAGATCTGACATTTAGGTCCCGTCTCTCTATTTTCCAGTCTTATCTCCAACCACTCCCCTTCATAAATGCTATAATAGCTAATATCTATATAATCCTTTAAGGTTTGCAAAATGCTTTATAAATATTCTCTCATTTTATCCTCACAACGACCTTGGGAGTTATTCCCCCCATTTTATAAGGACACTGAGGCTCAGCAGATTGCCCAGGATCACGCAGCTAAGAGCTTCCAGAGCCAGGATTTCAACCCAAGCATCTTCTGACCTCAAGTTTAGTGATCTCTCTAATAGTCAACCCCCCCCCCCCACATTTCATGGATCAAGGATATCAAGTCAGGGAGGGGGGATTGGTTTTGAATTGGAGAATTAGAACTGGAAGTGCCTGAGAGGTCATGCAATCCAACCCCCTCACTGGACAGATGAGGAAACTGAGGGCCAGAACGTTTAAAGGACTCATTCAGGGCAGAACAGTAAGCAAGGGTGTGGAATTTGACTCAAAGTTCAGCACTCCATCCCCCTGCAACCTCCTCATTTTTTCATTTGGGTAAGCTGAAGTCCAAAGAGGGGAAGGGACTTACCTTGTGGCAAAGCCCAGATATAAACCCAGGTTTCCTGAGTCCTGATCCAATAGTTATTCTGCTACACCAGACGATAGGGGCAACCTTTACTCCAAGTGGGACGAATATTATGTTGGGTGCACACAAATGACAAAATTAAACCTCTCATTTCAAAGCCTGGAGTCAAGGCAGAGAGAAACGGAATAATTTTAGACGGAATGATTGATATAATTAAAGTGATTCGTTAAGGGGGACTCAGTTGTCAAAGAGAACAAAACTTAACAGGATATTAAAATAATGAAGCCGTGCACAAAGGGATGATTCACAAATTCTTGTCTATTTGGGGAAATTATGCGGTTTCTCTCAAAGAACACCACGAACCCGAAATAGCTAAATCCATACTGGGAAAAGAATGGAATAGGAGCTTGCATTTGCAAGTAAGTGCCCAGTGGTGGACTACATGGTCAGAAACATGAGGGCACGGGTCATTGTGAAATCTGCAGTCTTACCTGATTACCCCATAGTGGCACTATCACCTTTCTTGTTCTGGACCCTCTCTCTCTATCTCTCTCTGTCTACCTCCTCTCTGACTCTGTCTCTCCCCCTCTCTTTCCCTGTCTCCCCTGTTCTTTCTTTTTCTCCTCCTCCTCCATCTCCTCCTCCTCCTCCTTCTTCCCTCTTTCCTTCCCTCCTTCCTTCCTTCCTTGCTTCCTTCCTTCCTTCTCTCCTTCCTTCTCTCCTTCCTTCATTCTCTCTTCCTTCCTTCCTTCCTTTCTTCCTTCTCTCCTTCCTTCCTTCCTTCTCTCCTTCCTTCCTTCTCTCCTTCCTTCCTTCCTTCTTTCTCTCCTTCCTTCCTTCATTCCTTCGTTCCTTCCTTCCTTTCTTCCTTCCTTCCTTCTCTCCTTCCTTCCTTCCTTCCTTCCTTCCTTCCTTCCTTCCTTCCTTCCTTCCTTCCTTCTCCTCAAGCGTGGCCCTTTGATTGAATTTAAGCCTCATAGAACAATCCCCTTAATAAAAGGATTAGGGCTCCTCATGAACACAGACTCCATGCAATGTACTGGCAGCCCTGTGAGGGGCACCCTCTCCTCACCAAAGGCTAGTTGAACGAAGCCTTTGACCGTCTAAAGGTTCATAGCAAATAGGTTTGCTTCCACAGGGGTTTCTGCTCCCCATCCTCTGCCCTGCCCCCATCCTGAGGGACCCCAAAGCGAGAGAATCCTTTTCTTTCTCTTTCTCTTCTTCTTTTCTCTCTAACAAGACAGAGTCAGGAAGGATGATGACATTTAGTAGCCGTGGGACCACAGGCAAGTCCTTGAACCTGTGTGAGCCTCAGTTTCCCCCCTGTGAAATGAGGATAATAAGACCTGAGGTTCAAGTGAGATGATGCCTTTAGAGCACCCTGCAAACTTTAAAAGGCAATATCAATGTTGGCCATTAGGATTCTCTCTCTCTTCTCTGTTTCTCCCTCTTTCTACTTCTTTTTTCATCTCTTCTGTCTCATCTTTTCTCTGGATGCATCTATTTCACCTTTTTTTGTTTGTTTATTTTATCTTTTTCTCTCTCAGTTTTATCTGTCTCCATGTTGTACATCATTCTGAAATTTAATTTTACTCTCTTTTTCGTCTTTTTCTCTTAATTTTCTTATCAATATTTCAAATAGCTCTTTCAATTTCATTTCCCTGTTTTGCCTCTTTTGTTACATAATCTTTCTCTTTTTTCTTTATTTTTTTATTCCTTCCTTCCCCTTCTTTCTTCTTGTCTTTCTTTTTTCATTTCACTCTCCCTCTCTCTGGTGTGGTACAGGCTCTGGAGATACCCCCTGAACTCTCCTCGAACTTTCCCGAATGCTCTGGTGTTCACTTGAGGCATCCCCATAATGCTCTCAACTGACTTTTCATTATTGCCTACACCCAATTCTCTTACCTTTAACCCAGGCCAGCACTTCATTGTCTGTTAACTCTGGATTGCCGTCCCCCCACTCTTTCCCACCCTTGATCCAATCTGGACCCCATTCTCTTTGTCCAGTAGTTTGACCTCTAATCACCCTAGCCTACTGGCTACTCCCATCAAGATCCTCCCTAGACCCTTCCTCCAGTCACCTCAGATATTGGCCCCTCCTACATCCCTCCCATGGTCTTTATTTGTATAAGATCCATCTTGTTTCCATTAAAGTGCTCAGATTCAGTCTGGTCTGCTTGTATCAGCTATACAAATGATGAGATTCCTTAAGAATCTGGCCAATATGGCGGATTTTTAATAAACCTTGTTTTTCTTTGGCTGAACAAAGATAGAGTCAAATTCATTGGGGCAGGACCTGCATGTTGCCATTTCGGGGTCCCAGCACCCCTAAACCTCAACATTTCCTTTTCACCCTTTCTGTGGACAGAGTCTGGCCTCACCTGCTTTACAGGTACCCCACAAGGCATGCAGGTGGTTGCACCTATCCAGATGAATTAGTAACACAAGAAATCCGGGAGAAGGCCTTATGAAGATTAGGGAAGCATCGAGAGGTTGTCTTTGTGTTTCTTCTGATAGAAGGTTCAGCAGTCGCTTTGAGTTACTGCCTTGGCTTTTTCTGATCCACATTGTGTAAAATAGGGCTGGCTCATGAGAAACATCATTTCTGTTATGCTGATGGGAGGAGGCATTGGAGAATGCTTAGGTCATTACTGGCTTTCATCAGGATTTTTTTTAAAAATCACCTCATCACCTCACAAATAGTTCTGGCTTTGGCTGGCTCCCCCAAAAGACTGTGGAGCATAATAAGACGTATGGAAGGTGTAAAATCAGGAGAATTGGATCTGCATCCCAAGTCTGGTTCTTTGCCAGCTGTGTGGCCATGTACAACTCACTTAACCTATCTGAGCCTCAGTTTCCTCATCTGTAAAGAAGGGATAATGATGCCTACACTCCTTATGTTGTAGCATTATTATTATTATTTCCTATTTGAAGCAGCTGGGTTGACCCAATGGATGGAATCAGAGACTTTAGAGTCAGGAAGTCAAGAGCTAGAATTTTATCTCAGGCACTTGTTAACTGTGTGACCCTGGGCAAGTCACTAAGCTACTTTTTGCCTTATCTGTACTGTGGGAATAATAATAGCACCTACCCCTCACTGTTGTTGTGAGGATTAAAGGCGATCAGACTTATAAAGGGCTTTACAAACCTCAAAACAGCTCAGTAAACGTGAACTATTATTGTTTCTCTCTTTTTAAAAATTTTTATTTATTTATTAACTTTTAGTTTGCAACATTTAGTATTGTTTCTCTTTAAAAAAAAAAATTTCATTGATGCGCCCAGCTTCTACATTATTTTCATTTCCAGATTACGCTCTCCCAGGGAGAATTCTCTTGTAATGCAAATGTACGATTAGACAAAACAAACAGACAAAACCCCCCAAAGGATACAATGACCTCATCTGAAAGTGCATGCAGCTTCCTGATTCAGACTTTCTATTTTAAAGTGTTTTTTCAAATGAACAGATATCTGTTTTCTCTCCCTCCCTTTCCTTACCCCAGTGCAGAAAAAAAGAAAAAGAAATTATTTTACAAAGATACAAATATTCAGTCAAACAAAATAAATTCCCTCCACTGAATGCAAGATACAGAAATGTATTTACACATATGTATATATATGGAAGCACACATACATATAACTACATGTGTGTATATAATTCTGTACCCCAAATACATGTCAGAAGGTGGGTCACATATTTCATCACCAAACCATGATGGATGATCATTGAATTGACTCTACTTCTCACGACTTTCAAAGTTATAAAAAACCAGAAACTCAAGATACACCCATCAATGGAAAAGTAGTTGAGTAAGTGGTGGTATGTGAAAGGGATGGAGTATTATAGTGCTGAAAGAAAAAAAGGAAATAGATGATTTTACAGAGACATGGAAAGATCTATATGGATTGATACAGAGGGAAAAGCAGAACCAAGAGAATACATTCTGTAAACAGGCATTAAGCCCAAGGCACAGTCCAAGAGACTGGGGAATCAAAGATGAAAAATGAAAGAAGCCTGACTCACAAGGAACTTATATTCAATCAGAGCAGGCATTCTTGACCTCAGGATCTATGAACTTTAAATATATATATATATATATATATATATACACACACACATACACATATGTATATGTATATATTATATATGTATATGTATGTGTATGTGTGTTTATATATGTATACATATATACATATATGCATATATGTTTGTGTAACTATATTTTATTTTTTCAACATGCATTTTTATTTATTTTTGTTAAATATATCCCAATTATGTGTAAATTTTTTTAACATTCATTTTAAAAAATTGTGTGTTCCAAATCTTCTCCCTCTATTCTGCCCCTGTCCCATCCATTGAGAAGGTGAGCAATATAATGTCCATACATGTAAAGTCATTCTTCCATATTAGCCATGTTGCAAAAGAAAAAAAAAGATAGGCTTCAATCTACTTTCAGACTTCGTCAGTTCTCTCTCTGGAGATGGATAACATTTTCATCATGGCTCCTTTGGGATTGTCTTGGATCATTGTCCTGTCAGAGTATCTAAGTCTTTGACAGTTGATCATCATACAATATTGCTATTACTGTGTACAATGATCTCCTGGTTCTGCTCACTTTATTTTGCATCAGTTCATATAAGTCTTCCCAGGTTTTTCTGAAACCATCTTGCTCATCATTTATTATAACACAATTCCATCACAATTATCTATCAGAACTTGTTCAGTCATTCCCCAATTGATGGGCATATCCTCAATGCCCAAATCTTTGCCACTACCAAAAGAGTTGCTATAAATATTTTTGTAGAAATATGTCCTTTCCCCCTTTCTTTGGTCTCTTTGGGATACAGATCTAATAGTGATATCGCTGGATGAAAAGGTATGCATTGTGTTCTAGATCTTTGGACAGTTCCAAATTGTTCTCTAGAATGGTTGCACTGGTTCACAATTCCCCCAACAGTGCATTAGTGTTCTAGTTTTTCCATATCCCCTCCAGCATTTGTCACTTTTCTTTTCTGTCATATTAGCCAATCTGATAGGTATGAGGTGATGTCTCAGAGTTGTTTTAATTTGAATTTCCTTAATCAATAGTGATGTAAAGCATTTTAAAAATATGGCTATTGATAGCTTTGATTTTGGCTTCTAAAAACTATCTGTTTATATCCTTTGGCCATTGATCAGTTGAGGAATGGATCATATTTTTATAAATTTGATTCAGTTCCCTATATATTTGAGAAATGAGGCTTTTGTCAGAGAAACTTCCTATAAAAAAAATTCCTCCCAATTTTGTTTTTCTCTTGATCTTGGCTGCATTAGTTTTGTTTGTTCAAAATCCTTTTGATTTCATGTAATCAAAATTATCCATTTTACTTCTCCTGATCTTTGGTCATAAACTTTTCCCTTATCTATGCATTTGACAGGTAAACTATTCCATGCTCCCCTAATTTGCTTATGATATCACCTTTTATGTTTAAATCATGTACCTATTTTGACTTTATCTTGGTATATGGTGTGAGATGTTGGTCTATACCTAGTTTCCACTATACTGCTTTCCAGTTTTCCCAGAAACTTTTGTCAAGTAGTGAGTTTTTTAGCTCCAAAGTTCAGACCTTTGCGTTTAGCAAAAACTGGATTATTACAGTCATTTACTACTTTTGTATTGTATGCCTGAGGCATCTAGGTGGTGCAGTGGAGTCTGGAAGACTCACGATCGATCATGAATTAAAATCTGGCCTCAGATTTTTATTAGCTGTGTGATTGTGGGCAAATCACTTAACCCTGTTTACCTCAATTCTCTCACCTGTAAAATGATCTGGAGAATGAAATATCAAACCACTCCAGTATCTCTGCCAAGAAAACCCCAAATGGAGTCATGAAGAGTTGAACATTACTGAATAACAACAAATTGCATACCTAATCTATTCCATTGATCTGCCATTTGATTTCTTAGCCAGTACCAGAATGTTTTAATGATTACTGCTTTATAATATAGTTTGAAATCTAGCAGTGAGGTGAATATTTTTTACAGCTCAAGACCCTGAATCTACAAGTTTGAGAATAGTACGCTTCCCAGTCCAGCATACATAGCCATAATACTGAGAAGCAGCCTCTGTGGAAATGCAGCCTGTTTTTGCTCTTGTAGGAGTTGTGGTCACAACTACCAAAGATCAGAAAGGAGAGTTCTCGTCACCAAAATCCCTTTGCCTGTTCAATGGCTCAACATCAGAAACAAATATGATTTTATCGGTAGAAATGACCCTAAGGAGGCATCACTCTTTGTTTTCCTACTGTTTCCTAAGGACTATGATACTTTTCCACCTTTCTTATGTGTTATCATCCTCCTCCCCCCACTGGAATATGATCTCCTCCTACAGGCAGGATCTGTCTGACTTTTCTATTTGTATGCCATCAACTGAGTACAATGCTTTGCATGTAGTAAGCACTTAATAAATGCTTTTTCATTCATTCCTTTGGAATGCTCCATCTTATTTTACAAATTTAAAAATATGGTTGTGAAGAGGGGCTCCTTAACTTTTACCAGACTGCCAAGGGGGTCTATGAGACACACATAAAAGAATAGTTCTGGGACTACGAGTCTGGGCGACTGGAAGAATTATGATTCCATCAATAGAATTAGGAGAGTTTGAACGAGGGGCAGATCTAGTTGGTAGAGAAACAAAGTTCTCTTTTGGACATGTTGGACTTGAGACCCTATGGAATAATATGGAGAAGACCTCCTACAAGCAGCTGGAGTTCGTGAAGGACAAATAACAGTAACAATAGCGATAGTAATAATAACATTTCTATTTAAAGTTTAGGGCTGTCTGTTTAGATGGAGGAGCCATTGATCTGCACAGAGATGATGGCTGGGCCCATAGAAGTTGATAATATCATGAGGGGAGAGATTTTAGAGAGAAGAAAGGAAGCCCAGGACTGAGCCTCTGGAGAAGGGGATGGGACAGGGACCATAAGATGGAAAAGGAGCCCAACAAAGAACCGTCAGCAGAGGAACAAGGAGCAATCAGTGCCATGGAAGGAAGCAGGAAGGGTGAATAGCTGGGGGAAGGAGGAGTTGACAATGCTAAAAGTTTTTGAAAGTGTGGGAGGATGAAGAATGAGAAAAAGCCACTGGATTCAGCAATGAAGAAATTGTCGATAACCTTGGAGAGAGCAGTTTCAGTAGAGTAATGGGGTCAGAAACTAGATTAGAGAGGATTCACAGGGTCCTAGATCTAGGTCAAGAACAGACCTCAAAGGTTATCCAGTTTAGTTTATGGGTGAGGAAACTGAGGTGCAGGAAGTTTAAATTTGGAAACAGTCAGGAAGTGTGACAGCCCAGTGGTTAGGATGCAGGACTTGGAGTCATGAAGACCTGAGGACAAATCCTACCTTAGTCACTTCCTAGCTGTGTGACCCTGGGCAAGTCACTTGACATCTGTTTGCCTCAGTTTCCTCATCTGTAAGATAGGAATAATAAAAGCACCTACTTCGAGAGAATTAAATGAGACAATATTTGTAATGCAGTTTTCAAACCTTAAGGGTTATGTAAATATTGACTTAAAAAAACCCCAAACAAAAACCACAATATGGAGACCTGGGTCTGAGTAAGACAAGGTAAAGGTTCACCAATCAGAGTTTGTAGGGGGAGGAAAGTCCTTTGTAAAACTCAAAGCAGAATGAGAACAGGAGCTGATATAGATCTAGGTCTAAGTCGGGAAGCCCTTTACCAATATTATTTTCTCATTTGGTTCTAACAACAACTTGGTGAGATAGGAGCCCTCATAATTCCCCTTTTCCAGATGTGGACACTGAGGTTAGCAGAGGTTAAATGACTTGGCCAGGATCACACAGTTAGTAAACGTTTGAGGCAGGATCCCACCTCAGGTCTTCCTTGCTTCCACATCCAACATTCTACGTACTGTGCCACCTGGCTGCCACAGAATGCATATTATAGAATATACATTGTATTTTGGCAAATAGAGATTCTGATGGCTTATAAGTGAAATTCTACAATAGGTTTTTGTCTCCAGGTGACAAATCACTGTCATGTGATGCCAATGAGCCTCTTTTCTATGGTTTTGGGGATTCAAGAAGGCGTGCTTAGATGCAGAAAGTTGGCTTTCTTCTCCACTCAGATCATCTGCATTTGAGTCTTAGCCCTGATACTTCCTAGATATGTGGCTTTGACTAAGTCACTTTATTCCTCCAGAGTTAGTTTGCACATCTCTAAAATGGGGATGCTGTTTCTTATATACTCCATTTCCCTAGGAAGGGAGGGAAGGTAGGATGGGGGCCTTGAAAATCTTCAAAGCACGGGGCAGATGGGGCTTGTGTTTGGGTTCTTATTTGGGGTTCAGCTCTCTGAATGGTTTGGTTCTCTACCCATGGATGGGACTGCAGAAATGCAAATGACAGGGAATAAAAAAAAGCTTTTCTTGTCACTCAGACCTCTTGGAAAGTCTACATTCATCTCCAATGTCAAATGACAGAAGACATTCCAATTTTTTCCCCTGTTCTGAGTGGTAATTGTTGAGACTGTCATTGACCTCTGCAGCTGAACCCAGCACACATCCTGGGCACCTTATAATCTGTTTCAAGAAGCCTTTAGGGCTATTTTTTCCAATGTCAGATGATATAATAGAAGGGGGGAAAAGGAGTAACACAATTGGGGGACCAGACTTCCCTCTTTACAGAAATTTAGAGAAGGGATTTCTCTTTGTTAGAAATAAAAAGTGCCCTCCAAAATGACCTCATTGATTTCAAATAAATACAGAAAGAAAGATATATATGACTAGAAGGGGTCTTGGTGACCAATTTTGGTTATTCTGGGGCTGTGTTCAAATACCAGTTTGGTGTAGTAAAAACCAAAACAAACAAACAAACAAAAAATCAAACTAGAGGCTTGTCTCTGCTGCCCCCTATCTGGGCAAAATGCTTTCTTCCTCTGTGCCTCAGTTTCCTCACCTGCCAAATGAGAGGGTTGGGCAAAATGTCCCCTGCGGCCCCTCACAGCTCTGCTTATGATCACACTGGAAGGTTTTCTAAGAGCAAATTCTTGCTTGATTTTAGTCGTCTAATTTCTGGCTTCAGGTCCCTGAAGAATTTGTCAATTTTATTTCTTCTTTTTTGGGAAAGGGAAAAAGGGGCGGAATAGAGAGTCATTAGAAAATGTTTGCTAGCACAACCCTGAATGGAGTCAGTGATCTGAGTCTGCTGCTTACAGCCAATGTGACCTTGTGTCCATTTCCCTGCCTGAATCTCAGCTTCCTAATTTGTAAAATAAAGAGCCAGAGTCTATGACCAAATCAGGTGAGAGCCTTTCCAGTTCTAAATACCACGTTCTCTTTCTGGGATAAAATCACCATGATACAGTCATAGGTAGGGTCAGAAACTGGTTAGTCTGACTCCATCCTTTACAGAGATGGAAACTGAGGCCAGGGTGGTGAAGTGACTTGCTCGCAGTCACATAGGCCATGGAACTTTACAAATTGGGTAAGGATCCTGAAAAATTCTTCTGGGATGATCCTGGAAACTGTCAGAATTTCAGTATTTATTTAGCACCACAGACTGTGTTCTAGCTGTCCTGGACTTCACCACACATGCCACTAGGTGGCACTGCCTTCGAAGGCTCCCATTAATCCATAATCTAAAAAGTTCCTTATTAGTCTGGTATTAAAAATCCAATCCCTTTTCCCAGCACTCCCCGAAAGGCCCCCAGTCAGCTCTTATATCTTCAGGGGCTGGTTTGTGGACTCTCTGGCCTCCCTTCTCCTCCACTGTTTGATCTCCTAGTCAATCACTCACTAATTCATCACAATCCTCCATGAAAGTCCTCATTTGAAACCTCTGAGGTGACTCACAAATCCCTAAAGCCAAACCAGCTGAGCACAAGCTCTGGGAGGTTCTTCTAAAATGGGAAGGCTTGCTCTTCTTTCCGGAGATGACCAGCAGTGTGTCATTCGAAGATCCTCGCTAGCTAGGAAGACTAGAATATCCTAAATTCATAAAACTAAGGTTGACCACCACCAGGCTGACCTCAGCATGATAAATTTTTCAGCCACAGCAGTTCTTAAATGCTACCAGGTAAGTCAGAAAGGGGTTAAGATCTGCACAGTGGACAGGCATACTCACAAAATTCCAGATATTTGAAAGAATATTTTTATCTCTTTAAGTAAAATCCTTTATAATATTTCCAACCAAACATAGCTCATTCTGGTAAGTCATGTAGAAATTCTACCCAATGGAAATACAGAAGCCAAGAGTCAAAGGAAATGGAACATGAGAAGTCAGGAGGGACAGGGTAGAGATGGAGAGTGAGAGAAGCCCTAGAAGCATAGATTTAGAATTCGAAACGGCTTCCATGGTCACCCAGGTCAAGTCCCTCATTTGGAGACAGTAAGACATGGTGAGTAGTGTGCTGATTCTGGGGTCCAGAAAGCCGGGTTTGAATCCCACCTCTGATGTTTCCTAGCTGTGTAACCCTAGAAGGGTCACTTAACTTCTCATAGGAAACTCACTAGGATTTATCTATTAAGTCAAGATGCTGGTGGACAGAATTCTTAAATTGAAAGTTCCCCATACGAATGAAATAAAACCCATTGGATATATACATTTGCATGCATATACAAATGTATTTACATACATTATCATCTACAACAAGATACTGTGAAAAGCATGGGATAATAGACAGAGGGTTGAACTTGAAGTCAAGGAGGCCTGGGTTCAAATTCTGCTTCTGCTTTTTAGGAGCTGTGCAATCTCAAGGAAGTAAAAAAAAAAAAAAACCAAAAAACCTTTATTAAAAGGATAATAACGATAATGACCCCCCCCCCCCAGGGGTTGTTGAAATGCTTTCACACACCTAAAAGAGCTATCTATGTAAACACTAGCTAACCTTATTAAGCCTCAATTGCCTCATCTGTAACGTGAGGTTAATCCCTGTAGAAGAATCATAGCTTTTAGATCTAGAGGAGAATGGAAAAGAAAGGCAATAAGCATTCATATAGTACCTACTATGTGCCAGGCACTGCGCTAAGCACTTTTACAAATATTATTTCATTTCATCCTCACAACAACACTTCTATTATCATCCCATTTCACAGATGAGAAAACTGAGGCAGAGGTGAAATGATTTGTCCAGGGTCACGCAGCTACTAAATGTCTGAGGCTGGATTTGAACTGAGGTCCTCCTGATTCCGGGCTCAGAGCTCTGCGCACTGTTGCGTCACCTAGGGGACATCTAGGGGACTGCAGAGGCTTTCTAAGCTAACACCTCATTTTACAGATAGAGAAGCTGTGATTACCTAAGGGCTTTTGTGAAGCTTCAAAGTGATACTGAATATAAAGCACTTTGCAAACTTGAAAGCATCATGTAAATGTTCATTATGATTATTTTACAGGTGAAGAAACTGAGCTCAGAGAGAAGTCACTTGCCCCCCTGAAAGGAAGATTTAAGATGGGGAGTGGAGAAGAAACCATAAGGAGAAGAAGAAAGAAAGAAGACAGAAGAATGGAGGGAAGGTGGGAGAGGGGAAGAAGGATAAACAAAAGGTCTCATATTTTGAGAGGAAAAGGATGCCTTCTGAATTAAGAGTTCCTCTGGTTCTTGTTTCCCCATTCCTGCTTCTTACCCTGCTGAGCAACTGGAAGTAGAATCTCTATTCTCAGATGCCCCAAAGTCTTGGAGATCAGTTTCCGTGAAGCAGCTTCCCTTTTGTGCTGTCATAAATGCCAGACACAAACAAGAGCCTGGGCAAAGGTTGACACCACACCCACTTACCTACCATTCACCTGCCCAGAATGAGTTTTCTTCACATAGCTCATGTAGGCAGGAGTCAGAGATGCCCTGAGGTCCTTCCCAGGGCTGACTAGCAGGCTTCTCCACTGACCTTGAGTCCCCAGGGAAGGGACAATTGCACACACCGATCGTTCTGGGAGACTCACTGATCCCAGGGATGGAACATCGAATTTCATTGTCAGGTCTAGAGCAGGCAAAGCAGGACTAGAAATTCTGCTCCTCTGGTCAAATCATGACTTACATGCATTTTCTAGAATGTGTTTGAATTGCAGTGGAGGGAGAGGTGAGACAAGATGAAGCCATGAACTGCTGCCTAGCATCCTATCTCTCAGCCAATCTGCTGGTTCTCTCTCTGGTCAAGACAAGATGGAGGTCTAACGTGCCAAGGGCAATTGTGTGGTCCATTGAGAAGGAAAGCCAAAGCAGCAACAAATACTTCACTAGAATGTGAGCTCCTTGAGGGCAGGCAGTGCTTCATTTTTTTTTTTGTCTTTGTATCTGTCATCTAACATAGTGCTTGGCATGTAGTAGGTGCTTAATAAATGCTCATTGATTTTTTAATTGTCTTTCAATCCCCACTCCTTAGCATAGTGCCCAGCACATAGTCAATGTTTGTTAGTTGATTGCTGAATGATTGATTTCTGGAGGTGAACACTTTGAGAAATATTGCTGCTCTGAGACAATTCATAGTCAGAGACTCCCAGAGTGGGAAGTGACTGAAGGGACCACTGAGCCCAGCCCATCTCTGAATAAATAGCCCGCACTACAACACACCCAACAAGTTCCCATCCATCTAGACTTCCCTTAAAGACTTCTGTTGTGGGGAAACCCACTACTGTCCAAGTCCATGCCACTTGGGCTTGTTACTCACTGCTGCACCAACTTTGCTTACACCAACTCTCAATCTACCTTTCTTCCATCCCCCACCCATCACTCCCAGTTCCACCCTTTGCACCCAAACAGAATAAGTCTAATTCTCTCCTACATGACAGTCTTGAGGATAGTTTTGCTGTCCTTCTTCCCTCTACCCCCTCCCCACTAGCACCAAGTCTTTTTTTCTCTAGGCTCAACAACCCTTAGATCCTTCGATCAATCCTCACATGTCATGGCCTCCATTGGTGGCCCTCTTCTGGAATCTCTCCAGCTTCTCAACATCCTTCTGAAAATGTGTCACCTAGATCTCTTCCCTAACGGGCACAATGGTGAATATAATGGGTATTTGCGAATAACTTATATGTGGGCAGAGAATCCCTTATTCTCCTGATCCCAGTCAATAACATGCTTTTCTCCACCAATATACCAGTGACCCAAGAGCCCAACTGAGGCATAATTGCTATCACTATTATACTACTAGTGCCATTTTTCTGTTCATTTTTCTTCATCCCTGTCCTCCTTAAAAAGAAAGAGAGCAACCATTCCTACTTAGATAGATAAAACATTTATTAAACACTAACTGTGTTTAACACTGTGCTAAGTGCTAGAGATGCTAATACAAGCAAACCAGAATGTTCCTGCTCTCAAGGAACTTATCTTCTAATGAGGGACCACACATAAAGGGGAACTGTTAAGGGAAGGAGGAAGGGAATGGTGGTTAGCCAGGAGATGGAGGAGTCCATAGAGTAAGTTGACCTGGAAGCAAAGTGAGCCTGCCTCCGGCCCCTCATGAAATGATGGTGTGGGTTGGGAAGTCACCAATAAGGAGACTGGTTTCAATGGTTGTGCAGGGCTCACAGGAGTCATCCATTTAGAGCTAGAAGCCAGGCTGTGCTGGAACCAGCTCAAACCAGCAGAAGTGATTGTTAAATTTTCATTGTGATCATTTATAACTCAGAAATCAGCAAACGGCTTGGTTTGTAGTTTTGTTGGTTGTCTAGACTTAGGGAAGTAATGAAGAAAATGTTAATAATGATGATCAACTTAAAAGCATATTGCACGTGGATTTTTCCAAAGAGAGCTGGTTACTAAACACTTTTCAGCATACCAGGGGCTAGGAGGGTCAATCTAGTTCAACACCTTCAACCTGGGTTGAAGTTATGTGTGACTTGCCCAAGGTCACACAAACAGCAAAAGTGGATCTGGGCTCTGATTCCAAATCCAGTGTGCTTTCAACTATAGCACATAAAATGCAATTTCTTTACGCAACTATTCTCCTGGCCCAATAAGAGCAACTCTTTGGCTGATCGCAATCTTTTGTGTATTCCTGTGCTATGGTAAAAACAATATAGGCCATTGAAGCTAGATTATTTATTCCTCAGAGAGTAATAGAATTGTCTTGAAGACTTAATTAGCTCAGGAACTAAGACTCTGGTAGTTCACTGGTAGCCTGAGTACAAAAGCCAGCCCACAGGAGGCAGGCAAGCAATGCCCAAGTGAATCAGTTCTATGTGCTTACTGGGTATCCTTTCCAGACTATAGTTAAGTACACTTTCTTTTGTTAATTGTTAAATGGTCTATGAGTTTCTCATCTCATTCCAATTATGAACCAGCCTGAATCAGCTCTAACCTACAGTTCATGCCTATGGAGTCCCCACTGATATCAGATTGTAGGGTACCAAACATATGAGACAGAGAGCAAAGGGTGATGCCAACAGGCTCAAGAGTGGGAATGAGCCTGAATGTTCTTCTTACCCTGGAAAGGAAGCTGTATTTCAATGAAGTAGAATAGCAGACCCATCACAGCCACTGTAACAACCAACAGCAATGATGAAGCCATTTCTTCATCACTGCATGCATCTGTCTAGGCCGAGGAGATACCACAAAAAGAAGACACAAAAATCACAAAATTAGCTGCTTCGAAGAACCCGGTCATGAAATGCAAATAGGGAAGTAAATAAATATATTCTGGTTAGGGAATTCATCTCACACTTCTGAGTATTATTGCTCTTAGAGAAGGATGATTTCATTAGATAATCCCATTTTTGCAGCAGCCCCAAGGATAAGGCATAATTTCTTAGAAAAATTATTCTCAAACAAGGTGAGAAAGAGGGCAGCCTGAAGTTGATTAGGAACAATTCACATGTTAATTTACTTACATAGGAAATAACCATCATTTTCTTGGTATGACAAAGACTGAAGAAATATCTACTGGTGGGTGTCTGGGAGAATAGCAAGAGAATGATGGTGGTGGGTTGGATTTTTGACTTTGTCTCTTCCAGAGCTAGGCCTCCATGCCATGTCTTTACTGTGCCATTACATACCCATTCAAAGTCCTCCCTACCTCTCATTTATGTATTACCTTCTACTTCAGAATGTAAGCTTATTGAGGACAGGGAGTGTATTGGGGTTATCTCATGTGTTTTGCATTTGGGTTCTATCAAACTTAGGAGCCCAATTTCAAGAAAGGGTCCAAAAAAGATGTTACACCCTACTGATTCATCCTCAGGGTCATGCATCTGATCCTTTAAAATAGAAGTAAATGCCCCAACCCTAGAGAAGACTGCCTAATAGTGAGTGCCTAACACACACCTCTGTGGTTTGTCCCACCACTCCAAATGATCTCATGAACTTCAGCTGTGGACAGCTCTTCCCTACTGGTGCATTTTCTGTATGAGGAGAGGATATCTCTGGCCAGCAAAAATATACGACTGACACTGATTAGGTCTTCTCAGTCCAGACTGTGAAGGATGTCATAAGGAGATAGAGGGCTTTTTAAAGTAACCTCTTGACCAGCTTAATTTTAGAAAAGCATTAAGTCCTGCTACCAAATCCTTCTGGAAAGAAGCTTCATAGAGAATCCTTAGGTTACTACCAAGTCCTTATTGCCAGTCAGTTCCTAAAAATCAATTTCTCGTCAAGTCTGGGCTTTAAAAGGATTCTCTTCTTGTCTGTTTGTACTTCTTGGAAGAGTGGAAAGTGTGCTGGATTTGAAGTCAGAGAACCTGGATTCAAATCCTGTTTCATTAGACTCCTAAGGTTCTATGATTCTGAGTTTATGGAAACCAGGAAGTTGATGTCAGGATCATTTCCAAAGATTCCTTCGAGATTACTGTTGTTCAGTCATTGTCAGTCATGTCTAATTCTTCATGATCCCATTTGGGGTTTCCTTGGGAACAATACTGGACTGGTTTGCTATTTCCTTCTCCAGTTCATTTTACAGATGAGGAAATGGAGGCAAACAGAATTTTAAGTGACTTGCCCAGGATCACATAGCTAGGAAGTATCCCAGGCCAGACTTGAACTCAGGTCTTCCTGACTTTGTCTACTCCATCTAGTACCCTATCTATTAAACCACCTAACTGCCTACACCTTTGAGACAGAAGGGGCTAAATTATTACTACATTATTGTACTTTACAAAATAATAACAAATTTCCTTTTAATGTTGAGGCTCAATTAGAATTAGAGACTTACAAAAAAAAGAAAGAAAGAAAGAAAGAAAAAAGAAAGAAAGAAAGAAATCAGAAGATACCTAGTCCATGCTAAACTTGGACTTTCCACAAAAGTTTCTGGATAACAGTAATAATCAGGTAAATATTGGCATAGTATATAGATATCAGCTGTGTGACTCTGAGCAAGTCACTTAACTGCTGTTGCCTCAGTTTCTCCATCTGTAAAAAAGGGGTAATAATATCGACCTTTCAGAGTTGTGAGGATCAAATAAGCTCATAATTATGAAGCACTTGGCACAGTGACTGGCACAATGTAGGCACTGTATAAATGCTTGTTCCACCATCTTACCCTAATGATAATAATAATAATAATAATAATAGTTGCCATTTACACAGCATTTTAAGGTTTCTGAAGTACTTTAATAATATTATTTTATCTTCATAATGACCCTGGAAATAAGTGCTATTGTTAGTCTTTTTTTTACAGATGAGGAAACTGAGGCACAGAGAGGTTAAGTAACTTGCCTAGAGTCATGCAAGTAGTAAATATAAATGAGTTTGGATTTGAACTCAGGTCTTCCTGTCTCTGAGCCCCACACTCCAACCAATGTGCCATTATCTGAGTAAAAGGAGTTATTTAATGATACTTCTTTAACTCTTTGTTTATGTCCTTAGTTATGAGTAAGAGTATGAGCACAGATGTTTCAAATGCATGGGTTGAACAATATATACAACCATATGTCCTCAGCGAAAGTATGATTTCCTATTCAAGGCTGAAAAAGGGAGGAGACTGTCAGCCCATGTTGGCAGGGGAGGGCCCAGGGGTAGCACACCTGTCCTGTGTCTTGGAGGCTGGAACTAATCAGTGGACTTAAGGGGAGGAAGAACAAAAGAAAAACAAAAACAGAAGCCCCAAATCCCAAGAAGAACAAAAGGTTGATATTCTTCTAACTAGTCCCATAACTCTGCAGACATAAGGTAGCCAAGTATGCTGGGAAAGGGAGAAAGAATAAGCAAGGTCTTTCCTCACCAGGTCCTGGTGGGTCAGGAAGCACTTGTACCTTCCTTTCCATGAGTGTCTTTGTGATCCCATCCAGTGAAAATCACCAGGAGCGTGGCCCTGGGTATACATTGTGTATCTGGGTTTGCCTTGGTGAGTTCCCTAATAACAATCACCACTGTTTCCTTTGGCTTGGAAGAGGTCAGAGTTTGTCAGATTTCAGAAAATGGATCCGTGGAATTCTGGGGCAATGCTGGAGTTGGCAAGGCACTTCTTCTGAGCCCACTTCAGTAAAAGTCACAGAAACACACACACACACACACACACAAAACCCCGAAAAACCCATCACCACCAACAACCCTCCCCCTCTCCGAAAGCTCCCCCCATGAGATCTCTAGAAGCAACAATAAGAAAAAATGAAAATGCCTATGTAAGACATTGAGCAAAACCCTCCCAAATCACATACTTGATGATCCCCAAGTCTCTGCTTCTGAATTCTACTTTGGTTTCAAGATACTCTGCATGTGGACACCCACTCAGAGCCATGCCCATGAGCCCTCACCAAAGTATTTCCTTTTCTTTTATTGTGAACTTAACTTACTGCTAACATTTATATAACTCTAAGTGCCAGATGCTGTACTCAACAAACAGAAAACATTTCAGTATACAGAAAAAGAGAGAGGTGTGTGTAAGCAACAATGCACTTCTCTAATGTAGAGTTCATTTTAAAAAGTATGTATATCTATATATCTATATACATGTGTATATTACCTTTAACAGGGAAATAACAAAATTTGTCTATGACTTCTACCTCCTATTCCTTCTGTGAAATTTTTAAGAGGCATTTTATTTGGAGGTATTTTTTGCATATCTGTCCCTACCCCCCTAGCCAGTCCTCACAAGCCTATCCTTTGTAACATATATGTATGGTCCCACACAACCACAAACACACCAGCCATGTCTGTGCTTACCTCCATTGCCATCTGGGTGCTCCTCACTTCTCTCTCAACAGGTGGGAGTGTAGGCTTCATCATTGGCCTTTGAATTTTCATCATCTTCTTATTCATCAGTCTTCAGCAGCAGACAAAGTATCCTTGGTTGAGGGGGGGGCATTCAAGCAGAGTTCTGTCTTTTAGGAGGTTATTGTCTGGCACAATTCAAAGCATAAAGTATTTAATCAGAGAGCATAGCAAATGAAGAGACCAAAAAAGATCCTTACATCCTCACAGAGGTACAGTCTTCCATAGCCTTTCTCCAATAGAATCCCTGCTTGAAGGGGCTGTTTCATTTTTTATCCCTTTGTATCACCAGAGCCTAGTGCAGTACCTGGCACATAGTGGGACTTAATAAATTGAATAAATGAATGAATGAATAAATTACCACCCTACTAGGAGAAGGGAATACACATATATAGACAACACCTATGACTAGGGAACATAAGTGAAGTGACACACATGTAGGGAACACGAGTAGACTGGGTGCCTACATGGATAGCCACATACATGTAAGGATACATTTGTCCCCAAACATACTTGTGGTCAGAGCAGTTCATGTCTGTAGTGGAGAGATGCCCATTTCTTATAGCAATGCTCCTGGGCTACTCTCTGCTAGGGAGAATGCTCCCTGAGTTGCTCTTTGCAAGAGTATTTGCTTTTTTCCCCCTTTTATTGTGAGCTGAGTTAATAATAATAGCTATAAACATTTATATATCTGTTGGTCTATAGGGATTCCACGCCTGTGGAGTCTCTGTTGCTCCCTGCTCTTTTAGCTTTCATAGGACAAGGGCATGGCAGGGTGGTGGGAGGGCAGGCATCCAACAGAAGCCCCAAATCCCAAAGATGGGATTGTATGACCTGTTGACTTGTCTCTAAATGCCATTTCAAATTGCTGGTTCCCATTGAGTGTCTGACTGAGTTTTAGAAAGTTCTCCATCCTAGAAAGCCTCCTCCTGCTCAAACCATACTGGAGACTCCACTAGAGAAAATGACAAAGGGACTTTAGAGGATGTAGTCAGGAGGCTCTCAGTCACCACAATGCTCTCTGTTGCCATACAAATCAACCTGGGAGCAAGAACAAATGAGCTAGATGAAACCATTAAAACTCTAGATGGGTAAATTCTTTTGTAGGGAGTCTGTTGCCCATGTATGCTTACATGCTTGTCTAGATAAAGCTTGGGGAAAGGCCTTGAGATATCTCTGGAATCCTGCCCATGTCTCTCTAAGAGAGATTCCTGCCTATAGAGGAACAGGAACAGGGACCACAAGGCTGGGTGCTCTGTGCTCCTCTGAGAGGGAACTAGAATGGTTTCTCTGCCCTCCTAAATATTGCTGATCTAGGGGAATGATAAGCCTTTCCTGGTAGCTCCCTTGAAAGAAGAAGGGCTATCCCCAAGCTTAGACCTACAGGTTTGAATCCTTTCTGCTAAAATCCTAGTGATACAAAAGGACATCACAAATGAAGAGAGAATAAACCCCTCTTGTTGTTTTCAGTTATGTCTGACTCTTTGTGACCCCCATGTGGGGTTTCCTTGGCACAGATATTGGAATGGTTTGCCATTTCCTTCTCCAGGTCATTTTACAGATGAGGAAACTGAGGCAAATAAGGTTAAGTGACTTGCCCAGGGTCACACAGCTAGTGTCTGGGGCTGGATTTGAACTCAGGTTTTCCTGGCTTTAAGCCCAGAGCTCTATCCACTGCACCACCTAGCTGCTCTATACTCCTTTATCCAAGCATATAGTGAACAGAAATTGGAGAAGTTATGCACATTTGAATATGCCAGAAAATATACCAAGGGAATGCCCTCTTTTTCTGGCCATGAGATATCTCAGCTCAGCCAAAAGAAAGGCCTCAATTTGTCCCAGAGGGAAATTACCTAAAGTCTAGAGGCAATCTAGAAGTCAGTGCGAGGCAGAGCAGCCAGCTTTCCCCTACATTTCTGCTCCCAAAGTATTTTTCTCTAATAATAATAATAATAACAACAACAATGGTTATTTTTTGGTGTTGTTTCCCTGAGGGTCTTCCCTGAAGACTGTGGAGCAGTACACATCCTGTATCACAGCAGGAATGAAGAAAGATGCTGCCCTAGCTCTCCCACCCATTCAGCCCTTCAAGTGAGGAGAGTGGTAGAGCGATATGCTACTATTCCAGTCTTGGAAGTTGGATTACACTTCGTCCAAAATCTCTGCCTCAATTAGCAGCAAGATAACTGTTCTTTGTTTGTCTTTCCTTCCAGGACCTTCTAATGCTCTCTAGAAGTTTAAAAATTCTACAGGTAAAGGGGAAAATGAGCAGAAACAGTCACCCGAGTCCTCTGAGAAAGCCACTTGGATAGTTAATAGATGTTCTAAAAGTAGTCAAGTACAATCTAAATTCAGCCCAACGATTTGGGGAGGATGAAAACTGAAATGCGGCTCTGGGACCTGTGAGAGGAAGTGGCAATCTGCCAAAAGCCACAGAGCAAAGAATAATGGATGGTGAAGAAAGAGGGAAAAAGAAAACCAGGAGAGTTGGCGAATCCCCTCCAAACCAACCCAAGATGATGCAAGAAAGCACTATATATTTGAAGACTGATGGGGAAGAGTAAAAGCTAGCTTCAGAGGGCATTGGGGAGGAAGAGAATACCAGAAGTAGGTGTGCATTATACAGATTCTCCTTATAGAATATAAGTTCTTTGAAGGCAGGAATAGCTTCATTTTTATCTGCATGTCCCTAGTGCCTAGCCCAGTACAATACTTAATGAAAGTTTATTGATTGTTGTTTAATGCGAAATGTCAAGGACTATGTGGCACTTATTTAATTGAATATGAAAACAAACAGCCTATTGAAAGAGAAGATTCACAGGAAGCTACCAAGGACAGTTCCAACCTTTAAATCTCTAAGACTCATCATCATTGAACTTCAAAGTGAGCAAGATGATATGACAGAATGACCTCTTATTCCAAAGTCTTTGGATCTTTCCTTGACCAGTCTTTTCTCAAATGGAACAACCAATTCAATGTAATTCGGTGTGTCTTTTAAACCCCTACTACATGTGAGGAAAAGGCAATGTGGCACAGTGGGTAGAAAGTTGGATGAGAAGTAGATAGGTCCTGGTTTCAAGTCTCAACTGTGACGCCTACTGGTTGTGTGACACTAGGCAAGTCACTTGACAACGTGCTGCCTCAGGAAGCTCTTTAAGATTGTAAACTGGAGAGCAGCATTTGGAGGGCTCTCACTGGGGTACGGTCATGTTGGTTTGCTAACACCAATGAAATTACAGATCTCCAAGTTGTTTAAATGTGCAAGGAATGTAATTCTGGTAAAAAGCCAAGGAAGGTTGGCCACAGCGACCTATCAGCTGCAGAGGGGGAAGCATCTTCTGAGCTACCTGAGACTTACAAACTCTCTACCTATCACAGTATCACAGATCTAGAGGCTTCATTTTACAGATGAGGAAACTGAGACCAAGGAAGATTATTAAGTCCCCTAAAGTCCTCCAGCTAAGAAGTGGCAGAGCTGGGATTTGAATCCAAGGCCTCTGGCTTAAATCCAGTATACTTTCCATCGCACCACACATTCTTCTTCCTGCAGCCCTTGATCCCATCCCCTCTCATCCCCTCTAGGCAGGACTTGGCTCCAACAGTTTCCCCATCTTTCTCACACAAGTTGTTCTTCCCTCTCTGCTGGCTCTCTCTCACCTCTCTAGAAACATACTTTGGTCTCATCAATCCTGAAAAAAAAAATCCCCCCCCTCAGCCTTTCTAGGTTCTATTCCATCTTTACCACTGTCATGAAGCAGCGTTCTGTAGTCAATTCAGCACTAGAGATGGAGGCAGGAAGACCTAAGCTTAAATCCCCTCTTGTACACTTCCTAGCTGGGTGACCTTGGGTAAGTCACTTAATCTTGCTAGGTCTCAGTGTCTTCATCTATAAAAGGAGAGGGGTTCTTTCCATCTCTGGATCTGTGATTTTACCTTTCACCCCAAATTTCATGAACACTGTATCTGCCCTGGTGCCTCCATTTTCTCATCTCCCAATCTCTTCTCAGCCACTTGCAATGAAACTTCTTTCCCCATCTTTCTACTTGGACCACAGTCCCAATGGTCCCCATATGTTCTGTCTCTGCCATTAGATGGGAGCTCCTTGAAAGCAGGGAATCTCTTACCATTCTATTTGTATCCTTGGTGCTTAGCACATAAAAGTGCTTAGTAAATTCTTTTATTCATGTATTCTTTCATTCACTGATCTTTAATCTCAATGGCATCAACCCCATTTTACAGAGGAGGAAACCAAGACTCAGGGGTTAAGCAACTTGTCCAAGGTCTGGGCCTTGCCCATAGTAGGCACTTAATAAATGGAAGCATTATTCACCTGCATTAGGGACTTGTCTGTACTCACTAGATAGGGGAGCTGATGGTGATGACACTGAGAGAGACCTCTCCAGTTCCTCAAGTCTCCTTTTGAGCCTTGGAGAATGGCGTAGGAATCCATAGGATTCTGTGTGCTGGTGAGCCTTCACTGCCAACCGAAAGCAGCAAATTGTAGACAGGCTGGAGCCAGCCTCAACTGCCCTGTGCCTGGCGAGGACAGGAACCTTTGCCTATCTCTTGGCTTCATAAAACTTATCCAAAAGTCAACAATCAAAATAAATATAAAATAATAAAATCATCTCTTCCACTAAAGTCTTATTCTCATGCCTTCACATGGCCTGGGAGTGGCCCTGGATTATTGGAGCCTAAGCCTTGCCAAGTGAATTTGTATAGGGCATGTGGACAAGAGCCTCTCATGGCTGGGTAAGTACGGCACAACCTGCACCCTAGAGGGAGCGCTCATCTTCAGGAGATCACAGGTCCTGCCTGGGGTCGGGAAGACCTGAGTTTGAATCCTCCCTCAGACAACTTAGTAGCTGAATGACCAGGGCAAGTCACAGCCCCGTCCTCCTCAGTTTTCTGCAAAATGTGGGTAGTAACAGAATCTACTTCATGGGGTGGTTGTGAGGCCAAAATGACGCCATATTTGTGAAGTGCAAACCTCAAAGCCCCGTATCAATGACGGTTATTGTTGCCTACTGATACGTATTAGCTAACTTACAGTATTAGCTATTCCATATTAGCTCTCCACTGGAGTACTGGTGCTATTATCCAGCAGTTTCATTTGTTCAGTCTGACTCTGTGACCCTAGTTGAGGTTTTTGGGCAGAGATATTGGAGTGGTGTGCCTTTTCCTTCTCCAGTTCATATTACAGATGAGGAAACTGAGGCAAATAGGGTGAAGTGACTTCTCTAGGGTCACACAGCTAGTAAATGTCTGAAGCTAGATTTGAACTCAGATCTTCCTGATTCCAGGCCCAAAGCTCTATCCATGGTTGAAACCCTCCATAGGAGTATACAAAGAAGTTATTCATATTACTCTGTTTTTTAGATTAGATTAGGTAAAGCTCTTGTCCAGCACTCACAATGTCCCAGGCACCATGCTAAATACAGGGAACAACATGCAAGCAGGAAGAAAGCCCTTTCCTGCCCTCAAGGAGCTTATATCTAATGAGGGAAGACAGTTCAGAAAGCAAAGCTAGAAAGGGGAGGGGGCACGTTTGTTACATGATAAATATAATGTCCATGAGTAAATGGAGAGAGACACTGCCGATTTCCCAGCTCACCCTGTGGGTCCTGGGCATCCTGGTCCCATTGAGGAATGAGCACAGTTATTAACACAGGGGCAGAGAAAAGGTCCAAATGCCAGG
Source organism: Pseudochirops corinnae (assembly GCA_028646515.1). Taxonomy (NCBI): domain Eukaryota; kingdom Metazoa; phylum Chordata; class Mammalia; order Diprotodontia; family Pseudocheiridae; genus Pseudochirops; species Pseudochirops corinnae. The sequence continues at coordinate 536,856,471 of CM053585.1, forward strand.
GAGCTGCAGGGCAAGGAAGAGCGGGAAGAACATACGGCAGTTTCTTGTGGTCTTGGGTTGTGGAGCTCATCTTTGTATATGGTCCTAATGTCCTCTGTCCTCGTCAGACCACCTGCAGTTTGATGACCAGATCTGGGCACCACATTAGGAATATACAGGGTTGGTGTAAAGATGAGTAAAGCCCTTTGCAATTCCTAAAGTGTTGTGTGAATTCTACCTGCTATCATCATCACCATGGTCACCATCCTCCTCCTCCTCCTCCTCCTCCTCCTCCTCCTCCTCCTCCTCCTCCTTATCACCATTCTCACCACCACCACCACCACCATCATCATCATCACTATTATTATCACACAGGGGCTTTGGAAAGGGAGAAGTCCAAGGCAACTTTGAGGTCAGATTCATTAACCAGCTTCTCAGAAATCCTAAAACATTTGTGAAATAAGACTCAAGGACCCTCAGCTTTTGATTTTCCAGCCCCCAACCCCTCCACTTACCCCACCCCTGCCCCTTAATTAGAGTTTAAAGGTCTTATAATTGACTTTTACAGATAACAAATTTACAAATTGGTAACAAATTGGTGATAAGATGCTTTTATCCACCCCTAGGAACAATGATAATGTAAGGCACGTACTCATCTGTAATTACCCTACTTCAATATACTTATCAAGACTATTATATATAACTTTAAGAAATACATTCAGAACTCTATCCAAGGGCTTGGGGATCTAGTCCAAGAGGGCAATTTTGAATCTGCTCATCTGCCAAAATAACCACATGAGTTGAATCTAACACATGAATTCCCACAACAATTCCGACTTGTTGTTCAATCATTTTTCATTCACCTTGGACTCTTCATGACTCCATTTGGGGTTTTCTTAGCAAAGATAATGGAGTGGTTTGCCATTTCCTTCTCTAGCTCATTTGACAGATGAGGAAACTGAGGCAAACAGTGTTAAGTGACTTGCCCAGGGTCTCACCGCTAATAAGTGTCTAAAGCTAGATTTGATCTCAGGAAAATGAATCTTCCTGACTCCAGCACTCTATCCACACATTTTATTGCTTTATCTTTGACTTGTTATGTTTTTTATGATTATTAAACTTTATTTCCATTTGACTTTCTGTTGGCTTTTAATTTTCCAGCCTTAAATTCCTGAACCCCTCAGATATCTCTCAAGCAATTTGTTATAAATTTGTAAATAATTAAGTGCATCCAAAGGAGTCCTTCCAAAAGGACCCTTCCCCCTGGTCCCTCTGCCAATTGAACAATCTTTTCGTAATTTCATAAATAAGGCCCCTAAATGATCTGTTTTATGCATTTGATTTTCATCAGGTTAGATTTTTTTTTTTAAATCTGAGTACACCTGGGCTTATCTTTGGCACTGAGATGGAACATTTCCTGGCAGACTTAAAATAAGGAGACTAAGGAATAGATTGGGGAAATATCTTCCCTGGTCTAAGCATCAGGCAGGAGATGCCTGCCTCAGGGTGGTACAGGTCAGTACCATTGAGGAATGAACTAGCTTAAGTCAACAACTCACTGTTTCCTCTGAGTTCTGGCCAGGGTTTATCTTTCTGACATTAGCCTGGGGCTGAATCTGACCCAAAAACCCTGGGAATCCTGCCTTTGGGCCATTTCAAACTATAATGTTGAGCAGATTCAGTTGGTAACAACCCGTGTTACCTGTAAACCCTCTATCCTGAGAGACTCACTTGCTAGCTCAAAGTCTGGCCAGCTGCAGAACTGCCCCCGGGGCAGAAAGAACGCCCTGGGGAATTTTCCAGGTTTTTCCTACGCAGAAAGAAAATGATTTACATCAACCTGTCAAGGCTCTGTGATTTCAGTGGCCAGGTGCCCTTTCCGGTCTTGGTCTGGGTTTGCTCGTTTTTAATGGGATCTGTGATTTCGCCAGCTTTCTCTGCCACCACAGAAAGGCACTTGGTCTATAAGGTACAGTCTGAGAGGGCTGAGATGTTTGGTGACTAGACCAGGGTCACACACAGTGCTTAGTCAGTAGGTGTGAGAGGTGGGGTCAGCACCAGCTGATTCCCAGACCAGCTTCTCTCGGCACTTAGCACATCGTTTATTTCCAACAGCCCTTTGCCTCCTTGCATTTATATCATTTTTATTTAGATGATGGTGATGATAATGATGATGAGAGGGCAACTTAAGGTTTGCCAAGTGCTTTATACCTGTTATCTCATTTGACCCTCACAACAACACTGAGAGGGAGCTGTGATCAGCCCCATTTTACAGATGAGGAGACTGAGTCTTAGTGAGGTTAAGTGACTTGCCCAGGATCACAAACCTGGTAAAGCATCTGCATCAGGATTAGAACTTAGGGCTCATGACTGCAGGTCCAGAGCTTTATCCGTGGTACCCCCTCACTATCCCTGGGCCTCTGTGTATGTATGTGCTATATTCCCTGATGAAATTGAAGCTCCCATATGAGACAGGCTTTCATTTTCGTCTCTACATGCCTAGGGCCTAGGACAGTGTAGGTGTTTTGTAAATGCTGATTGATTGATTGATTGATTATATGAGTGCCTGAGGTGAAAGAACACATACATACACACACGTACTCACACAGGTACACACACACATACACACATACATACACACACTCTCATTTACACATACACAGATACACACACACACACACACTCCCACACACTGAATTCCTTTCAATACCACATAGGCACTAGGAATGGGAAGGACTAGAGGCCACTTGGGCCTCAACTCCTTCATTTTAAGGATCAGAAAACTGAACCCTGCAGAAACTCAGTGACTTCCCCCAGATGCTGCAGCCAGTCACTGGTCATGCTGAGAGGCCAAGTCCATCTCCAGTTTTTCCTATTCTTCCTCCACCTGGTGGCAAATACAAAGGGACCAAATCTCTGAGCTTGGCGAGGACGGTCTTTGGATCAGAAGCCGACAGGTCCTAGCTGGGCTGGGCTGGAAGCTTTTTAAGCTTAGCCATGGGATTGGAGAAGCCTGAGTCAATCACACACAAATGGGAGGCATCTTTGTGACGTACAGAGAGCAAACTGGGTTTGGAGACAGGGGAGATGCCACTTTTGACACTCGCAGGCAAGTTACTGAATTCCTCTGAACGTCAATATTCCCATCTGTAAAATGGGCCTCGTATCTTCTCAGCAACGCATAGTTATAAGACAACTCTACAAGTCTCAGGATGGAAGGAGATGTCTACATTCAGAGAAAGGTCTAGAAAGAGCAGAGTTTAAATGGAGACTGAAGCAATCTCGTTCTTTTCCATGTGTGGTTCTCTTTCTTTTTTCCCATTATTTCAATACCACATAGGCACTAGGAATGGAAAGGACTAGAGGTCACTTGGGCCTCAACTCCTTCATTTTAAGGATCAGGATCTTTTGGCTGGCTACCATAAAGGTCAAAGATCACAGTGTGTATTTTAAATTCCCTCTCATTGGTTACAACCCTTCTACACAACCAGACTATGGTACAATGTGAAAGTATTTGCAGATCCTATATGTGATTGCACGCCACCATGGGGCGGGGAGGGAAGGGAGGAGAGAAAATCTAAAACTCAAGAGATTGTGGAACTGAATCTTGTAAACTAAAAGTAAACAAAAAACAAGTCAATTTTTTAAAAATGGGCCTCATAGTGATGCTGGTAGTGCTTCGCTCACATGGTTGTTACAAGAATCAAATAGATAAAACATGTCAAACACTTTGCAAACGCTGAAGTATTGTGTCAGTGCCAACTATCGTCATCATCATTGATGATCACTAATGGCAGCCAAGTCCAAAAGCATTTAGTATGAAAGAATCTCTAGATGAATCCAAAACAAACGTCGAGATTTTACCCTAGGTAGTGCAGTGATTAGAGCGTAGGTCTGGAGTCAGGAAGACCTGAGCTCGAACCTGGTCTCAGACACCAGCTGTGTGACCCTGGGCAAGTCACTTCACCCTATTTGCCTGAGCTTCCTCATCTGTCAAAAGAGCTGGAGGAGGAAATGGCAAACTCCTACAGTATCTCTGCCAAGAGAACCCCAAATGGGGTCAGAGAGAGTCAGCCATGACTGCAAGTGATTGAACAACAATAGCGGAAACACAACCAGATTGGGAGTCTGCAGCCCTGGCTTCCTCTCCTTCCTACCTTAGCTTTTCCCTTAATTGGTGTGTGACCTTGGATGGATGGCTCCCCGTCTTGGGCCCCAGTTTCCTTCTCTGTAGAATGAGGGGGTTGGGCTAGCACCTCCAAGTCTGTGACAGCTACCCCCACTCTGAGGCTCCCTGATGCCTCTTAATTATGGAAGAGGAAGAGAAATCCTCCCTCCCTGGTCTTATTATTGAGTCCTGTTTTCAAAGTCATGTTTCAAAATGGGCCAGATAAAAATTCCCATTGCAGGCTGCTTGGCAGTGAAAGTGTTATCTGGTCTTTGCTGTTTAAGGAATGGTTGATGTTTAAGTGATTTGTATGCTGAGAGGGAATTTAAAATACACACTGTGATCTTTGACCTTTATGGTAGCTAGCCAAAAGATGGGAGGAGTATTAATCATTTCTATATTGCATCTCTGTATAGGGAGGGGGCTGGGGAGAGGGGCATGTCAGTTAGCAAGGGTCTGTTATGTGCCAGGCATTGTGCCAAGTGTCAAACCCAACCAAGACCTGGGATGGGAGTGGAGGACCCAGGCCAGTGGAATCACAGAGCCTTATCATATTGTCGTAAATAATTTTCTTTCTGTGTAGGAAAAAATAACCTGGAAAATTACTGGGCGTTCTTCCTGCCCTCTGGGCAGATCTGCAGCTGGCCAGCCTTAGTTACAGAGAAAAGCAAAAGACTGACCCTGCTCTCAGAGAGTTCATAGTCTAACAGGGAAGCCAACAAGCCAACAACAGTGTATAGAGCAGATAAACAGGAGGGAATCCACAGGGGAGAAGATGCTACCATTAAGGGGATCTGAAAAGACTTCTTACAGAAGATGGGAGTTTAGCTGGGACCTGAAGGAGGACGGGGAAGCAGGAGAGGAGGAGAGAGAGCATTCTGTGCATGGAAGATGGGCAGGAAAGTGCCTCGACTCCAGAGATGAAGCAACAAGGAGGCCAGTGTTCCTGGAGTGCAGAGCACATGGTGAGGATGCTGAGGGTCCCAACACAGTTGATGCAAAGAACAAAGATTTCATTTAAAAATATTTTTCAGGGGTGGAGCCAAGGATGGCAGAGTAAAAATAGGACCTCTGCATAGCTCTGGCTCCCACCACCTCCAATACATGTAGAAAAATGACTCTAGACAAACTTTAGAGCTACAGAACCCACAAAGTGACAGAGAGAAACAAATCTCCCACTGAAGGCAGCCCAGCAGGCAGATAGGAAGGATCTATTGCAATAACCTGAGAGCCAAGCACAGTCCTATGTGAGCGGCGTGTTCTGGCCCTAGGGCATTCCTGACCAGCAGTGGCCAGAGCAGACTCCAGGAGAGGGAATCACCAGCAGCTGTGGCAGTTTCCAGATTTCTCAATCCATAAATGCCAAAGAGAAAATAAAAGGTCAGTGGGGAACTCTGTTGGAATTGGGTGGAGAAGAGCACAGTCTGGCCCCTTCACCCAGGATGAGAAGTGGTGGAGGTATAGCAGCTGCAGCTGCTGCCATGTATCTACCTCCAGAGCTCTTGGCTTGCAGATTGTAGGGGGGCCAAGTAACCATTCAGAGGGTAATCACTCACTCTTGCTTTAATCTGCTCGGATCTGGATTGTTGTCTTGTGTAGGGGTCCTGGGGTGTGTGGCCAGTGGGCCAAAGCTTGTGGGGACTGCAGAGAGGGCACCATCCTAATAGCTCCAGCAGCTGTGAAAACTCCAGTGATCTGGGACATAGATCTCTGCAGTCCAGAAGCAGAGTTCTACTGTGGCAAAGAGCTCAAAAGTCAAGTAATTGGCTGGTAATATGAGCAAGTAGAGGAAGCACAAAAAGACCATGGAATCCTTTTTTTTGGGGGACAAAAATGATCAAAGCATGGAGCAGGAGGAAGACAGCAAAGTCAGAACTCCTGCACCAAAAGCTTCCAAGAAAAATACAAATTGGTGACAGAGCATAGAGGAGCTCAGGAAGGATTTTGAAAATCAAATAAGAGAAGTGGAGGAAAAATTAGGAAGAGAAATGAGAATGATGCAAGAAAATAATTTTTATTTTATTTTTTGCTTTTTGGAGGGGGAAGGCTGGGCAATTGGGGTTAAGTGACTTGCCCGAGGTCACATGGCTAATTTTGTTTTAAGTGTCTGAGGCCAGATTTGAACTCAGGTTCTCCTGACTTCAGAGCCAGTGCTCTATTCATTGTGCCACCTAGCCACCCTGCAAGAAAATCATTAAAAGTGAGTTAACAGCCTGCTAAAGGAGACCCAAAAAAATACTAAAGAAAGTAACACCTTAAAAATAGACTAACTCAAACGGCAAAAGAGCCCCAAAAAGACAATGAGGAGAAGAATGCCTTAAAAAGCCAAATTTGCCAGATGGAAAAAGAATTTCAAAAACTCATTGAAGAGAATAATTCCTTCAAAATTAGATTGGAGGAACAATTGGAAGCTAATGACTTTATGAGAAATCAAGATACTTATTAAACAGATCCAACAAATAAAAAAATAGAAGGCAATGTGAAATATCTCCTTGGAAAAACCACTGACCTGGAAAATAGATCCAGGAGAGATAATTTAACAATTATTGGACTACCTGAAAGCCATGATCAGAAAAAGAGCCTAGACACCATCTTTCGAGAAATTATCAAGCAAAATTGCCCTGATATTCTAGAACCTGAGGGAAAAATAGAACTTGAAAGAATTCACCTCTAGCCTCTTGAAAAAGATTCCAAAAAGAAAACTCCTAGGAATATTATAGCCAAATTCTAGAGTTCCCAGGTCATGGAGAAAATACTGCAAGCAATCAGGAAGAAACAATTTGAGTATTGTGGAAACACAATCAGGATAACACAAGACCTAGCAGCTTCTACATTAAGGAATTGGAGGGCTTGGGATATGATATTCTGGAGGTCAAAGGAGCTAGGATTAAAACCAAGAATCACTTACCCAGCAAAACTGGGTATAATGCTTCAGGGGAAAATATGGTCATTCAATGAAACAGAGGACTTTCAAGCATTCTTGATGAAAAAACCAGAGCTGACTAGAAAATTTGACTTTCAAATATGAGAATCAAGAGAAGCATGAGAAGATAGACAGGAAAAAGAAATCATAAGGAACTTGTTAAAGTTGAACTATTTACATTCCTACATGGAAAAGTGATAATTTTAACTCATAAGACTTTTCTCAGTATGAGGATAGTTGAAGGGATTATATATGTATACATAGATATATATCTATATATAGGAGGGTGTATGTATGTATAAATATATATGTGAGTGTGTGCATGTGTATGTACATGTATACATAGACAGAGGGCTTAGGATGAGTTGAATATGAAGGGATAATATCCAAAGAAATAAAATTAAGAGGTGAGATAGGAATGTATTGGGAGAAGGAGAAAGGGAGAGATAGATTAGGGTAAATTATCTCACAAAGAGGCAAGAGAAAACTGTTACAATGGAGAGGAAGAGCAGGAATGTGAAAGGGAATAGGTCAACCTTACTCTCATTGAATTTGGCTTAAGGAGGAAATAACATACATACTCAATTGGGTATCTTACCCTACAGGAAAATAGGGGGGAGGGGATGAGAGGGGGGAGGATAGAAGAGAGGACAGATTGAGGGAGAGGGTAGTTAGAAGGGAACACTTTTGAAAAGGGACAGGGTCAAAGAGGAAAATAGAATGGGGGGGGGATGGGATAGGATGGAGGGAAATACAGTTAGTCTTTCACAATATAACTACTATGGAGACATTTTGCATAACTACACACGTACAACCTATGTTGACTAGCTTGTCTTCCCAGTGGGTATGGGTGAGGAGGGAAGAACTCAAGAATCTGGAACTCAAAGTTTTAAAAACGAATGTTTAAAAAAAATTGCTTTATACATGCAACTGGGAAATAAGATATACAGGCACTGGGGTATAGAAATCCATCTTGCCCTACTAGAAAGTTGGGGAGGGGGCATGAGGTAAGATATAAGAGAGAACAGATTAGGGGAAGGAGTATTCAGTAGGCTCACTATTTTGGGGTGGGAGTAGGGGAAAGATGGGGAGAAAAATTTATAACTCAAAATCTTGTGGAAATGAATGTTGAAAACTAAAAATAAATAAATTGGAAAAATATATTTTGGGGGCAGCTAGGTGGCATAGTGAATAGAAAACCAGCCCTGGAGTCAGAAGGACCTAAGTTCAAATCTTGTCTCAGACACTTAACACTTACTATCTGTGTGACCTTGGGCAAGTCACTTAACCCCAATTGCCCTGCCTTCCCCCCAAAAGGCAATCTATCTATCTGTCTATCTATCT
>CM053585.1:536865384-536880485 GCA_028646515.1 Pseudochirops corinnae
AAAAAAAACGAAACAAAAAAACAAAAACTAAGCCCTGAATTTGAATTCTGCCTCCTGACATTGGCTGTGTGACCCTGGAAAAGTCACCCTCCCTTCTGGTCCCATTTCCTCATCTATGAAATTAGGATAATAACACTTCTAGTCCTTACCTCCCTCAGAGAGTTTTTGTAGAGGATCATAACCTCACAGATCTAGAGCTGCAAGGGGCTCCAGAGACCATCTAGGCCAACCCCCTCATTTTCCATGTGAGGAAACTGAGGCTAGAGATGGGAAGTGATTTGGCTAGGGTCTTACAGCAATGACCACCAGAGAGGGGGCTCTGAACTTTCATCCTCAGACACATTGGCTGTAGTTCTTTCCTTTGTATAATAAAGACGTTACCTAGCTTAGGGAGATACCTGAAAGTTAGTAATTGTTTTGTCTGTGACTTAGAGGCAGCCTGCCATGGTGGAGAGTCAGAAGCCCTGGGTTTGAATCCTGTCTATATGTCTCATGTAATCTGGCACCAGTAACTTTACCTAAGTACCAAGGGAACTTTCTGACACTGTCATTTGCATAGACCGGTGCTGACTAGCATTGGTAGGAGGAGCTTCCTGACTGGTGGTTCCCTCTGCCTTTGGAGGGGTTTCCTCTCATAGGCTTCCTTTCACTCCTTAAAATTATTTCTAAAATGTGTCTTTCTTTTCCCTTTTCCATTCTGTGTTACCACGCCAGACCTTTCTAGCTACACACCCTTTAAAAAGGACTTCAGTCCTCAAATGTTGATACATAAAGTAATATAACCATGTTGTTATTCTGTCCAAATCATGGAGGTCAATTGTCAAAGTTCAATAACTAACCCAGACATTCTAATTAAGCAGATAGCTTCTCTTCTGCAAGTTAGGACTAATATCTCATGTTATGTCTTCACCATTCAAGTGATGCTGCTTTCTCCTGTTACCAAAGATCTCTTGGTCACCAAATCCAATGTCCTTCACTCCACCTTCCTATTTCATGACCTCTGCAGTCTTTAGCATTGTTGATCACTCTTTTCTTGACATTCTTTTTTTTGTAGGTTTTCTATTCTGGTTCTGCCTGCCTTAACCCTCTGACTCCAACTCTGACCCTCCTCATTCTCCTTTGCTGGATCTTCATCCTGGGCATCCTTGAGAAGTGTCGGTGTCTCTCAAGGCTCTGTCCTGGACCGTCTTCACCTCTCCCTCCATCCCTTGGTGATCTCATTGGCTCCCATAGATTCCATTCTACCCTCTATAATGATGATTCTCAAATCTACTTATCCAGCCCTAACCTGTCTCCTGATTCTGTCATGGCATCATCTCCCCTCTGTCATGGTCCTCTTCAAGAATGACAACAACAACAACCTCCTGACCCACAGTCTCCCATCTCCAACTTGAACATTTCAAACTGGGTGACCTATAGACATCTTAAACTTGACATGCCCCAAACTGAACTCATTATCTTTCCTCCTAAATCCTCCATTTTTTCTAACCCCATTACTCTTGAAGGCACTGCTAGCCTCCTAGTCACCCAGACTCACAACCTAGATGTGATCCTCCACTCCTCACTCTCTCTAATCACTGTATCTCATTTACTGCCGAGTATTATTGATTCTTCCCTCATAATATCTCTCCAATAAGAGATCTTCTCCAATCTTCTCTGTTACTGCTGCCACTCTGGGGATAAGTTATCATACCTTGGACTAATACAATTGCCTGCTGGTGGGTCTGTTTCCTATGGGTTCCTCCCCACTCAGTTGTCAAATTAGTCTTCCTAAAGAGCAAATCTGACCAAGTCACCCCACCATCACCCCATCCAATCAACTGTAGTGGCTCCTAATTGCCTCAAGACCCAAATATAAAATATTCTGTTGGGCTTTCAAAGCTCTCCATGACCTGGTCCCTTCTGGTCTTTCCAGGCTTCTTCCACCTTCCATCCCCCATGCTCCCCATGATCCAGTGCACTGGCCTCTTGTTGCTGCTCACACCCTTGACTTTTTCCACTGACTGAGCTCCATGCTGGAATGCTCTCCCTCTTCATCTCCTCCTCCTGGCTTCCCTGAAGTCTTTGCTAAAATCCCACTTTCTACAGGAAGCCTTTCCCAGTCTTCCCCCCTCTGAGATTCTATCCAATCTGTAGCTGTCTTTCTCATTAGACCGAACTCCTTGAGAGACTTTCTTTATATCACCAGCTCTTACCCCAGCATCTGGCACATAGTAGGTGCTCAGTAAATGCTTATTGACTGATTTGAAATAGAAACAATGGCATCTAGATATCAGAGATATCATAGGTAAGTAAAATCACCCAAGGGCACACATTACTCTGAGGAGAGTCGGAATCAGCTCAACAACGAAAGCAAGAAGGCATGGAGAAATAGCAAGGTGATTTGTAATGTGAGCAGTCTACGTGGCATCCATTTTGTAAGGGGCCTTGGGAACTCCAAACCAATCTCTGGAGAGCAGGGTTGGTAGGAAAGTAGGTGAACATGGGTAGGACAATCAGATTCTTCATCATTGTCTGTAATGTTTAGAGTTTTTGGATTGATTTCTAGTTTATGTTCTGTGTTAAGCTGTTTTGGACCATCCCTCTCATGGCTTCAAAAAACCATATGCATATAGCTTCATATCAGAAGAGAGCTGAAAAATCACAATTCCCCAATTTTTTTTCTTCCTTTTGGCACTTGCCTAATTAAAGTCCTGCAGGTTGAGTACCATTTCTTTCTCTGATTTTCCATCATTCTTTTTGAGCTTTTTTCACAAGGCTGTGTCAAAGTAATGGCAAACTTCTGTGAGAAGACTGAGATATAGAAATACATTCCTCTACACTGTATTAATTTATACAGCTGTAAATTATGTTATAAACAAAAGTAGATCAGGGGTTGCTATTAACTCTCTCTGTCTCTCTGTGATTTTATTAGTTTCAAGGACTTCTGGAAGGGAAGTCTCCCTCTACTAATGCAGATTGGGGACTGTTCTGCCATCTATAGCCCTGGAGAGTGGCCTGGGCAAGTCACTTTCCTAACCTGAGGCAGCTCTGTCATTAGCAAGTGTTTTTTTTGTTTGTTTGTTTGTTTGTTTTTTAGCTCTTTCCAATTATAAGGGGCAAAGGTAGCCTCATCATGCTAGAGTAGACAGAGCTGACCTTTGAGCAGTAATGCTTGGGTTCATGACACATATTGGCTGTGTGGCCCTGGGCAAGTCACTTACCTCTCAGAGTTCTACTCTACTCACTAAGAGCATAAAGAGAAGGTGATGAACAGCTTTGGTGGGGGAAATTCCCTCACCTGGAAATTCTTCCAGTGAAACCACAGGCTCAGTCCCTTTCCTACTACGCTACTTAGCAGTTCTCAGACTTGGAACACAAGAAAAGCATTGAACTGGTAGGAACCCCATGGAGTTGGTTCATTTGAAGGAAACTTGGGAGAATTGTACAAAGTTCAGAAACGTTTCTGATGATCATTTAGTGCTATTGAGAGTAAATTATGGCAAAAGCAGATGGGCTATTCACGGATCAGGGCTGAGGGGTGACAGGTGCATGGGCACACAGTCAGAGTGCTAATATCTGGAAATGCCAAGAGAAAATGCTATAAGTCTCCCCCATGTTGGATTGACCCCCAGTGCTGAACTTTGGAAAGGATATGGACCAAAGTTTCACTGGAGGGGCAGGAATGTGGTTAGTAGGAACTCCCAAATCAAGGAGATCACAGATACGTTTGGGGCATTTGAGAAAAAAAAATGATGACATTCATATAGCATTTTAAGGTTTGCAAAATGCATTACATACCCGATCCATAGATTTATGGTCTATGCTATAAGTGTTATTAGCATTCCTCATTTTACAGATGGGGAAATTGAGGACTCAGAGAGGTTAAGTGATTTGTTCGTGGATATAGAGCCAGTTTCAGACACGCTCCTTCCATGATATCATAAAGCCCCAATATTAACATAAGTAACATTTTTTATTTCACTTCTCTCAAGTTATATATTTTTGCTTTGGGCTTTTTAAATGAGCACATTTCTAACTTACTGTTTTCCTTTTCTCTTCCCTTTTTATACTATTTTATTTTTTCCAACTACATGTAATGATAATTTTTAATATATATTTGAAAAATATTTTTGAGTTCCAAATTTTCTCTTTCCTCCCCTCCCTAAAATGGTAAGCAATTTGATAAAGATCATATATGTGCAATCATGTAAACATATTTCCATATTAGTTATGTTGTGAGGGAATACTGTTTTCTTAAGAAACCCTTGCAGGTCATATTTCTGATCATTAAATATTTCTTTTCAAAATAGTCGCTATTGGGGGCAGCTAGGTGGTGCAGTGAATAGGGTACCTGAGTACAAATCTGGCCTTAGACACTTAACACTTACTAGCAGTGTGACCTTAGGCAAGTGACTTAACCCCAATTGCCCTGACCTCCCCCCTCCAAAAAAAGAAAAAAAACAAACAAAAAGAAAATAGTCACTATCATCAAGTCCATTTTCTACTGACATTTTGGGTTGAGGTTTTAAAGTACTTTATGCTGGCTCTCCAGACCCCTCCCCAGACAAGCTCAACCTTATCACCAATTAAAATTCCAATTCCAATTCCAAATCACCAATTGACCTGAGAGGATCTCCTCACCTTCTCTTCCAGCAATCAGTCCCATTTATTTCTATTTCCTCCTCCCCACCTTTCTTGTCTTCTTTTTGTTAAGTTTTAAAAAATCTATCCAAAGTCCCCCTCCTCCAAAATATCTCCTCTGATTTCTCAGAATGAAAACTGATGCCTATTCTTAGAGGAAAAAATATATAACTTTTTTAAATTAAAAAAAAAACCCTCCACAGATCCAATACTGTATTTCAATGCATGTAACTGTTCACAATCACTCAGGCCAACTAGAATTTTCTTTCAAGAGGTGGTTGATTTGTGCATATTCCCATATAAAACAACATCATCTTTGGATTTTCCCATGTCTATTCTGGTAGTTTTCTCATATGAACATTTTGGTGGATTTACCTCAGTTCCTTCCTTATCAACTTGGTGTCTTTTTTTTTATTCTCTGTTTCAACTCAGATGAGTACTTGACAGCCTGAATGTCTAATTGCTTCCCCAGTGACCCAATTTAATTTTTAAAACAGACACATATATGCAAATATACATACACACATATGTACACACACACACACCCCTCAGTTCCCTCCCTCCAACCAAATCCAGAGATTTCATCCAGCTCCTGGTTTATAAATAAGGGAAGCCCTGTGGCCAAAAGTTAGCATTTCATCTGAGTTTCTCCTTATTTATAAATGCAGTGGACTGGGAAAAGAAAGGTTCCCTAGGCCTCTTCCTGTTACAATAACTCTATTGTAATTCCCAGAAAGCAGGTGGGATTCACTTACTCTTTCTTGAAGTATGTGGTCAAAATAAATAGGTACATTTTTGTTACAAACCTTCCCCTGTTGCTTCTCAACCTAGATAAAAATGTGCTTCAGCATACAGAAATCATCTGAAGCAAAGAAGCAGAACAAAAATTCTCCTTTACCCAAATGTAAAAGGTACTGTCCACCTGCTGGAAACACTTTCTCTACATCAGTCAGTCTCTGAAAAGTTACCTACCTATGGAGGATGAAAAGGCTAGGTTACTAGCAATGGGAAATACAATACTCCCGGAAAAATGCTACCAAATAAAAGGTGAGTTGGGAAGCAATGACGTAGTCCCACCTTTCTTGATCCCCCTCCCCACCCCAGAATTTGGTTTGCAAATCATTCCACGTTTGCAGTTTTTGCCCCAGCTGTCTCTGGAAAGCCTTCTCCCAGTTAGAGCCTTACAGCTATAATATGTCTGGCCAATGATTAACTCTCTGTTCCCAAGACTTTCCTGTTTTAAGTTGGATGGGTTTTGTGATAGGAAAAAAAAAGAAGCAGGAGTCACCTTAAAGTCTGACACTGCAAGCCACTTTTAATGGTCCACACTAAAAAGAGGCATTCCCGTTTGGTGCGGCAGGATGGAAAGAAATCCACACTGCCAAAATCACAGATTTTGAGCTGGCAGGGAGTTCGGGGGTCATCCGGACTGACCCACTCTCTTTACAGACGAGGAAAGGCCTGCAGGCTCTTGACTTGCTCAAGGTTACACAGATGGAAGAACCCAGATGCAAAGCCAAGATCTGAGTCTAGATTCGGCGCTTTCCACTCCCCTGCACTGCTAAAAAACTTCTCGGTAGGCATGGTTCTCAGTACATTGCCACCACTGAGAGCTGCTACAGACACTTTTAAAGTGCTTTTCTCATACAGGAAATACTGTCCTAGAACTTTCTTTCCAGAGAAAGACTTTGAATCACAATGGAAACACCCCTTTCGTGGGGTTAAATTTGAAAATGCACTCTTCTCCCTCACAAAAGAAAAAGAAAAAAAGAAGAGGGGTAGGGGTGGGGTGGAGGAAGGCACCCGTGAGTCTTTTGAAAAATAGTTCTGTTAAATAAGCGCCAAGCAGCAGGTGGTTTCTCTTCAAAGTAGATGCTTCATTGAATCCTGAAATACTGAGAACTCCAATGGTCCTTTCCGTCGACAAGGTAACGAAAGCCCCAGGGCGTAATATGGGTGTTAAATTCATTTTGTGGGGGTGGGGGACCAGAGCCCGTGGAACTCCTGCCCCGCTGCTCCTCAGGGCTCCCCCAAGATCTGGAGTCTGGACCGCAGCTCCCAGGCCCCCCAGGCTACTGCCTCTCATCGTGAGGGGCGCAGGGGAAGTCCAAGTCCTCCTGGGGCTTGGTCCCCTCCGGGAGCAGGGTGGCCCGAACCTTCCTCTTCTCTTTGAACCTACCGGAGCGGGAAATCTTCAGGTTGCGGCGGCTGCCGCCCGATTTCTCCTCGCCTGAGCGATCGAGCCTGGCGTCGGCAGTGCCAGGGAGGCCCGGCTGTTGGCAGTCCGGGCTGGGTGGAGAGGGCTCCCTGGGGCCCGGCTGCGGCCCTGGAGAGGCCGGAGGCTGCACGCCTTCGCTTCCTCCCCCACGGCTGTCCTTGCCTTTCTTCCAGCTGCTGTTGGTGAGTGATTTCCACCAGGGACCTGAGCTGCTGCTGCTCCCGCCGCAGCCGGGGCCGCCGCTGTCAGCCATAGCCGCTGCTCAGCTCCTGGCTCCCGGGCAACCAAGGCCAGGTGCCCACTTATTTCTCCACTCGACCGCTCCTGCCCCCTCCCAGCTGAAGCCGGGGGCGCTGCCCTGTGAAGGGAGAGGTAACCAGGCTCCGTGACTCTTCCTTCCTGTCACCCCGCCCCTCCCTGACACACCCCCTCGGCGGCTCCCCCCACGCCAATCTGGGCTCCACTCTGCTCTGCACCAGGGCGCCTAATCTCTGGGAGACCGGGAGGGCGGGGAACGAAGGGTGCAGTCAGTCCAGGGGATCTGAGTTCTGAAAGAGCCTAAAGTCAAACTCATCCTTCCCCACCCCGTACCTGGAAACAGGATCAGCTGAGCGCCCCCTCTCCCACCAAACTCAGGTCGCCAGCTCTCCCCTGGGCTCGCAAACTGTCCCTGGGGGCCTCTGGGCTCGCAGAGGTGTGACCGCACCACCAGGTGGAGACTGCCTCCCGAGGGATCAGCCTCCAAAGGGCGGGTTAAACGTTCGTTTTACTGAAACGGGAATGGGGGGGGGGGGGAACTCCCGAGGAACTGGAGGAAAGCTTCCCGTCACTTGGATTAACAAGGTCCCTGGGAGTTCAAGGGAGTGTGAGTGTGGGAGAAATCAGATAGGTCTGTCCACTCAGCATGGGCAGACTTTGCACTACCCCTTGGGAGATGAAGGCTCCGGCCCTGGAGGCCTTTCCATGGAAAACAGGTATTTAACAAAGCTTGGCCCAGGCCTCCCTGGTCCGGTGAAGGATGACAAATTGGAAGGGGCGGGGCAGGACTTCCAAATATTGCTGATTTTCGTTTTCTGGCCCATAGATAATAGGAGACTGGGATTTATACCCAAGTTAAAAATGAGGATACTAGGTTCTAGTTTTTAAGCGACCAGAAACTCTTCTGCCCAGTCCACAAAGGGTTTTTGTACTACTCGACTCTTGGAAGAGGCCTCTCCCGTCACCTCCTTTCCTCTTGGCTATGTGGTTCACCTGCCACATTCTTTCTCAGTCTGCATAAGAGGGCTTCAGAGTCTAGCTGAGAAGCCGAGATTGGAGTAGACCCTGAGACACTAGATTATAGTCCCGGTTTGTGTCTTGGGAATTCTTGTTGGTTGGCCTCAGTCTCCCTATCTCCGTTTCCATAGCGGGGATAGCGGTAGAATGGGAAGTGCCCCTGGCTGTAACATTTGTGCACAGACCTCATTTTGAATGAAAGCTCGCCAACTTAGGGTTAAAAAAGCTAAGTCTGGAATGGCCCTTTGAGCTCATCTAGTCTGAGTGGTTCAGGTAGGTGAAGGGACTTGGCCAAAGTTACACTAGTAGCAAGCAGTGGGGTGGGGACGACATTTGAACCTAGCTCTTCCACCAGCAGTCAGAGCCTCCTTCCCGGGGATTACGCTTGATCAGCATCAGGCCTTGGGCAAAGGATCCCTGGATCCCTGCAGCCAGAGTTTCCTTATCTGTAAAATGAGGGGGTTGGACTAGATCAGGGGATAAACTGGAGTCAGTGAACTTGTTTTAAATATTTTGATAATTATTTCTAATATAGTTAGATTTCTTTTAGAATCTTATTTTATTTCATACATTTAAAAATACTACTCTGAGAAAGGGTCCATAGACTTCACCAGACTGTCCAAGAGGGCGATGATACACACAAAGGCTTAGAATCCTGGCGTGGAGGGTCTCTAAGGTTCTTGTAGCTCTACAACTATGATCAGTAAAATGAAATTGTTATATTCTGAATAGAAGCACTTCAGCACCCTGGGCTGCACAATCTTAAATTGGGTACCACGTGTTCCAAAAATGCAACACATTTCTCAGACTTTACACTTGTGAATAGTTTTGAATGAAAGTTGCTAAAAAGAAGGGGGGGGAAGAGAAAGGAAAACAAAGTACCCAATTAAATAACTTCGAGCCTGTAACTAGGTTTGCTTCAAACCAGTCTTTGATCTTAAGTGACATAAATGCCTCCTTTAGAAATGAAAGCAGGAGAGCCTCCATTTAACCCTGGAGGTAGACAGTGATTACTAGGGGTCTTAACGTTCTCCTAAGGCAGCCTCCAGAAAGAGTAGAGGGCTTAGAACCGAGTTACAGATGATTTCTGACCAAGCCTACCTGTGTCCAGTCCTTCCTGACCACAGGTAAGTCACTTGCCCTCTGAACCTGCTCTCTCCCGGGGAGTGTTCTATTTCAAACGCAAGGCATGTTGTGAGGAAGCACTCACTAGAGAAATGGGACCTGTTATTATGAGGGCTTTACACAGCTGACTTGCTTGGACCTCTAGTGCCGCAAGTGGGGCAGTGACAAAGTGACTTTTTAATGTTCTTGTTTTATAGGATACTTTTTAGAGCTGAAAGGGACCTCCAGGCCGTCCAATCTAGTCCCCCCATTTCATCAGGGGGGTTACTGTGACTTGCTCAGACATACAATTATTTAGTGGAAAGGATAATATTCCAAACCTAGTCATCAGATACCAGAATCAGTGGTTTTTCTATATTAGAAGCAGTTGGCAAGTATTGGAAAGAGGCCTGCCCTGAAATATTTTCCAGCCCAGATAGGTCTATCACTTTCCAGGTAAGATACTTGGGCAAGTCACAACCTTTCGGAATCTCGGAACATGAGGATAAAAATCACAGGCTACCTTTGTAGGATTGTTGGGAGTTTTGTGAATTTTACAGGGCTAGCCGCTAGAAAATCCAAACTTTTTTTGAAGAAACAAATCCCTTCTTTTGTCTAGTACGGGTTTGTGTTTTTCTCAGGCTGGGCGGATGAGACATCCGACTCTCTCTTGCTGGAGCATTCTTCTCCAGCTGGCCCGCACCTGTTACACTATCAGTACCCTGGAGGGCCACCTGCAGCTAAAACTGCCGAAAGGCAGACTGTGTTCTCTCCTACTTCAAAGCCAAGCCACAGCCAGAGGCCACAAGGCCAGGTTATTCCATCTTCTGTTCTCCGAAAAATGGCAGAAAGGCCCTATCTGCCGTTCCGGGAAACGGCTGCTCTTCACACACTTATCTCGGAGGCGTGCAAGGCCAGGCCAGTGAGCAAAAGTCTTCAGATAACTAAGGGGCTGTTTGAAAAGGCCCTGGACCAGCAGACCGCCTGGGACTGGACCCGGGCATGTGTTTGCAGAGGCGAGCCACCCAGCCATCCAGGGCGATTTTTGTCAGCCTGCTACCCTGAGCTGGGCTTTCCTCCCCGGGGACTTGGCCATCAGCAGCAGGTAGGTCCTGTGCACAGACTACTGGAGGGGCTCTCAGTTCCACACGACTGGCTTTCACCTCCCAGAGTAAAAGCTCTCTCCCTCCCCGGCCCCCATCCCAATCCCCCATCTCCGGCTGCTTCTTACCTGCTCTGGCTTCCTCTTCAGGGGAGAGCGGAGGGAAGAAGAAAGGGGCGCTCGGCAGGGCTTTGATTCCGCGGCAGAGTTGAGGACAACTGAAGAGCGAGGCTGGCTGCCCTGCGCTTGCTCCACTGGGGCCGGAGAGGGTAGGGGGCAGTAGGCTCTCGCCAGCAGGTGTCCTGGCGCCAGGTGATGCTCTGTAGAAAGCTCAGAGTTTCGGGATCCGGTTCCCTCCCAGTAGGTACCACCAGCCTCCAGCTCCCCCACAGGGCTGGAGATGGGTGGGCGGGGCAGCGGCGGGACTGCTTTTGCGCGAGGCTAAGTAACTCCAGCTCAGCCTGTGAATGTGCTACCTCCCCTCTGGGTCCCTCCAGGCTCCTGGATGACCTTGGCCCCAGGGAGCTTGGCGCGCTCGCGGCTGGCCCTGCCAGGAATAGGAGGCGGAGGCGGGCTGCTCCCTTGGCCTTGAGGGGAGGGTGGGGTCCCCTGCGCCTGGGGCTTCGGGCATTGTCTGCCTGAGGCCTCCCTCCCCGGCCAGGAGTGACTGGGGGCCAGGCTCGGGGGCTGCAGCGGAGGCCTGCGGCTGCTGCAGAGGCGGCTGCCGACGTTCCGGAGGTTCCCAATTCCAGGTGAAGGTGAGAACTTGGCGCTGCCGCCCTCTGGCCGCCCCGATTGGGCCGAGGTACCGACGACGTGGCGCCAGCCGAGGGGGTTTGATTGGAGGTGCGGGCGCCTATCGTCCCAGAGGAGGCGGGCTAGCTGACTGGCACACCTGGGCCGGGAGTAAGGGGGCTGGAGTATACACCTGGGGGGAAGCTGAGGGGGCTGACGGTCACCCCTGGGCGAGAGTGAGAGGGCCGACCGGCACACCTGGCGGTGGGGTTGACTGGTACTCCTGGGCGGGAGAAAGGGGGCAACTGAGCAAATGCTCGGAGATTCAGAGGCAGAGAGCCTTGGAGAGAGGAGCAGGACATGCGTTCACTCTCACCAGCCCAATCTTGGCGAAACTTCTTTTCTCCTAATGTCTAGAGCCCGGGACCTGGAGCCAGGAGTATCAAGGCATGTTAGCAGTGTGACCCTGGACAAATTCACTGACTTCTTGAATCTCGTCTTCATTTTTAAAATGAGGAAATAAAGTACCTATACTACCTCCATCACAGGGTTGACGTGAGGTTCTTCTGAGATGGTGGCTGTCCGAAGAGCCCTTTGCAGACCTTTAAAGACCAATGGTAGCGTCAGTTCTTAATTTTGGGCAGGGCAGGGGGGAGGGGCTCGAGATTGGTAATTTCAGTAGGATAAACAGGGGCTTCTGAAGAAAGCTTCCTCTTTCTGTCGTCCATCTAACCGGCAAAGTAAAGTTTTAGAGTTTCCTGTGGCACCAAGCGGGATCGCTGTGAGTCTGTATCAGGCAGTCCTGGAGGCCAGCTGGCTCTCTCTCGCTCCATCCACGGTGCCCGGATGCACGGTCCTTGGGGCCGCCTCGTCTTCTTGTAGTAACACATCGTTATCAGTTATTGTAATTTGGCCAGTAAGCAGCACCCACTGGTGTTATTGGGCCATTGCTATCCCTGCCTGCAGCTCTCCAGAGACATTTGGTTCTCTAGATTTGGCGAGTCCCAGATGAAGCGTTCTTTGCGGCAAAGGGTTTCCGGCTTCCAGATTCTTCTGAAATGTTATCCGCGGGAGACTCAAGAAATTTAGCAACCCAGGAATTAGGGTAATGAAATTTCCTCCTCCCCAAATTAGGACTAGGAGAAAAATGTGGCTCTTGGAAGGTTTGGATTTGTGGGTGTGGGGAGACGTACGTAGTAAAGTCCCAGGCGGCCATAGATTTAGAGGCCAGGAGATGTCGGAGCCAGGAAGCACTCATTTAATTCTGCCACTAGTCTAGAAAAACCTTTGTTTTTAATGAGACACAAACTGTGTGTAGTTCCAACTGCTTTTGAGGCTGATGACAACTCATCTCTATTGGAACTCACTTTCTGCTTTTTTGGTAAGGTAATTTTATGCTTACATTAGGAAACCTTATTACAGGTAAATCAAATTGCTTATTAAATGTATAAACTCAAAGCTTTACTAAGAGACTATGTACTTTATGAAACTATTGTCTTAAGGGTGAAAGAGACTAAAAATATACATGTTTATGAGAGACAGTGTGGAATAGAAATGGAAAAGATGACTGGCTTTGTGGTATAGTGGAAAGAGCTTGGTCTTTGGAGTCAGGGACCTGGGTTGAAATCCCACCTGTGATCCTTATTACCTATGTGGTCTTAGGCAAGACACTTAACCTTGATGGTTTTCAGTTTCCTCATTTATAAAATTAAGGTGTGGTGGGAGTGCTAGATTAGCTGGTCTCAGGTTCCTGCCAGCTTTTAAAGCAATGATCTTATTTATTCGTGTACTCTTGCTATGTGGCCCTGGGCAAATCACTAAATCTCTCAATGCTTAAGGAGACTAGAAGTTGCAGAGAAGGTGGAGGGTGTTTTCTCCTCATTCTGATACAATCATAAGTTCTGTTCCAGGTTCTCATCACCTGTTACCGGGACCATTGCATTAATGTTCTAATTTATCTCCCTGCCTTAAATATCTCAAATCTAACCCATCCTTTACTCAGCTGCCAATGGGATTACCCTAACTCAAAAGTCTGACCATGTCAGTCTGTCCTCAGCAAACTCCAGTGTCTCCCTGTTACCTCTAGGATCAGATATATAATCCTCTCTGGCATGAGAGCTCTTCATTCCAGCACCCCTCCTCCCTTCATGCCTTTTCCCTCCTGCCCTTTCCTTCCCTCCATATGCTCTATAATCCAGTGATACTGTTCTTTTTACTGTTCTTCCCACAAGATGCACTATCTCCCAATTGTGTGCCTTTTTTCTGGCTCTCCTCCATACCTTAGATGGTTTCCTTATTCACCTCCACCTCTCTAACTTCCTTCAAGACTTTGCTCAAATCCCATGTTCTGCAGTAGAATTTCTCTGTCCCCAGCAATGACCTCTTTCCTCCGCCAGTTTTCTCTCAGAGATTACCTCCCATTTATACTAACTACATCTTGTATGTGCAAGGTTGTGTGTGTGTCATCTCCCATGTTAGACTGTGAAACCCCCGAGCGCAGGGACTATTTTTGCTTTTCTTGTTCTCTCAGTGCCAAACATAGAAAGTACTTGATAAATTCTTGTTGACTGACTAGTCCCCTCCAGACTATATAGATACATACATGTATATGGTAAGCTCTTAGAATATACCTCAGTCTCCAAAGGGTCAGGGGCAGGTGACCAGAAGGTCATTGAACAGACTCATAGTGGGTGAAAGTTGGCCTTATCATCTTTCCAATGACGTCCTACTTACAGAAAATGGAGACAAGATTATCATTAAAGACATATAAGATTGGAAAAAGAGGAGGCCTAGTCATTGAGTAAAAAGATGGCATCACAAATGGGAAACCCAAGTGTACGGATTCCCATGAAATGTAAAAAAAAGGGAGGGGTGAGTATGTGGCACAGTGAATAGAGCACTGATCCTGGAATCAGGAGGACCTGAGTTCAAATCCAGCCTCAGACACTTAACACTTACTAACCATGTGACCTTGGGCAAGTCACTTAACCCCAATTGCCCTGTCTTACCCCTTCCAAAAAGCAAAAAAAAAGAAAAAGAAAAAAAAAGATCTAGGCTTTATCAGACAGGGGAAAGACCACCCTTCCAGATCTGCATCTGACCAAGAAATCCATTACCACGTGCATTCCAAAATGGTCATGGATTCTCTTCTCGAAGACCTGCAGGGAGGGGGAATCTCCTTCCTTCTAAGGCATCCCTCAGTGGATAATCTCTAAAAGAACATATTGATGAGAAGTTGTGGATGGCTCATAGTCCATGCCCACCTGATGCCCATGCAGAGCCACTGAGGCCTTGAATATGTGCCATTCCTGGGGATGCACCATCTGATCATCTGGTGGAAATCAGCTCTGAGAATGCATATCCCACATAAGTTGGTCAGGGAACACAAAAGGAAACCTACCAAAGATATCAAGTTCCCCTGAGACAGAGTTCCTCACCCTGTTTGTGCTCAGTCCCAGGCTCATTGTTTTTGGAGAATGGCCTTTCTGGAAGAGGAGACTGTGACTCACTGTTATCCTTTGACAGAGGAGTCTGTTCTGCTCTGCTCACCAGGTGACCAAAGCCTGGGCTTTTTCTTTGTAGTCTGTTGCCCATGACATTAGAGAATGTTCAGAGAGGAGGTGGCTTACTGCTGATAGGGTCAGGAAGGCAGCCAGAGCAAACCTTCTGGTTTTGTCACTTGGGAGATGTTTAGGGCCCTACTTCCCCAGTTGGCTACCTCCTGGTGCCAGAGGGTGCCATGTTGTTAGCTACACAGCAGCCTCATGTGGTGTCCTATTTGGGGAGAGAGCAATAATAGCGATCCAGCATTCTATGGCCCTTTATAGTTTACAAAGCATCTTCCTCTCAACTACTTACCTCTCTTGAGGGACCTTCACATTTTACAAATGAGGAAAGAGGTTAAGTGACTGGGTCAAGATCACACAGATGGTAGCTGGTGTAACTCTTGAATCTTGTGTCTTCTAACTTAAAAACCAGAATGACAGAATCACAGAATTTGGGAATTGGAAGTAAGCTCAGTGGCAGTCTAGTCTAACTCATACT
>CM053585.1:536880985-536953179 GCA_028646515.1 Pseudochirops corinnae
GATTTATCTTTGGTCCCAGAGGGAGTGAGTTGGGCAAAGAGGACTCTGAGACTCCAAGTTTCTCATTTATCTAAAAGAAGGTGCCCATGGGGACTTGGCTAGTGTCTCTGTTGGACAGCAGGCCTTTCCCCATCCCCATCAATGACTAATGCTCATTTTCTCCTCCCCATCCCCTGGCCCACCCAACCAGAACACCTGACTGCAGGACCAGGATGCCATGCTTTCTCTCTGGGTCATACATTTGGAACAAGCAGACTCCCCAGGAGAACATGATGTAATTTAAACATACTCAAGTTTTCCTTTGCTTTGTTTTAAATCATTGGGAGTGGGTTTGAAACAACAGAAAGTAAAACCAGTTAATAATAATCCTACCTCCCCCCATGCCCCCACCCCAGGTGGAATATTCTTGCCTATTTCATTTTCTGCCCCTGTACCCCTCATCCTCAGGGATTTGCTCAATCTTGGGAGTTGGCTCAACACGATAATCTTTCAATCAAAAAAAATCCCAGAAATTAAGAAAAGGAGATCCTTCTGGAACAAAAGTAGAGGGCAGTGAGTGGAGCCCAGGATCATGGGATCCCACACTGAGAACTGGAAGAAGCCTTAGGTGACAGTGAGAGTCACAGATGAAGAAAGGTATGCCTTGAGAACTGAAAACTGATTTGTCTAAAGTCACACAGGGAACAAGGTACCAAACCAGGATTTGAACCCAGCCCCTTTGAGCCCAAACCCATTGTTAATCCCACCATTCCTTTTAGGGTCCAGCTCTTCATTTATTCAGGTGCTGAAAGTAAACATGTTCATCTAATATAGCAATATTCAATCATGCAGATGTAGTGAACATATCCAAGCCCCTCCATTCCCCCATCCCCCAAGAAAAAAGTGAGTTTAAGAAGCTTACACAGCTATGAACACATCACAATTAGTCCTGACTATGAGACCTTGATCAAAGACCGAGCTTACTTAAAGATGGAGCTGACAAACTGCAATCTACTAATTAGGTAAATGAAGCCTTCCTTGGAACTTAAAATGAAACAAACTAACTAGCTGGTATCAGAAATCAGCATCTCCTTTTGGGAGGGGAGAGGGCTAAGGTGCCAAGGTCACTTTTTCCATCACTGACCACCCTGAATTAGGAGATCAAGAGTCACGGATTCTGAACTTGGAAGACACTTTGGAGGCTGTTGACTCCAACTCTTGCATTTTACAGGCAAGGAAAAGCTAGAGAGGTCCCAGGGTCTGATACAGGATTTGAGCAGGGTTCTTCCTGACTCCCAGGCTATCATGCTACCCCCTGCACCATGGCGCCACTCCATGTCCATGATTCACAAGGCACATGAAGAATTATGGCTTGCTATCTTCGTGTCCTCTTTTTTGGGTCTGATGCCCTATCTTCTTAGATCAATTTCATTGCCTCAACAATAAAGTTGTTCTTTTCCAATAGTTTAAAGAACCCATGTCCTAACCTTCCACAGAGACATATACTAAGAGATTGGAACTGGAGGGAAACAAGTTTGAAATAGACTGCCCACTGTGGTTCCCACTTTCACACACTAGAGATGTAGAGAGGGAAGAGAAAAGTATGGGGCAGGGGCGAGCCATGATAGGGTGCAGACCTGCAACAGGGCAGAAGGGTGGAAGGTAGGGCTGGGGAGGGAGACAGGAGAAGTTGAAGGCTTCTATGAGAAGGAAGAAGGGAAATGAGCAAAGATGGGCATGTTCCAGAAAAGGAGGCAGGTGTGTGGGTGAGCTGGGGAAAATTTGAAGCTGTCTATCCATCTTCTGAGTTGTGTAAAATGCTCTAGGTGTAACCAATGCCAGCCCTCCCCTTGCCCAAGCACAACAGAAGCCACTAGGTCTGTGAGGCATCCACTTACTTCTTGAGATGAATCATTAGGTATCTGAGTGTCTCATAATGGGCAGGGGGCAGCAACATTAAGACTTCATGAACGGCCTCTAACCTCTCATCTGGATTGGAGATTTCTGTGGAATCAGACAACAGGAATGTCAGCACATGGGACCAGGATGTATGAAGGAGGTGAAGACACTCTGCTAGTGTGGCCACCATTGTTAAGAAACTAAAACTTTCTGTTTTGAAATAAAATCCAACAGCTGTCCAAGGAGAAATGGCATGAGAAAAGTTTTCACCTAAAATTGGCCAGTCCTGGAAAGTATCCCAAAGAGCTAGAGCAGGCACCTATCTCTACTGTAAGTGTGCTCTAGCTCTTTCTTCTGGTGGTAAAGGGGCCTGGGCATCTCTATACTGACTATCACATACTTGTCTGAGCTGCAAGATGGGGAAGACTTGGAACTGGGGCACCCATTAATAGACAACTAAATAATAGCCTTGGGGACCCTCTAATGCCAACCACAGACTTGCTGAAGATAGCAGTTGGATGAGGGTATAGCCAGGGGAAGTTAAAACCTGAATGCTTCTAGAAAAAGACATTCAGGCTTGTCTATTGGGAGGAAAAGACCTTCCACACGCCACTGGTAGAAAACTGTTTATTAGCAAATTCTGCCCCCAAGCAGCTTAAATTGTGTTGGAGAAGGGACAGGTAGGAGAGAATACAACCTATATACAGAGAAGGAAATACTAAATGTTTTCAAGAGGGAGATAATGCTAATAACAGAGGAGAAAGGGAAAAGTCTTATAGTTGATGGCATCTAAGCTGTGCACTGAAAGATGCTAAGGTTTATTGGATTGGATTCAATTGAATTTCATGGGAGACCTGATAGGGGCTCAAATTCCAAATGAAGAAGAAGCAGCAATTTGATTTTTGCTATTCAGCGGAACAGATGTAATACCAACAAGCTTTGTTGTAAAGCTTGAGGCTAAAAAGCTATTAAAAGAGGTGGCAGGTGCTGGCTCTCGGTTCCCTGAATAAAACAACGATCCTTAGGCTGATAGGGAGGTGGGTGAAGTCTCAGAGTAGATTTAGAGATGGAAGGGAAATGAGGAAATGTTTAGTCTAATTTCATTTGGAGGGACTGAAACCCACAGAGGTGACTTGACTTTCTAAAGGTCACAGATGTAGTAAATACCAGAACTAGAATTTGAACCCAGAGCTTATGACTCCAAATCCAGTACTCTTTCTACTAACAATAGCTAACATTCACATAATGCCTACTGTGTGATAGGCACAATGATGGTTGTTGTTGTTCAGTCATGTCAACTCTTTGTGACCCTATTTGAGCTTTTCTTGGCAAAGATACTGGGCCAGTTTGCCATTTCCTTCTCCAACTGATTTTACAGATGTGGAAACTGAGGCAAACAGGATTAAGTGATTTGCCCAGGGTCACACAGCTGGTAAGAGTCTGAGGCCAGATTTGAACTCAGGAAGATGACTCTTCCTGACTCCAGGTTTGGCACTTTATCTACTACACTACCTAGTGCTATATAATTATCTCGTTTGATCCTCACAACAATCCTGGAAGGTAGGTGCTATTAATACCCCCATTTTGCAGACAAGAAAACTAACACAAGCAGAGGTGAAGTGACTTGTCTAAGGTCACATAGCTAGTAAGTGTCTGAGGATGACTTGAATGAAGGTCTTGCTGACTCCAGGTCCAGCACTCTGTGCCACCTAAGTGCCCATAGAAATGCTGAAAAACTGGGTAGGTAGGGGAACTGAAAATTCTGAACCCTTCCTGCCCAGGGTTTCCCACCACCCTTATACATGCTCATGATACAGGCACACTGGTATTAGACTGGCATGAGGAAGAGAGAGGGAAGGACCTATTCCCAGGGGTAGAAATTCCTGCTGCCCAACCACAGCCAAGTCTACTGGAAGAAGGCTCAGTGCCCCAACAATTCCTTAAATGCACAATCCAGGAGGAGGCATAGGGAAGGTGCTGGATTTGAAGTCAGGTAGTCCAGGGTTCAAATTTCACCTCACATACTTCATAGCGGTGTGAGCTGAGAAGGTAACTGAACTTCTCTGAGCCTCCACTCTATTTTCTACAAGATAGGATGATGATACCACTTTTAGTAACTTTCTCACGGGGTCCTTGTGAAGCTCAATTGTGACCATCTCCATGAAGGACTTTGCCAGCCTTTGAGGTCATAGAGGGTTTCATACTTACTAGCTGCATCTATAAACTTGGCATAGGTATCATAGGTGATGACAGGAATCGGCAAATCTCGGAAGTACAGTTTCAGTGCCCCTGTGATGATATTGATGTCTGGATATATGTGGGCAGAGATATCTGCCTTCTCACCATCTAGGAGAGAGCCAAGACATTCATTACTAACCAGTGTCTTTGTTTCTCCATGGGTACTTCAAAGTAGAAATAAAGTGGGAAGAAAGCAAGAGGCGGGAAAAGTAAAGGAAGGAGAAGAAGGGACAGTAGTGAGGGAAAGGAAGAGACGGAAAGAAAAAGAGAGGGCAAAGGAAAGGAGAAGGAAGTGGAAGAAGGGAGGGGAAAAGGAAGAAGGGGAGATAAAGGCAAAGGAAGGAGGGAAAAGCCCAATAACAAATGTTTCCATCTCAGGTTTTGACTAACAACCTTTCAGTCCTGGAATGCCAAGAATATTACGTCAGAACATAAGCTTCCTGAGGACAGGGATTATTTTTTTCTCTCTTCTCTTCCCCTCTTCTTTTTGTCACTATTCTCCAGTACCCACAATAATGGTTCTGCACACAATAGGCAGTTACTAAACATTCACTGAATTGAGTTGACTCTGGGAGGTGAAGCGGCAGAATAAGATAAAATTGAAGTTGCTTCCGGAATCCAAAGACTGGGGGAATCCTGAGGGCTCCAGGCTACTATATTCCAGGCACTGAGGATATAAAACACTAATGGTATATTCCTGCCCTTAAAGACCTTCCATTCTATTGGGAGAGCCAGCAGGTACATAGGTAAATATATACAGATTAGATACAAAGTAAATATGGTGGACTTAAATCCAAAGTAGATTGGAACTGGAATCTGTTCCAGATACGGCCAGTGAGATGAGAATCCATTCCAGACATGGCTGGTGGGATGGGAGTCCCTTCCAGACATGATTATTGACCAGCACAATTTAAGTAGCAAAGATTCATTCCTTTTTGTCAAAAGATGTAGGTGTCACTGACAAATCTCCGGCATCTCCGTTAAACTTGGGAACTTAAAGAACAAAGATCAGCACAAATGGCTATTGGAGAAAATGCTTAGCAAGCCAAACTCATTTTCTGTTCCTCTTCAACTTGAGGAGAGGCAGGTGTAGCATAGATCCTACCTTGGAGTCAGAAGAAGACCTGCTTTCAACTACTGCACATAACACTTAATGGCAGGGTGCACACACAAGTCTTTGAGACTAAGTTACTGAGAAGTTGGTGATCTGCATAGGCGCAGGAACTTCCCACACTGGAAGTTCCTACAGGAAACTCATGCATGGAAGAGAGAAAAAATCCTTGCCCCTTTTACCACCAGCACACCCTCATCTGCCACACTGAGCTCTTCAAAGTAAAGTAAGAGAAAAATGAAAGAAAAAGCTATTGTAAGAAGAGGGTGAGAAGAGGGGCTTCAGAGTACTCTGGACTCAGTCTGAGTAAGACGTCCAAACATGAGCCTGGCTTCTCAGGATGAGCTGGAGGTGTCCTTACGGGCCATCTCGTTTTAAAGACGAAGAAACAGAAACACATAGGGTTGAGTGACTTACTCAAGGGATACACTGCTATTAAGTATCTGTGGAAAGATTTGAACTCAGATCTTTCTGACATCAACTCTAGGGCTCTAAGCACTTCTCACTCTTCCTTGCTTTCCCTTTACCTTGGAGCCCCCCTATCAGAGCATCCTGATGGCCTCTAGGAAAGTGAGTCAATCTGTGTGACTCAGTACTGGGCATTCTGGCTGGCTGGCACGCTGGATCTCCCCCTTCCCCCTTCTCCAGTGCACTCATTAATGGAAACAAAAAGGCTGCCTCCAAACGAAGCTGACTGTCAAACCTGTTCACTAGGAGGGCATCTGATGCCCAAACAAGGTGGGAGAGAATTCTCAAGCATACCTCTGTCAAAAGCCATCTTGACGTCTTCAATGTGCTCAGTGAAGCCTGAGACTCTGTAGAGGCCTTCTGACTTTAAACCTGAAAAAGGAAAACACAGAAAGCTGAATTTCAGTTCTCTCCCTGAAAACAATAACCTTGAACAAGAAATGACAGTAATATTGGTGATTTAGTCACCATGTAAGAATTTCCAGTGTGGGGAATTTGCATCTAGGGCACAGAGAGGCAGCAAACATCTTGCCGATGAACTGTTAAGTTTTTTTGGGAAGAATTTTAATTCTGGTCTTCTTGACCTCAACTTTGGGGTGTGTGTGTGTGTGTGTGTGTGTGTGTGTGTGTGTGTGTGTGTGTGTGTGTGTGTGTGTGTGTTAGAGAATCTGTTCATTCTGGCCACAACGCAAACTTCAAAGGACTTCTTCAACAATGCTCAGCAGGGCCCCTCAATGTGGAGCCTCTTAAAATCTGAACACCAAACAAGAGCTACTTTAGAACAAGGAGATCTTCCCAAACCTCTGCCCTCAATCTCCCGAATGCACATGTCTACCACCATGGGCCTCTGGGTGTTGTGGGCCTTCACCAGGGTGGTGAGATCACAGCAGTACACTTTCTTGATACGCTTGAGGTCCGGTTGACAGTCATTGGGAACGTGCTTTGAGCATTGCTTGTGGACATTCAGACCACAGTCTGAAAAAAAGAAAAAAAAGGGATGATTTTGTTAGTTCCTTGAAGTATGTCCTGAGCTTCTGGTGGCTAATTTGTTCTCTCTCACATGAGGCCTGAAGAGGATTCCTCTGAAGGGTCAAGATGCTCACAGTGATTGAGAATGTTCCCAGAGTTAGTGGTGTGAAAATCTCATGCCCCCCCCCCCCCCCCTCCAGATTATTCCATGGTGCTGACCAGCATTTCTGACCTGTCTGTTATGGTTCCAGCCCAATATGTCAGGTAACTTCATTCTGATGGCTCCAGAAATGAGCCGGGGTGAACACATAGATAAGACCATGGAATCCTCAGCTCCCTTCAAAGCTGCCACCCAGAGTTCTCTCCTGATCTCCACCCCCAAGCTGTTAGCTCTATTTCCCTCATGAAATTACCTTGTATTTATATAAACACACGGTGCTGTTTCCTGTCCCACAACCCCCCAAGTATAAATACAACCTTCCTTGAGGGAGCAGAATACTTCCTATCTTCGTATTCCCTGCACAAGCTGGTGATACATATACTTAATAATATATTTGATTAATAACATATTTATTGATTATAATTAAAGCTGGAAGGGACTACTGGAGACCATCCAAGATCATTGGCTATAGATCTGGATCTAGAAGAAACCTTGGAGGCCAGAAGTTTAGCACCTCTCATTTTACAGATGAGGAATTTTATAGATGAGGAACCTGAGTTCTGAGGAGGTTAAATCACTTGCCCAAGGTCATGCATTTTGTAAGCGAAGAACCAGAATTTGAACTCAGGTCCTCGGACTCTGGGTCTGACTGGCACTCTTTCTGCTGTACCAAGCTGCCTTCGCAAGCCAGTACCCCATTTTGCAGGTGAAGAAGCAGAAGTTTAGAGAGAGGGAGAGAGATCTGTCCCAAACCATGCAGCTAGTAGGCAGAAATGCACAAAGTACCATGGCCTGAGGGGCTGGTTCTGAACATATAGCCCCCACCATCAGTTTTTGATGAACAATCCAAGCACTATGGAAAAGCGAAAAGTAGAAAATGGTCTGAGGAAAGGCCTGGGTGGGTGTAGGGCTCCAAGTCAGCTCTTAATGCCCAAGCAGCAGAGCTCGGGGACATGATCGACCTTAGACAGCCCAGCACACCTTGAGTCCAATGCTCAACCCCCTAGATCACCAATGCCTAGGATACAGTAGGGGCTTAATAGATACTTTTTGATTGATCGATTATCCAAAGCCATTATCTGCTAAGTCAGGGGTTTGCTACTATGGAACCAAGAAGCTCATTGCCAAGGAGATCTGAATGCAGAACCACTTTCACCCTTTGCCCCGATGCCTGAAGGAAGAAAAACCTAAATACAACATTCCATTATCTGTGATCAAATTGGTAAACTGCTGAGTCCTTATGCACATGGACCCTCTAAATGATGGTTTCTATGAATGAAAGGCGGTAAATAAATAATTTTATTGGGGGTGGTGGTGCTGAGTGGGGAGACACAACTTTTCCCACTGCTACAATTTTGTATGAATTTAACTTTTTTGCTAGCGAATCGTTTACATTCTTACACCTTGATTAAGGATGCAATTTTGTGTCTCTGTAGCCAGGCAACCTTAAAGGAGAAGCTACAATGAAGTTATTTTTTATTCAAATTCTCAATGTGCCATTATAGTGCTTACACTCATTTGCTCATATGTCTATTCTATTAAGTCCTTATGAAATTATTTCCTTGACTAAACTTTTCCCCAAGAAAATGCAATTAATCTATTTAGGAACCAATGATCATCATTAATAGTAGTAATGCTATAATAACTGACTTTTAAACATAGCACTTCCTAGTCACAAAGTACTTTCATGTACATGATCTCATTCAAGCTCCAGAGTAAACAGGTCTTCCATTATTTTTAGAAATGAGGAGACCAAGGCCCAGAGAACACAGGTGTCTTGCCTGAGGCACCAATGCTAGTCATTAATGAAACTGGCATTTAAGCCAACTACCTTGGCTCCAAGCTCACTGATTTTTTCTATTGCATACCACTCCAGATACAGAAATCCTGAGGATAAAAAATGTCTTTCAGAGATGGTTCAAAAGTGTTTAGCAACACTATCACTCACTCAGTCACTTATTAGTGGTTAATTAATCATTAATACATTACTGCTATATGCCAGGGACTATGCCAGATGCTGGAGTCAAAGTATGACAGTCTCTGCCCTCATGGGGCTTACAGTCTACATAGCTAAGCTGTTGGTGATTCATAGAGGAGTACTGATGGGTGATGTTGGGACACAGTTTACAAACTCACCTTTGACTTACTACCCATGTGAATTTGGGCAAGTCACTGAACCTTCATGGGCCTCAATTTCCTGATCTGTAGAATGAGGATGCTGAACTATATGGCCTCTGAGGTCCCTGCCAGCTCTGGGGTCCTATGAACTATGAACTACCAATACTATTCTGCTCAGAATGGGCTGAACTCTTACCATCCGCTTCCTGAAGCCAATGGGAAGGGTAGCCCAAAGCCTGTGCTCTCTCTCCTCCAGCTTTCCCTCCATTGTTTCTCAGTCCTTCAGGGGGCTTAGCCAGGGACCTCCATTTCCCCCCACAATACAGGCTTTATTTTGACACCTGCAAAATTAGCAATAACGAAGAGAACTGGACTCTAGCCAGGGCACCATAGGGCTCTCCGTGTATTACAGTGCCATGTAATAGAATAATTAGAGTAATTATTTATAGAGCCTATCAGAATCCTTGGCTGAAAGAGGGCATTGGAGTTCACTGAAGCCATGAAAACCCTCTCAGCAGGTGGCATCCACTGATGGAAATTCCAGCCAATGAGAACTGGGCTGATCAGGGTGAGAACCAGCTTAACCCAAATTAACAAAAGTTAATAAAAGCCCCTGTTTAAGGGACTTTCTAATTTCATTCCTCTAGACCAGTGGTTGTCAACCTTCCTAATGCCGTGACCCTTTAATACAGTTCCTCATGTTGTGGTGACTCCCAACCATAAAATTATTTTTCATTGCTACTTCATAACTGTAATTTTGCTACTGTTATGAATTGTAATGTAAATATCTGATAGGCAGGATGTATTTCCATTGTTACAAATTGAATATAACCCACAGGTTGAGAACCACTGGCTTAGACACTCAGTGGATCTCAGTGGTCACCATGCTGAGCCCCAAGAATGCCCTTGACATGATCTCTGCCAACCAGCCACCCCACCTTCATTAAAGCAGGGCTTCTTAACCTTGGTTATGTAAACTGGTTTTTAAAATTTTTATAAATATACTGCAATAGAATTGGTTTTCTTTGCAATCCTCTGCATTTCATTTTATGCATTTAAAAACACAATTCAGAGAAGTCCATAGGCTCCACTCAATTGCCCAAGTGGTCAATGCTACAAAAAAAAAAAAGGGTAAAGAATTCCTGGTTTACAAATATGCAATTAAGGGGAAACCTGCTGCTTGCAGAGGTGGCCCCGTCCCCTTTGGGATCGCTCTGATAATTAAGAAGCTTAAGATGCCTGATGGGAAGTGGGATGTGGTGGTGAAAGAGTCAGAATTAGCACCAGGAGATTTCTGGGTTTGAATCTTGCATCGAATAACAATGTAACCATAAGCAAAGACACCACTTCCAGCCTGCTCCCTCGTCATTTAAATGGGAACAATAATATCTGCAGGACTGAGCGCATGGGAGACAGCTTGGTTTCATGGAGAGAGGGGTGAACTTGGAGTCGGGAAGACTTGCTAGCTGTATGACTCTGGACAAGTCACTTAACCTTTTTACCTCAGTTTTCTCATCTGTAAGACTGGGGGATGGAAAGATCACTTGTCTTCCAGGGTTGTTGTGAGGATCAAATGAGGTAATGGATATACATTGCTCAGCCATCCTTAAACCCTGACATAAATGTCAGCTATTACATTTATTTACATAATTATTGTCTGAGAAAGGGCCTCTCCGTGCTACATGTTACAAAGAGGTTGGGACCTCCTGGGAGTTCACATGGTAGGAAGACAACAGGAGCAGTTAGTGGACTAGGCAGAGAGTTGCAAAGAGGCAAATTTTGGCTTGATATCAGAGAAAAACCAACCCTGACTTGCTAACAATGGGAGCTGTCCAAAATTGGGAGCTGCCTGGGGAGGTGGCAAGCTCCCTGGAGGTGTTGGCACAGAGACTGGATGACCTTTGTTCAGTGTTATGGTAGAGAGTCTGCCTCAGGTAAGACTTTGGATTTTGAGTAAGAGTCTCTCAGTTCAAATTCTAATTCTCTTCCTTACTCCCCGAGTGACACTGGGCAAATCACAAAGCCTCCCCAGAGGGCTTTGGTTTCCCCCTCTCCAAAGTGATGAGGGTGGACTAAATGACCTTTACATCCTCTTCCAGCTCCACACCTATGATCCAATGGGTAGATGGTTCCTGAAGTCCCTCCTGACTGTGAGATTCTGGGATTCTGTGTCTTATTGACCTTATGGGATTGTAGCAAGGATTGGATGTGATCCTGTATGTGAGGTCTCTTTGCTCACATAGGTAGAAGCATGACAGTGTGTTAAAGAGCACGCTTGAGCAGACTGCTGTGCTGTAAAGTGGCTTAGTTATCTCACATATTAATTTACCACCTTGGTTCTCCCCCCTCCACCCAAGGAATTAAGTCTGTAATCAAACCAGTTCACCCCAAATTTTATACACACACACACACACATACAAACAAAATGTTAATGTATGTGTTTATATTTTATATACAAGTGGAGAATGTTCAAAGAATCATCTGTGCCATTTTGCTAAAGAAGAGATTTACTTAGTGACAGTGAATTTGGCCAACTGGGTCCTAAGCATGTTGGTTGGCTTTGGGCCATTCAAAAAGAAGCTCTCATGGGATAAAATGGGATTGTTTGGCAAAATGTGGTCTCTTGTTACCGGGTTACTCCCTTTATTGTTCCCTGGCTTTCCCACAAGCCTTTCCCTTATTTATCTACAGAAGCTCAAATAAAAGGAGAAGGTTTTATATGAAGTAGACAAAATATTGAACTTATGGGAAGCAATTGAGTTCCATGCACTACATGGATGGAAAACTCTCCAGAAGTGCCCAGGTTTTATACAGACACACACACACATACACACACACACACACTTTGACTATATTCTATATATTTTATATCTACACTATATTCTATATATGCACTATATTCTCTCTCTATACAGATACAGATACAGATACTATCTCCCTGTATCTATTTCAGTAAGGGGAGATGAGGGTCAAGAGGTAGCTTTCTTCTGCTTTTCATTTATCAGTGGCCCCTCTGCCAGAAAGAAGGGCAGAGAAATCTGTGCAATCTCTATTGGCCAATGTGATTAACAACATAATTGTTGAAATGTATTTAGTAAAAACACGCATGTTTGTTCTCCCACCCAAAGGAGAGGGTCCCATGGGCAAAGCTAAATTCAGGCCCCATAGAGCAGAACAAAGATTGTTTTGCTGTAATGACCAATTAATTTTTTTTTTAAATTCAAATTTGTGATTTCATTGGTTAAGGGAACTCCTGGTGAGAAAACTCCCTCTCCCCTAAAGCATACTGGCCCTTTCCTTTCCCTGGAGTACTAAGAGGACTCACCGAGGATTTTATAGGCAGATCAAAGGTGTTAGGGTGGGATTTAAATCCAGATCTTCCTGCCTCTGAGATAATGGCTTCACTAACTGGAAAAATCCATGCATTTTCTTGGTGCTCACGTAGGCCCTCAGTTCCCAAGAGTAAGGTATGGAATTCAGCTCCATCACCAATTTAATGGCAGAAAGAACAGAGCAGGCCATATTTTAAAGTCCATTTTTTGTAGGCAGGTGGGGTGAGGGGGTGAGAAAGGCAAGGCAAGGCTATAGTTTAAGGAAACAGATGTGTCTTTGATTCATTCAGGTATTCCATGTACTGTTCAAAGCTTCTGCTCATTATGGGAAGAAAGAAGGATGAGTTACAGACCTCCTGTTTATTCAGTGAAAGGAGAAACCAAGTCAATAAATGCTTCCTTTCTTGCCCTTGAGAACACCTAGAGAAAGCTCCCTATTAAGGGCAGGGATGTGCTGTGACATCCAAGGAGCCTTTCCATGAACAAGTCTGGGAGAAGCTCCCGCCCAACATTCATCCTTGTTATTCATACATTTATCACATATCTTTGCTTCATGGCATTAAACAGGGCAATTAGAGATCTGAACTACCTGAGCACCTGACTCCCTGGGCGATGAGTCCCCACATGAAGTTGGCGCAGTATTCACACCAGTGTGGTCCTCGAAACGTGTGGACCTGTGAGTCAGAAAAGAAAAAACACATCAGAAAACCTGGAGCAATCAAGAGGAAGGGGGAATCCAATGGAAGGAAAAAGGAAATTTAAGTTATGAAATAGAAAGATGGAGAGGGCCTGCCCCTCACACTGGAGCTCATTTCTCCCAACAGTTTAGAGTCTGAAACAGAGGAGAAAGTGAGGTTTGGCGTTCTGACCTTTCACTGGCCACCCCATCCCTCTCACCACTGCTCCATCCCGGCAGATACAAGGGTGTGTGATGACAGAGATTATATAGTGGGGTCATACTATGGGGCAAAGGATGAAGAGCCCATAGCCTCAGATCCCAGGGTAGGAACCGAGCAATCATCGAGAGACACAAATGTTTCAACAAAGAAAAAGAAAACAAGACACTGAGTGACCATGAGCATGACTTCTCATGCCAGAACTCATTTTCCTCCTCTGTAAAATGAAAGGATTGGGCTAGATGGCCTTAAAGTTTCCTTCCAGTTCTAAATCTGATTGAGTAAATTGGCTGG
This sequence comes from Pseudochirops corinnae, assembly GCA_028646515.1. Classification (NCBI taxonomy): domain Eukaryota; kingdom Metazoa; phylum Chordata; class Mammalia; order Diprotodontia; family Pseudocheiridae; genus Pseudochirops; species Pseudochirops corinnae. The sequence goes on from CM053585.1 coordinate 536,894,450, forward strand.
ATTGGTAGCAATTGAGTTATTTTTAACAATAACCACAGTTCACATTTATATAACACTTCAAGGTGGTACTTTACAAATATTATCTCATTCGATCCTCACAACAGCTCTGGGAGGTAGGTGCTACTATCCCCGTTTTATAGTGGGGGAAACTGAGGCAGATAGGTTAAATGATTTGCTCAGGGTCACCCCGCTGATAGGCGAGGTCAAATCTGAACTCACGTCTTCCTGACTCCAGGTTCACTGCACCATCTAGCTGCCTTTGGCCTAAAGCAAAGCGTCCCCCCTCCAGCTCACCGATGGAAGGACCTACACTGATGACCACCAGGCTCTATCAAGGTGTCGAGCTATCATCTCAGGAGAGCATTTTCTAATTCACTGACACTTTATTTTCTAACTACTTGTGAGCAAAATATCGGACTAATCAGAATACCCATTTCTAGTAGATAGATCTCTAGTGAGGTCACTATTCTGTTTGGAAGCCCAAATATTTTTAAAATATAATATTCAGTGTTGGACCAAGAAAGCCAAACTCTAACAGTTACTGAACTGCCAAGGAATTGTAAGTCCCCACAGAGCCATAACCAGGGCATGGCAATCAGAGCTTTGCCTTAGGGTGCAGAAATACTGAGGGCATTACAATTGAGAGGTCATCTAACCCAACTTTTTATTTAAAAAATGGGAAACAAGGCCTGGAGAATGTAATTAACTTGCAGTTATCGAAGTTCTAAGTGACAATGCTGAAATTAAGCCCCAAGGCTTTGGTCTCCAAATCCAATGTCCTTTGGATGAGGTGCAAGCTCTGGGAACCCCCTTGAGCTCTCCTTGAATCTTTGAGGTACAGGCTCTGGGAAAAAACCCTTGAACTCATTGAATCTTCCCACTTGATGAGGCATTTGCAGAGGCCATAAGCTTTCATTGTGGCTCTGCCCAACCTTTGTTACCAGCTTGGCCCTCCACTGTCCATCTACTTCCCACCCCTGAGCCTATCAAAATATCAATCCACCCTTGCATTGACCTCATTAACTTCTCCTGAAGACCTTCCCCAAACTCCTCCTCCAGACCACCCCTAGATTCCTCCCACAACCTTTCTGTATATAAGACCCCTTCTTGCCTTTATGTGTGTGAGAGCACGTAGCACAGACTTGCTCTGGCCCGCTTGTCCAATGCAAGCACATCACAGATACCAAGGCTCCTCTTTAAGAGTCTAACCAATATGGTGAACTTTTAATGAACTTTTAATAGACTTTACTTTTATTTGACTGAGAAGACTTGAGTTGAATTCATTCAGCAGGACTCAGTGTGTTGGTATTTTGGTGTCTCCAGAGCAACCCTAACCCTAACCCTCTACATTTTATGGGTAACCTCTTCACTTGCTCTGTCCCATGCTACCTCCTGATCCTAGAAAAGAGGGAAAGTAGGGACTGGATCTATGATTTCACTGACAGAGGAAACTCTCAGGTGAGGAAACTCCTTCCACCAAAAGAGGTTTGCACCTTCTCTGCAAACTTAGTCTTAAAGAGCTACCTAGAGCAGTGTGAAGGTAAGTGACTTTCCCAGGGTCTTGTAGTCAAAACAGGTCAGCATTAGGGCTTAAAGAACTTCCAAGTGTTGAGGTTGACTTTCTACCCACTGTACCACACTGCTTCTCTGTAGGGTTTCTAAAATTTCCTTTCATTTCTAATACTGTTTCTTTGCAATTTTTTTTAAGATCACAAAGTCCCATTTTTACTGGCTCCTTGCATGAACCACTTCAAAACTCTGCTACACACACACACACACACACACACATATGTACGTGTGTGCACACATGCGCACACACAACATACACACACACACGGTCACATGTCCTATTAAAAAAAAAGCAGACAGAAAGAAGGGAGAGGGGCAAAGGATGTCAGATATGAACCTGATTTTGAGCTTAGGTTTTGAGTTCATCATGCTCTTTCCCTAGGGCTGAAATATTGCCCCCATTTCACTTAGCTTGCCTGAGTCTCTGATTTCTTTAGGGCCCCAAAGACAATGTTTTATATGCAAAGCCAGAAGGCTTCCTCCTCATTTGGGGGTGGGGTTCATAGTGCCTGTCTTCTCACCACCCACAGCCCATCTCAAAACTCAACTGACCGACTTTTTCCATCCTCTGAGGTTTATTGATTTTTTTCCCCCCTGAACATGTTTTCAGAGAAAGAACATTTTGCAAACTCGGGAGCTGTAACAAAAATACCCCAGACAGGAAGAAAATACCCCAGACAGGAAGAATGTTGGTCCAAGACTATCACAGCCTGAATTGCCCAAATATCACGGAGAGCCTGTGGTCTTGGTCTGCCTGGAATTCTTAAACCACGCCAAGGAGATAAGATGATGTGGTGGGAGATAAGATACCTTAGACAAAGAACACAAAAATGACAGCCTACACAAAAACAATAACTGACTGGTCTGGAAAGCTTCTCAAAGCACTCACAGGAGCCAAGTGAGTGGGACCCAATTTGGCCAGTCCTAACTTACCAGGATGCTGTTTGCTTCAAATCTGCTGAACTTAGAAAGAATTGTATGTACTCCCTTTACAGAACCTTGTGGTTCTGTAAAAACAACCTCCATTCACACCCCTGCCTCCAGATAAACCACTGCCAATATCACCAAAAGTGTATTCAGCAGCAGCAGAAGAGTCACAGCTACCAAGTTGTACTGGCTCGGGGTTTGAGCTGTTAGATTCAGCTGATAAGAGGGAACAGGAAGATGTGAGTTCAAGCCTGCCTTGGAGACACAAGACTGTAGGCAAATCACTTAACCTCCCATTGTCTCCAGTGACTCTCTAAGGGGGTTGCTCTCAGAGGGTCTTCCCCTTCCAGCTTGATTTTTTTTCTTTTTTTCTAATTAAATGGCCCATCCCTTCACTCATTTCTTAAAGAGGCTTATTCACTGAATGGATGTTACCTCACTCAAAGCTAAAAGGGCCAGGGTCTCCTATGGTATGCTGGGTCATCTCCAGTCATCTTGATGAATCTCTGGTTCCTGAATCCATTTGGATCTGGAGATAGTGAGGCTGATGACCTTGCACAGCCCTCCCTCATTCAGATCAAAGTCAACTGCAAGTCATGTCATCATTTCCCTGATGCCATGGTCCTCTTTGAAAACAAAGGACAAACACAAGGGGGTTGCTGGTTTGTCTAGTAGAGAGAATTTGGGAGTTTGCCTGTATTTATGAATTCACAAATCTGGGCCAAAACTAAGCAGAGCCCCCCCCACCAATAAACAATAAAAAGACCATGTAGCGTAGTACAGAGCATGCTGGCCTTGGAGGCAAGGGAGATCTGGGTTTTCAATTTCACCTCTGGCACTTATTGGCTGTGTGACCTCGGTAAGGTCAGAGACTGTCTCAACTCCATTTCTTCTCCTATAAAATAGTTGTGAGCCTCAAATATACAAGAACGGTTTTGTTAGTCAACCAATCAGTATTCATTAAGCACCTACTACATACCAGGAATTTCTCTAAACTCCAGGCATACAAAGGCCCTCAAGGAATTTACAATCTGCTTTTAAAGTGCTAGACAAATACAGATTATATACCATCATTATTGTCACTGGAGGTGGCAAATTCAGGAGAAGGCTGAGCTAAGATTCATGAAGGTTTGGGTTCAATTCTGCTTCTGACACGTTAGCTATGTGATCCTAGTTCAACCTCTCAGTGCCCCCCAACAACACTGTAAGAACATAAATTATAGATGGGGTGCCATTCTGTATCAGCGAAGGTGTTTCAGTACTAGAGTTCCCTGTGTCTGATGAAAATCAAGTCTGGATTTACAAAACAATATATATAAAGTGCCATATAAATTCCAGATATCTACCTAAGGTTGGAATCTGGGACTTGTGATACTTGTTCAATCTATACCTTATAGTCAAGAAAACAGGGAAAGATTGGATTTTATACCATTTGAGTCAATATTAAGTACCTGCAGTGTACAAAGTGCTGTGAGAGTAATTTCTCTTATAAAATGTTTTCCTGGATCCAAAGACAGTTGCTCTGTGTGTGTGTGTGTGTGTGTGTGCATACACACACGCCCAGGGTATGCAGGTGGGGTGCACGTGTATCTTGGGGCACACTGTTGAGGGGGACCAGGTGTGCAAGCGCTCAGCAGGAAGGTGACAACCTCATCCTTAGAAGCTACAGAGCTAGCTGTACCAAAGGGTCTTGGCAGCTGTTCTGAGCTCGTTTGCAGAATGGTGCTTGGTGCCCTGCCTGGGGCAACCTGCCAAGCTCCAGGTAACCCCAGATGTCGAACTAGCAGCAGTGAACAGAAGTCAGGAAGCAGACTTGCTGTCATGGGAAGCTTCCTAACTGTGTTGTTGTTCAGTCATTTCAGTCTTGTCCAACTCTCTGTGACCCCATTTGGGGTTTTCCTGGCAAAGCCCCTGGAGTAGTTTTGCCATTCCCTTCTCCAGCCCATTTTACAGATGAGGAAACTGAGGCAAACAGAATTAAGTGACTTGTCCAGGGTCACAAAGCTGGCAACTGTCTGAGGTCAGGTTTGAACTCTGAAAAATGAGTCCTGCTGGCCTCTACGCACAATACCACCTGGCTGCCCCATGAGGGATGTCCATGGTCAATCACAGGATTCAAGATCCAGACCTGGCTAGAGGGGCCTTAGGGAGGGGACCTGTATTTCAAGCCCCCCATTTTATAGGAGAGAAAACTGAGGCCCAGAGAGGTCTCACAGGGAGGGGCAGTACTCTTGTTTTCTAGCAGAAGGGAAATATAGACTCTCCTAAAAAGTAATTAGTTTCCTCCAGACACACTCCTGCTCCAAATCCTTCATTAGGGAGCACCTCTTGTGGCAGGTGCCATCGCTAACGGAAATACTGCACACAGCCTCTCTTTTCTTTCCCAAATTTTCAGGCTAGGGGAGACCTAGCCTTGAAGTGGGATCAAGGCTTTGGGCATATAGTGCTCCTTCTAAACTCGAGCGTTAATGTACATACATGTTAAAGAGCACATGCATATTTCAGAGAATGACGCTCAAAGGAAGACCATCTGGAGTAACCTGTTTAGACAAGGGCAGGGTCTGGTGTGCTTGCACACTGGGCATCCTTTCTCTGCTATACTGCTGTCCCGATACTGTTCAAAACTGATATTAACAATGCAGAGTTCTGCTTTTTCCTCCAATGCACTTATCCAAGAGAACTTTCTAAGTTCTGCATACATTGATGTCTAAACTCCACATCTGGTGATTCCCCAGCCCACAAACAATAGTGTCAGAAATCTAAAAAGCATTGCTGAGAATAACAAAGATCTAGGAAAGAAATTAAGCACTTTCAGGGCAGAGGTGGTGTCTCTGCCTCAGGGCAGAGGTCCCAGTAGAAGGGAAGGGCTCCAGAAGACAAAAGCTGATTTCTGAAGTTTGTTAACCAGATGATGTCAGACAATGGGATTTGGAGTTTTCTCCGTGGTTATGTGTATGTCCTTTTGTCTGTGTGCCTTCCTCTCCTCTTTCTTTCAGACAAGATCTCCTATCTCATCCAAGTTGGAAGTGCAATGATCACACGTGGCCCACTCCCAGGACTGAGGAACATGGAAGCTTTGACCTGTTCCATATCCAACTGGGTCCAGTTTGCCCCCCCTGAGGCAATCTGACACTCCTCTACCCCCAGGGGAATGACCGATGTTAGTGATGGTGCTTGATCAGTTTACAGAACTCCCCAACTGAAGCAATCCACCAGTCTTAGCCTCTCTCTGGAAGCTGGGATTACAGGTACACACCACCATGTCTGCCTGGGTATTTGGATTTAAAGACCATGGATTAAAACATAAGGAAGGATGGGCTCTTGGACCTTGATAGAATATACCTAACCATGGTTGATTTAAAAAAAAGTGTTTTTCATTTTGCAAATCTAATCAAAGGACTTGTAAGGGAACGGATAAGGGAAATCCCTCTATGCACAGCTGCCAAGCTAGATACTGTGGGGAAAACTAGCTACCACAGAGGAGGGAGAACAGCCATGGAGATGCCCAGTAATCCACAGGAAGTAAAGTTCAAGAAAGGAGCCCTGGCTTCTCATGTATAATATATATATATATATACACATATATATAAAATATATAAATATATAAAATAACCTATAGACACAGACAAAAAGCAAGGAGCCAATTGTGACCAACATAGATCAGAGATAAGCAAATGTCTCAGTTTGAATGAAATGGGGGAAAAATGTATTCTGTAAAGCATAGGCCAATACAACTTGATTTCTGGTAAAACTCTAGAATGTATTATTTAAAGGGATAGCTTAGGATGTATCATACAAATGGCTTATTGATAGCTACAAAAAGGGCATGATGCTCATGAAGCGTGACTAATTTAATTTCCTTTTTTTGGGAGGGATTGCTAGAATGGTGCATCATGGGAGCACTGTGCAGACAGTTTGCCTAAAGCTACATGGTCGATCAAGTCTCTCACGCTTTCCTTTTGGACAAGGTGGAGGGATGTAGGCTAGACAATGACATAGTTAGATGGAGAAGAGGTGGTTGGCTTCTGGTCCCAAAGAATGTTTGTTAGCGGGTTGACATCAATGTGGCAAGAGGTCCCTAGTTGTGTGCCCTGGGATCAACCCTTGACCTATGTTCTCTAACATTTTTGTTCATGACTTAGATGATAATATTAATAATAATTAGCAGATACATAGTGACTTAAGATTTACAAAGGACTTTATATATAATCTCATTCAGTTCTCACAATAACCCTGTGAGGTAGGTGGTATTATCAGTCCCATTTTGCAGATAAGGAAACTTGAGTTTAAGAGGTCAAGTGACTTGCTCAGGGTCACATAGCTGAGTGTCTAAATTCAGGTCTTTGTGACTCCAAGGCCAATGCTCTATGCTCTACACATAGATGGTATTCTTATCAAATCTGCAGATGATACAAAGCTGGAAAATGACAAATAAGTAGCTAGAGGAAAGAGTTAGATCCTGCGTTGATGGGTTCAATCTAAGGAGATGAAGTTTAATGAGATAAAATCAGCTTCATTCATACAAGATGGGGGTGGCATGACTCCATAACTTGTCCCAAACAAATCTTGGGGTTTTAGTAAATGACCAGTGTAAGGCCAGTCACTAAGACATCATGGCAACCATGAAAGCCAATGTGACCATGGGTTGCTGTGTGGATGGCCAAAGTCTGGCGGAGTACAGTTGGACCTCATGCTCTTGGGCTGTCAGAGGTTTGGATAATCACATTTTAAGAAGGGGTATGATAACAAAGGAAGGGCCATGGGATGATGAAGGACCTGGACATCAGGCCACGTGAGACCTGGGAATGTTTAGCCAAGAGAAGGGTAGACTTGGTCTTCTTTTCAAGTATGGTCATGAACCCTCTCTACAAGTAGGATCTAGAAGAGGGGGTCAATATATTCTGTTTGACCCCCCAAAGGCAGAGCTAAAAAATGAGCTGCACATGGAAAATGCAGAGGGGCAGATCCAAGGCAGGGGAAAACTACCTAACAAGGATAGTTATCCCAGAATGGGTTGCCCTGGGACCTTCTCAGTTTTCCTTCAGCAGAGATGTTGAAGCAAAGGTTGCTTGAACCTTCTCAGGTATGAAGTAGATGGCTTCTTGTTCAGCTTTGTATCTAAGGCCTCTTCCCATGGGAAGTTTCTTTGGTTTCATGAGCTATATGACATCTATCTTCCTACAAAGTAGCTTCTCTTCCCAACCTTGCTGTCTCTGTGAAAGGCTTCACCATTCTATACGTCATGGAGACCTTTGGATCTGTCTAACGAGGCTGATATGGATGCACAGGGGACTCACCAACCACCTTAGGAAAGGAATATGGAGAAGATAGAAGCCTGGACAATGAGGATGAGTATAAGAGCAGGGTAGGATCCTATAAAAATAACGTCAGAATGAACTGAAACTGACGAAGGAAGTTAAATTCAACACAAAAATGCCTTCTTAGATTCACAGGGGAAAAAGGAAGATCACCAAAGGGACAGGGCTTTTGCTTGAGGTGGATGGGATGTTTATAATTAACCGAAGAGAGAAGGCAAAGATGCTCAGTTCTAAATTGTTTGTTTGTTTGTTTTCTCTGCCAAGGAGAATGACCTTTGAAAAAGACCTGCAAACTAACAAACAAAAATGACTAATGGGATATGGGAAATGTGCCACAAGATTAGAAATAGGAACAGATCAAGATTTTCTCAAAAGGAGAAAAGAACAGAGCCTGTAAATTATCAGCCAATAAGCTTGGCTTTGATTTCTGGGAAATTCTAGAACAATCATTAATGGCTGGCTGACTGGTTGGTTGGTTTGCAATCATTAATGAGATGTTTGATGAATGTCTAGAAAGGAAAGCCAGGTTGCCAAGAGCCAACAGGGCTTCATCAAGCATGGGTCATGCCAAACTAACCCTCATTTTCTTTCTAGATAGGATTACTACAGAAGCAGTTGAGAGAATGCCAGGATATAGTTTGCCTAGAGTTTAACAAAGCTTTGAATCAAGTATAGGATACTATTCTTGTGGAGAAGATGGAAACATTAAAATAAGAGGATAAAACAATCAGATGAATTCAGAGCTGGTTGGTTGGCCCGATTCCAAGAATAGTTATTGACTTCACAGTGTTCAGCATGGCAAGAGGTCTCGAGTGGAGTCCCCCAGAGATCAGCTTCTGTCCCTTAATATTTTTATCAATGCTCACTGCATTTACAGATGACAGAGTTAGGACCACTAAGCTGGATCTCATAAGCTGAAATTCAGTAGGGATAAATATGTGTCTTGTCTTTGGGTATCAAAAAATCGCCTTCACAAATACTAGATGGAGGTAGAGACATGATTAGCTAGGAGTTATTCTGAAAAAGATCTGGAGGTTTTATTGGACTGCAAACTCAGTAAGTCAGCAGTGGTAGCAACAATACCAACAACAATTTGGGGCTGTATTAAGAATTCCCACAGCTTATAGGAACAAGGAGGTGACAGTCCTGCTATATTCTGCCTTCATCTGGAAACCATGGCTTGCTGATGATTGTGCAGAGAAGGGCCACCTTCTCTGTGAAGGGCCTTGGGTCTATGTTCCCTTTGTTAGGGAACACTGAAGCAAGGGCACATTTAGCCTGGAAAAGAGAAGACTCTGGAGGGGGGCCTGATAACTGTGCTTAAGCATCCAAAGGACTGTCCTGGGGAAGAGGGATTAGATTTGTTCTCTTTGGTCCCAGAAAGCAGAACCAGGAACCTGGGGGAAATGGCAAATAGGCTTATTTGGGTTTGATGTCAGGAAGAACTTTCAGACAATTTTGTGGCTGCTGCTGTTCAATCATTTCAGTTGTGCCCAAATCTCTGTGACTCCATTTCGGGGTACTGGAGTGGTTTGTCATTTCCTTCTCCAGCTCATTTTACAGATGAGGAAACTGAGGCAAAGAGGGTTAAGTGACTTGCCCAGGGACATCACAGCTAGTCAGTGTCTGAGGCTATATTTGAACTCATGATGATGAAGTGCTCTGTGCACTATGGCGCCACCTAGCCATCTCTTCCAGACCATTAGAGCTGTTCAAAAGTGAAATATACTGCCTCAGAAGGCTTTGAGGAGAGGCCAGGGGTCCACTAGGCAGGGGTGTGATGGTGGGGATTCCTTTGGGAGCAATTTGGAGTCTCGTTGGATGCTCAGCTCTCTTCCAACTCTCCAGTTCTATGTGCAAGCGTATGCTTGAATAGAATGTAAGATCCCTGTGGGTAGCAGGTATTAATTTTAATTTTGCATTACTCGTGCATGGCACAGCACCTTGTACACAGTTAAGTACTTTATAGACATTGGTTGCATTGAGTAAAATGCACGTCAATACCTGAAGGTTTTGTGATCTGATCACAACTCCTCCGTGACTGAGGAGGTGTGTCTTAAAGATGTCTGAGGTTCAGAAAATGAAGTGGCTTAGCCATCTTTCCACAGTTAGTAAGTGTGTGAGGCTAGATTTGAACTCAGTCATCTTGACTCCAGATCCAGCACTCCATCAAGGCTGCCTCTCTGAATAAAGCTTTCGAGGGTTAAAATATGTTTTTAAAAATACATGCTAAAGATTTGTGATCTGAAACTCAGAGAAATGCCAGAGACCCCTTTGATAAGTGTTCAGTTCTTTCTTCCAGAAAATTCTCTTGTCTATTTATAGTATGATGTGCCTTTTGGAATGTTTATCTAAAAATGTGCAATGTTTCCAAGTTAAAGCCAGTCTGTGGTTTGAAGCAGGGGGCTGATTGGGGGTAGGGAGCAGGGGAGATGAGAATTACTCAGCATAGACCATGATAAACACGCCTTCTCATGGATAATGGCATGAGACATCACCATAGAGCCAGGATCAGCTCTCCCCTGTACTTATTATGGTTCGGCTGCATCTCAGGGAAAACACTTCAGTTTCTCTTTAATGAATTCTTTTTTTAAAAAAATTAAACTGTCTTAATTTTTTCCTAATCATCCTTTCAAAAGATACTATCATATAGAATTGATAGCAAATCGAGTTAAAAGGAACATTTTCAAAATTATCTTCATTTTCTAATAATAACTATTTCGTCTATGGGGTGGGGGGTAGCACAGGCACCATCTAGCTTACTTAAAAAAAAAATTAAAAGCCTTAAAACTCATCAAGGCTCTGAGAACCTAAAATTTTTAAAAAAGATTAGTTTTCAAAAAGGATCCACCCACAGTGGTGAATGGATTTGTTAAACAAAAGCTAAGTAAGATCCAGAGCACAGTAGCTATTCTGTGTAGGCAAGGAGAATGGGAGGGCACGTTTCCAAGAGCATTTGAAAGCCAGAGGAATGTTGAGGAGGGAAAAAAAAAGAATGCATGAGTCAAGGAAGATACAGCCTCCCAGTCATGAGACCCCCATTAAAATGGTATTTTCTGTCAAATGCACAAGAAAACATTTCTTTTCCTTTAAAAGGCTAAATTGTAATAGGAATAAAAATAGAAATGTAGGGAAGATGGGGAGGGGGAGAGAGCTTAGGTTTAGAGCTGAAAGGGACCAATCCTTTCATTCAACGGATGAGGAAACTGAGGTCCTAGAGAAATAAAGCCATACAAATAGGCTCTTTATCCCAAGAATTAATTCAACCTGACTCTGATCATAAGGGAGAGAACAAGGATCCCAATAGAGATTCTAAGCTCAGTTATGTCCAACTCTTTTTGGCTGCATTTGGGTTTTTCTTGGCAAAGATACTGGAATGGTTTGCCATTTCTTTTTCAAGCTTGTTTTACAGAGGAGGAAACTGAGGCAAATGGGGTTAACTGACTTGCCCAGGGTCACCCCACTACTAAGTGTCTGAGACTGGATTTGAACTCAGGTCTTTCTGACTCCAGGCCAGCACTTTATCTACTATCCCAGGTAGCTGCTCCAATCTTACTGCTACTCTCCAATTATCCCTTAGAGATATGGCAATATCCCAGTAGCCAGCACTGTCCATGCTCTTCATTCATTGGATCTGGACCAACACAACCTACACATGGCTTTCATGGAACCACGTGGCTCCCATGCATGATCTGTGGTCAACAGAATGAAACAATTTCCCTTGTCATTTCTGACAAGAGGTTTTGTCATTCAGACAGTGACTTGTATTATCAGTCCCAAGGTGTGAGAAGAGATCTAGAAACAGGGCAAACCATTCTCTGTTCTCCCATCCTTTTCTTTTCTTATCTCCATTTCTTCCACCTTCCAACTTTAGCTTTCGACTCTGCTCTCATGATTCCCTTAAACCCATCCTCCTAACCACCACATCTTAAATGAGGAAACTTGCCATGAACATCCTTTACAGTGAGCCCAACCCTTCTTCCAAAGGATTCTTGCTGTTGTTCAGTCATTTCATTAAGTATTTCACTCTCTGTGACCCTATTTGTGTTTTTCTTGGCAAAGATACTGGAGTGGTTTGCCATTTCCTTCTCCAGCTCACTTTACAGATGAGGAAACTGAGGCAAACAGGGTGAAGTGACTTGCCTAGAGTCACACAGCTAGGAAGTGTCTGAGACCACATTTGAACTCAGAAGATAAATCTTCCTGACTCCAGGTCCCTCACTCTATCTATCCATCACACTACCTAGCTGCCCTCAAGGGATCCTAGTTCCTTAGATTTAAAATTGGAAGGAAATGTAGAGATTAAGCCCAATTCATTGGCTTCTTTCTAGGCTGACCAGGTCTGACTCCAAGAAGGAGTTAGGCTTGAAACCTGTCATTTAATCACTGTGGGCAACTGGGGTAATGGGACCTTCTTCCTAAAGTGGCTGTGAGGCTCAAACAGGATCAGGCAAAGTCCCACAGCCAGTAAGGAGGAGAGCTGGGATTTGAACCTGAGTCCCCCCTTCAGAACTCAACACTCTTCACTAAGCAACCACTGCCATTGGCTGAGAGGGCAAAAGGACCAGACTGTGATGATTCAATGATTTCCCTTGTCTCTGGTTTTAAATATACAAGAGAAAAAACTGGGTTTTCTCCCACCAAATTCTCACCCTGTTCCCTCCATCTGACCAACTAGCTGCCCAGGGTTTCTCTTTGAAACTGAATAGATTTTAAGTATTTTCCAGGGCACCAACAAGACACAATCTGCACTTCTGGCTATTCGTGAGTTCTGACGCTTGCCTAGGTCATAGAAATGACACCCAGAGGCAACTAGTGGCCAAACCCAGAACATCAGGCGACCATTTCCATTTCATGTGCAACAGTCATTTCTAGCTTTCCTTCTCTGGGGGACATGAGGCAGTGTGGTGCAGTGGTCAGAGCCAGTCAGTCCTGCCTCTGATCTATAATGATTGTGTGAACCTGGCCAAGTCACATCACTTCTCAGTGCCCCAGAGTGTCCCTTGAATGGAAACTGTTGACCTGCAGGCTAGAGGAGGTTCCTTACCAGGAGTTACACTGATCATGTTCCAGGTCCCATCCCTAGTTCCCATCTCCTCTCCCTCAGGGGGAAAGAAAGTCCTCTAAGTTTGCTATAAGGATCTTAAAATGTGACAGATCCTTCCTTAAAATAGAGAGCTATGACCTCATTGGTGTTGGGAACTTCCAGTGTAGAGATTCCCTCCACCAATGCAGATTAATGACTCCTTTGTAAACAGTCTCAGGGAGTTTCCTGGAACACGGAGAAGTTACCGATTTGCCTAGGATCACACAGTCTTTGTACCCTTCACCTCCAGGGCTGACTCTATCCACTAGAACACACAAATGGATGTCATCTTCTAAAAGGTCAAGAGCTGGTAGAGGAGGTCACCAACCCCTTCATTTTACAAATGAGAAAACAAAGCAGCAAGAGATCAATTCTCTAGAAAATATAAACTCTCTCCAGCTGCCAGTAGGGAACTGGGCTTGGACTCAGGAAGATGGGAGTTCAAATCCTCCTTTAGACACTAACTAGCTATGTGACCCTGGGCAAGTCACTTGACCAACTCAAACAGCATCAGTTTCCTCATCTATAAATAGGCAACATGATAGTAACTATCTTACAGGATAGAGGTGAAGAACAAAGGCAATGACATACTTAAAGAGTTTAAAGAGCTATTTAAATGCTAGCTCTGATGATGATACCTCCATTAGGTTGAAACACACTATTTAGACGGCATTCTGAAGCTTTCTTATCTGACAAAACAGAGACAGGTATCAGAACACACACACGCTCGTGGAGAACTCTGAGGGAAATGATTGACCCAAGGTCACAAAGTGGCAGGGGCAAAACTAGAACCCAGATCCTGTAGTTGCGAATGTCTTTCCCCTTTAGCTTGAACAGCTATAACCAGACTGGGAGCTGTGAAATAGATGGCTTCATTTCAGAGCCAAGCGTTGGAAGCACCAAGTTGAAAAGTCCGTCTGCTCCTCCCTCCCTGACCATCCCACTCTACTCTCCCCCTCTCCACCGAGATCAATTTCTCACCCCCCAGGAAACCCATTCAAAAGTCAGCTAACTTACCTTGAAGTTGTGGGTCTTTTCATAGTTGCAGTGGTTGTCATTCTGCGTTAAGACAGCTCTTCGGACCAGAGAGGAAATCTGCGAACAGGCAAAGAGATTGAGCGGGGGTCCAAGCCAGACGCCCTTGGCCCCCACCCGGCCAGCCAAGGCCATGGCCAGCAGCTCCTGCCACTTCTTCCGGCCCGGCATGGCTCTGCGGCGGGCCACCGGGCACGTAGCCTCGGCCTCGGGCCACAGCTCCTGGGGGAGCCCGGCGCGGCCATCGGCCAGCCGTCGGCTGGCATCCCGGGAGCTCGGGAGGGCCGGCACGTCGGGCCAGCTGCGCCGCATGTCCGACATCCAGAGAAGGGCCAGCAGCTGCGGGAGGGCAGCCTCTTTGGGACCCGGGGCATGTGACTGGCCCCAGTTGCGCAGAGCCGGGCTAGGGCTGCGGTGGGTTGGGCTGGGCTGGGCAGCCCTCCCTCACAGCCGGGGTGGGCTGGGCTGGGGGCCTCTCAGCTCCAGCAGCTGAATCCTGCAACTCCCCCGGGGCTGTTTCTTAAGGCAGGCTGGTGCCTAAAACAATAGGGCGCCTAAATGTGCTGAGCTAGCCCGAGGGGAGGTAAGAGGCAGCCAAAAGATCCTGCCGGAGCCACTGTCGAGCTCCCAGCAGCCCGGCCACAGGATTTTGGCCTCCACCCACCCCCAGTCAGCCGCGACTGACTTCTGTTTGTTCACAGTCCCCCTTCTTTCCCCACGCCCTGCTTTTAACACAGGCACACACACAACTGGCTCTGCTCCCCAGAGACCGAAGCTGCATCCAATTATCCCCAGGCTCTGGACCCGAACTCCTACAGATGAAAACCTTTTAAACTTTAGGGTCGTTTAATCTTGAAGGGATATAGGCTTGGGTTTTCCCTGGGTCCTCTAGAACCTTGAGGCTTAAGGCTGTCTTCTCTTTAACCCACTAAAAGAGAACATTTGCGGGCAGGGATTGAGTGTGTGTGTAGGAGGGGGGGAAAGAGGGGAAGGCAGGTATTCCCGTCCATTTTTAAGACTCTCAGTGCCACAAGGAAGGTTACAAAACTTTGGAAGTGGGTTTTCAGGTTTCTAGACGCCCCCTCCCCAAAGATTAAACAGCTAAGAGGTCAGTGGCTACTTTCCAAAAAATGAAACATCTTGGTGTTTTTTCTATTTCCAAGTGCAAGCTCAAAACCCATACAGCATGGGTTTGTTCTTGAGGATGTCAGTCAACAAGCATTTATTAAGGTTTTACTGGGTGCTAAACGCTGGAAGTACAAAAGGAAGCCCGGATCCATGCATAAGGAGTTTTGGAGGGGTTAGAACACGCAAACAATTCTGTACATGCATGTCCAGAGTAGAGGGAAGATATTCTCAGAAGGAAGGCAAATCGTAACTCAGGCTTGTTTTTTTGTCCCCACTCATAATTTCTGCTGGGAAGTCTTAGCTTGTATGTCTCATTTCTCATCTATAATAAGGGTCCCAAGTAAGCACTCAGGGTAATAATGACTATTAGCTGGATGTCCTTTATTTCACACTTCATCTTTCCCCCCTTCCTTGTTCCCTTCCCCCAAACAAAAGACTTACAGTAATCAATATACAATTCTGTGCAGTCCTCCCTAATTCTGATCCAGCCCCTTCCTCTGGCAAGAATGTTTTCAGATCTTGATTGAATTAGATGGCCTTTGAGGTCCCTTCCAACTCTCAAATGCTCTGGTTCCATTTTCGAGAACCTAAGAATATAGCACCCTCCTTTCTTACCCCCAAACTCTGGTCTCAGGGTCACTTGCATGACCATTAGCTTTCTTTGTTTCCTGTGCCTAACTATGGCCATCCCCATAAACAGCCATAAACGCTTACTTAGGCTGTTGAATTTGAAAGTCCAGTGGGACCAGATGGTCAATGACTCTTAGCACAGCCTAAGCAATTTCATCTATTGACTGACTTCGGCAGGGCCTCTGAACCTGTCACTGAAAAAAAGCAATTTCCAATACATCTGCCTTTCCTAATTGGTGTAATGCTTTATTCCTAATTAGCTGCTCAGTGGAGAATGACTACATTTGGGAGCCTCAAGACCTGGATTCAAATCCAGTCTGTGACACTGGCTAGCTGGGTAACCTGAGGCAAATGGTTTAAGGTCTCTGAGGCTCATTTTCCTCATCAGTAGAATAAGGATGTTTGTAACATCATGAGTGACTGCCTACGCGATTGGTTTGTGAGACTCAGAGGAGATCATGTGCATAAAGCACTTTGCAAGGTTCTAAATGTCAGCTGGTGTTATTCTTGGAGAACGTCACCATTTGGTTCTAGATCAGAAGTCAGGCTTCCATTTCAACCCATCACTAAGTAAGCAGAGGAAGAAGCCATGTGCCTCTTATGAACCTGTATTACACAGAGACACTGTGGGCTTCTTCTACTTAGCATGTGAACTTGGCTAAGTGAGTTCTCTGTGGGCTTGTTTCTTCTGTAAAATGAGTGAGTCAGATTACATGCTATCTAAGGTCACTCCCAACTCAACGCTATGAGCCTACAATACGACCAAGAATACATAGCTGGTTGGTTAGTGCTACAGCCAAGTCAAGCCTCCCAACGTAACACAAAGACTTTGGCTAGTCTAATGAAACTGCATTGTGTCGAGAGCGTTTTTTTCCAAATAGAGTAATATTCTTTTGGATTCACTGCAAAACCACTTTAAAAAACAAAGGTGAGAACAGTTGAAACATTGCTACGTAAATGAAAATACTCTGGGGAGAAAGGTAGATGGGATTATGGGACCAAATAAAACAGGCAGTGACTGAAAGATCGTTCGTACGTTCATCTTGCTACAGAATACTCAATGTTACTTCCTTAGTCTTCAGGCAGTTTGGTGCAGCAGTGGCTGGAGCCACTCCGAATCAGCAAGAGTGGAGTTCAACCTTGCCTAAGACCCTTCTTAGCTGGGTGACCTACGTCTTTTGGACGTACTTTCCTTGTCTGTCAAATGAGAATAAAAGTACTTCTCTCCCACAGAGTTGAGAGGATCAGATGAGATAAAGGGCTTGGAAAACCTACATGTTCTATATAAATGTAAGGGAATATAAAAGATACGGAAAACTAAGTTTGTCATGAGACTTTTGAAAAGGGATCATCACAGCTATGCAGGAGAGAACTAAATTACAGAGCTCAAATATTTACATTTGAAATCTAAACCTGACCTTAAATATTTGATGCATTAAAAGCATGATTCTGAGAAGGGCCCATAGGTTTCACAAGGCTACTAGCCCCAGGACACACAGAAAAGGTTAAGAGCCCTGGTATAAATATAGAAGAGAGATAGATAGATCTGGCTGGCTGATTGGCTAGACAGATGATACATGGATAGATGGATCGATAGACAATAAGTGGATAGATAGATGGATAGCTAGCTGAATAGATGGATGAATGGATAATAGATGGTAACTGGATAGATGATGGATAGGTAGCTGGATAGATAAGTGGATGGATAGATAGAGGGATAGATGGATAGATGATAGATAGACATGATCATAGCCCCACTTTGCTCCAAAGCCTTTGATAGCTCCCTATTTCCTGCTGAATAAAGTCCAAAATCCTCAGCCTATCAGTCAAGGCTCTTCACAATCTGGCTCCTCTCTAGCTCACATTACTTTCACTCCTATTTCTGACCTTGCTCTGTCTACCCCCAAAATACATCTTAGAATTTGAAGCCTCTGCACTGTTGGTCTTAGTCTTCTCTATATCTTGAATTCACTTCCTGATCTCTTTGCCTATTAACAACCTTCCCAATCTTTCAGACCCAGTTCAAACCCTCTCCTCCTTCCAAGAAGGCTTCCTAGACTCATAAGGCAGAAGGGACCTTTACTACTCACAACCTGTGTGATCTCTGACAAGTCCCTCAACCTCTCAGCTTCCTTCCTTGTAAAATGGAAGTACTGGAGGAAATACTTTTGAGTATTATTTCCAGCTTTAAATTTATGACTGTGATCTTCAGAACCACGCTATCTGTGCCCTGCTGGGAAAGGCCAAGTGACCACGGCGTCAGTAGAAAATAAAGTCACTCAAAAATAATAAGAACATTTAATGTTTCTATAATAGTTTAAATCTGGCAAAGCACTTTACATATACTACACTATCTGAACCTCACAATAAACCTTTGACACAGCTCCTAAAGGCATTTTATAGAGGCAGAGACAGAGACTCAGGAGAGGTAAAGAGACTTGTCCAGGGTCATACAACTAAAAAAGCATCTGAAGGAGTTTGCAAATTCAGGGCTGTTTCTCTCCAAGTCTAACACTATCCACTATTCCATGTTGCCCATTATTAAAGTAATTTAATCACCCCAAACTTTGGTCAAGAAGATTGGGTCTGTCTCTTGAATCCCTCTCCCTCCAGTCTCTATTAAGGGACACATTATAGGCACTTTTTAAATTTGGGGTGCCTTATTTATCCTTTCCTAGGAAAGGGGCTGAAAGCTTAACCTATACCCCCTTTTCCTTACCTCTTTTTTAATAGAGATGGGATCTCCGAGTTCCTAAAATCAAACATCATGAATCCAGACAATACCAATTTTGACAAACACTGAAGGGAGAATTAGAGAACCCTTTCTGCCTAATTTGAGACACTTGGCACCCAGGGAGTCCCTAAAACGGAGAGCCCAATGTCCGTTTGCCAGTCAAGTTCTGGGAATGGCATTTTTTAGTTATCAGCTGTCAGAGAAAAAAAATGCAGAGAAATAACAGAGCAGCACAAAGTCTTTAAAGAAAAATGCATGTCAGAGCATTTCAAAATGAACTGTTTACACAATAAACTTTAATTAGCAGAGGCTGTGATAATGAGTCCTGATTGACTGGAGTCAGCAGGCTTTTTTCTCCTCCAATGTCAGGGATGGACCAGCCAATAAATAAATGGAGAGGTCCTGACCGACAAGATGAGTCGGCCCTTCAGGGCTGAGCATCAGCACAGCCAGTTGGGGGAGGGGGCGAGTGTGAGCAAAGCTCTAGTTCAGGAAATAGACTCATAGCTCTGGAGCTGGGAGGAACCTCAGAGGCCACTTGAGTCAACCCCCTCATTTTACAGATGAGGGCACTCAGGCACAGAGAGATTCAGCAACTTGTCTGGGGCCACACAATGAGTGTCTGCTGCAAGGACTGAACTCAGGCTCCTCCAGAGTCATAGGATCTTAGATTTTGAGCTGGCTGGGACCTCGGGAACCATGGGGCCCAACTCCCTCATTTTACAGGTGAGGACACTCAGGCCCAGAGAAGTCCAGAGTCACACAAGAAATAAATAGCTGAACCAGGATTTGAATCCAGGCTTTTAGACTCTTATCCCTTATCACTTTAGCAGAAGGGCACACTAATACACCTCAACAGGCAACTCCCATGGCTATCGAAGGACAAAGAGCCACTGGGCCATTTGGGGGACCAGTGGGCAGGGGAAAAAGCTATCTAATCCTGATTCTATTGGATTTCCTCTAACATAAGATCTTCTCAGGTTGTTGTAGCTCTTTCTCCCAATTCCCTGGGACCCCTAGTCTGCTTCCAGGCTGATCCAGAGCAGAGAGGTCTTTGTCAGAGCTGTCACAGACCGCCCCCCCTCCCCCAGCTGCCTAGAGGGTTGTCCTTCTGGGAACAGATGGTCACTCTTAATACAAGGCCCAGGAGAAAAGGGAGCTGAGGGCAGGACCCCAAGGTTTCCCCTGGAACTTACTTCACATCCCTTCCCCCCAACCCTTTGATACTGGCCACATTCCCACAAGGCAGGGGGTGGGCATATGGGCTCTATCAAAGTTTCTAGCTGGGGAACAAATGGATTGATGCCACTGAGGCTGATTGGTTTAAAAAGCCCAACTGCCGTCATCCCTGCTTGAGGCTGCAGCTGTTTCCACTTCAAGGGATGTCACAGATCTTGACCAATTAGAAGACTTCTGAGAACCCGTTTGGACATAGCTGCTGGCAGGCTTGCCCTGTGCCTCCCACAAAAGCTGGCCACCAGCTCTCTTTGGTTCGGGCATTTTTTAAAAGTTTATTTCATTTCCCCCCAATTAACAAAGATTTATTTCCTCTTCCTCTCACTTCTCCCCAAAACTGGAAAAAGAAAAGAAAAAAACAAATTTCTAACAAATATGCAGCCAAGTAAAGCAAATTCCCACACTGGTCATGCCCTGAAATGTGCCCCTCCAGACCTGCCAGCAGGAGGGAAGCAGGCTTTGCCATGGCTCCTCAGCATCCTGCATTGCCTTGACCAGACTCTTCTTCATCTTTACAATGCTCTGATCCCCTTAAGATCATGTTTTTTAAATTTGATTTTAAAGCTGCCCCCAACCTTCCTGCCTGGGTGCATTTTTGAGCCCTTTGATTGGCAGGGATCTCTTCTCCTCCCCTCCCCAAAGACTGTGTTTTCTTATACAATTCCATCTACACTGTTCTGTGCTCAGGTCGTTTTCCTGACAATAGAAGGGGAGTTCTCTGAGCCCAGGACTGATTTGCTTTTGCTGCTTACAACAGTTTCTGACACATAGTAGGTACTTCATAAAAGCCTGACCAATTTACACTAGATTATTTAACTGGATTCTATTTTCCATTGGCTGCAGAAACATATTCAAGACGCTTGAACCTGGATCTTGCAGCCCTGCTTTGAGAGTTTCGAAAATGCTAATTTTGGTCAAGAGTCTTCATGAAGTCCCCCCAGTGTTTGCTCCTCCCCATCTTTGGTAGAGAAGATGATGGGGAAAGGAAAGTGGTGGAGAACAGAGGGTAGAAGATTGTCAGCGTGAGAGGCCTCAAACTATTTCATTTAATTCCAAGTCTGGTATAGGTCTGGGTTCTGAGGACCTGGGTTCAAAGCCTACCCTGATACTTACTACTTGTATGTCCCTGGACAAGTCTCTCTGGGCCTCAGTTTCCTTCTCTGTAAAATGAAGGAATCGAATGAGATGATCTCTGAAGTTCTCTGAGGTTCTAGATCTAAGGTTCTAGATATTTTGTTAAGCTATTAAAAGGCAAAGTCTAGAGAGGGCTGAATTTTAGGGGAAAGGCAGATAGAGCGTTATTCCTTGTGACTCCTTTCCTGACTTTCTCTTTTTCCTGTCTTCTCAACGTCTTCTGCTCTCACATTTTCATTTCTCTCTCTGGCTCCCATTTTCTTTACTAGCACATAACCAAAGGCAAATAATGTGGATGGGTCTTCAAGGCTTAAGCTGTATAAAGCTAAGGACCAAGACCTCCCACTCCTGGAGTTCAGGGTGATGGGGCAGCCCAAACCCCTCATTTCCTCTCACCAATAGAGGTCTCTAGTAGCATTCAAAAATGGACAGAATCCAGAGCTAGGGAGTGACTGTCCTGCTGCCCTCTGCATGGAGAGAATCATGCTGCATTCTGGGTGCCCACCCCCAGTCCTAGGCACCACCCCTCAGCTTTGGTCACCATCAATGTCCAGTTTAGGATGGACATTGGTAAGTTCAAGAGAATTTTTGAAGGTGAGCAGGAAGAACCCCAAGTTTATGCCATGTAGGGATCAGCTGAAGGGCCTGGAAACATTCAACCTCAAGTTAGGAAGAAGGGGCAAAGTGGAGGGAATGAAAATCTTTTTTAAGCTTTTGGAGGCATGGCAATAAGTCAAGTTAACAAAGATTTATTAAGCACCTTACTGTGTGCTGGGCACCATGCTCAGCTGAGATACAAAGAAAGTAAAAAAGTAATCCCTACTTTCAAAGAGTTTATAATCTATTATTGATTGGGGGAGATAATATACAAGATACCTATGTATAAATAAGCTATATGCAGAATAAATTGAAAATAATCAGCGGAATGGAGTGTCAGGAAAGTCTTCTTTAGAAAGCGAGATTTTTGGGGCAGCTAGGTGGCACAGTGAATAGAGCACCAGCCTTGGAGTCAGGAGGACCTGAGTTCAAATCCGGCCTCAGACACTTAAACACTTACTAGTTGTGTGACCTTGGGCAAGTCACTTAACCCCAATAGCCCACCCTTCCCCCCTCCAAAAAGCAAAAAAGAAAAAGAAAAGAAAGAAAGCAAAAAAAATTCTAAAAAAAAAAAAGTGAGATTTTAACTGGGACTTGAAGGAAGCCAGAATCAATCAATCAAGGCACAGAGATTTCTTAAGTGCCTGTCATGTGCTGGGCATTAAGCTAAGCCAGAAGATGGAGATAAAGAAGGAGGAGGAGAATTCCCAGCATAGGTACCAGCCACTGAAAATACTGGAGGTAAAGTAAAACAAGGTTGGACTTCTGTTGTTGAGTCGTTTTTAGTTCTGTCCAACTTTCTGTGACCCCATGTGGGGTTTACTTGGCAAAGACACTAGAGTGGTTTGCTATTTCCTTCTCCAGTTCATTTGACAGATGAGGAAACTGAGGCAAACGGTTAAGTGACCTGCCCAGCGTCACACAGCCGGTAAGTATCTGAGGCTGGATTTGAACTCAGGAAGAGGAGTCTTCTGGTTCCAAGCCTATGGGCTATGGCGCCACCTCGCTGCCTAAGGTTGGCCTGGATGACCTCTAAAGTTGCTTCTCTGTGTAAGATTTCGTGATTTGTGTTTTCCTTGTATTTTTATCAACACATCTGATGCCATCTCAGCATCACTGGGAGACCAACTGTATTTGCTGCTAAGCAATGACCTTAGTCCTCTGTATCCTTAGAGTTCAAGAAGCCTCCACAGGAGATGGAAAGTGTGAGAGAAAGCTGAGACGCATAGCCACCCGTGTTTTCCCCATTCATTGCTGTAGCTAGAATAGCAGGCATGTCTGCCCAAAAGTCAGAATAAATTGTCTTCTGCAAATTTAACTGGATTCAACCTGCCCTGCATGTGTAAACCACAGGGATACTGTCCGTTGTTGTTGTTGTTGTCTCCATTTGCATTTATAACATTCCTCAAATCTGCTTCTGTGCTGTGAAGACAAAGACACCTCCCAGCAAGACTATCTTCCATAGGGCTCCCAACTGCACTTTGCTGAGGCTGCCCAATATAGTCCCTTGGAATATTTTTATACCCAACAGCACTGAAATCTGGAAGCTTCCACATTCCTAAGGGGGAATCTAGCCTGAGTACTGGCACTACAATTAGACAGCCACTTTTTTTGGACTTCCTTGAATGTTGTATATGGGGTCCCTTTCCCTGGTGGAATGTTAGGCAGTCTCAACCATGAGTGACATTGCTAGCTCTTGTCTATACAACAGACAAGACATTCTGATACACACATGAAGAGTTCAGAATTCCAGTCCCAAATGGAGGAGGTGGCTGCCCCCTCCATTTCATGGGGTATAGAATAGTCCTGGGGTGTGAGCACACCTCCACCCACAGGGAAGAATTCCTCTGAGCTACAGTAACATTCTCCAAGTTGCCAGACACTCCCCCTTGCCCACCAAGAAATGCATACAAATAAAAGGCACGTGAAATAAAGATTAAAAAAAAAAAGCTTCCCAGAAGAGCCAACATTTTGGTCTTAGATGAATCAGAGACAACATCTTGTTTTCTTCTTTCTGTATGAGGACTTCAATACAGAATAGCATATTTTTGTTTTGACTGATCTAGTAACAATGGGGACCTCAATGGTCTGAGTCTCCCCTGGTCTCTGCAGGACAGACTTCCCTGGCTGAGAATGTCAACCAAGACCTCTCAGCTGTTCAGGAATAAGAACTCAGCAATCTGTGGGGAAAGGGCCCCATCTGAATATAGATGGTGTTAATAAGGCACGGACTTAATAATGTGCATTTTAAAACCTCTGTGGAAAGGAGCTAAGCCTCTTCCAGGGGACCCCAAAGTAACAACTGCATTTTAAAATAGCAGTTATGATGGTAAATGCTTTAATAGATTTCCTCCCTAATTTAAGAGAAATGAAGATGTTAAAGTGAAAATGCTTTTTTGCAGGCAATAATAATAAATAATTATGATAATTGCTGAATTTATATAAAGCTTTGAGATTTGTAAAATGCTTCATTCCTAAAGGGAGATAGAGGTTTTATGCTGGCCAGTATTTAGAACAAGAGCCAGGGCTTTGTTTTATTGTTGTTGACAAACAGACATAATTAAGGCAGGAGGGACCAGGTGGACCAGGAGTATGGCAGGCCCTAACCTAGTCTGAAGCACTTAAATTTAATTTCATTTGCATGTCAATAAGGAAAGACTCTCAGACTCAAGGTGGGCTTCAAAGTCCTAGCATGTGCATTGCTTTGATGTCACCCCCCCCCCTTCACCCGCACCCCCACTAGGAGTGGGTAGGACCTCCAAAGTGGAGGCACACATCACGGGTTAAACAGCAGCTGTAATTTTCTAACTCTGAGTCACATAGTTGTCTGGGCTCATGGCCTTTAAATCAATGCCAGACAAAGGCAATTAGAAGCACAAATAATCTGAGTTTGGAAGTCTGCTGCCTGGTTTCTGTTAGCTGCCCTTAGCTAGATATGTTTGCCCTTTGCCTTAACCATAGATGAAAGGAGCTGCCTGTCTGTCCTTGTCAAGGAGAGTCTTTTAGAGTCATTGCACCTTGGCATATGAGAGAGAGCCAAGAACCCAGCAGATATCCTTGAAGAGCTGAAGAAAAGTAGAAAGAAGCCTCTTGTTGTTCAGTTGTCTTCAGTCGTGTCTGACTCTCTGTGACCTCATTTGGGGTTTTCTTGGCAAATATTTTGCCAAGTCCTTCTCCAGCTCATTTTACACATAAGGAAACTGAGGCAAACAGGGTTAAGTCATAGTTCAAAGGACCACTAATTTATATTGAAGGGCACTTAGAGGTCATTTAGTTAATATTCTCATTTTACAGATGAGAAAACTGAGTCTCAGAGAGGTTAATTATCTTGGCTAAGGTCACCCCCAAATTTAAACTTAGGTCCTCTGATGGTAAATCCTGTGTTCTTTCCACAATGCTACAGTGGTCCCCACCCCTTCTACCCTTCCTCCGCTGTCTATAGCTCCTTGGCATCCCTAAAGGGCTTTATAGAACACAAGTGAAAACAGTATAAACCTGACATGTCCAGGGAAAAAAAATGCATACAGCAGAGAAGATGCCCAGCCATCAGCTGCAGAGGTGTGGAATGGTGGCAGCCTTGCATCCGTGGGGGGGTATGTGTGGAATGGTGGCAGACCCACAGCAGTGGGCGGGGAGGGGAGGTTCACATTGCTGGTGTCCAGCATGTACTCTGGACACAAGGACTCCCTAGATGTGTGCTTCAACCCATGTTTCTGGCCATGTGTGTGTCCCAGTCCAATGGTAATATGGTTCCTGTCTTTCTTTAATGTGGTATTTCAGGATGAGAACCATTTAATTTAAGTATTAATGTTCTCTCCTTGAGGTGTCATGGTTTTAATTTCAATTTACATAACAGGCTTGTCTTTTTTAATGCCATAATCACGGTACACTGTGGTCTACCTAGAATTAAAAATGAGGATCACTCTGAGGACGATGGAAGGGTATAAGCAGGCTATAACACTTTATAAACAAGGACTCACAAAGTAGATGTTGGGTAAAGGAGACCATTGATGAAAAGACAGAGGGATGAGAATGAAGGATAACCGATGGACAGCTCCATTGGCATCCTTGGGCTATTAAAAGACAGCAATTGTACTGGTGGATACCCTATGTAGAACTTATGAGTATATATGGACCACAGCTACACAGTATGGCCAGATGTGAAAAGGCTGCAATCTGTGTTGGTGGAAGGAATCCCCATACTGGCAAGATCATAGACCTATTAGAATAGTTAGTTAATAATAGGCACCAGAGGTAAACAGACGGAATTGGCAATTTTACTGATAATGGTTAGGAAAGGTCACCTGAAGCTTCTAACTGCTTCCCTAGAAGGGACATCACTGGGACTCTTCCTCTCCCCAATTCAGATCACAACCTCCTACATCTTACTGAATGCTCTTGGGGAGGTGCTAGGGCCAGAAGAGTTCTTTCCCCAGCACCCAGTGTTCTAATGATGAGACTCTCTGCTTAACCAGGCTAGGCCTTGAAGGACAGACCACAGACCAGAGTTGTGTCAGTACACCTGTGGAATAATAGGGGGAAAAATTCATTTTTACCCTGAGATTATATAATGTAGCACTTCCTTCACTAAAAGCTCTCCTCTGATGCGTCATCACAGTGTGGACAACCTGGTGTTCTCCATTGGTATTCAATCTCCAGTAGACCCTCCACGGTGGTACAGACTTCAAGGACAGGTCTGACAGAGGATGGCACTTCTCTTCTCCAAGTCCAGCTGGGCTCTCTCCATCCAGATTCAGAATTCCCCTGGTCCAAAATCTTCAGCAGTTTCCTTATTGTTTCGAAGATTAAACTCAGCCTCCTCAGTCCGACACGTAAAGCCCTCCACAATCTGGCTCCAACCTCCATTTCCATAATTATTTCAGCTTATTCCTCTTGACACACTTCCCATTCCAGCCAAACTGGCTTCCCTCGCTGTTCCTCGAGCTGTGCCTTCATAAGATCACGGAATGTGAGGGCTGGAAAGGCCCTTGGAGGCCATCCCATCCAACCCTTTAGAGACAGAGCTTAGCCGATCTTGCCAAGGTCACATAGCTAGTGTCAGGGGTAGGCTGAGCATGAAAGCCCTTTGGCTCCAGAGACAGCGGGCTTTCTCGTACCCCAAATGCCCAGCACGGGCTTCATCTTCATTTCTGTCTCTAAGAATCCTAACCTTCCTTCAAAGTTGGTTCAGCTCTGCTTCTTCCTTAGCAAAGCCTTCTCTGGTCCATCCCTTTCCCCAGCCTTTCCCTCCCAGCTGAGACTCTTTCTCTTCAAATGACCACTTATTTACTAATGTGTGTATACAAGTTAAATCTCACTAAGCAGGCAGAGGTTTTACTTTTTGTATTTGTGCGCCTAGCATAGCACCTAGTGTGCACACACCACATAGTAGGAAGCTTAATAAATGCTTCTAGAGTTGAGTTTGTGAAATTCTAAATTTGGGGGCCACAGAAATTACCATACATTTTACATATGACATATTCCTGATAAGAATGTAAGTGCCTTAAGAGTGGGTGTGGTTTTATTTTTTCTATTACTATCCTTAGTACTTGGCACATAGTAGTTTCTTTTTCTTTTTTTTTTTTTGGAGGGGGGAAGGTAGGGCAATTAGTGTTAAGTGACTTGCCCAAGGTCACATGGCTAGTTTTTTTTGTGTGTGTTAAGTGTCTGAGGCCGAATTTGAACTCAGATTCTCCTAACTCCAGTGCTGGTGCTCTATTCACTGCACCACCTAGCTGCCCTCACGTAGTAGTTTCTTAATGCCTATTGAGATGAATTACATGATTGCAGGTGTATAATCTGTATCAGATCGCTTACCATCTCAGGGAGGGCAGAAGGAGGAGGGGAGGGAGGAAGAGAGTTTGGAACTCAAAACTTTTGAAAAATGTTTAAAAATTGTTTTAACATGTAATTAGAGGAAAATAAAATTATATATGCAGAAGAGAGAGAAAGAGAGAGAGAGAGAAAAGAGAGAGAGGGAGAGAGAAGGAGAGGGAGAGGGAGAGAGAGAGAAAGAGAGAGAGAGAGAGAGACAGAGAGAGACAGAGACAGAGACAGAGAGAGAGAGAGATTGAGAGAGAGAAAGAGAGAGAGGGAGGGAGAGAGAGAGAAAGAGAGAGAGGGAAAGAGAGAGGGAGAGAGAGGGAGAGGGAGCGACAGAGACAGAGACAGAGACAGAGAGAAAGAGAGAGACAGAGAAAGAGAAAGACAGAGAGAGAGAGACAGAGAGAAAGAGATTGAGAGAGAGAGAGAGAGAGAGAGAGAGAGAGAGACATTCTGAAATACCAAAGTAATATTTCAAGCTAAAATACTGACCAAACTCCATACATTCACAACACGTTCAAGGACTTAAGTGATGCACACACATTACTTATACTTATTTTTAAAAATGCTACATGATATAGAGGAAATTCAGATCCTTGTCTGCTACTCTTTGCTTTTTTATGTGCTTAGATTTTAAACGTGCCAGTCCAGATTCTCCACAATCCTATCATCATGTTGTTCTCTGCTTCTCTTAGGAGGTCCTCAACTGAAAATCCAATTTAAGCTCATATTTAGGTATCCTGAATCCTGCCACCATGACCTTAGGCAAGTTGTATAAGCTCTCAGTTTCCTCACCTGAAAAATGGAGAGTAATAATTGCTATAATGAGTCCCTCACAGGGAGGTTTGTGAAGCTCAAATGAACTATTCTATATAAAAATGCCTCACCAGCCTTAAAGCCCTTAAAGCTTTTATTATTATAATTAGGCATGTGAATGTTTAAAAAAGCGTCTAGTCTTGTGGAAAAAATGTTGACATTTGAGCTCAGTAAAATGACTTGGCTAAATTTACTAATGTTGAAAAAAAGATGAACTTTTCTGACCCACTAGAACTTAAAATAGACCCGGCCATTTGCTTAGCACCATCAGGTTAAGAAAATCCTGGAAACTCTTTAGCCCCAAAGGGTGTGTGGCAGAACAGGGCTATGGGACCATTCCAGAAACATGAGCGTGGCCTTGTTTGCTTTTTTTTTGTCCTGAAAGATCCTGCTTCCTTTGTGTCCTCTTCCTCTGATTGCTCATTTCCTTCTGGGAACCTTCATTTTAAACCAAAGCTGGCCACATTTACTCCTTCATTCGTCTTTGGGATCCCTTCTGCACTTTCTGGGCTTTTTTCTCCATCTTAGCCAGTCTCCCTCCCCTTTTCTACTTCCTTTGGTGTGTTGTCTTCTCTCATTAGAAGGTAAACTCCATGAGGGCAAGCATCATCATTCTTTTTGCTTGCATTTATAGTCTCAGCTTTTAGCATAATGCCTGGCAAATAGTAAGCACTTAATCAATGCTTGTTGCCTTGACTTGACAGAGGACACTGTGGTAAATTGCAGGCAAAATGATACTGCTGAAATCATGGACTCTTGGTCAATATTTTACAACATTTCATAAATCTAGGACTGGGAGAGACTTCAAGGTTGTTTGGTATAACCCTTTTATTTTACAGATGAGGCAGCAGAGGGTAACTGAGGCCAGGGGAACCATCCTGCCTTCGATCATCCTACTCTGTAAAAATAATTTTGACATGGTCCCTGCCTTCATGGAGATTATCATCGGGCTGTGGATGTAGCATATGAATATGCAATAATAAACCACAAGTCCTCAGGAACTATTGTGTAGGACAGAGTGGGATAAAAGCACACTAAAGGCACAAAGTGTTACGTGAAAGTAGAGGAAAGAAAGCTATTAATTTATTTTGCAATTGAGTATCAAAGGAGATGTGATGATAGTCATGAAGGACAAGTAGGCTTGAGAAAATCAGAGATGGCAGGAAAGGTGAAGGATGGAGGAAAATCCCTTTCCATGCTCAGGGAATAGTGAGAACAGGCAGTGGGGAATGAGGACAGTGGACATGTACAATGCATGGTGAAGAATTCAGTTTGGATATTGCTCAGCATTCAGGAAGCATGGTGGAGGTGGGGCATAGGTAAGTGTTGTTATAGGTAGAGCTTGGGATTTAGAGGCAGGAAGAGTCCAGTTCAGATCCTGCTTCAGACACTTACTAGCTGTCTGCCTCAGTTTCAGTCAAATGGAGATAAGAATAACTCTGAGGGTTGAGAGGACTAAGTGAAATAATATATGCTAAGGGCTTTGCAGAACTTGAGGTAATAATATAAATGTTGGCTGTCATTGTTATGGAAGCAAGTCGTGTTAGTTCAGACTGGCAATGTAAGGAGTCAGTGGTTCCAGGAGAATCTTGAATTGCAGAACCAAGGACTGCAGACTATATTCAATAGGCAATGCAGAGTCAAGTTTTCTATGGGAAATTGGCATGATCACATGTGTACATAAGGAAGAGCAATTGGACCGGTATATAAAAGGCAGCTCAGAGGGAAAAGATTGGCAGGAAGACTAGTTAAGGCTTTTGCAATAGTCCAGGTAAGTTGTAAGGAAGGGCTGTTCTAGGGTGGCAGCAGTGGGAACGGAAAAGAGGGGCTAAGATTTGAAAGACATCAGCAAGATTTGGTAACTGTTGACTATCAGGAATGGGGAAGTGGGAAGAATGACAGATAATACTGGGGCTTCCAGCCTGTGCGCAAGGGTGAATGGTGGTTCCAATGACAGAAATAAAAATATCCGAAGTCAGTTTGTATGGAAGAATGCAGATTGTTGAAGGGAATATCCATTAGACAGATTTCAGCTCTTCTTTGGCCTCACTTTCCAGAAGTTCAAGATCATACTATTGGGCACTGGTGAAAAGGAGAGCTCTCTACTTACAGGATTTTAGAGTTCATCTTTTCAGTGTCCTCATTACACAGGAGTGGAGACTGAGGTCCCAGGAAGTGACTTTTCTAAGGTCCCTCAGAGCAGGGTAAGAGTTAAACCCAGGTCCTTTGCCTCTAACTCCAGTACTCTTTACGCTGTGTCATCATATGTGATGTGGCTAATGCCACATCCAACAATCTTGCCTACTATGAGCATGTTCTGATCAAAACTTGACCGCTCTGAACTATCCGGGCAGAGGGAATTCTCTTTCTTTATGTCCCAGGGCTCCAATGGCCAGATATTCCATGGGCTTTTAAGAATCATAGGCTAGGGGAAGCTAGCTGGTGCAGTGAATAAAGCACTGACTCTAGAGTCAGGAGGACCTGAGTTCAAACCCAGACTCAGACACTTAACACTTACTAGCTGTGTGACCTTGGGCAAGTCCAATAATCCCAATTGCTCTGCTTTCTCCCCTCCAAAAAAACAAAAAAGAATCATGGGCTACCTTTCCTGATTACCCTTAAGCAAGGGCACCGTGTCAGCAGGGCATAGACATGATCTGAAAAATAAGCCTTTCTGTGGTGAAGAGAGGCTGGGGAGATGACGTACTTGGTCTGCTGGGTCCTTGGTCTCTGTTCTACTGTGCCCTTTTCAGTGGGCAAAGAGAAACAGAGGAAACTAAAGAAGTAGGGAGGGAAATATGAGGGAAGGCAGTAAAAAGAGCTAGTCTGGGACAATGAATCCATGGGGAGGGAACACAGAACAAAATCTCACATCAGCTGAAATAAGACCTCTTTTCCCCATACCTGGAGGCCCTGGGCAAGAAGCCTGAAGACAAACAAACACAAAAATGTGGGGCCACAGGTCTTTCAGAAACATCAGAAAGGGAGATTCTGCCCCTGAGGACCACAGAGTTCCTGGCAGGAGGGATGGTTGGGAAGAGAATACCACAGGATACCTGATTAGGACCAAAACCTCGTGGAGGCAGGACAAGGAACCATTCTTTCTTGTTTTGAGTGACACAATTCAAATAACAGAAACACTTTTGGGGAGATGCTGTGGAGGCCTAGAGTTAAATCTAGTGACAACAGGGAGCTCTCCACCGGACAGATTTACAAATACATTTTCTGGGCATATAGCTGCCATGCTTGCCAATTTGCTTGTTCTACTCAGCAATGGCCTGGGAGGATGTGATCACAGGACTGCAGATTCAGAGCTGGAAGGGACCTCATGGGCCATGGGATGAAGCCTCTTTATATGACAGATTTGGACAGTTAAGCCTAGACAGAAGCAGGAATTTCGCTCCAGGTTGTTGCCTCAGAGCTGGGATTACAGAGAATATTGCCCAAAAGAAAAGCCAGCCAAAGACAGCTCATCTTCGGGGTCATGTCTGCCTTTTCTTTGCAGGTGTCCACCTGACTGGAAGACCAAGGATCAACTGTGTCAATATGCTGGACCCTCCAGCAACACAGGTTGCTGCTTGTCTGTAACTAAGTTTTAGAGAGTTACCTCAGGCTCAAGAAAGGTGAGTTGACTTGCCCAGTCATGGGATCCAAGATTTAAAGCAGGAAGAGGCCTTAGAATCCATTGAGTTCAACCCTTACCTGCCCTATTTTAAACTAAAGAAACACTCGAGGCACTCAGAGGTTCATTACCTTGCCCAGGATTATACAGAAAATGTCAGGGGCAGGTCTTCTCTCCAAATCCAGCACTCTGAACTACTCAAAACTCTAAATTCACTTTCTAATGTTTCTTTAGAGGATGAACTGCATTGCTCTAATAGGCACACAAATGACTGATTTGATGTAAACAAGGGGGGAAATGTCCTGCTTCTTATTAAACTTGGGCTCATTGTGCATTGACTGTTTGACTTTGGGTGGATTATTTGGGTCCTCAATCCATTTATGAGATGTGTGTGTGTGTGTGTGAGACAGACAGACAGAAGATGATCTCTGAGATTTCTCCAGCTTGAGAATGATGTGATCCTATATTTACTTGCTGCAGCTGTTGGTTCAGGGCAACTGCTGTGATGTATATACTCTTAGATGAATAGCCATCCAGCTGTTCAAGACAATTATAAATTTTCTCAATAAACTAAAGGCTCAGTGATACTCTCAGAGGAACCCATATTTGGGAATCCCATCTAGAATCTTCCTTCTAAGCATTGTTATTCAGCAAACATCCCACTATGGCATCAACTTTGGATGAGAGAGAAGATCATTTGTGGTATTGGGCAAGTTTAACTGTAGACAGGAAAGGGGGTATATTTCAGTCTCTTTTGGAGGGTACCCTAATGTAAGGGCACTGAGCTACTGTAAGATAATGAGCCTAAACTCTAATAAAGAACAGAGGATTTTACAGTTCAGTTCAGTTCTCAAAGCCTTCTGCTTCTATCTCCTCTGACCCCTGGCCCTCATGATCATCCTCTTTCTTCCTCCCTTTAATTTTTAGTCTTTTTCTATCTACTGGCCCCTTCTATATTGCCAACCAAAGTCTCTGAGTTGCCTCCACCCTAAAACAAAACAAAACAAAATATCACTGGGCCTTGCTGTCCTCTCAAGCTATCATCCTTCATCTCCTCTCCCCTTCACAATCTCACTCCTAGAAGAAACTGTTTATGTTCCTTGTCTCCACTTTCTGTCTTTTCATTCATTCCCTTTCAATGTCTTTTGCCCACCCCACTTAACTGAAGCTGCTCTCTTCGGTTTTCAAAGATCTCTTTATTGCCAAACCCCATGACCCATTCTCACTCCTCTTCCTTCTTGACCTCTCTACAGCCTTGGGCACTGTTGATCACATCCTACCCTGAACTCTCTCTCCTCTCTGAGTTTTTGTGACACTGATCTCATGTTGTCTTCCTTCTATCTGTCTGGCAAAGATCATTATTTTTGCCCCCCTCCTTCTCTAAGAGTCTGTCCAAAGCTTTCTTCCTTTTTATCTCTGTTATCTTCCCTCTCAGTGACCTCTTCAGTTCCCATGATCATCACCAACCAGATGAATCCAAGGTCCATATATCTAGCCCAAACTACTTTCCTAACTTCATGATGGACACTGCCAAGGTGCTTTTCAGTATTTCCAAATGGATTTCCTGTGGGTATCTCAAACTTAATGCCTAATACAGAATTAAAATCTTTTCTCCAAAACCTATTCTCATTCCTAACTTGCTGATTTCTGTTGAGGACACCACTATCCTTCCAATCACCGAGATCTGCAGCCTGAGGGTCATCCTTGCCTCTTCCTTCTCTCTCTATCCCATTATTAAATTACCCAACAGCATGTGATCCCTTCTTCCCAAACAGCTCTCATCCTCATCACCACTCACCTGGACTATTGCAGAAGCATCCTGATTAATTTCCTTGCTTCCAGCTTCTTCTCTTCCTAATCCACCCTCCACATAGCTGCCAAATTGATATTCTTTCTAAAACACAGCTTTTACAGTGGCATTCAGCAATTCCCAATCTGCATTCACATAGCTCTCACCTGGTCTCCTAATTGGTCTCAATTATATCCTCAATATAGCTGCCAAAGAGATTTTTCTTAAGCACAGATCTGACTATGTCACTTATTCAAACAACATCCCAAGGTTTTCTTATGGTCCAATAAAAGTTTTAGCTTTTAGAGTCTTATGCAACTTGGACCCAATCTTTCTTTCCTGCCTCAGTGGATCTTCTTTCACTCCTGTGATCCAGCCAAATGGGACTCCTTTCTGCTCCTCACTTGTGACTTTTGTCTCACATACATACACACACACACACACACACACACACACACACTCTGCCTTTCCAATGGTCATAACCCATGCCTAGAATGCATTCCTTCTTGACTTTTGTTTCTTAGAGTCTTTCTCTTCCCTCAAGATGCCACTCAAACACCACTTTCTACACAAAGCCTTTCCTGATCCTCCCAGATGCTGGTGTCCTCCCTCAAACTACTTTTTAATTTTGTATTGCTTCACTTGTTAAGTACTTGGTGTCTCCCTGATTAGAATATATGCCCCTTGTGAGTAGGGATTGTTTCACTCTTTGTACTTATATTTACAGACTTTACCACAATGCCAGGGTCATAGTAAGTGCTAAGTAAGTGCTCGTGGATGGATTGATTGCCCCCTTCTCATTTTTAGGAGAACATACAAACTCTTGTACAAACGTACAAATCTTGGTGGTGATGATGGTGGTGGTGATGGTGATGGTGGTGGTGCTGGGGGTGATGAGGACAGATGTGCAGAATCAATGAGTAGCTAAGGATTTAGGGAGGAAGATGAGCTGGTCTTACTGCTGGAAGTATGACTGGCTATAGTGCACTCTTGTAGTGGCTATTCCAGTTGTCTTTAGACAGCAACTCTGACCCAGCTGAGCTTCCAGTATTTAGGAAGGACATGAATATAATGGTAAAATTCCTTACCTTGATAGGGGCATATCTTTTTGGGTCTTTCCCAGGATGCCTGTCCTCAGGAAGGTGGCCAAGGGAGCTGTGTGTGTATCTGTTTTATATCTCACTGCTCAACTTTAACTAGTCATTTGGATGCTTTGGTATTACAAATCAGGTCCAAGGAAACTGGTATGGAGCAGGTTCTCAAATCAACTTTGTGATTAGCATTGAGAAAATTATTCAAGAAGGAATTAAAATAAATTCACTTGAGCAGGAAGAGAGAATGTTTTAATGTTGCTAAAGGAGTTGTGTTAAATTTTTGTGCTCTGGAGCAAAAGCTCATTTGTTCTACTCTAGTTATAGCTCTGGTATTTTCCCAATGTCTTGAGTAACTACCCTTGGTTTTTCAACCCCTGGGTCTGGGATCCAACCTTCTTGAAGTCTGTGATGACAAGTCTTTCCTGAGATAGGGTATATTAAATTCAAAAGTGCTACAAAGCTATGTAATAGTGACTTACCTGTTATTGCCTGCAGTGAGGCCTGTTATTCCTTGCCCTTGAGTCAGTGACTATCCAACACCCTTGTATATATATATGCATAGTGGTAGCCCATTATGGCTAACTTGTGAGCGCTTTGGTGCTGTCCTTTACCATAGTGCTGAATTAGCACAGTGTTCAGTGACTTACCTAGCACTTTAGTGCTCAACTTAGGTATTTCTTAGGGATCATTAATTTCTGGATGATTTTTAAAGCTCCCCGCAGCCCACCTGAGGCCTGGTGGGTGATATCATTAGACTGTAGGCTTTTTCTAATTCACATCCTCAAACTTCCTAGCCTGGAATTCAAGACTTTCCACAATCTAGCAGCATCTGACTTTTCCAGTTTCATATCACACTTTTCTAATCACCATGACCTCTACAATTTAGTCAAGCTAGACTACTTGTTGTCTCCAGCTACATTTCCTACTTTCCCACCTCCATGCCTTTGGCTATGCTATTCCCTCTTCTATTGGTTTCAATTCTTCCGACCTTTCAATACCCTAGTCAAATGCCACCATCTTGTGATGCTTATTAAGAAATTATCTTTCTTTCCTCCCTCAGACCTATCATGGTAAATTGGTTGCTACTCTGCTAGACTCTCTTTTCCTGTTATGTTTTACTTTATGATTATTGGTGTTTGTGCCATATCTCCCTTACCAGAGTATAAATTCCTTAAAAG
Source organism: Pseudochirops corinnae (assembly GCA_028646515.1). Classification (NCBI taxonomy): domain Eukaryota; kingdom Metazoa; phylum Chordata; class Mammalia; order Diprotodontia; family Pseudocheiridae; genus Pseudochirops; species Pseudochirops corinnae. The sequence continues at coordinate 536,930,166 of CM053585.1, forward strand.
CAGGGATTACCTTTTTTTTCTTTCTTTCTTTTTGTTTTCTTTTGCAAGGCAATTGGAGTTAAGTGACTTGCCTAGCATCACACAGCTAGCATTTTATGGTTTTTAGTATTATTTTGTATCTCCTTCAGTGCCCAGAACAGCACTCTGCCAAGATAGGTGCTTAATGTTTGCTGGATTGAAATAAATCTGTAGTTTCTGACAATTTGGTTCTTTTCCAAGTTTTCACAAGGATGAGACAAGTGAAGCATTTTCCATGGATGCCCACAGAGGAAAGGGGGACAGAAAATAGAAAATATGCAAATCATGACTATGAAATTACAGGGGGTACAGTTTTCTCTCCTTGCTTATCTGCAAAGTTGGCTGGTTAGAGTTTGACTTCCTGTCCACCCACTTCCTACGAAATCCTTTGTGCTTTGGATTATGCCCCTAGCACTCAACTAGAACTACACTCTGGAAGGTTTCCAATGACCTACTTAGAGTAAGATCAAATGGTCTTTTCTCAGTCTTGATTCTCTTCAATTTCTCTGTAGCATTTAACACTGCAAAGCAGCCCTTCCTTCTGGAAACTCCTTCCCCCTTTGACTTTCATTACATGACATTAACTTACATCACTCCTACATGGGCTCCTCTTTCTGCCCCCCAATTCAGCTCTCTCCTAGGTTCCACTTTGCATCTTTTTTTTTGGAAGGAAACTGGGGTTAAGTGACTTGCCCAAGGTCACATGGCTAGTAAGTGTTAAGTGTCTGAGGCCGAATTTGAACTCAGGTCCTCCTGACTTCAGGGCCTATTCATTGTGCTACCTAGCCACCCCCATTCTGCATCTTTTCATCTCCCTACCTTCTGAGATCTCAAAGCACCCTAAGATCACAGCTAAAGCTAGAAGGGGCCTAAGAGGCTATTCTGTGCAATCTCATTTTGCAAATGAGGAAACTGAGGCTTATAGAGATAAAGAGACTTGGCTAAGATAGGAAGTGATAGAATTAGGATTTAAACTCAGGTCCTGTGACTCCCTCATGGAATCTTTATGATTTTTCATTATCACTTCATTGCAGATGACTCACCCAAACAGCATCTTTAGTATAGAATTTGAATTCTGGCTCTGCTTTTAATGTCTGTGAGTCCTTGGGCAAGTCAAGTCAAGTCAGCAAGCATTTATTAAGCTCCTACTATGTGTTGGGCCCTGTGGCAAGCACTAGAGATATTTTTAAAAACCCTGCAAAAATAATCCCTGCCTTGAAGTAGCTTTCAGTCTAATGGGGGAGACAACATGCAAACAATTATGTACATACAAGAGAGATATGGGGTGAAATGGAAATGTCAGAGGGAAGGAACTGGTGAACGGGGGCAGGAGACTTACAGGGAGCCAGGGAGCCTGAGGAAAGATGCAACAGGGCACTCACTACTTAAGCATTGGCCTCCTCATATTCAAAATCGGAGGGTTTGACTGGATAACTCCAGAGGGCTTCCAAAGCTCTTCTGGGATTCCTACTGGTGCCCCTTGTGGCAGAGGGTGTGTATGTGTGTGTGTGTGTGTGTGTGTGTGTGTGTGTGTGTGTGTGCGTGTGTGCATGTGTGTGCGTGTGTGTGTCTATGTCTGTGTGTCTGTCTGTGTCTGTGTGTGTCTGTGTGTATGTGTGAGAGAGAGAGACAGACAGACAGACAAAGAGACAGAGAGAAAAAGAGAGACAGACAGAGAAAGACAGAAACAGATACAGAGATAAAGAGACAGAGACAGGGAGACAGACAGAAGGAGACCGACACATAGAGAAAAGGGACAGAAAGAAAAAGACAGAGAGACAGAGACAAAGAAAGACAGAGACAAAGAGACAGGGAGATAGAGACAGACACACAGAAAGAAACAGAGGGAGGCAGAGAAAGACAGACACAGAGACAGAGATGGAGAGACAGACAGAAAGAGGGGGGAAGATAGACAGACAGAAACAAAGAGAGGAGAGAGAGAGAGAGAGAGAGAGAGAGAGAGATGAGCAAGGCAAAACTACTGGCTTGTCAGAGAAGACTAAGAGACTTCCTGGTTGCTGTTGCTGTGTGGGCTGTTTTATGAAATGCGATTCCCAGAGAGGGTATCAGGTTTATTCTGTTTTGTACAGCACAGAATACATCATGGGAGCTCAATAAATATTAATATAACAGCTGACACCACCCCTGAGCCACTTCTCTTTATTACAGCTGCATCTCTGCTCAGAGCTTTGGGCCGACATAAGATGGGTTTTGTCAGAGAGCTGCCTCTGGAAGAGAAGGGCATGGGAACAGAAAGGCAGGGAAGCAGCCTGCTGGATCCCAGCTTTAGGCAGGTCACTTGATCTCTCTGGGCCTCAGTTTAGTCATCTGTAAGCAGCTGACCTAGCTAATCTCCAAAGCCAACTTCAGCTCCTCTAACAGACTTTAATCTCAGTGTAAATGGCCATTTTAATACATGATTTTCCACAAATGGAATAAAAACACTCCCCAATTTTCTCCTGGAATGGAGTCTTCTGCTGGTCTCCATGTGACAGAATGCTCAGAGTCCCATGTGGGCATTCAGAGGATCCTAGCTTTTTTAGCCAGAAGGGTCCTTAGGGGGCAGAGAATATTAGGAGCACAGCCAGAGCTGGAAAAGACCTCAGAGTTCATCTAGTCCAACCCCCTCCTTCTATAGAAGGGGAAACTGAGGCTTAGACATGGGAAATCAGTCGCACAGGTAGCAGGTGACAGAGGCAGGATTTGAACCCACATCTGTGGGTACCAGATCTAGGACTTCCCTATTTAGTCATATTCATTTCTTACTTCTGAGAATGCATCCACCAGAGAAGTCAGTTTTATTCAGAATTGTATTATTTAGGCTGCCATTTCATGGGGAGGTCCTTATGTGCTTGGTAGGTTAAAGGTTCAAAGTCCATACATGATCTAAACAATCCACGTTTTTTAGTTACTCAATCCATTATAGGTTAGAAAAAGCACCACTATTATTGTTGTTGTTATAATAATGCTTGCTTCTACTAGTACTGATCATGGAAAACAAGAGATAACAGATGGTCAGTCCAAATGGGACACTTAAGACCCTAATATGATTTGGTGGAATGGGTCAAAAGTCACTCAGGTTCATCTCTTCATGATTCCATCTCGGGGTTTCTTGGCAGAGATATGAGAGCAGTTTGCCATTTCCTTCTCCAACTCATTTTACAGATGAGTAAACCAAGGCAAAGAGGGTTAAGGAACTTGTCCAGGGTCACACAGCTAGTACATGTCGGAGGCCAGAAGATAAGGCTTCCTGACTTCAGGCCTGGCACTCTATCCACTGCGCCAACTAGCTGCTCCAGCACCACCACATCAACAACAGTAACAACAACAAGATTTAGTGCAATGGATCAAAAGACCTGGGTTCAAATCTCATCTCTCAAGCTTATAATATGACCGTGGTAAAAGTCACTTAACTTAGTCATGCACCAATGAGGTGGTAGTTATGAGGACAGTCCAATGTACACTTTGAAGCATTCTAATAATGAGCTGACATTTCCATAGCACATCAAGGTTGACAAAGGGGTTCTATTTCCATCATCTCTTGGGATTCTCAAGAAAAAAAAAAAACAAATGAAGCATTATTCTCCCTATTTTTACAAATGAGGAAACTGAGGATCAGAAAGGTAAAGTGTCTTGCCACCACAGCTGGGTGTCTTGGGTAGGATTTGAACCCAGGTCTTTTGGATTTGAAGCCTAGGGTACTTTCCACTGTACCAGGTTGCTTCTCTGATAGTAATGCTGACACTCAAATGCCCAGATGGCTCTGGGTCCCTGTCAATGTGTCTGTTCCTTCATGTGTATAGATCCTAGCCCATCTATGCCTGAGCATCCTCTGAGGCAGCTAGGTAGTGAAGAGGAAAGAACTCTGGACCTGAGGAAGATATCAACAGCGCCTCCTTCACAAAGGCTAAGGCAGCTAGGTGGCGCCACAGTGAATAGAGCACTGGGTTTGAGGATTGGCAAGACTCATCTCTGTGAGTTCAAATCTGGCCTCAGACACTACCTGTATGACCCTGGACAAGTCACTTAATCCTCTTTGCTTCTGATATCTCATCAGTAAAAATGAGCTGGAGAAGGAAATAGCAAACCACTCCAGTATCTTTGCCAAGAAAACCCAAAAGGTGATCACAAAGAGTTGGACATGTCTGAAAAATGACCAAACAAAACACAAGGCTATTATGAGGATCCAAGAAAAAGTATATTAAGTGTTTGCAAACCTTAAAGTCTCATCACAATTAAGTATGAGATTATTTTCTGTGTTCTCCCCTAAGTCCTGCTTCTCTTTCCTCATGTGCTTGCTCATGGTACCCCTTGTTTTCTCTGCATGTTGAGAGGGTAACAATGGAGCATGAAGGTTAGCCAGCAGTTAACCGCCCCCCCTCCAATGTTAATAATAAAAGCAATAATAAAAGTAGCAACAGCAGTTCCTGTACTATTTACCTCCCAGGGTGGTTGTGAGGAAAGCATTCTCCACATGTGGGTGTCCTCTAAGAAGCTGCCTTGAGCCTTTCTCTTCTCCCTCTCTGGTTTCTTTATTGGTCATTTCATCAGCTGCCATGGGTTTAACCATGACCTTTATGCTGATGATTCCCAGATCTATATACCCAACCTTAGTCTCTCTCTTGAGCCCCAGTCCAGAATCATAAACTGGTTTTTGGATATTTCCAATGGAATCTTCCATAGTATCTCAAATTTAATATATCCAAAAGAGAGCTCATCATCTTCCTCTCCAACTCATCTCTTTTTCTCACTTCATTATTTCACTTGAGCACACATCATCCTTCCTATCCCCTGAATTTGCAACATTGGAATCATCCTTGACTCTTGCCTCTCTTTTCCATGTCATCCCTTACATACATAACAGTTGTCACATCTTATCTGTTTTATCTCTACAATGTATCTTAAATAGGAACCCTTCTCTCTACATACATTCCCACCATCCTAGTTCAGACTCTTGTTCTATCACCTCTAGCCTGCACTATTATAACTGCCTTGTAATTTGTCTCTAGCTCCAAATCTCTCTTCAATCCATCCTCCACACAACTCTCAAATTGATATTCCTAAAACCCAGTTCTAGTCCCATCAATCCTCTGCTCTGGAAGCTCTTGGGGCTTCCTCTTGACTCTAGGATAAGCATACAAACTCTTAGGTTTGTTTTGTAAAGTCTTTAGTAATCTGGTTTCTGCCTATTATTTATTACACATTTCTCCCATCTTTGGACTCCATGTTCCAGTCAAACAGACCTTCTTTGTCTTCCTCATATAGGATATTCACACAGGCTGTCCCCTCTGCTTTGAAGGTACTCCCTCCTCATCTCAAACCCATAGAACCCCAAGCTTCCTTTCTAGGAAATCTAAAAGGTTAACTCTTACAGGAGTTATTTCTACATTAGAACATAAGCACCTAGAGGCCAGGGAAAGTATCATTTTGGCCTTTGGAATTCCAGAACCCATAAGAGTCAATGTTATACAAGGGAGAGAGGGCAAGGAGACCTACCTCTGACACCTATCAGCTACAGAACTCACTTAATTTCTCTGTTCTCCAGACAACTGAGATTCTAAGCTACAGAAAAGGTGCCCACTCACATCTAGAGGAGTTTTCTCTTCCAGGAGTTCCTTATGACAATGAAATCACATCACTAACGCCTATCCCCAGTGCCTATCATAGTGCCTTGTAAACAGCAGGTGCCTAATGCTTGTTGTTGTTTTTTTTAATCAACATTGAAATACTATGGAAATGTGAGTTGTTTTTATCAGAGAAAAAAGGTCTGCAGTAGTTTGGTTAGATAATATTTTGGTGCTTTTTAGAAAATATGGACAAGAATAGACCAGCTATAAGCTGTAACACAGAGCATGTTATCCTGGCTCCATCAATGACATCCCAAGAGGCAGTATAGGGCAGTGGGTAGCATGCTGAAGTCGAATCTCAGCTCTGCCACTTACTCGAGGGACTCTTCCAAGCTCTAAGCCAATGAACCTATGATTTGGAAGGGCAGTTTCCAGAGTCCTTCCAGGAGGAGATGCCACTGACTCATTTACCAGAGAAATTCTAAATATCTGTAGAGCTCATGTACAGTTTATAGATCCAAATAAGCCCTAAAATAAAATGCATCCTTATTCCCCAATTATCCTCATGTACCCAGCATGGATTAATGTTTTTCTAAACATTAAACCCGCTTCCTCAAGATTCCTCTTTATTTGATGATGCAGGAGACATTCTCTGTTTTGATTGCTGGTTGACCAGATGGTTAGAGACTCTTCCAGGTTTTTCCCTCTAGCCATGTTATTTTGGAAAGATCTCTTGCTTACATATCTATCTCATGAGCCCAGAATTGTTTCTGCCAAAGCCCTTCTTGTTAGATAGGAATCAGGAGCCGAGTCAGCTGGTGCAATTCAGATCATATATATGATCACAGCTTCATCACCATTTTCTGACTTCGTACATATATTCTGTGTACGAGCAGAGAAAAAAAGCAGGAGCCATCACCAAGGGAAGAAATGGCAATGATGAACATGTCTAACGTACATCACAGTGACCACAGGTGGGTGGCTAAACAAGCTCAAGCACTGTGAATCTACCCCACACTTCACAGCTCCACTGAACACTCAAAATGGAAGCATTCCTCCAATCCCAAGTGTCATGCTCTCCACTCATCTGCTCTATATCCCAAATAATGGCTAGTTTCTGTCTCCACCAAACCCTGTGTACACCAGCCTTTTAGAATTTCATTTAATTCAATCCATCAAGCATTATCAATCTCTTAAACATGAAAGGTACATGCTAGACTATGGAGATAAGAAGACAAAAATAAAGAGTCCCCGTTAGGAGATGCAGAGTCATATAATGGAGAAGGAACTTGAGTCAGAAAGGCCAAAGTCCTTCATCACTCACTAGTAGTGTGATGCTAATACTTAACCTCTCTGGGCCTCAGTTTCCACATCTATAAAATGAGGGCATCAGAATTGATGAACTCTGAGGTCTTCCCAGGTCTCAATCTACAATCTCATGACTGTCCGTAGGACGCTTGTTGTTTGTCTTCCATTCTCAAGAGGACTGATATCAGGAAGGTGATATGGGAAGACGATACTTTACTGAAAGGATACAACATGTAGAAAACTGTAATAACTACTGTGCTAAGTGCTGTGCTAGAGGCTATAGACAACTGTAAGATCCAGATGGAATGATGCAGAACAGTTGTTACACGAGTAAGCAAAAAGCTAAAGTATATGTAAAGGATACAGTGTAATCGCCAGAGAGCAAAGCAAAGGAATTAGGGTGACCAGGAAAGGTGGACTCCTTGAGGTATAAAGCTATACTTTAAAGGAAGTTATACCCAGGAACAGTGATGTCACACTCAAATTAGGGTCACTAAACTACACTAGGTGGTACAGTGGGAAGAATGCCCAGCTTGGAATCAAGAACACTCATCTTCCTGAGTTCAAATCTGGTCTCAGACACTTACTAGCTGTGTGATCTTGGGCAAGTCACTTAACCCTATTTGTCTGTCTCCTCATCTGAAAAAGGAAGTGGCAAACCATTTTAGCATCTCTGCTAAGAAAATCCCCAGTGGGGTCATGGAGAGTCAGACACCACTGAATAGCACCCAAGCTATTCACCAGCCCATGACCAGTCCATCTTTATTTTTCTATTCTTGAGTCATCCATTTCTGAAGAATCCTTATACCACTTCTGCATAATTTATTGTCTGGAATGTGTTGCAGCCTGCTCATGCCCATCATGTACTTCTCCTTTGTTCTTTGGGGAATTCTTCACTTGGATTCTTGGGAGACACTAGTGTTTCATGACTTGCAGCACTAAATTTCTTGCAGAAATGTCAGAATAGTCAGTGGACTCATCTAGCAGCTGAGACTGCATAGGGAATTTTTCTCTTGGGGCTAGCAGTGACAGCTTCTGGATACCTCTTGATCTAGAATCATAGGTTTAGAGCTGGATATTAAAGACCAGCGAGTTCAACCTCCTCATTTTACTAAAAGAAATTGAGACATTGACAGGTAAAATAACTTGTGCAAGGTCACACAGCCTGGATGTGTCTAAAGGAGGATCTTAAACCAGGTATTTTGGACTCAGGGTCCAGAGTTCTCTCCTTTGTACCACACTGCCTCTAAACCACACCTTCCAGATCTATGGGGTTCCCATCTCCTGAGAGCAGCTGCTTTATATTCCCCTTTTCTTTAACTCCTTATAGTTCTGGGCTCATCTTCCTACCAACTCACTTCTCTGTGTCAAAGAAGAGAAACCAAAGGCTGGTGAGGGGGAAAATGAGAGAGGGGCAAAGCTGAGGACTCCAGATTCCCCATCTGATGTGATTGACCCTTTCCCCTTAAATTAAAATCACATAGCACTGGCTCCACGTGGAGTCAATGTGAATCGATTTTAAAAAAAGCTGGTTATTCTGTTCCATGATAATTCAGTATCAATTCAACATTTATTAAGCACCAACCATACGCTAGGCACTGTGCTAAGGGCTTGAGATTCAAAGGTGAAAATAAAATAATTCTTGCCCTCAAGGAGCTTACATTCTATTTGTACATGTTGGTGGGATTGAGATGTAAGCCAATAAATACATCACAGGGGATCAGAGATTTAGAGCTGGAAGTAACTAGAAATCATCTAGTCCAACCCACCTCTTTATTTTACCGGTAAGAAAACTGAGGCCCACAGAAAGGAAGGGATTTCAGATTCAGGTCCCTGGAATTCAAACTGGCCCTTTCTGCCTCTCTGTGGTAGAGAGGATTTTGAAGGAACCAAGATTTCACTGCTGTGTATACTTCCAGAAATATTGCAGATTGCAGCCCCTCTGTGCCCTCTTGTTCTATTCTCATCCATATTTTCCTGAAGTCATTCATTACACAGATGAGACCCAGAGAGGGAAGTATGTCCCTTGATGAAACAGAACTCAAAGGCAAAGACTTTTTTCTTTTTTGTCTATGTCCCCAGCATCTACCACAGTGTCTGGCATATAACCGAAGTATGGGCTCGTTAAATAGACTTGATACTGAATCACCAATAAATGCCCTTTGATTGCCCAAGGTGGCCCGCATAATAAATGGCCCAGGTGAGATCTGAATCCAAGTCCTGTGATTACAAATTTTGTATTCTTTCTACTTTCTCCCCTTCAGCGGTTTTATAGGGGTGAGGGCACTACTAACATAGGTGTACGTGAAGAAGGGGAGGGGCTAATGCAGTGACCCCTTTCTGCTGCCTGAGTACCATTCCACAGGATTCTGAGAGGCAGAGATGAGGAGGGGGTGCCCTCTAGGCAAGGAAGAAAGAAGACCTGTGAAATATCAATTTCAGGAAATAGCTAGCAGACCAGTCTGGCTATAACAAAGAATTCAGATAAAGGAAATAAGTCTGAAAAAGGGAATTGGAGTCAGGTTAAAGGCCCCAGTAAAGGACCTTTCAGTCCAGGCTGAGGGGTCTATATTTTATCCTACAGAAAACAAGGATCCCTTAAGGTATTTGACCAGGGAAACAACATGGCCAGACTCTGTTGCTTTTAAATTTCACTCTTTAGATGCTGGAGAGTGTCAGAATCACATCTTGTCCTCAAGGCTATGCTTTAATTTGGCTTAGAAAAAGAGTTCTCACCATCTGGGTTGTCAAAACATTTCCCCACACCTGCACTGTATGGTTGTTACACAACGTCTCATGATGTCAATCAACCTCAGCCATAGGTTGAGAAGTATTTACATAGTATTCAGTATACATAAAGACCATGGCCTTTCTTTCCCAGAACAAAGAAGTTCAATTTTTCTCCTGACAAAAAGTTGTGTAAATGAGAAGGCTTTTTACTGGAAATCTCCAGAAGCCAACAGGCAGAGGATCCCTCAGTCACCTGATCTGCCTGATGAAAATCAAGTGACCACAGAGACACACATTTGATCAAAGGGAGAAGGTGACTCACTCTCCCTTCTCCCTTTCACAAACGCACAAAGAGACCTTCTCCAAGTTTGCTGAGAAATCCAGAGAATACAATGGCTCATGTCTCTCCTTCATAGCTTGGATGACCCCGTGGGACCCCAAGGGCCACTTGGCTGCCAAGACTGGGACCAGAAGAACCCACGGACATGAGCCAAGGAGGGCAATTTCATCTGGATTACTGTACCCAGGCATGTGCCGGTCAGTGTTAATTACAGTCCTTTGTGGAGGTCACGGTGGACAGAGAGGCCAATTAGATGCCATTGCAATAGGCCAGGCATGGTGTTATGAGGGTCTGAGTATAGAGATGGGGGACGATGTGAAAGAGGGGTTTCACTTTACTGGAAGTCTTCAAGTAAAGTCTGAGTTACTATACAGGACATTCCTGTTTAGGTACTAACTAGATTGTTGAAGATAGATTGAGAGCCAGAAGGAACTTTAGAGCCACTTCCTTCATTTTACAGATGAAGAAACTGAGGCAAGGAAAGAAAAGGTGACTTGCCAGGGCCACATAGCTAATAAATGGCCAAGGCAGGGTTTGAACACTGGTTTTCTAGCTCTCTAGTCTAGCCCCAACACCGTGTTGACATACCTTCCCATTCTGAGATTGTACAATTCTGCAATGATAGCAAAGAATTGGTTGTTGTGGTCCTTGGCTGAATAGGATACCTGGATCTGTCACAAAGTAGACTCAAACTTTCTTAGTTTGTCCCAGAACCTAGCTCACTTCCTGGAGCACCGTGCTACATGGAAGATTCCATGGGAGTTTCTAAGCCAAACTCGGTTCTCTAGGTCTGTTCAAATCCCTATGTATGCGTTCACGTCTGTGTGTGTGTGTATGTGTGTGTGTGTGTGTGCATGGGAGTTGGCACAGCTGCGCCAGGCTGTAGCATGCAAGGTCTGTGTCTGAGCATTTGTCTGCATGGTGTTTGCCAAGCGTTTGGAAATGTTCTCCTCTTAGTGAGCTGGCTCCTGGGGCTCTGAGGCAGCTTTTTATCTGGGTGTGTGCAAATGTGTTTCTCTGTGCTTGAGAAACTTCACACAGGGAGCAGTGACAGGACCACAGAATCACAGGCTTAGAGCTGGACCTAAGAACATCTAGTCTATCCTCTCCATTTTACAGATAAGAAAACTGAGGCGATTTTCTCAAGATAACCCAATTAGTGTTAGAAATCTCCAATTTGTCTCAATTATCAAAGCTCCAAGGGTGAATAACTTCTGGAAGCCAATGAGTCTAACTCTCTCATTTTTCAGATGAGGAAGTTGAGGCCCAGGAAGGGCCCTAAGCGACATGCCCATGGTCACAGAGTTAGTAAACATCAGAGACAGGGTCTGAGCCCAGGTCCTCTGACCCGACACAGGAGATGGGGAATGGGGCTGTATGTTGTGGAAAGAGCCCTTTTCTCGAAATGATCTAGAAGCAGAGTAGATTCTCCACCACACACAGGTTTCCCAAAGGGTAGAGAAGCTGTCTGGGTAGTACTCTAACAACCGATTGCCTGTCAAGTGGCCATTTAGCTTGCTGGAAATAAGACGATACCTTCTCTTGTTGCTTTCTTTGTTTATATGAGTAGAAGATACAGATGGGGGAGGGGCGTGGTATCTCTCATGCCTGCCACGTTGTACTGGCAGACTTGCTCTAATAACTGCAGGGAGAAAAGTGATTTTTGACATTTCCCTTCATTTAATGGCCAGCATTACTCTCGGAGGAATTCTGAGGCTTTCTTAGGGGCTCTCAGGCCAGTTAGGATCCAGCATCCGCCCTGCTGAGTACGTGACATCTGACAGAGTCAAAGCCTGAGAGGGCAGGGCAGCACACTGACCCAAAGGTCAGCCTGCCCTTCTTGAAGGGGGACCTTTGTATTCAGTAGCCGAGAGCTCAGCTGCAGTGAGGTGGGATCAGGTTTCAAAGTGGGATTGGATTTTTAGGGCTCCCTAAGTGGGCATTTTCATGTTCTGCTTTTTAAGGATTTTTAATGTATAAACACCCATCTATTCATCCCTCCTTCCCTCCCCCTTAGGTATCCATCTTCTTTTATCCCTTCATCCCTTTCCCTTCGTCTATCCCTCCTTCCCTCCATCCATCCATCCTTTCTTCCTTCTGCCTACCCATCCATCCACCTTTGTAAACCTCGATCCAATGTGACCTGTCCCAGATCACAATTTGTACATGGCAAAGCTAAGGTGTGGACTCCGCATTTCTGACTCTGGATTCTCTTCTCTTTTCACTCCACCACAGGGGTCTCCAAGATTGAGTTGGGGAGCACAAACTTCTCCAGCTTCCCAAGCTGTCCAGCTCTAATCTGGCCCACACAGAGGGGTCCCAGCCTCAGTTACCTGCCTACAATGCCCCAAGCACCTGCCCCTAGGCTTTCTGGCCTCTGCTTTACATCAAAGATTCACCCACCACCTTCCCTTTATTTGTGCCCAGGGAATCTGGAGGGTGGGGCTATTGGAAGGGTAAAGTCACAGCAATAACCATGGGATAAAACTGGGCTGCACCCACCATCCCAATCTCATTCTCCCACAACCCAGACCTCTACGTTTACAGAAGAGATATTTTGTTCCCCATGTTAAACCTGCCAACTTAGGGGTTGTCAGAGAAGACAGTTACCTGTGTTTCTAATCTGGGGATAAATCTTACGCTATATCAGGCTGAATTCCCTTAGGTTCTGAATCAGAAATACAAAAAAAAAAGGCTCCTGATTACTTTGAAAATTCTGGGTTCGCCGAGATCAACACTGAAGAGAGTAGAGCTGATCAAAAGGCAAAAGGGCTGCATCAGTGCTCAGAAAGCCCTGGCCAAGCTTTAGAGGAGCCAAGAGAGCAACAAATCTTTGCAAACCTCTGCCCTTTCTCTGGTAATTCACAGCACCTCCTTGTCTTTGGGCCCAAGTGATGTAGATGTGGAGGGGATGGAGAGGAAGGAAGGAAACTGAGGAAGAGGGATGCTGCCTGCTGTTAGGAAACTCATGCGAGTGAGAGAGAAATGTAGACAAGAAGATAGAGGTTTGCTCTGGGATGGTTAGGGAGAATGAGAGTAGGTAGGAAGGAGAGAGAATGTGACAGATGCATGTGAATAAGGAAACCTGGTGCAAGGAGTGGAGCTGTCTCATGTGGAAAAAAGAAGGAGCAGAGGGGATGGGGCAATGGTCTTCCAAGAACCTGGAGGCACGGCACATGAAAGAGAGAGGAGTCTTGCTCTGCTTGGCCTCGGATGGCAGGTACAATTTTGGGTCAGCCTGATGGAAGGGACACACATACTCAGGAAGTGGAGGGGGACAGGTACTCTTCCTTGCTGGAAGTTTTCAAAAAGAGGATGGGGGTGAAGACTGGTGGAAGGGATTCTGAGGGCATATGCACACACACATATGTATGTGCGTGTATATTTGTGTGTATGTCTATATGTATATTTATGTGTGTTTATATATGCACATACGCAGAGAACATAGAATCCTAGGTCTGGAGTCAAGAAGACCTGAGTTCAAATGTGACCTCAGACACTTACTAGTTATGTTATTCTGGGCAAATTACAACCTCTGTCTGCCTCAGTTTCCTCAACTTTAAAATGGATAACAATGATGATGATGACAACACCCACCTTCCTGGGTGGTAGTAAGAGTCGAATGAGATGTTTGGAAAGTGCTGTGCCAAGCTTAAAGAGCTATCTAAATACTGTAATTATTATGTACACATATGTTAAATATGTGTATACTTATGTATATAACATATACTATGCATATATGTGTGTACATGTGTATATAATGTATACTGTGTATACATATGGGTAATAATGTATATGTGTGTATATGATGTATGTGTCTATAATGTATTGTATATATATATATATGCTTATGTGTGTATACATACATATACACATACTTACATACCTATATCTGCATACCCAATGATGGAACTGATCAAGGACTCATCCTTAGAATACAAACTTACAAAACTATAGATTTAAATTTTAGTCTTCTTATGTCTAGTATGGTAGCAGAATATGTCTGCTTTGTAAGGACCAGGCTATCTATCCATCTATCTATCTATCTATCTATCTATCTATCTATCTATCTATCTGTCTATCTGTCTGTCTGTCCATCCATCTGTCAATCTGTCTGTCCATCTGTCCATCTACCTACTTACCTACCTACCTACTTATCTCCCAAGTCACATATATTCTAAGTGGCAAAGTCAGAACTCAAACCCAGGACTTCTAGCTCCAAATTTCTAAACACACACATACACACACACACACACACATTAACCAATATATTTACATACATGCTTAGAGAATATATGCACTTTATATATTAAAATATATAGTTACTTATTTGATATAACTATATATACATACATATATGAAATCAACTACATATGTCAATTAGTCAGTCTACTTTTAAATTAATATACTTTTAAACTGGAGAATAGAAAGTGGTGAAGATTTGGAATACTTAGTCTAGAGAATGGAACATTTGTAAGGGGGGAGGTGGGGACTTACATCATGGTAGTTTTGTTCAAGTATCTGAAGGACTGTCCCGTGGAACTTGTTCTGTTCTCGAGGCTAGATGAGGAACAGTGGGCAGAAGTTGCCAAGAAGCAGGTTTGGGTCTTGATGCCAGGAGAACCTTTCTAACAATTTGAGTCATTTTAAAGTGAGTTGGGCTGCCTGGGGAGGAGGAAGTGAGCAAGCTCCTCCTCACTGGGGATCTTTGAGAAGAGACTGGATAACCATTTATCTGGTATGTCTTAGGGGGAATTCTTGTACAAGGTGACCTCTGAAGTCCAACTCTGAATTGCTGTGACTCCAGGTCTATAAAGGCTGGTGTGTTGGAGTCTGTATGTGTGAGGGAGCAGTGAATGGAGAAGCAGAAAATAATTTGAATTGGCAAGATCTCTATTTCCTTGGGGTACTTGCTTCAGTAGGAAGCTATCAACCATTACTCATTCCTCTCAGAACCTGCAGGAAATGTCCCTACATGTAAGTAGAGCCATTCCTTCTGCACCAATTTTCCAGCGATAGCTGTGTTTTCACTGGAAATGCTTTCTGGTTCCAAAGAGCCCCCCTCTAAGCCATGGGTCACTGAAGGTTATTGTTGCAGGTTGCAGGTAAGGTGGGAAATTCCTTAAGGAAACATTAGAGAAGATAAAATAACTCTGTACAACCTGGAGCCTCCCTTCTTTGCTTTGAAGAATAATTTCCACTAAACCAATGACCAGTACACCATAGCCAGTAGCAGATACTGAAAACTATGCAGAGGAGATATCAGCATTTTCTTTCTTTTTTTTTTTTTTTTTGGCTAGGTTGCTTTTGGGAAACTGTGGTTCTCTTAAAGACATCAAGCCTGAACAAAGGCCCATCTTTTTCATGTCACTATTTTTCTATGGATTTTGTATAGCTATGAGACCTAAATTACAGAATTAAAATGATTACAGAATTAAAGTTTAGTATCCCCCAAAGGTATGTTGGAGAGAGGTATTTTTGGTGGTAAGAATGTCTGCAATGCATACTGAACAATGAATTATACAGCAAAAGGTCAACAAACATTTATTAAACTCTTTTTGCCAGACATCGCCCTGAGGGGTAGGCATACAAAACCAAAAATGGACGAGTTCCTGCCCTTACGGAATTTACATTCTAAGTAGAAGAAGTAACACACATGTTACACATGAAGTGAGTACAAGGGAGTTCTGGGAGGGAGGGCACCAGTGATCAGCAAAGGCTCTGTGTTGAGGGTAGTACTTGAGCTGTCTGGAAGGAAATCAGGATTTTCAAGAGGTAGAGATGGGGAGGAAGAACATTTCAGACATGAGGAACACAGACAATGAAAAGAATATCACTGAAGTAGTGTAAGAGATGTCATCAAAGAAATGGACAATCCAAGAGGGGCTGATCACACAGCGGGAATGAGGGGTGACCAATGGGTAGCCCATATGCCCATTGGTATCTTCATGCTATCAATAGATCATGATATGAGGCCCCCAGACTGTTTAGTGGAGCCCCCTTGTCGCAAACATATTGTGGCATGGACAAGGAGCACAGTAATTGGGTAGGCATGGATGGATTATGGGCCACGTTGTTGAGATCATGGGCTTGGACCAGATGATCTCAAAGTCTCTGGACTCTAACTCTATGATACTTTGATTCCAGGTCAATTTCATAGCTTTATCAGATCATAAGTCTAAAGCTGGAAGGAAGTAGAGGGCTCACTGAATCCAACTACCTCATTTTATAGATGAAGAGACTGAGTCCAAAGAGGTGAAATGATTTTCCTAAGAGATATATAGATACAGATAGATAAAGATATATGTACACATGCACATACTTATATCTCAGGAATATCACTTTGTCTGTCTATCTGTCCATCTGTCCGTCTGTCCAGTCCATCCATCCATCCATCCATCCATCTATCTATGCATCTATATATTTGCATATACTTAAAATGTGTCTGCCCTGTTTCTTTTAATAAAATGTAAACACCTTGTAAGCAGGGACTGTTTTGTTTTTATTGTTGAATCCCTAGCACCTAGAACAATATCTTTTGATTGTGGTTAAAGTTAATTGGCAGAGCTGGGAGTAGAACTCAGGTCTTTTGACTATAAATCTAGTTTGTTTTCCAATGCAACAAGCTTTCAATTGCTTCTACTAATTTTTACATGTTGAAATTCTTTGGCAAACATTTGTCGATGATTTATTCCAAGGTATAATTTTTTTTTTCTTTTTGGAGGGCAATTGGAGTCAAGTGACTTGCCTAAATGTTAAGTGTCTGAGGCAGGATTTGAACTCAGGTCCTCCTGACTCCAGGGCCTGTGCTTTATTCACTGTGCCACCTAGCCACACCCCCCAAGGTATAATTTTTGTAATTATTCAAAGCCAATTGACACATGTAATTTTACATAGTTTTTCCAAAAAATTTCTCTCTCTTACACACTAACAACTACGGGGAAAATGACCTTTGAAGATAGAATGTGGAGTGAGTGATCTCAAGGGACAAAGCCAGAGCCTAGGAGTTGATTATGAGGGGAAAAAACCGAGCAAAGAATTCCAAAGCCTTGTCACAATAAGTATGTCCTATAAACCTCCAAAAGTTTTTACCCATTCTGAATTCAGTTTAACTAATTGAACTTACTTTCTTTACACGTGCAAATGAGGACCCTTGGGTCTTCAGATTTCTCTAGGTCCCTGGAATTCAGTCATAGAAAAGCCTGTAGGCTTCTAGTGGTCTGTCTAAAAACCATTACCTTTAATGCGCCAAAGTCATCTGAAAAGTGAAGAGATTAGACTAGACTAAAGAATCCTAGAGTTATTGTAATTTTTGAGCCCATCAACAATAATGCTTTCATTTTACAGATGAAGAAACTGAGACCCGGAGGTTAAGTAACTTGCCCAGGCAAATCTTCAAAGGTCTTGTCCACTGATATTTTTAACACATCGGACCCTGTAAAGAACAGATATGAATATTCATAGGACAAACTAGGCCATTGTCTCCAGGACAGCAGCAGAATTTCCATAGTGAGTTAGGATGCAGAGCCAGGCAATAGCCCTCAAGCTTACGCAGATGAGATTCTGCTCCTGGAAGAGACTTGAGCTTAAATCAGCTGCTTTCCTGAAATCTTCTAAGTTTTCCTTCTGGTCCCTTTAGAAATAAAAGATCAAAGAATTGCTTGTTCTCCCAACGACTCTATTTTCTTTTAATCAAGGCACAGGAAAGATGAGAAAGAAGGCACACACGAAATACCCCTCAAACCCACTGTTCCCCCTTTGATCACTCCACACTTGTAGCTTCGCCTGTGATTGCTGACGCCTGGTTGTGTAGCAGGGCATTAATGCCTTCCTTCTCCTAGATTTGCATACTGACACACACACACACATTATACATATGTATTTACAGAGGGCTAATTCCCTCTGAGGCTTTCTCTCAAATGAAGGTTTTTCAGATCATCCCTGAGCTCCTTAAGAAATGCACAGACCATTTTGGCAAGATGTAGCATGTGAAGTAAAGATGCTCCCAGGGAAGAACAGGAAACAAGCACTTATTAAGCGCCTATTATACACCAGCACTTTACAAATACTGTATCACTTGGTCCTCACAGTGACCCTGGGAGGTAAAGTACTGTTATTATCTCCATATTACAGACAGGGAGACTGAGGCAGACAGAGGTGAAGTGACTCACCCAGGGTCATATAGCTAGTGTATGGGACCTGATTTGAACTCTAGGCCCAACTTACAATGCCTCTTGGAAGCAATCGTAGAGCCTCAAGCTGGAAGAGGCCACCTGTTCCAAACCATCCAGGAGTGCCCTCTGTAATGTCTCAGAGAATCACCCGACCTTTGCCAACGGCTGCCCCCCAGGCAGCTCAGGCCACTCAGGATTGAGCTTAATTATTAGGAAGCTTTTAAGGCATGCTTGTCGATGGATGAACCAGGTTCTCGGTAACTTTTCCCCTTTCTGTCATCTGAAGTCAAACAGAAGGATGAAGGTACTGACAGCACCTTCAGGTTTGCCAAATGCTTTCCAGATTATCTCACCTGAGCCTCCCCACAACCTTGGGTAGCTGGTGTTATTATTACCCCCATTTTACGATGGGGTAAATTCAGCCTAAGGGAGGGTAAGTGCCTCACCCAGGGTCACACAGCAAGGGAGTGTCAGCAAGATCTGAACTTTGGTCTTCCTGACTCCCTCCAAGTCCAGCACCATGCAGCTGCCTCTAACACATCTCTTCCATGTGATGAGACAGCCAGCTTATTTCCCCACCACACACCCCTCCCTTACACCCCCTACCCCAGTCTAGTTTCCTGGATGAATCCTCATATGGCAAGGAATTCAACTCCCTCACAATTCTGGGCACCCTCTATTGCCTGAAGTCTAGCAACATCCTTTCAGAAATATGGCGCTCGGGGGGAGCATGTAGGACTATTATCTCCTTTGTTTTAGACCCTATGCTTTTGTTAACGTGGTCCAAGATCCTTTAAGTTGCCACATCACCACATTAATGACTTTGCACTAGCACCTTCAACCAGGA
Organism: Pseudochirops corinnae; assembly: GCA_028646515.1. NCBI lineage: Eukaryota > Metazoa > Chordata > Mammalia > Diprotodontia > Pseudocheiridae > Pseudochirops > Pseudochirops corinnae. The sequence continues at coordinate 536,949,150 of CM053585.1, forward strand.
CAAATGGTAGGTCAAAAGACTTGACATACCTACCAGTGGAAAGGGTTGAATTAACATCCCCCAGGGACAGAAGCCCAATCCAATTAGCTCAATTGTCTGATGGGGTGAAGGGCCCAAGGGAAGAGCATGAGTCACTGAAATCCAAAGCTTTTAGCCAACAGCTTTGACTTTCTCCACCCATAAAACTCTAATACCACAAGCACTCAACTTGGACTTCCTTTCTCTGCCCACACTCAGTGAAATTCCTAAAAGGCAGTGAAATGGCCCCAGGGGAGGAAGGGAAAGCAAAACGGTCAAGCTGGACAATCAACATTTGAATAATTCTTAGGGGGTTAAGCTCTGTCCTGCCTACTAGCACTTTCCACAAGAGTCCTACAGGGGTTCCACGGATGGGCTGGCCTGGCACCAACCTCAGCCACCACCTGAAAACAAAAACCATGATGTTAGCAAGGGAAATGTTCTCCATTTCATGCATGGGGCTAAGAGGAGGCAAGTGCCAGAAAAGTTCTGAGTACTTATGATTTATGTCCAAAATGAGAGGTTTTTGACCCTGGGTACAGAGCTGGTTAGAAATAGGAAAAACAAAAACCAAAACCTCCAAATCTGTCAGGTGCTTTTCTAGGGCAATCGATTTAGCACCATATGGAACCACAGGGACCAACAAATCCAGTTCTTCATTTTACAGAAGAGGAAACCCTAAGTAGTAAGCTTCTGCCTCAGTTTCCTTATCTGTAAAAGGAAGATAATAGTAGTGCTAACCTCTCAGGGTTGTAGCGAAGATAAAATGAGATATTTGTAAAGTGTTTTTGCAAACCTTAAAGCCCTGCATAGATACTACCTTTTATTGCTGAGTGATGAGCTCAGGTCTGGAGTTAGGAAGACCTGAGTTCAAATATGAACTCAGTCACTTGCTAGCGATGTGACCCTGGGCAAGTCACTTAGCCTTGTTTGCCTCAGTTTCCCCATCTGTAAAATGAGCTGGAGAAGGAAATGGCAAACTCCTTCAGTATCTTTGCCAAGAAAACCCCAAATGGGGTCACAAAGAGTCGGACATGACTGAAATGACTGAAGAATGACAATTATTATGAGTTGTGGGTAGTACTAAGGCTGGGATTTGAACACAGGCCCTCTGCCTCCTAATCCTGCCTTTCCCCCTGTGCCAAAATTTTATTGAACTTTGGTTTCTTCCTGAAAGAAAGACCTTTTTAAACGTCACCATTATTCTGGGGACAGTATAGGGCTGGGGATCATGGAATGACAGAGCCTCCCAAAGACTAAAGTTTCCAGTCTCCCAGAGGACAATAGAGGGGTTCATGGCAGGCCTGAGTAGGTGGCAATATACCAGTGAAAACTTGCCAGGAGTAGCTCAAAGGCATTATCAGAGAGCTGTATGGCTGCAAAAGATGGGCTAGTTCATTGGAAATGATTGAGAGTGCCATTGGTAACTACATTATGGCAGGGGATCCAGGGGAAGCAGCTTCCCTCCGCCATTCCCCCAGCACATTGGGGTAGACCCCTTGTAATGAATTCATGGGAAAACGTGAGACAGGATGGGCAGGTGTGGATGAACAGGATTCAGCATCTTTGGAGGGAATCCCCATATGGATGAGATCTCCTAAGTCTATGGGGGAAAATGTATACAAAACAAAAATCCCACAAAACCCCAGCTACAAAAACTTATCATTGCTTTCGACAAGAGCTTAATACAACTAAAGCTGGGGTCAGTTCCTGGGAACTTTAAGGAAAACCTGCCACCTAGTGTCAAAGCCATGTGATTGCATGGATAGGTAAACCCAGAAGATGCTGAGTGAGAGTCGTGGAGTCACAGATCAGAGCCAGAACGGGCCTCAGAGGCCATCTGCTCTAACCCTCTCATGCCCTCTTTACAGAGGAAGAAACTCAGGTGCGGAGAGATCAAGCCACTGGCTCCAGGGCACCCGCTACCAGTGAGTGTCAGACCTATGGTTATGACCTCACAAAGCCCACCCAAGCAGGGCTGGTCTAAGCTTTGGCTAGATATGCACTGTCTTCCTAATGCCATAACCCTTTAATACTCGTATGTGGGCGTTATCTGCATGTGGGTGGACCCGCCTGGAGAAGGATACAGGAGCAGTGTCTCGGTTCCTAAGACCATCGGAAATATGTGTTTTCCAATGGTCTTAGGCAAACCCTGTGACCCCTGTCACAGAACTGCTGCTTTAAATCAAGCTGGGAGAAAACTATCAGCCCCCTTCAGAAGGCCAGCATCCTCTTTACACTGTTCCTTTGGTTCTGATTTGCTAGGATCAAATAAATGAAATCTCACTGGACCACCCCATTTAACACTGATTACGTATGTGTGTATGCATGTATATACACATATATGTATACAGTTATCCCTTCCGTGTGTGTATGTAAGTATGTGTGTTAGGATGTGGTACCTCCCTACACACACACACACACACACACACACACACACCCATACCCAATTGGAAAATCCTTGTAAAATTTTTTGGTCCTTCATATCAGAGAAGAAGTCTGACTTATTATGCTATTAAAAGATAAAATATGTTGATATTATACAATACTATACTTATATTTTATGCATTCCTGAGTTCCTAAACTCTTCTGTGTTGTCTACTGGCCTTCACATGTTATATGTGGTTTCCTCAAAATTCCCATGTAATTTTTTATGCTGACTCATGATATATCAAAACCATGATGGGCCAGTTATGCTGTGGAAGGGATAATTATACGTGTGTGGGTATGTGTACAGATGCATACATATGTATATATAGGTATATATGCATATGTGTATATACATGTGTGTATGTATGTATAATATGAGATATTCTGAGACATACGCTGTCTGGAACTCTAGGCAAGTCATGGAACATTTTGCTCTAGGTATCTTTAGGGACTCTAGGGGCAGCCAGGGGGCACCACAGTGCATAGAGCCCTTGGGGGTCTGGAGTCAGGAAGACTCATTTTCCTGAGTTCAAATCTGACCTCAGACACTGACTAGCTGGGTGACCCTGGGCAAGTCACTTCACCCTGTTTGCCTCAGTTTCCTCTTGGTTAGACACAGCATGGAGGCAGGGTAGAATTCTGGACTTGCACTCAAGAAGACGAGCATCTGAATGCCCCTCCTGATACATGACAGCAGGGGGACACAGGACCCTCCTCTGACTCAGTTTCCTCATCTGTAAATGGCCTATTCTAGTTCTCAATATCCAAACCTGACAATCTGGAGTCCAGAACTCTTTGGTTTGAATATCTGAAGCCACAATTTCAAATTGATAGGAGATACCCCTCCTTAATGTATTAAGCAGCCTCTTCCTCTCATGCCTACTGGCAAATAAAAGTTAACTGACCAAAGGTCTTGCCCTACTCCATTTCCAACAAAGTTACTGGTCTTCCTTTCTCTCAGACATGGAATCACTGAGCTTTAGAGGCTGAAGGCCCTTTAGAAATCATTCCAGTCAGCCTCCTCTTGGACAGACAAGAAAGCAGACCCAGAAAACCTGAATAAGAGTTAGGATTTGAACCCAGGCCTCTCAGCTCCCTGGCCCAGCCTTTGTCCCTTTACATCTAGCTGCCTCTGCCAGTCCTGTCCTTTGTCTTAGAAGTTGTTTCATACAATCACAGAAGGAATCTCAGTAGTCATCAGGTCTATCCCATGTCTAACACAATATCCTCTCTACAAACCAACTGAGAACATCTGTTGCTGTTTGTCCTTTGTGTTCAGAGAGGACCAATGACATCAGGAAGGCAATGTCTAGACTTGTGTGTGAACTGGATTTAAGTGAGGCAGAGCCGCTCAGAGTCATCAGCCTCATTCTGTCTCCCAGAGTCATTCAAGTCCAGCAGCAGGACACAAGTCCAGACAGCTGGCGATGTCCTGGGATGCGGTGGTGTAACAACAAGCACCCTAGCATGCCTAGGGCGGCTACTAGCACAGGTTCTTAGATCTACTTTTCTAAAGGAAAGCAACTCAAAATGGGTTAACAATCTTACTTTAATCAAACATATCATTCACCTAGTTCAGGAG
>CM053585.1:536953679-537014040 GCA_028646515.1 Pseudochirops corinnae
AAGAAAGAAAGAAAGAAAGAAAGAAAGAAAGAAAGAAGGAAGGAAAGAAGGAAGGAAGGGAGAGAGAGAGAAAGGGAGGAAGGGAGGGAAGGAGGGAGGGAGGAAAGAAGGAAGAAGAAAGGAAAGAAAGAAAGAAAGAAAGAAAGAAAGGAAGGAAGGAAGGAAGGAAGAAAGAAAGAGGAAGGAAGGAAGAAAGAAAGAGAGAGAAAGGGAGGAAGGGAGGGAAGGAGAGAGGGAGGAAGGAAGGAAGGAAGGAAGACAAAGATATTGTGATCGCTGCTAAACCCCAAACTGATGCCTTTTCAGCTTCCTCTTCTGGTTCTGAAATAGTTTTCATTTAAGCAAAGTTTCTCTCCAGTCGGTGGTTCCGTCAATAAGAAATGCCAAGGAATTCATAAAAAGGCTGTGGCCGAAAAGCGGGGATATCAATTTGGTGCTCATTAAAGTTGTCATTAAAGAAAGCGCATCCATGTCTGCTCCATTCTCAATCAATGACTGGCTAAGGATGGGAGATCAAAGAAGAGTATGTAAAATGTTGACTTGAGATCCTTTTGACTTTTCTGTTCTCGATATTTATCCTTATCTGACCTGCTCTGGAACGAGAGCTCCATGATGAGGTTTTGATGATGCATTTTTTGAACGATGTCTGGAGGCAGCACTCTGGCTTCTCTAAGCATCTTTCTACCTTCCTGTGAAATACGACTTGGCTACATATTAGAGAATCCCTCTCAGTTTATTTAAAAAATAAATCCTTTCAGTTTCTCCAGCAGTTAAGGGCAGACTCAACCTTTCTCTAACTGGGGAAAGGCTGGCTTCAGGCTGCTGGATTTCAATTCAGCATGCACTTGCTGAGTGCCTACTGTGTGCCAGGCATTGTGCTGGGCACTGAAAAGACAACAACAAAAATGAAGCAGCCCTCAAAGAACTAAGCCCAGGAAGAAGGGACCAAGAGTGTTTTATTGGTCCCTCCTAACTTGCCTCAACTCCTGCCTTCTCCCCTAAATCAACTTACTCCCCCTGTTTTCACATTTTTTTGCCTCCCTAAATCTAGTATGGTGACTGGCGCATAGTAGGCTCTTAGTAAATGCTTGCTGATAGACCCTACTGAGGGGAGAAACAACATGTCATCCAAAACACATCATGGATGAAATGTAACAATTTTCAAAAAGGAGAAGAGATTAGAACACAAAGTTCCTCCTGAAAATAATACTAATAACTTTTGCTATTATTATTATCCACATGTCTATAGTGCATTAAGTTTGCAAAACATCTTCACAACAACACAATTAGATGTTCTCTACCCCATCTTATGGATGATGGCAAAACTGAATAAATGACTTACCCAGGGTCACACAGTTAGTAAAGGCTGGAGTATTCCAACAAGGTCCTTGGCTCCGAGTTCAGGATCTTCTCATTCCCACCCCTGCCAGTGACCTTGAACTTCATCTCCACACCTCATCCCTCACCACAAGCCCATGAAGCTGGCAGTGCCAATTTTATAATCTCCATTTTACAAATGAAAGAAACCAGAGCAGACAGGGTCAGAGTTGGGACTGTGAACCTGCACTTTCTGACTCCCAGTAAGAAGCTCTTCCTAGTTCTTAGTATTTCAGAAAGTCTACTTGCAACATAACCCATGAGTTAGAGGCCAGAATGGTGCTGTGGAAACATAGGTAGAAAGCAGAGGAGTCAAGAAACATGAGTTCTAGTTCTAATGACACTGTAGGAGAAAGAGCACTGGACTTGGGGGGAGGATAAGGATCCGGGTTCAAATCCCACCCCAGGCCTGTCTAGCTAGGTGACCCTGGGCAAGACATTTAGTCATGCTGTGCTTCAGTTTCATCATTTGTAAAATGAGTGGGTCGATCAAGTGATGCTGGACAAGACACTTAGCTGCTCCATTGTCTTAGTTATGTCATTAGATGGATTGGGCTCAATGAGCAGAGGCCCTTTCTGGCTCTAAATCTCTGATCCAAATGCTACATATGGGACCCTGAGGAAGGCACAACTTTCAGTGCCTAGGCACCTCTACATCTGTATCTCAGTCTCCTTGGCTGGTTCATCGTCCAAATGCCCACTTCTTAACTATTGATGTCCCCAGTGCTCTGCCCTAATAGGCAGCTACGTTTTTCTCTCTGCATTCCTTTGGTGACTTCATCAGCCTCTACTGCAGCGGTTCTTAACCTGTGGGTTACGTTCAATTTGTAACAATGAAAGTACATCCTGCATATCAGATATTTACATTATGATTCATAACAGTAGCAAAATTACAGTTATGAAGTAGCAACAAAAATAATTTTATGGTTGGGGGTCACCACAACATGAGGAACTGTACTAAAGGGTTGCAGAAGGTTGAGAACCACTGCTCTATTGGTTTAATTATCACATCTATGCCAAGGATTCCCAGATCTACACATCTGTCCCAGCCTCCCCTGGGAGATACAGAGATCTGGGAATCATTGGCACAGACTGAACCTTTTCTCACCAATCACCTACTAGACATGGCAAACTGGATGGCCCAGAGACATCTCAAACTCAGCATATCTAAAACAGAACTCATGATTATTCCTCCAAGTCAACACCTCTTCCAAACTTCCCCATTTCCATGAAAGGCACCGCCATCTTTTCCAGTCCCCAGGTTGGTAACTTTGGTGTCTCCTCAATGCCTCACGGTCCCTCACCTCACACAGCCAATCAGCTTCCAAATTTGGTTTGTTTCTACCTCCACAACTCCTTTTTGCTCTTCTCTCCACTCACATAGGCACCATCTTAATGCAGGTCCTCATCCCCTTACCTCTATTGTTTCCATCATCTCCTAACTGGTTTCCCAGCCTCACATCTCTCCCTGATTCGGTCCATCCTCCAGCTGCCAATTACTATTTTCTTCAAGTGCAGATATGACCTTATGACTCCTCTACACAATAAACTCCAGGGGCTTCCTATTGCCTCTCAATCAAATAACTATTATCTCCTCACCTTAACTTCAAAGTCCTTCACAATTTTGCTTCAACCTACTTGAAGAAAATGCTCAATTTCAGTTCGAAGTTAGTGAAAATATGGGATTTTTCCCATCCAAGTTCATAGACCCCTCTGAAATCTCTCCATGGACTTTCTAGGGGTCCATAGACTCAAGTTAAGAGCACCTGCTCCAGAAAAACACAGTTCTGGCTCATGCGACCATTTGGATCTTTCACTCGGAGCACTGCCAAAGAAGATAAGAAGGTAACTAGGTTTCTCATGGCTACTGATTTTGAGAAAAGACCATTAGCAAACTGAGATCAACCTCTTTCTCATCTCAACCATGTAATTAAATTTGTGCTAAGAAGATTTTTTCAGTGAGAATTTTGACTTAATCTTTGTTTATGCTCTTTGGAGCTGATCAAGAAGTTTGATGTTTTCAGCTTTAGGCTTCAGCTCTTGGGGCTTCAGCCTTAAAATGAAGGTCATCTTTATTCATTTATTAATTACAGTCTTCTGGGCCTCACAGTCTTCTGTTTATTCCTGCGTCCCTTGGATTTACCTCCCATTGCTATTTATAACAGAAGGTCTAAATGCGGCAGGGTGGGATCACCCCATCCCCCACACTGGGGCCAGTTGGGCCCACTGTCCTTATTATCATTCTCTCCTCTGTTCTCATCTGAAGTTAGGGGGAGGGGGTGGGAGGGGTGGATCCTGCTGGTAGCTTTAGGTGTGGCCAACTCCTTGCAATTCCTCTCTTAAGAAGAGACAGGAAGTCCAGGCAAGAGGGCTACCTGGGGGCCTATAGATACCAGGTTAAGAACTGCACTAGATGGCCTTTGTTGGCCCAGTGGCCAAGCTTGGGAGTGATGTGCTCTTCCACAATGGAGCTCCTCTGATAGAACAGATAGATAGTCCTTCACTTGGCCCATGCCCAAAGCTTTTGCAGTTCTTCACACACTTCACTCCATCTCCCATATCTCTGTCTTTACTTAAGGGAATTCCTGGAAAGCAGGAATCCAGCTCAGAGAATCCTAGTTTTCTACTTGCACAGAGTAGGTGTGTGATAGATGTCTGTTGGATTGAGTCCAGGAGAGTGATCTGTAGATTTTCCAAGTCTATTTGACAAACCAAAGCAAAGAGATTCTTCTAATCCTAGGGAACATGGAAATGAGTGGGGAGCACAAAAATTCCAATTTTTAAAAAAAGCCTTCTTAGTACAAAATCAATTGCATGGTTGAGATGAGACAGGTTGGTCTCAACTTACTAAAAGGCTTTTCTCAATCAGTGGTCAGTAGAGACCTGGGCAATTTCCTATCTTCTTTGGCAATGCTCAAACAAAACATCCAAAAAATCACATTGACCAGAAATGCGCTTTTCTAAAGCAGGGACTCTTAACTAGGGAGGTCCCTTGGGATTCTCCATAGGATCCATGGGTAGATTTAATTTTCACTAACTTTTAACTGAAATAGAGCATTTCCTTCAATCGTTTCAGAACAGTATTCGGAGGAGTCCATAGGTTTCACCAAACTGCCGAAAGGTTCCACGACCCAGAGAAGGTCAAGAATCTCATCTAAAGCTAGGTAGCAGATTGCTAGGGGCAATGCTGACCTGACTCTCTCTAAAATTCACCTACTCCCTCAATCTCTCATTCCCTGATCCTGAGTTCAAACCCAGCTTCACTTACTTCCTAATGGCGTGATCTTGGACAAATCTTTTAATTTAGATCTGCCCCTGTTTCCTCATCTATAAAATAGGGGTCATAATAGCACTTCCATCTCAGAATTGTTGATTTAACACATAAAATATTTTGCAAATCTAGTTATCATCATCATCAAATGCTAGTTATTATCATCGTCATCATCATCATTCTATAATTTCTGTGTTTAAACTTTTAGGTAAAAAAAAAAAAAAATCTCACTTCCTAACCTAGGTCCATTTGTATTCCTACCCAGAAAGCACCTGTCTCTCTTTTTTACAGATGTAAGACTAGGGGTGTGTAACAGCTTACGCTGCCAGACTCAGCTAATGGGTTGGTTCATTTTGCTGAACCGCTTTCCCTTTCCTCTCTCTTTTCTATTCTTCATTACAGGGGACTAAGGGGAAGAGGTCAGATATATCAGAATATGAAGGGAATGTGCATAAGAATTAAAAAAAAAAAAAAAGGCTGACTCTTATCAACATTTTATTGGGCCTTTCCAGATTCAATTTTTCCAAATGTTAGTATTCTCCTGGCCCCACCCCCCACCACATAACTTTGTGCTTACTTTGTATATGTTTTCACATAGTTTCCCCAGGTAGAATACAAGCCTTCTGAGGGCAGATACTAAAATACCAACTACCCAGCACAAAGTCTGGCACATAGCAAACCCTTAATAAATGCTTGTAGAATGAATGAATGAATGAATGATGAATGGATGGATGGATGAATGGATGGATGGATGGATGGATGGATGAATGAATGAATGAATGACTATTCTGGCATTGGAATTTGGAGGGGGGTGCAGCAAGGGTACAAAATGAAAACAGCCTCTGCACTCAAGGAATTTATATGGAGAGGGACAGGGGAGGCAGCACAGAATACTATGTGTACATATAAATTTATACAAAATCTATACAAGTTAGTACAGAGCAATTTCAGCAACTCTTACCTCTAGCCCTAGCCACTTGTTTGGGGCACTAAGGGGTTAGTGTCTCTTAGCCTGTGGTTGGTCATATAGCTAGTATGTGTCAGAGATGGGCCCTAGATCAGTCCTTCCCAGCTCCAGCCAGCGTATATGCAGTGTCTAACTCCAGGGGACTGGGGATCCCAGATCTGGAGCTGGAGGAGACTTCGAAGGCCACTAGTACAATGCTCCTCATTTAACAGATGAGGAAGCTTAGGCTCAGGGAGGTTAATTAAGAGACTTAACCAAGGGGTGGCTAAGTGGTGCAGTGAAGTGAGCACTGGTCCTGGAGTCAGGAGGACCTGAGTTCAAATCCAGCCTTGGACACTTAACACTTACTAGCTGTGTGATCTTGGGCAAGTCACTTAATCCCAATTGCCCTGCCCTCCCCCCTCCAAAAAAGCAAAAAAAAGAGAGACTTAACCAAGATCTCACAGGATGTAAGCATCTGGGATGAGATTTGAACCCAGGTGATCTGACAATAGATCCCATGTTGTACCAGTAACATAGCACTCAAGGCATCTGACTACAATTTGTGAAAACCTTGGGCATACGTGCTTTTCAAAACAGTTGAATTCTCTCAGATGGAGGGTCCCCTTCATCCAAATAAATGCTTTGTCTCTGACTCACCCTTTCCCCAGATCTGGAGTATACCCTTATGCAATATTGCCTTGAATTCTGGTTTTGAGCAGAGGGTGAAAGCATGTGCCCCTGGCCTGAGCCTGGGCTCACTCATGCCTTAGCCTCCAACCCCACTGCTCTTTGTTAGCTTGCCAGCATCCCTTCCCTCGGACATCTGTTCCATCGATTCTACCAAGGAGCCTCCAGAGTCCGTGGCCAGACTGCCTTGCTACCGACAGCAAGAGGCACATGTCCACTCTGTGCCCCTCTCCCTAGCTATTTCCTTCTCAACCTCAGACTCAACAAGTGTCTGAGCCCCACACAAGCTGTCAGGGACAGATGCTACATGAAAAGAGGAAGTTGGAACCAAAGACACTCCAGCTTTTTCAGTGAATCCAAATTCAAAGCCAAATAGTGAGGCATGAAATGAATGGATTGGTTCAGGTTAATAAGCAACTTATTCGTTTTTAACAATACTCATCTTTTTTTTTATGCTGTAAACATTCATTACTCTGCGCTAGAAAATAACCTTTTCCAACAGCGCATTAGCAGACCAACTTTTCTGCCCGGTTTCCTCTTAAGCCTTCTCCGGAACCTGAGCTCATGGCCATTGCTCGGTTTCTTTCCAGCCAAGTCCTGCAGGAGCCAGGCCAGTTTTTTCTCCTCTCTTTCTCCTGCCCCCCCAACCTCCCATCCCTCCAGGCTCCTAGAGTTCATTGTACCCCATTTCCTCCAGTCATCTCGGAATTTTTGATTCTGATTTCTTTTTCTTCCCCCCACTTACACTCGTGCTAATTAAAGACCAGCTAAAGGCCCAGCTGCTATTCACACTTTAAATGGCTGAGATTTTAGTCTATTATAGAGAGCTTTGGGGATTGAGGGAGAAAGGAACAAGGATTCTGAGGGGAAAAAACCAAACAAACACTTCAGAAGGACAAAGGACAGAGAAAGAGAGCCTTGGGGCTGAAGATAAAATCGGGCCAATCTCTATCAGGGGCTCTCCACTTGGAGTTTATGGACAAGGGTGCTGCAGAGAGATTTCAGAGGGCCCCTGAACTTGGACAGTGAAAAAGAAAAAGACATCTTTATTTTCACTAACTTCTCACTGAATTTAGCCTTTTCTCCAATTATGAGTTTTTAAAACACACATTATTCTAAGAAGGGGTCCCTAGGGCTACCCCAGTCTGACAAGATGGTGCATGACACTGGAAAGGTGCTGAACTGTTCACATATGTGAATACTCCAGTCCATGCCCAGTGCCTTGCACAGAGCAAATACTTAAGAAAAACCTCCTGAACTAATTCAGTTGACTTAAAGCTCCTTTAGAAATCTTTAAACTCCCTCTACAGCTGCTCCACTGTGGAAGAATTGCCACTGGTTCTTTGAAATCTCTGATGAACATTTCCCATTTTCTATTCAATCCAATTCAACAAACATTTTAAGTGGTTCATGTGAAAATGGCGTCATGATGAGAAATAGGCATGGAAACACAATGAAACAAAATGGATGGGCAACATTCATGGAGATAACTAAATACAGGGTTGAGAATGGAACACGGACAGCTAGAAGAATAGCAAGAGACTTCTCAGGGAAGGAGGCATGAGGGCTGAAACTTGAAGAAGAGGCCATGGTAAGAAGTGAGTTCATCATAGGCATCAGGGCACAGCCTGGGCAAAGGCCCTGTGGTGGGACAAGGAATATCAAGATAAGCAACTAACTAACAAGGCTTGTTTAACATGAGGAGAGTGACAAGAAATAAGTCTGAAAGGCAGGTTCAAGACAGATTTCAGAAAACTTTAAATGAGCAGCAGAAAGAAACTGGTGCTAGACTTAAAGGACCTGCGTTCAAATCCTACCTTCCACTTACTACCTGTGTGACCTCAGATGAGTCATTCAACTTTAAGGGGTTGCCAGTTTCCCTAACTGTAAAATGAGTTGATTGTCTTCAGTGCCCCTGAGGTCTCTTCTTGTTCTAGACCCCATGAAATGCCAGACTGTGGAAGGGGCAATGAAGAAGGAGTAATTAATAATAACAACAGTTAAGGTTGACAGAGCATCTTACTATTATTACCTGGTTTTATCCTGGGAGGGATTTCCATTTTACAGAACTAGAGCTGAAATGTGAATTCATTTTCCCAAGGTCACAGAGCTTGTACATATCTAAGGTAGCATTTGAACTTGGGTCTTCCTGCCTGCACTTTGATCACTGTACCTAGCTCTCTCATTACCAGAATAAGGCAGCATTATGTAAAGGAAAGAGAGCGGTAGACCTGAAGGCAAGAGGCCTGGGTCTGCCTGGGTCTGCATTTCAGCACTGATACTTGTAGTGGTGCAGTGGATAGAGGGCTGGGCCTGGAGTTAGGGGGACTCATCTCCCACAGTTCAAGTCTGGCCTCAAACATTTACTAGCTATATGACTACTGGCAAGTCAGTTAACCCTGTCTGCCTCAGTTTCCTCATCTGTCAAATGAGCTGGAGAAGGAAATGGCAAACCATTCCAATATCTCTGCCAAGAAAACCCCAAATAGGGTCACAAAGAGTCAAATATGAGTTTTTCCATCTGCCGTGCCTATATCCCTCAAAGGGAAAATGAGTTCCCTTTTTAAATTTTAAAGAATAATTTAACTAATCAAAACACCCACCTTTAATGCACAATGACTGGAACATGGAAGGCATGTAATAAATGCTTATTGACTGAATGATTCTCTCTCTCCACCTTTACTGTCAAATTTCTTTTTTTAAAATTCAATATATTTTCAGCTCCTCACTGCTCCCCACTTACTCTAAACCTTGCAATCTGGTGTCTAGCTGAACCATTTTCCTATTTTTGCTCTCTTAAAAGTCACTAATGACCTCCTAATCACCAAACACAGTGCATTTTCAAAGGCTCTATTCTCTTTGTCCTTTTGACCTTATCAACTACCTCCCCTTCCCCATACTCTCTCTTCCCTGGTCTTCCAAGACACCACTTTCTCTTGGCTCTATGCCTCCATTTTAAACTGTTCCTTCTCTCCCTCCTTTGCTGACTCTTTGTCCTTTCCCCAAATCTCAAGGCAGATGTTTGCCAAAGTTCTGCCGTTGGCCATCTTTTCTTCTATTTCTTCCCCCGTCCTTGAAAATCTCATTTAGTCTCAAGAATTCTAAGTATCATCTGTAAGTATATGACCTTTCTTCAAATCTCAAAATGAGCATCACCAAGTAATTGCCTACAGGCAATTTGACTTCACCATTTCTGTGACTCTCCCATCTTCTTCTATGTACACGCTTTTCTTTATAGATGAGCGTCACCTAAAAGGCACACAGCGGTTGTGAAGTGGCTGCAAAATATTACAAACCAAGAATTCTGTTAGAGAAGAGTCAAGGATGTCAACAAGGCCACAGGCTCTTGAAAGAGAGGATTACTCAGTCTTAGGCTGAGTCTGACTGAAAACTCATTGACAACCTGTTTGCTCCACTGGCATCCTCCAGTATCAAGATAAGTTAAGGAAGGCTCCCAGCACATTAAGCAGACTATTATGAAGAGCTCATGGGAAGATACGGATGAAGAATTACAGAGGATGGAGAGGGGTGTATGGGCTGCAATCTGCATTAGTGGAGGGAATACCCACTCCAATGAAACCACCGATAGGTAGAATATTGAAGGAGCAAAACCTGTGTGTTATCCCTTAGTAGAATGTAAGCTCCTTGAGGGTAATAATGATTTGCATTTTTGCCTGTGAATCCTCAGTGCTAGCAGTTTCCTAGTAGGCACTGAGTAAATGTCTGTTGAAATGAAATATAAACGTCAGTTCTTATTAATAACCCCAAACACCTTCTTTGTGTTGTCTAAGCACGGAGCAAATCCAAGCGCAGAAGGTTAAGTGCCAATCCCATGAACACATAACTGTGATAAGCATTGGAGTGTTCCTTGGATGACATCCACAGTTTAATCGTGGCATATGGCATTTCTTTAAGAAACAGGCAAGAAGAAATTCCAGACTGAAATGTAAACGGGCAAATGCAAAGAGTTTGAAATTAATCTAAGGATAGTACCTATCACTGCAAAACAGTCAGGCAAGACATTATCTGATGGAATTATCATTATCTCAACACCCCCAGGCCAGTCAGAGAGGACAAAGCTCAAAACGGAATTTGGCTTATCGTGTGTGTGTGTGTGTGTGTATGTGTGTGTGTACACACACACATATATATGCATATATATATATATATATATATATATATATATATAATTTAACATGTGTTTGGTTTTTACTGCACAGTTTCAATACATCAAGCAAGGTTATTCTTTGTTCATGCAGTCAGTCAGAGTTTGGGGTCTTATTGGGCACCATGAATCTTCTAGACCCAGGAGGCTCTGAATGCCTTCATTTTTGTAAATGGGACTTAATCGAGGAGAAAAGTATATGCTAAAATGAGCTAAAATAACCCAGATACGACATTTACTGAGATGGATTATCTCCAACAAAGCATGATGGGAAGATGTTCATGATTCCATTGGGAATCTTTGAAGGTTAGAGTGGAAAGAGATGACAGATGTCCTAGAGAAGACGCCTGTTTCTATCTCTCACCTCTTCACCACAAGCATTTCTCCAACCATGGTGTAATAATGGATTTGAAGTCACAGGATCTGGGTTCAATTCCTGACCTACGAAATCACTAAAATTCTTTGGAGTTTCCCTCCTTTGTAAAATGAGATATTCATGGTGGCGGCTAGGTGGCACAGTGAATAGAGCAGCAGCCCTGGAGTCAGGAGGACCTGAGTTCAAATCCAGCCTCAGACACTTAACACTTATTAGCAGTATGACCTTGGGCAAATCACTTAACCCCAGCTGCCCAGCCTTCCCCCCTCCAAAAAGAAAAAAAAGAGAGAGATTCATACAGGTCTCCTCCAGCCCTCCAAGTGAGAACATGGAAGCCCACCACCAAATGTTTTAGAGAGAAGTGGCAGCTCAGTAAAAAGAGGGTGGGAGTTGGCATCAAAGGAATCAGTTTGAATCTTGCACTGCCAATTTCTTCCTGGGTGACATGGAACAAGTCTCTTCACTTCCTGTGATCCCATTTTGCTGATCTGTAAGAAGAGGATACCAGACTAGAAGACCTCAAGAGCATGGTAGTATCCCTGCTCACCTGCCCAGATGGATCAAGGGAGAGGATTCTTGTGCTGCTGGGAGATCCAGCTGGAACACTAACGGCATCTATCCTCCATGGCTCTGCATGGCAATTAGGTCCTTTACAGTATTATACTACAGGTGTATTGTGGACCCACCTGGGCCCTGAAGTATCATGGGAACAAGATGGCTATGTGGAAGCACCTTCTGGTTTCCCCAAATGGATTTGTAAATGAACCCTTGGAAAACAACTTATTGGCAGGTAGAGGCCATCAGCATGATTCTTTTTCATATTGTCACATAGTTTTAGGAAATCCTGGTAAAATTTAATTAGTTTTAGGACATTAGACGCCAGCGAGATAATGTGAGGATTTCAGAGTGTTAGAAGGGGAGGAAAGTGCACACTTCTGTTGGCAACAACAGGAGCTGAGCACGCCTGCTTTGGAGGAGGATGTGGGTGAAGACGACACTGATGATGCCGGTGGTGACGACGCTAACAGCATTTGCATTGTGCTTTAAGGTTTGCAAAGCAAACATTATCTCATCTGAGCCTCACAACAGCCTTGAGAAGTAGATGCTGCTCTTTGTTGTTGTTGAGTGTTTTCACTCATGTCTGACTCTTGTGATCTTGTCTGAGGTTTTCTTGGCAGAGATACTGAAATGGTTTGTCATTTCCTTCTCTAGCTCATTTGACAAATGAGGAAACTGAGGCACAGTTAAGTGACTTGCTTAGGGTCAACAAATAGGTAGGATTTGGATCCAGGTCATTGTGAATCCACCCCAGTTCCCTTCTCGAGCACTGTTTGTTCCCCAGATCATAGAAGCCTAGATTTAGGACAGGAAGGAGGCTCGGAGATCATCTACTACAACCCTCCCATTTTACAATGGAGGAAACTGAGGCTCAGGAAGGAAACGTGACTTGCCCAAGGCAGCACAATGGCTGAGCCAGCATTTGAACTTGGCCCTCTCTACCAGGAGGACGAAGCTTAAATTTTAATGCCACAAAATCTTTCAAACACAATTTAACTTTTTAATATAATATTTCTAAAATGTATCAAACACTTGTTTCTAAGTAAATAGAACACACTGACTGTAACAAGTATTTCTGGATGACCCAGAATCGTCTTTATGAATACATAATAATAGCACATCGGACAGTGTTACAGCAATGCCTTAGGGTTGGCGAAGGAAGCACGGGGGAGCTGGTCCTTCCACCTGACATTCCCTCCTCCTGCTCTAAAGCTCCCCTAGAATTGATGTCTGGCTTCCAAGTGGGCAGTGATGTTGCCCAAGGCTACTGGGGCATGGGGGTGGGGGAGAATACCTTCCTGACACTTCAGATCTCTTCTAATTTTTCTCCGTTTTCTTCTTGTGGCCAGCTGCCCCTTCCCTGGGCTGTCAGAATACCTCCCACTGGCTTCCTGCTCCCATCATCACCAATAATGAGCAAGGCCATTTCTGGATCCCCCACCTCTGCCAGAGCAATAACTAGGAATGATTTTTCTTGGGCCCAAACTAGTTTGTTTGCTTTCAGGAGGAGGAGGTAGCTGTGGTGATGGTAGAACAAGGGAAGGTCTGACACCAGGGACAGTCGTGCCAGGAAAGATGACATGGCACCCTCCCGAGAGTTAGGCTCCTGCCACCAAAGGTGGTGGGGGGAGGTAGGAGTAGTCCTACTGATGACAAACCTCCAGGAGTACTAAGGAAGAACTGAAAAGGGTGACAATGGTGGGCAGAAAGTACGCCATGCCCCCCACTCAGTCCCACCATGTCAGTGCCCTGAGCCAAAGCCCCAGACACACTGCCCTGGGTCAGAGCTCAGACTCATGCTATTTGCTGCCCTCTCTTTTTTCGCTCCAAGTCTCTGTGTTCCTCAAAATTGCTAGAAATGACCAATGAGAAATGCACCTTTCTTTTGGTTCCATGAGCCAACCAATCACATTTTGCCATATATGCTAGGAGCTATTTCAACATGCCCAGTTTTGTGCTATTGTAGATGATTAGAGCCATTGTAAGTCACAGGATAAAGGTTTAACTTTGGAAGGGGCTTCAAAAGCCAGAGTCCAACCCCCTCACATTACAGATAAGGAAATTCGGGCTCAGAAATGTTAAAAGTCTGCTTACGGGCACACGGCTAGTAAGTATCTGAAGTGAGATTTGGACTCAGGTCTTCCTGTCTCCAAGCCCAGTTCTCCATCCCATGCCCCAAGCCACCCCTCTAGGGCTCATACTCCTGTGTGAAAATCCAGATAGGCACAACAACCAGAGGTGAGGAATGATTATTTACCTACAAAATAACTTTTCCCTGAGAAAATTATTTACTATGAAATTCTTTAAAATAGCATGCTTAATGCCCAGCTCTACCCTACTCCCCCTTGCATTTATAACAGAATGCATTTTATAAAATTAAATTTGCAGACAAATGTTCTGGAGCCCATCAGTTGCAAAGGCAAATATGCCTCTCTTATTGCTTGGCATGCTGATGAAAAATGCTGCCAGGGTGTTTTAGAGGGAAGAGTAGGACAAAACTTTCCAGTTGCTATGGGCAGTGTTAGAGCAGTAACTGTGGCCATCGAGAGAAAGGAAAGAAAGAATAAAGGAAGGAAGGAAGGAAGGAAGGAAGGAAGGAAGGAAGGAAGGAAGGAAGAAGGAAGGAAGGAAGGAAGGAAGGAGGGAAAGAAGGAAGGAAAGAAGAAAGGAAGGAAGGAAGGAAGGAAGGAAGGAAGGAAGGAAGGAAGGAAGGAAGGAAAGAAGGGAGGGAGGGAAGGAAGGAAGGAAGGAAGGAAGGAAGGAAGGAAGGAAAGAAGGAAGGGACAGGCCAAGAAACATTCCCTGTGAGTGGTGAAGAGACAGTGATCCAGTTTCTTCTCTCCAGACCATCTCTAACAGAGAAGAGTAAAGGGAATGGATGATTCCTGGGACAGATGCTCTGACTTGGACAAATGAGCTGCCATGCATTATCAGCTCCATCTTGAAGGGCCATGGAAATCCTGACAAGGGAAGCATTCCCTCTGTGACACGTTCTGTCATGCAGCTTCTCAGAGTCCCCACAGGCCCAGCCCCCTCCAGAGTTTATGCATCAGGCAGAAGTCAGTCTTCTGGATTTCCTCATTGCCCAAGCAGGCAGTTGGCCACCTCCTTTGCTGAGACGGCAAAAAAGGCGAGTTTTTGAACAAATGACTTTTTGGCTGCTCTGACTCCTCATACAGAAGAAAATCTCTTGCAAGGCCAAGTTACCACCCGGTCACTGGTGAGACATAGTAACTCTGTCACCCTCTGCCTCTCCACCAAAGGGAGGAAAGTAGGTAAAGGCACTTTCCCAAGCCAAAGGTGCATCCTAAACGGATGCACAATTTATTCATACCACTGGGCAGCCAGGACCATAAGGGGCTCTTTTCTTGCTGGGAACGAGTAGCCAGTGCTACCAGGAGAGGGAAGAGAGATCTGTGAGCTCTGGCTGTGGAATCAGAAGACTTTGAGTTAAATCTCATCCCAGACACTTATCATTTGTGCTACCTTGGACAAGTCTCTACTTTCCTGGGTCTTGGTTTTCTCATCTAGAGTAGATCAGGGAATCTGAACAGGTCCACGAGCTTTTAAAAACAAATGTTTTTCAGCAACATTGTACAATGATCAGCTATGAATGATTTAGCTCTCCTCAGCAATACAATGATCCAAGACAATTCCAAAAGACTCATGATAGAAAATGCCATCCACATCCAGAGAAAGAACTGATGGAGTCTGAATGCAGATGGAAGCAGACTATTTCGCTTTCTTTATTTTTTTCTATGGTTTTTTTGGTCTGTTTCTTTTTTTACAATATGACTAAAAGGGAAATATGTTTTAGATGATTGTACATATGTAACCTATATCAAATTGCTTACTGTTTTAGGGAGGGGGTAGGTGAGGGAGAGAGGGAAAAAATTTGAAACTCAGAAATTTTTTTAAATGAATGGTAAAATTTGTCTTTACATGTAATTTGAAAAAAATACTATTGAAATACTATCTATCTATCTATCCATCTATGCTTTGATTGCTCTAGTTCAACATAATTTGTTTCTTTTTAAATTCTATTTACTTCATTTCAGGCATATAAAAGCATGATTCTGAGAGGGGGTTCATTGGCTTAGCCAGTCTATCAAAGGAGAACCAGGACACAAAAGGATGAAGAACTTCCGAGCTAGACGGTCTGAGATTCCTTTCATTTCTAGATTTATATCTTTAGAATCTTAAATCCTGGCTCAAAATGTATTTTTTTCCTATAGAAATAATGTAACAAATGGTGGTTGAGTTCCCAGGTTAGCCCATAAATGTATGTTTAAGCCACAGAGTTAGTGTCCTACTGAAATAATTTTTTATTTGTAATGGCAAGTCATTTTTCAGCCATGTCTGACTCTCCGTGATCCCATTTGGGATTTTCTTGGCAAAGATACTGGAATGGTTTGCATTTTTCCTTCTCCAAATCATTTTATAGATGAGAAAACTGAGGCAGGGAGGGTTAAGTGCCTTGCCCAGGGTCATACACCTAGTAAGCGTCTGATGCCAGATTTGAACTCATGAAGATGAGTCTTCTTAACTCCAGTCCCAGCATTCTACTCACTGTATCACCTATTTCTATTAGACTTTGACTTAAATAGCTTTAGCCCAGTGCCTGGCACATAGTAGGTACTTAATAAATATTTAATGGTTGATTACTTATTGATTTCATGCATTAACTAGGGGTCATAAAATCATTTCTGTGGGGAAAAAATGGTCTAAATAACTGATTCACAAGCTTTTGAAACTCAGTCCATTTGTAATTCAGAGACCCTGTTTACAGCTGTGATCATTCTCAAGCTTGGTCTTTCTGCAAAGTTTCAAAACCCTGGGGCAAAGGAATTTCTGCCCATAGATGGAAGATAAGGGAAGTGGGGGTGGGGGTGGGTTGTTATTGAGAGGAAGAAGGTCATCCTGGCCACCAAAGAGCATCCTGACAGCTTCAGTCTTGCCGACTTCCTCCTGCCTTCCCAAGGGATCATCTGCCACTTTGAGGAACAGGGTAACGTTAATATCCTGGAAGAGTTAATGAATTAGACAGCATCCTGTTTCTAAGGAAACCTGTGCTCCCTGCCTATATAAATGCAGAATCTGCCCACATTACTGTAAAAACAACAACAACTGAACCTCACAGCACCACAAAGAGCCCCTGTGGGTGTCCATCTGCAGAGGGGCAGCCAGTGGTTCATCTTCTGAGACAAAGATGGAAACATGAGCATGGGATCTCTCCCTGAGTAAAAGTCCTTTCTTGTTGCTTTTCTCACTAAAAATAGTGTTTCAGTGAAAAGGCTGCATTTTTACTTGCCTTCTTTCTTAACCCAGAATCCACCCTAAGCAAACTTGACAAATGTTTCAGATAATAAAATGTCCTGTCTTTTTCATGTTTGATGAACATTTAAAAATCTCTCTGATTTTCCCTATTGCTTTGCAGCAGGGTAAACCCCCTGGGGAGCTTGACTTGGAAAGAATTCTCCTTCCATCTAGTTTAGGGGTCATCTATTTAGCCCAGAAATGCTCGATCAGAGGGAGGGCTCATTTACCTGGAAAGCTGTACTCCCCTTTGAGGACGGTTCCAGAAACTATGTCCTGGTGCCCTGGACCTGTAACCAGGAAAACATGCGGACACCCACCTTTTCATCAGCATCACAGAGAAAGTGAAGCCGTGGAGGGCACAGAGGTGGAAGAAGATTGAGGTAGTGCTTAAGGCAGCACATGGCAGATTCCCAAGAGATGTCCTCCCAGAGCCAGGGTTATAGTAATAGCTCCAGGGAGGGACAGCAGACTCCCCTGGCACTTCCACCAGGAAATTTAGGGAAGGCAAATGATGGGAAAGGGACTGGTACCTCTGGGATCAAACTGACTCATATCCCAAGGAGTCAATAGGAATTGTGATGAGAAGAAACACAATGACCTGGGGAGAGATGCATTTATGCTGGAAGGACCAAATTCTGGTATTATCCAGGGTGGAGACCTGACTGAGCCAGCTTTCCTTGTCATTGCAGTGATTAGGGACACCGTGGCTCACCCTGACCTCAATTCCACATACATTGTGCACTAGAGCAGAAGGCAGAGCAAGAGATTATACTGAAAGCCGGCCATCAGATCCAGCCTAGAACCACCTAGCACAATGGAGCCAGCTAAGCTCCCTCCTGACTTGACTCTAGAGCAGGGCAACTGGAAGTGAGCGAGCCCAGGACACATAATACTGCTTGTCCTGCCTTCATGGCAGCCTTGGCCATATCTGTAGAGGGGACTCCAGAGCCAGGTACAGGTGCATTGAGCCAGAGCTGATAGGAATCTCAGAGACCATTGACTCTAACCCCTCATTTTAGATGAAGAAACTATTCCCAGGCAAGACCCTTGATCCCACAGATAGTAAGTCTCAGAGGTCAGATTTGAACCCAGGTCCTCAGACTCTCAGCCGGATGAGAGAGAAGGAGATGAACCCTCCCATTATCCATGTGACTCTTTAGGACTTGTGCCTCTAGATTTTCTAGACCTCAAGCCCCCAGACTAGTTTTCCCTCAGCAAAAGCAGGTAGAAAAGGCACAGTGGATAGAGCACTGGGTTTGCTGTGAGGAAGACCTGAGTTCAAATCCAGCCTCGGACACTTACTAGCTATGTGACTCAGGCAAGTGATTTAATTTCTGGCTGCCTCAGTTTCCTCAACTGTAAAGTGGTGACCAAAACAGCATCTGTCTCCCAGGATTGTTGTGAGATCACATTTGTAAAGCGCTGGGTGTCTGTCTGGTCAATAGCAGACATCTAATAAATGCTTGTTCTGTTTCCTCAGGGTGGAGAATTGGCTTAATATTTTCTGAACCTTATCAGGCAGTTATATTCTTCATGGAGCAATCCCTCAACTGCTTTAAAAATAATATCAAGAATGTTGCAGATCCCCAGCCTTCCCTTGATCTGCTCACAGACTGCAGACTAGTCTCCCTCTTTCCATATTTGGCAATCTCAGGTCCTAAATGAGGCTGGTGCATGATGCTTCTAACTCATAACTTTTTAATTCGTGCTTATCTGGCTGCTGTGACAGCTTCTTCGGGGCTTTGATTAGTTCAGGGAAAAGGGAGTCACAATCAAGTGAGATGATTCTGGGCTCAGAAAATACTGCTGGAGTCGGCCACATTGTCGAGCTATTGATCGATTAAAAATCAGAGTTAAGGGATACTGGGGCATGGAAAACATGCTGCTCAAATCACCAGCAGAGTAGCGGCTGCTCCTTTATAAAGATATCAGTAAGTGGGAAAGTGAAAGAACATACCGAAGGCTGGGATTGAAGGACAGAGGTATTCAGGCAATGAGGGATTTATTCTACAGTGCTCTGAAAACCATTAGGAGAAGGAGGCAGCCTAATGGTCAGTGCCACCTTTAATTTCTTCCAAAAGGCACTGAAGGGCAAAAAGACCCAACAATCACTTGGCTCCAATTTTCTTCTGGTTTGCCTCCTTGACCCAGGAAAGAATGTTCAGTCATTGCTTAAATCACAAAATCACAAACAAAAAGCAAATGGGGTCAGCCTGTCCAGATCCTCCTGATGGAGAAATCAGATGTCCAAATGGTAAGCAGAGCATCACACTGAGCAAAGGTTGCAGATGTAGGCATACAGAGACATTAGACCCATCTTAGGGAGAGTTCAGACCTGCAAAGAGCATTCTAACCTCCCTATTTACATAGTAGTCCAGGACTGCTGAAATTGCTGCTGTAGAGATTCCCTTAGTCAATCTCCGGGACAGTAACAATCCAGTGTGCCTGTAGACAAGCAACAGATCCTTATTGAGGACCTACTATGTGAAAGGCACAGTATGACCT
This sequence comes from Pseudochirops corinnae, assembly GCA_028646515.1. Lineage (NCBI taxonomy): Eukaryota > Metazoa > Chordata > Mammalia > Diprotodontia > Pseudocheiridae > Pseudochirops > Pseudochirops corinnae. The sequence continues at coordinate 536,972,887 of CM053585.1, forward strand.
AGTGGATAGAATGCTAGACCTAGGAGTCTTCCTGACTTCCTGAATACAATGGCAGCCTCTGACACTTACAAAGCTGTGTGACCACAAGCAAATCACAACCTCCTTAAACCTTGATTTCCTCATCTATAAAATGGGAACAATACCAGCAGTCTTTATCTCAAGGAATTAGGTAAGGCTCAGATGAAACAATGCATGTAGTATCCTGCGCAAACCTTAAGCCTCCACAAGAATGTCAGCTGCTACTATCAGGCTCTCATGATCCAGGATGCAACAGGATAAAGTCAGCGCCTTCTGGGAGCTGACTGTCTAGAGGAGGGTAGCAGAAATCTATGCCTAACAACACAAAGCACCATAGAGCAAGGGCAGATGGGTAGCATAGCAGACAGAGCCCTGGACCTGGAGTCAAGAAGATCTTTGTTCGAATTCCACCTCAGTCATAATGCATCTCAGCCTCAGTTTCCTCATCTGTAAAATGGGGATAATACCACCTCCCCACACGTAAAGCACTTTGCACATCTTAAAAAAATTCTACATAAACTTTTTTTTTTTTTGCCTTTTGGAGGGTGGAATGCAGGGCAATTGGGGTTAGGTGACTTGCCCTCATACAAATCAAGGGCACCATTAACCCCCTGTGCAGAGAGGCACAGGGGCCCTAAAGCTGAGACCAAGCTGTCCCCACCCACCTCATGCCATCAGAGCTCAGGGACTATTCTCCAGTGTCCCTAGGAATGGAGGCCAAAGAGAATGTGAGTTAAGGAATCCACAAGCAATGCAACCTGCCCCTTCTTAGCTCAGTTTCTACATTTTTGCTTCACATATATATTTTTTTCTTTTTAAGTCTAGTTTCAATGAATAAACATTTATTTTCTCACCTTCCTACCCCCTACCAGGGGTGGGGAAGCTGCAGCCTTGAGGTCACATGTGGCCCTCTAGGTCCTCAAGGGCAGCCCTTTGCCTGAATCCAATAGCCCCCTCAATATGCCAGGTGACTATACCGTGGAACAAGGCACAGATGAATGAGGTACATTTTTAGAGGTAAAACGTTCTCTATTTCTCTGCCCAAACAAAGTAAAGAGCCACTCTGTGGGCCAGTAAGTTCGGTGGCTTGTATGGGCAGAAATCACATGATTTCCTGCCTCACTAAAAAAGTGAAATCGAACCTGCTCATTATCACGAGTCTGGGATTAGCCCCAAAGGTCCCTAAGAGATAAGAGAAAGCTCCACAGCACCAACACAGCAGCTGACCATTCTCTGCAGAAGGCAATGTAGCCACAGGCAAACGTCCCATCTTCAAAGTCTCCAACAAGTCTTGAAGTACCATGGAAAGACCTTTCAGCCTGAGAAAATGGGCTTAATCACTACCTGTTTGTTTAACAAGACTGGCTACAAACACCCTGAGGGTTCTCAGTGAGTCAATCTGGGGATGAATGGGACACTTTCAAGTTAGGGACAAGAACTGAGTTTAGCAAAGCAGGATAAAAAACAAAAAAAAAAAAAGACAAAAGAGTTACAAAAGGAGGTGGCAAACAGAGGATGGTGAGGGTTCAAATCCTGCTCTGCTACTTCCTACCTGAGTGATCTGGCCAAGTCACTTCAATCTCAAGGTCTCAGGTCCCCGTCTATAAAATGAGGGGGTTGGAACATACGGCCTTTCAAATTCTTTCATTCTCGGATGCATATAACTGCCTGGCCTTCAGTTTCCTCTTCATCAGGATAAAGGTGCTAGCTTGGATTATGTCTAATGTCCACCCCCCAAGACCAACTCCATGGGTCTATGAAGAATGGGCTCCCTATGAAACGAAGTATACAAGTATACGTTTCCCTAACATTTTCAGTAGAAACCATTCCCTGCCCCCGTCCCATCCTACTCTATCTCTGTAGAGATTGAAGACTGAAGCCATTTTTGTTCTGCATTTCTAGTTCCTGAAGTCTGGTTTATTTTAAGTCCCCTTCCACAGGCTCCCAATGGTTCAGGAAAATTATCAAGATTATTCACTTCAGTACAGCCTGTGTCTCTGGAGGCAAAAGCCTATAATTAGCAAATCAAATTAGAGCATGTTTTTAAGAAATGTTGTACCCAGGAAGTATTCTTCTCTTTGAAATTTGTACCCGCAAAATGTGCATCCAAAAAGCCGCTATCCCTGTCGGAAAGGCTGGAATGCTTTCTCTTTCTCTTTTTCTACCACTCCATCTCTGCCTCAGTTTCTGCTTCTATTTCTCTAACCCCCCTCTCTTTCTTTGCCCATCTCTCTGCCATATGTGATGTCTCTCAGTCACTTTTTTCTGTTTCTCTCTGACTCTGTCTCTCTGTTTCTATGTATGTCTCTCTCTGTCCGTGTCTCTGTATATCTCCCTCCCTCTTTCTTCCCCTTCTCCTCCTCTTCTGTCTTCCCTGCCCCCTCCCCCATACCTCTACCTTGAAACCTAAATTACTTATGAAGTGAAAAGTAGAACACCAAACAGCATATTAAGGACTCAGTAATGTCGGGGTTATTTCCCCCTCTGGTATCCCCAGCAAGGAACGCTTTTTACCCTCAAATTAATGGCACAGTGGAGGAAATATAGGAGACAGTCAGGACAATTTGAGTCCAGCTCCTGCTTCCTTTGCTTACTAAAAGCGGGACCATGGGTAAGTCACTTGACTGAACTCCAGTTCTACAGTTTCATCTGTAAAATGGGCACACCTGCCTCAAAGGGTTGTGGTGAGTCTTAAAAACGATAACAGATACAAAGTCATATGAAAACCTCAGAGAACCACAAAAGGGTCATTTGGTAATCCTCTTGCCTCGACTCAGTGGAGAGGAAGGTGGGGAGGAGAGGTCCAGTCAGGTCTAATTCTACGTCATTCTTCCCTGCTCTCAGCATCTAGGTTATATGTAAATGGTGCTGGGGGCAGGGAAGCATGTTTTACATGCCACATGCATTGTATCACACAGACATATATGTGTGTATGGATGTGTATAAAGAGTCTTTCCCAACCCCCCGCCCCCAGCTACCAAGAGTCTGACTGCTTAACGTCTGCATTTCATTCTCTTCACATTCATTCTGCGCGTCTGTTGTCTTGCCCATTAGGGTGTAAGTTTCTTGAAAGTGGGAACTGTATTCTTTGGCCTTGTATACCCGTTTCCTAGCACACTGCTGGGCACACAGCACGTGATTAATAAATGCTTGCTGATGGACTGAACTGAACATGTCATTTTTTGCCTTCATATCCTCAATATCCAGCATTATGCCTGGCATATAGTAGGTGCTTAATAAATGCTCGTTCATTGTTATTGAATTAAATATTCCAGAACCTCCTGGTAAAATAACAGGGCAGTATTTGCAACAGGAAGAAGTGCTCTAGGGATAGTGGTGACTAAATTTGAAGTTCTAAATATTTAGCTTTGGAGTTGTAGAAAGCCCAGCACTATACAAGTCAATAACTCAGGCCCCTGTTCTGTTTATTTGCCCTGAGTGGGGTTATGAAATCTGGTTTCTGTTGCTGGCTGGATGCCATCTTGGCTGTTCTGCTTCTAGGAATATCATCCAAAATCTACTGGCCAAGAGGAAGCTTCTACAACCCTGGCCCATGCTGCCGTCACTCCCCTGGCAAACACTCAGCACTTTTTGAGGTTCATAAGATTTTTGGGTGAGAAGAGCACTGGCCATCTTTAACGGTTCCAATTAGGGAGACTAGGAGTCAATTTTGTTACATGGACGTTCCAAGTTCTAGAACAATGTAGGGAGCCTAAAGATCACTTAGACACACATTTGAGCATGTATCTGATCTTCTAGGGACCACCTAGAAAGTGGCCAGCCTAAGTGGTTTTTTGTCAAATATTTATTGCTCTTTCCCTGGTGCCCTCTTTCACTCATAAATCTCATCACCACTTCTACACAGATGATTCCTGAATCTCCATATCCAGAGCCACTATGGGCTCCAGTCCTGCATTGCCAATCTCTTTCTGGGCATCTCCAACTGAATGCCCCTCCATCTCAAGGCCAACAGACCACAAACAGAACTCATCTACCTCCCCTGAACACTTGTCTTTCTGATGAAGGTACCACCATTCTCCCAGTGATCCAAGTTCATAATCTTAAAGTCTCTCTCCTTTCCCTCTCTCTATACCCAATCAGCTACCAAGTCCTATCAATTCTGCCTCCTCAACATCCGTCCAGTCACAGAGTGAGAGATTCAGAACTCAAAGAGCTCTGAATAGGCATCTCATACAACCATCTCACTTTAGACTAATTTTTTTTGGAGGGGGGAAGGCAAGGTAATTGGGGTTAAGTGACTTGCCCAGGGTCACAGAAGTGTCCCAAGTGTCTGAGGCTGGATTTGAACTCAGGTTCTCTGTGTTGGTGGGATTTAAGATCTTCCCTACCCATTAATAGGCCTTAGGTGGAAGCTTGCTTAGGGGAGGTTTGCTTGAAGGAAGGCTTTCACACCTCTTGCTAATTTCAAATTAAACACTGAGTCAGGAGGACTGTGAGGCCTTCTGGCTCTGGAAAGTATATATATATATATATATATATATATATATATGTATACGTATGTATACACACACACACACACATACTCTGAATTGGTATTTTGCTTTGGGGGGCTGCTTATGAAAAGAACCTTGTGATTTCTTGGTCGAGATTCTGAGTGGTCGTATGTTCAGAGCTCCCCAACTGCTCAGATGTAAAGGCTCTCTCAATGCAGGATGTGTGTAAAGTGTATAGTTGATTCAGGCAGTCAGAGCCCTGTCTGTTGGTCTTTATTTCTCTGCTTGTATTTTCTCTGAAGTTCAGCGTGCTGGCTTTTCCCCTGAATTAGTGAATGTAATTTAAAAAGACTGTTGACCCCTTGAACAGCTAGCTTTCCTAGTAAAGCAGATCTAAGAACCTGTGGTAGCAGCCGTTCTGGGGATGCCAGTGTGGTTGCCACTAGAGGCTGGTGCTCTATTCACTGTGCCACCATACTGCCCTTTAGATGAATTTTTAGGCAGAATTTGAACCTAGCTCCTCAGACTCTAAATCTAGTGCTCATTCTACTGTCTCACAAGTCTATCCTTCCCTCTCCTTCTTCCAGTTCCACTGTATCCACTCCAGTTCATTTCTTCTCACCTACACTACTGTGGATATCATGTCTGCTACAGAAGGATAGCAGCCTGGCATAGGTGATGAGGATGTTCACTGGGGCTGAATTTGGGTCATATCAGGCCCCACACTAATCTAACCCAGAAGAAGCACCAGAAGTCCTGGCACCAATTCCCACTTTCCTCCTTAGTAGCTATGTGACCCTGGGCCTTCGTTTCCCCCTCTGTAAAATGGTGGGGTTGACCTTTAATGCCATCTAATGCCCCTTTCAGCTCAATCTTGTGATAGGCACAAGCATTCTACAAAATATGAACATCGATGATGCTGATGGAAACAGGAAATCAGGGGGCCTGAGAGCCGATGAGCATCAAGTCAGGAGACAGAACCAGAAATCATTGTTTATCTGATACTAACTACTTACTTCCCCTAAAACTCTGGGGCTTTATTCTGACCATTGAATTCCTGCTCTGAAGCATGGCACAGGCGCTCTTGCTCTCTCGCCTCCGTCATGCCCGCAAGACTAGGCTGACTATTTGGACAGGAACAGTCCATCTTTTCTTCTGATCTCTGGGTTGTTGTTCAGTCATTTTTCAATTGTATCTGACTGTGATCACATCTGGGATTTTCTTGGCAAAGATACTGGAGGGGTTTGCCATTTCCTTCTCCAGTTCATTTTACAGATGAGGAAACTGAGGCAAACAGGGTGAAGTGACTTACTCAGGGTCACAAAGCTAGTAAGTGTCTAAGGTCAGATTTGAACTCAGGAAGATGAGTCTTCCTGACTTCAGACCCAGCATTGTATCCACTGCACCACCTTGCTGCCCAACCACCTCTCAGTTATCCCTTCTTTGATCTACCTTTCTATCATTCCATCATCCAAGTTATTTTCCTTGTGATCCCATTACCTGCACACTTTCGAATCTGAAGGGACCTCAGAGGGTATCTACTCCCACCTATAACTGAATAGAATCCTCTGTCTACAACATCCTGACATCTAAAGCCTCCCTCCCTCCCAGTGCCAGCAACCCTTTCCCTTCTGGAAGCACTCCAATTGTTACCATTTGGAGCAGCAGCCCCACATCACAAAAGGTCTGCCACCAAGCCTAGATGGTACTTCCAGCCAGTGCTCCTCATTTGGGTTTTGGGGGCTAAGCCAAACAAGTTCATTCCCTCTTCTATGCAACAGTCCTCTTGTTCTGATTAGCTCAATTTGCTCTTTTTTGTAAAGTCTGCTCCACCTCTCCACTTGTTCTGGTCCTATGGTATTTTCTCTGATTAAGTCCTAAAACAGCTAAGGGGGTGATCAGCATGGCAATGGAATCTTTTCTGGTGCCATGTGGGGCATTATTACATGCATTTCTTTTTGTAACTTGAGAGATGAGCTTCCCTATCCTTCAAGACTGACTACCATTTAGAAAGGCTGCCACTCTAACCAAGGGATGACTTTGTATCACATTTACTTGATCCTGACTCAGAGTTCAAGATGGCATCTCTCCGCTGTCCCCACTCCAGCTAGGCAACCATCAATTTTGAAAATTGTTTATGTTAAAACCAGACTTGAGTAACTTTCAATTGAATATCAGACATAAAGTTGGTACTTCTTTCTTATAGATACCTACCTCAACCTGGAGAGTAATGAGCCAGCTCTTACCTATGCATAGTAAAGATGGTGCTTGAAACTAGAAGAATGGGGCAACCAGCCCTATCCAAATGCTCTGGAAATGGCTGCCTCTTCTGAGATACTGGTCACAGTCACTGGCCAGACTCCAGTTTTCTCATCTACAAAACAAGGGAGTTGGGCTCGATGACCACTAGGGTCCCTTTCAGATTGAAATGCTAGAATCCTACAAAAATGACCAACTTCTCTGTGGCCAAAATTCCCTTCCCTAAATTGTGCATGGATTTTGATATAGCCTCTGTCTGTCTGGAGCCAGACTCATCAAAGTACAATATAGTTAGGCATATGCTCATATCCTTCGGAGGGAAAATGATTGGCCTGTGTATGAGTAACCCTGTGAGGAAGAAGTAGGGAAGAGATAGGATGGGGACATTGTGATGTGGGAGGTGGTGGAAACTATAAAGTTGAGGAAGTTTAGAGAAGGTAAGGATATGCCAAAAGAGACAGAAACAGAGAGAGGGGAGAGAGACAGAGACAGAGAGAGACAGAGACAAAGAGAGACAGAGACAGAGAGAGAAACAGAGAGAGAGAAACAGAGGGAGGGAGGGAGAGAGAGAGAGGGAGGGAGAGAGAGAGAGAGAGAGAGAGAGAGAGAGAGAGAGAGAGAGAGAGAGAGAGAGAGAGAGATCCCATTGTAGTGGAACAAGCACACTGGATTTATACTTCTACTGATTTCACTCATACAATGAGGAGGCTGGACTGGATGGTGTCTAAGGCACCTTCCAGCCTTATATGCCAGACAGAAGGAACTTTGAGGGCAAGGAAAGCCCAGGGAAACTGAGTTTTGATTGAGAGTAATTATAGGACAAGATCCCTGAGGCCCTGCCCAGAGTTGTTTGCCCAGGTGTCAGTAAATAGAAGTGAGAAGTAGATTTGGAGCTCAACTGAAAGGAATGGGATTTCCTGCTGCTTAAGACAGATGGAAGGAAGCTCTTGCCCAGCTCTAAAGGTCAAACTGGGAAAGGGAACTGGAAATCCCTGTTAAAAGCCTAAGAATCCAATGTCAAAGGTGTTCATAATAACACCTGAGTTATAACTCTGTTCCAGCAATTTATCGATTTTGTATAGAATTTTCAGCCCTCCCTCTCTCAAATCAAAGTTAATTGCAAGTCACGTCGTCCTCTTCCAGAACAAGAGACAAAGCAGACACATAGAGTCTGAACCCAGAGAATCATTCACTCTACAAAATCCTTTAACTGGTGGCTTTTAAAGTCCTTTATAATCCAGTCCCCCTCTTACCTCTCTAGACTTCTTAGACCTTAGTCTCTTCTACAAGCCCTAAATATGACCCAGTGACACTGACCACTTTTCTATTTCTTGGACAAGACACTCCATCTCCCAACTCCAAGCATTTGCCCTGGCTGTGCTCCTGTGCCTGAAATGCTCTCCAACCTAGAATCCCTACCTCCTGGCTTCCCTGGTTTCCTTCAAGTCCCAGCAAAAATCCCACCTTTTACAAGAAGACTTTCCCAATCCTTCTTAATTTTAGTGCCTTCTCTTTGTGGACTATCTTGATTTTACCTTGTCTATTGCTTGCTTGTTCATAGTTGTATGTATGTTGTGCCCCCCATTAGACTGCGAACTCCTGGAGAAAAGGGATAGATGGATTTTGAACTTTCCTTGTATCCCAAACACTTAATGCCGTGCCTCAAACCCAGTAAGTGCTAAATAATAGCTTCTTGATGACTATTGAAAAATCGGCTGTCCAGGCATTGAAACTGACTTGGAGAGGCCACTGTCAGGCTAGGTCACAGAAGTAATAGTCTGAGGGGAAGAAGCCAGGAAACCCAGAGACACTTCAGATTGGGGAGGAGCACCCCAAAGAAATTCCAGCAACAGTGAAACCTGCCTGTGAGCTTTCTCTCAGGAGGATACTTGAGGCCAAGATTCCTAACATCATTCCATCTCCAATATTTCTGTCCCTGGGACACAGTCCGTCCTAAATTGTAGCTTTGACAGTTCATGGTTTATATTTCCCTTCATGCCTGTACAGCTTTTCAAGTTTACAGGAAACTTTTCCTATTACAATATCAGAGACTGGTTCGTATTAACTGAATAAATGAGAACTGAGCCAGACAGACAGTCAGCTTAACGTCTCATTTCCATTTTGGGAATAGTCCGAATGCACGAGTTAATTTCCACTCCCCTTAGAGATTTTCCTTTGGCTTAGAAAATGGTAATCACTTCTGATGTCTTATCCTTCTAGTTGGAATTTTTTCTGAGGAATAAAAAAAATCCACTTTTCTTTTACAAAGGAAACCTTTCATCCTAGGAAGATTCACTTCCACTGGCAAAAATAAAAGAAATAATTAGGCTACAAAGAGCTGAGGGGAATTAAGCCAGTCTAAAAAAACAATTACACTTAATCTGATCCGACTTTCTACCTGATTAAAAAATATTCAGCAGCTCTTAAGTCCCAATCAACTGCAGAATATAGAATGGGGAGTTATGTATAATGAGGTTGGTAAAATCGGTTGGGGCTATGTAGGAAAAGGTTTTCAAAGGCAAATCGTGATAACTCCAAGATGAGTCCAACGTTGCAAACCTGAGTGGCCTTGACAGAAATAAGGAAGTTAAGAGATGGGGAAAGGACAATGAAAATTCCTTGAAGGTCAAGAAGGAGCAGTCAGATGGGTAGTAGAATCAGGAGACAGCAGGGTCATAGAAACCACCAAGTGGGGAAAGACCAAGGTTACCCTTCATCTACTCTGAATATAATCTTATAAGTACATAGCTAGTTATATGGTATATGTCTTACTAGAATGTGAGCTCTTTGAGAACAAGGACTGGTATTTGCCTTTTTTTATATCCTGAGCACTTAGCACAGTGTCCAGAATACAGTACTTGCTTAATAAATGAGTGTTAAGGTTGAACTGCAGTAGTACCTATGGAAAGCAAGTCAAGAGGCTAGAGGTTTTAAGGGATGGAATCAACATAACTCACCAATTTATTGGTTTTCAAAGAAGGTAACAAAGCGAGTAACTCACCAGCTTACTTAATGGGAATGTGTTGAAGCATCCCCATCATTATCTTTAACTTTTTTGAAGACCCTTATGTCCAGATTTCTATATGCAAGACTATGCTCCCGTCTTTTGGCCAACATGCATAACATGGGGAGGGGTGAGGGGGGAATGAGGAAGTGGGAATTTTAGCACAATTCTGACATAGTAGGTCATTAACTAGTGCTGATTTCTGAAAACAGGTTTGAGGAGCTTCAAATTATGTCTTTCAGAGGGAAGTACTAAGGAACACAAGATCCATTTCCTTCTGCCAGTGCTATGGAGAATAGCCACGGTGTATATTACCAAGAAAAATGAGCCTTGTGTCCAGAGTTACCAGCCTGGAAAACCATTCTGTTTAATAAAACACTCTGCTGAAAGTTGAGCTCCAAATGAGACAGCCAATGGCAGAAAACGGGAAGTACTGGGTTGTGGAACCAGTAAATGACTGTGAATGCTTTGCAGGGGACCACAGTTTCAGGAATAACCCAATAGACTGGGGGCGTGGCCTCTGATGGAGAGGTTTACCTGCCAGCTTTTGGTTCTCTTTTTTTCTGTACATTCCAGCAGGAAAGTGCCTGTGTTCTGAGAGGTTAACTCTGATCTCATTGGATAAAAAGATTTTTTTTTTAATACAGCCAGAGATAAAACAGTGCTATAGATTGAAGTCAGAAGAGTGGATTGCAGGGATAGATAGATTCAGCTCTAGCAGGGTCAAGCTTGAGGTGGTGGGTAGATATCCAAGAGGTGACTAAAATGCAAACCTAAGAAGACACAGTGGAAGATACCAGGCTAGATGAGGACCTGAGTAAATGCACTCAACTCACTGCCAGAAGTAAACAATTAACTGGTGCATCCCCTAAATGGAAAATTATTGTGCCGTACCCTGGAGTGGACAGATAGCTGGTTTTGGAGTCAAGAGTCAAGTCAACGAGCGTTTATTACACTTTTGCTGTATGGCAGACACTGTGCCAAGCACTGGAGGTACAAAGAAAGGCAAAACTAGACCGTAAGCTCTAACATGGAAGACAACATGCCACCAACTATAACATACAAGGAATTAGGAGGTGATCTCAGAAGGGGGTACTAGCAGACGGGAGGACTAGGAAAGGCTTCTTGCAGATTTGAGATGAGACTTGAAGGGCCCCACGGGAAGCCAGGAAGTTGAAATGAGGTGGGAGAACATTTCAGGCATGGGGAGGAGGGGTGTTCAAGTCACTTGGTCCATAAGTTGCCCCAGGTAATGACTCTCTAAGACTCAAAGTTACAGAAAAGTTGTTGTGCATCCTTGGAGGGAGCTTCCTTCCCAGGAGTCATGGGTACAGTCCAAAATGCTAAAGAGTAAATATTGTGATTTGTGTTTAAAATGAAGAAATAAGAAGTGACTGAATGAAACAAAAAAGCACTTATTAAGCTCTTACTGAATGCCAAGTGCTGGTGATACCAATAAAAAGAAAAACAGCCCCTCCCCTCAAGGAGCTCCCACTCTAATGATGGAGCTGAGGGACAGTTTCAAGAATCACCTGCTGGGCTAAACTCAGGGTAATTCTAATGGAGTAGACAAGACATATGGGACAGTTTAGGTGCAGATCCAATGGCAAAGTCTTAAGATAGAAATATCTCTACCTACTTTTGCATATTCATATGAAATTTTCCCCCAAAAGAAAAACATTTCTATTAACACAGAAGTGCAAAAATTGGAGTACATCAGCTAAACTCACGATTTAGATAGGAAGAATAACACCTTGGGTGTTGCCACAGGAATGCAGGGTGAATGCTGCCAACTGCTCTACCTTCTCCTTCCCCCATCCCTTCTTCCTTTCTGGTTTTGTTAAGTGAAGCTCCAAGATGAATTAAATTGCTTTGTGTTTCCTATACTATCTAAGGTATTAATGGAGGTTGAAGGAACCTACTTATCCCAGTGCAAATATTAGGCAGACCACAGGGACTATGAGTGCCACTGCTGGCTGAGAAAAGCTGTGGGTCTTACTCACTAAAAAGCTGAAATAGCCCAGAAGATCTGGGTTGGCTGACAAAAGAGTTTTAAACATTCCCTTGTGGGAAAGAGTCTGCCTAACTAATACCTGTCGTTTGGTAGAGAAGTAGTAAAAGGCAATATTGTGGACAAAGCAGTCCAGTCAATGATACCAGCAGCTCCATGGGGAAGTGCCGAGGACCAAGATTCGAGGCAGAGAGTTGTTTTGTCTGAGACTCAGCCCTAGGAGAATCAAAGGGTGGAAGCTACAGGAGTTCGCTCTCCAGCAGTGGTGTGGGGAATCTGTGGGAGAGTGTGTCTCTCTAGATTTGGGGAGGGGGGTGCCCTGTTAACCACCTTGCTACTCTGGTCAGTTAAATAACCTTAGTTGGAATTCACGCGTCCATTGGTTTTATCTGTTGTTGTTGTTTTTTTCTTTTTAAGCATCAGATGAGGTTCATAAGCTACGGTTTTGAATAGATACTGACCCAAATGATTCAAATGTAGGTGTAGCTTTTAGGGACCCACCTAGAGGAAGGACTAAGGATAAGATATAAAGGTGTTTCATACACAGGGATCCTAAGCACAATACCTTCTCCATAACAAATGCTCAAAGAATGTAAGTTGGATTAAATTGGGTCAGATGGAATAAACCAGCTTTTTTCATTATATTAAAATTTGGTCATATTTGTGCATACAATTCACCACAACATAGTGCCAAGATGATTAACAAAAGTGGAAAGAAAGAGAAAAAAACCTGATACAACCCCCAAATTCCAGTTAGAGAAGTATCTGCTCTGGCTGTTAATGTATTTTAAGAAAAAAAAAACAGCAAGAGAAAGGTAAATTGCATTAGATGGCATTTGGGGGAGGCGTCTAGTCAGAAGCTCTCTAACTTCTGGGGTTCGGATTGCCTTTAATGGAATTCAACGAAATCAATTTCTAGAAAATGCCTTTCAGATCCTAGAAGGCACATTTGTGGACAACGCCATAGGTAAGTTCCCAAGTAAGGGACTGGGTAATTAGGTAAATCCAGACTATGTAGAGACAAGTAGTCTGTAGAATTCCATCAAGACCCCCTCCTCACCCAGCCCTGTGAAGTGATTAGATGAAAGGAAGCAATAAACCCTCACCTTCTTCTTGGAGACAAGACTACTGGGGAGTTGGAACCATCCACAGGGGCTGCCTACATTGATCAGCTTCAATAGCTAATGGTTTTCTGTTCTTTGCTCCTTCTCTTTGCCTCTCTGGGACACAACCTCGAGGCTTCAAAGGGTAAAAGCATCCCCTACCAGGTTAAAAAAAAAAAATAGACAACTAAGGTCAGATCCCACGTCCCTCCTCCCTTCGAATCTAAGTGGGAACTAACACAGGGCTGCCTGGATGAGAACAGCCTCTCCTCCCTTGTTATCCCTCTTGTCTTTTATAGGAAGCTAGAGGGGGGAGTAGCAGTCAGGGCTGGCACAGAAACAGAGCCTGTCTGTCTATGTTAAGACCAGAGATCTTCGGTCACCTCACAGACCATCTAATCCAACCTTCTCATTTTATAGATGAGGAAACTGAGGCTGAGAGGGTAAATTGCCTTGCTCAAAGCCACACAGGTGGTAGTGGGACTTGAATCCGGGTCCTTGGACTCTAAATCCATTGCTCTTTCCACTGAGAAGGTAACCGAGAAGCTCTGCAAATCTGGAGTTTTCTTGGAGGTCCTCTTGGAGGCATCCACCTGAAGCAATTCACAGGTGTCAAGAAACAGAGGAACCACCATGAAGTCTGTCCGTCCTCCTTCAGCAGCACCGCAGGCCCCAACTTCCCTGACCCAATGCTTTTCCAGAGTGCCTTTGTTCATTCATCACTCACTCACATGCTCATTCATTCACATAGCAGCCATTTGTTAGGCATCTTCTCTAACCACACAGTGCTAGGTGCTGGGAAAAGAAATGAGATAATGAAGACACAGTCCTTTGCCTCAAGGAGTTTATGATCGAGCAGGAATATCACCCTCACATACACCAAATGCAAAGCGCAGAAGGGAATGAGACCAGTATAATAATGGGATATCCAAGATCAGAGGAAGGAAGGGTCATTTCTGAACCAGGGGACCAGAGAAGGCTTCCTAGAGAAAGAGGCGTTCTAGCTGAAACTGGAAGGATAATCGGTAGAAATTTAGAAAGGAGAGGCGTGACAGGGCATCCCAGGCAGAGAGAATGGAGGCGGGAAGCACTGGGCTCCTAAGAGTCGCTGCATTTCTCCGAGCTCACCTACCCTTTGTCCTTGCGCTCTGAGTATGGAGTCTATAGCGCTGGTCCTCTTTGAGAAGGACCAACAACAATTAACAATGAACCACCACCACCACCAACAGTGTCTATATCAATAATCACCCACTGTGTCTTCCCATAAACATGGGAGTTAGGGAAAGAAGGAAGCTTGGGCAGCCTCTGAGAAAGAATCACCTCTTCCCTCTCCCTCCCTCGCTCGCTCCCCAAGCCCACACTGGGACAGCAGGTGTTCTGTAGAGAGCTGGATCCACAAAATCGGAAAGTCAAATTTACTCACTTGATAAAGTAAGATGCGTTACTGTTTAAAGAAACATGCAATTATACAGCATATATATGTGCATATATGGAAGTACACGTAGATAGAAAAGTTAGCAGTTGTTATTTTGGTACACACACACACACACACACACACCACACACACACCACACACACACACCACACACACACACACACACACACTCACACACACACCACACACACACACACACACACCACACACACACACACACTCACACACACACCACACACACACATACCACACACACTCACACACCACACACACACACACCACACACACTCATACACACCACACACACATACACACACCACACACACACACACATACACACACTCACATACACTCAAACACATCACACATGCACGCACACACACCACACACACACACACAACAGAGCAGAGTACTGGATTGGATGGATGTACAAGACACTTCGCCTCTCACAGGTAGCCTTAGCTATTGAACTCACTAAGGTTAGGATGCAGGATCTGAATTCAAATCCCACTTCTGACATTACGTGTGTGTTCTTTCTTGCCTTGGTAGGTCCATTTACGCTCTCTGGGCTCCAATTTCCTCATCTGTAAAATAAATGGGTTGAACTCAATGATCTCATACGTGCTTTGCCCAGCATTTCACCTGGTACAAAAAGGGGCCATAATGATGTAGATGAGTTTCTTTATATGTGTGCAAATCTGGTCCAGCGAGTAAGCAAGACACTCAAAAGGCAAGACCAAAAATTTAAAAATGAGTTTAAAGTGGGTCCCCAATACTGATCCACAATTTTCAGCCAGGTTTCATTGTTTTTAACCTCAAAATAACATTTATACATGAAGTGTTATATTAAACCTTAAGTAATATATAATCAGGTTCTATTTCTGACTGAAATCTGCTTACAGCCTCTAATTATGGCTCCCACTCTCACAGCTGAAATTCAGCATTCACAGTTTATGTAGGGTATAGTGTTTCCTGCTATTCTAATCCTATGAACACTATGCTGGGGAAAGAGGGCAAAATCTCTGGTTATCCAAAGTCTTTTCCGTAAATTTGGGTTGTCCTGACTCTCACCCTGACATACTATCCCTGCACTCCCATCAAAATAACCAATCCTGAATGCTCTCCAAGGACACAGAATTACTATGACAAAGAAGACCTAAGTACAAGAGGGATGCCCACACTCCTTTCAGGTCAGAATAAAAATCATGTGTTAGCCCTAGAAATGATGTTAGTTGGTCAACTACCAACCCTTTCATTTTTAAGGATAAGAAAACTGAAGCCAAGAAAGGGTTGTCTATGGAGTAGCCCATAAGCTTATTCTCCGTTATTTAGCATCAAATCCATTTTACCCCCAAGGTCTGGAGGCTTCAAAATAGGCCCAACTCCCACAACATTCACTAGGGGAATGCCCACAAAATGTCATGTCAACTCTTCTACCCCTAGAGGCCCATATTAGTAAATTATTCCAGGAGAATGGCTTTCAACAAGAAGAGATCTGAGTCATCTGCTCGGGTTCAATCCCAGCCCATAATCAGTACAGAAGATGCTTGGCATGTGTTCCTGGCCAGGTCAGTCCCATCTCTGCACCTCACTTGACTCAGCTATAAAATGGTACAGTGGGTTGCACCAGATGACTTTGAAGAATCTTTAAGCTCTAACATTCTAGGATAATTATTTCTGAAAGATTTTCTTGGCTCCTTGGGCACAATGCATTAAAATTCACAGGAATCTAACTTCACCACACATTCCTGAATCAGAAACTCCTGAGTGCTTCTAACACTTTCCTCAGATGTATACTTCCCTTACATGGATGAACATGACAAGGTTAATATTCTCTCTGTAATATTTCAGAAAATTAAATAAAGAAAATTTGCCACCTTTATAGATTTATCAAAGACGGCTCCTTTGGCTCACTTAAAGATTAGTGGAAAAGCACTTTCAGTCCAATCAATCTCCCATCCAATTTTCGTAATGGAGATATAATTTCATTTTTGTCATGTCCGTAAAAGGTATCCCAAAGAAGGCTATCAGCAAAGGTGCTGCCATAAATACTGCAAACAGCTTCTTCTCTTTAATCCTTCTTGGGAAAGTCAATTTAATTGTGCTGAAGGCAGAGCTAAGTGGCATCTCCATGGTGGTATTGGCCCAACTGTGGTCAAATGATAAAAGCAGAAGCCTTCCTCTCATGAACCACGAAGAAATGGATGGCAGAGGAAGAACTCAGCAGTTTGCAGACTTTCCAAATTCTCCTTCACAAACAGCCTGACATAAAAAATGTATGATTCCCCTTCGGTGGGTTTGGGGGAGGGGGAAGGATATTAAAGTAGGGCTCTGAAAATCTACATCTCTTAACATGAAACAGAGTTAGCTGAGGGTATGGCAGACATCACTCTTCCCAATCTGCACTCCTTTGCTCTTGTAGTTGTGTGTGGCTCACAAACATCTGAGCATCACCATGGCAAATACAGGGTTTTGTTTTCTGGATGTTCATATGATGATGGACTATTGGTCTGTTGACTGTAGGTCAGCCAAGTACAGTTCAGGAAGGCTCATCCCCAAGCTAGTCCTGGCTACTCTTAAAGATCCCCTAAAGAATGAGTAGAGGTGTGGCTGCCTAGTGGATAGACCATTGGACTTGGTGTCAGGAGACACATTTTTGACACTCAGGGTGGTGCCTAGCACATAATAAGTACTTACTACATGTTCACTCACTCTGTCCATCTGTCTGTCTGTCGATCTATCATCCACCAGTCTTAAAGCTGGATAATCACAACTAGCTTACTTATGCTTTCAGACCTCAGTTTCATGAGAATAATAACAGCACCTACTTCACAGGGTTGTTGTAAGAAAAACACTTTGCAAACCCTAAAGTACAATTGTAATGCCAAGCAAAGGCAACTTCCAAGGTTGGGATTACCAGGATAGCAAACCCCATTTATTCAGCAAAACATTCACAGAACAGAGAAAGTCAAAATACAGTGTAACTTGTTCATTTAGCAAGTAAATTCTCAATTCAATTGCAAAGTACCAAGGTCCAGGTATCCCACCCCTGGATTAGTAGTCAAAGTAGCCCACTCCTGGGCAGCATTCATTTAGTCTCTTCTCAAATGCAGAGTAGTTTCCAATCATAAACAAAGTCACAGAGCACAAAAAGGCCAAAGGTTTCCCACCCCTGGACACTACTGAATTACAATACCATCCATTAACACCAAGCTCTTTCTCAAAAGGGGCAGGAAAGCACAAAGGCCACCCACCCGTAAGCTACAAGGTTAAGATGTCATTACAGTTCAATGCCCAAGGAGAGGTCCTATCTTTTTCTTGACCCAAGGCAAGTACTTGGTTCCTGGGGAGGCAAAGCCTAACAAAGTCACAACACAGATTGCCAGTGTCCCATCAAGTCACTCTCTGCCTGCAGAACAGTCCCAGAACCCCTGAAAACATCAGCAAGGCCCTCTTCCAGGATTTCTGTGAACATACAACAAGAAAATCCTTCTTCAGGGCTTCTGAACCAACATCCAGCTTCCAGAACCTCTACAACAGCAGCACTGTCCTTCACCAGCAGGTGAATCTGGCAAAACAACATCCAAACAGACAGACAAAATACTGGCATCACAGCCATGCCTCCTCAGTTCTTGGCAGCTCCCAGGGGCAGTTCTCAAAAGTGCTGGGCAGCTCCAACTGGCCCTCAGCAGTCCACGGCACTGCTTTCCAAAAGTCCCTCTGGCCTCCTCTGCTCAGGCTTTCACTCTGCTTGGGCTTTCTCTCTAAATACACGGCTCCTCCCAGTTCAGCCCTCTCTTTTCACATCAACAAGTCCATCCCACAAGTGGGATTCACAAGCTCTGGGTTTCAACACCTAACCCAAAAACCAAGCCAACACAGGGGGATCCCCAAATTCCATTACCATTACAATGATTTAAAAAACCATGTAGGCTGGTGTGATTACTGAGATACTACCTCCTGTGTCCACACCAAAGAAACCAGATTCCTGAAGTCACAGAGCTTTTGTTGCAAAGAATTTAGGGCCCTATAAAAATAGCTCTCAGAATGCACTGACATCTTGTAAAATGGGCCCATTTATAGGCACCCACCACTTACATGGTAGCAGAGCAATGGCTGGCCATGTCCACTGGGGCACTGGTCATCATTTAGGAGAAATGCCAGGATAACAGCAGCAAGCTGATTCTGTTTTTTCCCCTTAGAACTCTGTCTTAATTCTTTGAAGTGTCATCAGACAAAGCCAGAACCAAGGTGGGGTGACTGGGGCTTTTCCCCAGGTGCCAGATTTAGAGAATGTTAGCAGCACTTGCCACCCTTTGGCTTGTTGGAGTGAATTCTCCTTCCCCATCCCACTATAAGTTACCTCATACAGCTTCTCTTAATTCTAGTGCTTTCTCTCTGCTCATTATTTCTTTTTTATATCTTGCTTTGTAGGTATCTATTTGCTTGTTGTGTCCCTGGGCAAGTCCCTTCACCCTGTTTGCCTCAGGTTCCTCATCTGTAGAATGAGCTGGGGATGGAAATGGCAAACCCCTCCAGTATCTCTGCCAAGAAAACCCCAAATGGGGCCAGGGAGAGTCTGATATATCTTAAATGACTGAACAAGAACAAAACGAGGGAGGCCTTATTAACTTCACCTAGGTAATCATAACAGAGAGAAGCAAAGGGTGAATCTGAAGGTGATCCTGGGTTTTGAATGAGAAGCCACCCACTGTTGGAGAGAGTATGACAAGAACCCAGATCCAGCTAAGTGTTCTAGCAAGATAACAGAATGGATTGGAAAGCAGAAAACAAAGGTGGCAGGAGGCCCAGTGAAATAACACTTGTTTCATGTCACCAAAAGACTAAAAATCACTTACAAGATAAAGTCCCAGTTTCTTAGCTTGGCACTTAAGGCCCTTCACCATCTGTCTCCAACCTAGCTCTCCCACTAGATCTTAGCTCTTCCTCTGAATGCATCTTTGGCTCCAGCCTCAGTATCCCCAGTCTATGCCATAGGTTTTCTTACCTCTGCTCACATCTTTTTCCATCATCTGGAATATTCTTTTCCCTCTTTTTCCACCTATATCCCACCACACTGGGCTGTTCTTCCCTGATCATTTCCCAGGAGTGATCTGTCTTTTACATTCCCAGAAAACATTGCAGATACACTTTTCCTTTGTCTACATCTCACGTACATTTTTGTGATTTATTTAAATACTAACATTTATTTAAGTCCTAACATGGCTTGTTCCAGCTGGCCTGATCATTTCTCCTCATTCTTATTCATTGATTCTCTGTCCCCCTGCCCTGTGAGTGTAGAGGTTCCCCCATGGCTCCTTCTCCATCTTTTCTCTCTGTAGATACTTGTAGTACTTGGTAGACCCGTCATGGTCCTGGCTTAAATTTTCACTTTTATACAGATGGTTTTGAAATCTCTAGCCCAAACCTCTCCAATGAGATCCCATCCGAAATCTCCAAATGTCTGCTGAATATCTCTGTTGAGATGTCCCACACATACATCTCAAAGTCAACATGTCCAAAACAGAACTCATCGTTTTTCAAAAAAAAAAAGGAAAAAGAAAAAAAAGAGGAAAAAAAAGTCCTTACCATTCAATTGGTTACCTAGCCATCAAGGCTCAAAATCACAAGGTCATAATCATCTCTGACCCTTCTCCTTGCCCTGTGCCCCTGAGAAAAAATAAGTTACCCCTAGAGTCTACTTAGAAGACATCTCTCCATATATCTCCTATTTTCTGGTATTAAATGTCTTTGTGTGGGAGGTACATTCTACTCCACAGAAACACATATCACTTCTTTCCCAGTTGGAGAGTATGCCTGTAAGGGGACTCCCTGGTCATTAACCTTGGCTGCCTCTGCTGGGATAGACAGACACCTCCTATCCCAGCAGTGGCTCTTCTGAATTAACATCCTTAAGGAAGGCCAATCTCAGGCAGAAGCATGAGATTTCAAGCACATGAATAAATAAAGAGAGCTCTTAAAGGTGGGGGAGGGGAAGTGGAGAAAGAAAGCCCAGAGTGCTTGCATTAGTCGGGTCGGTGCCCTAGGAGGTTTCCTTTTCAGTTTCGAAACTGTTAAATACAAATTTAAAACACCAGGAAGGTCCCTCCTTAGTATTAACAATAGAACAATCCAGCCTGCCTGTTACACATGGCAGGCTCTCTCTCCTTTGAACCCCAAAGGCACTGAATGTTCAGAGAATGTTTCTCTCTCATTGGTTCCCCACTATTTGGGGGCACTATTGTGTGATATTTAAAAATAGATTGGGAGCAGCGATTAGCTACTATTAGTCTAGTTTTAATTATGTAATTCTAGGTGGTAAGAATATCTTGGAGAGAGAAAACGTGGGAATTTTTTGGTTTTATCTAGTTCCATCTGTAACCTTGACTGCAAATTATAATTGCATCTGCTGAGGCACTTTGTAAGGGTATTGTATGTAAGCGAAATCTGGGGAGGACTTTAAAATCCATCAAATAAAGAAACTTACATTAAAAATAGCACTGTGAATTCAAGTGTTTGCACTTTCAGAAAAACTTATTTATAGAAATCTGTACTTTAAAAACAGATAAATTATGGAGCAAATGATCACTTGAAGTAAAGAAATCATTGGAATAGTTAGTATTTATCAGGAGCTTTGAGGTTTATAAAACGTTCTTCATATCTTTTATCATTTGATCCTCACAACAACACTGCACAATATCCCCATTTTACAGATAGGAAAACTAACACTGAGAGTGGTTAAATGACTTGACCAGGCTCATACAACTAGCAAGTGTCTGAGGCAGGATTTGAACTCAGGTCTTCCTAACTCTGAGTTGACCTCATCTCCACTATGGCACCTTGATGCCTCAGAAACATCTTTCAATTTACAAACAGATTCACTACAAGGTCCTTTTAAACTGATGAATTCTTCTAGTTCATATAAAATTATTTCAATGTGCAAAATATTGATTGATCAACAACTTTTAAAGATTACTTCAAGGACTGAAGGTAACTGTCAGAATTCGATTCACTGATGGTCTGCAGCAAGGAAACCTCTTTTTCCACACTCACGCATTTCAGCTTGGTGCTGAGGTCTTTAACCTGGGTGAAAAATAGCAGAAATTTTTGAAATTCCTCCACTAAAATATGAGATACATTTAAATATGGTGGAAGAAATAGAAATGACTTATGGGTTCCTGTACTCAGAGGGAACGTAAGACATTTTTGTGAAGACCTGAAGTCCATCTCAAACAAAGCCCCATCATCTACTCTGAGAAGCATGAATCACGTTTGGCTAGCATGAGCTAAATGCCATCTGTCTCATTCTCTTTTTGGCAGAGGGAACCTCAGTGTAACAGATTTTCTCAGACTACAAATTTCTCTTTGAAGGCAATCGAGAAACCCATTTCAGGACTTAAACAATTACTCTCATTTTTTTTTTCCATGACTGCTCTTAACAAAAACATGATACCAAGACTCGAGGAGAAATTATAATGCTTTCTGAAAATAATGAAAAAGTGCTTTATTCAGAGGCTCTATCTCCTGAATTCAACCCTCCTGTGTTCCATAAAAATCCATATAAAGTACAGAAGAGTACCAGTCTGTCTCCAGTCATAGATCATGGGCTGTGTCTGGAAGATGCTGCTGGGGCCCTCACTATTTCATGGGAACATCAGCATGCCTACTAATATCATTGAATGGAAGGGAATTGCTTCCAGCCTGGCCAATTGGATAATCTCTGCTGTGAATTAAATACTGTGACTACTGGAAGTTTTTGCTCTTGCTTTTCTGCACAACGGGGGTGATGTCTGTGTTCACATTGATCACTTCTATCTCTGATCAATGCAAGTTAACATGCCCTGTCTGGTACTTTCAAGCTTTGGGGTACTTGACTAGCAGGTGACTCCATTTTGCTGCATTAAGAGATTCTCTGACTTATAGGGTAACCTGTGACTACTGTGAGGAAGGAACCTAGTCTGGTTCTTCAGGTTGAGTATGGCTCTCCCTTTCAGCACCTTTTGAGAAAGGTGAAGAGGAGAAAGTAGAGGCAGAGGAAGAAAAGGTGAAAAGGAAGGAGAGGTGAAAGGGAATGGAAAATAAAATGGAAGTGAAGGTGGATTCTAGATGTTGGGACAGCTGTAAACAACTGTACACTTCTTATATTGTAACGGGAAGCTTCATCATCCACACAAAGGTGCGCGTAGCTTATTTCAATCACTCAGGCTTGCTGCGCCAGTGTTAAGGCCAGATACGTGGGGTACAACCCTGTATTTGAAGCACTTGGAATTTAAACTTATGGGGAGGTCCTAGGTGCCCCTTATTTATATTGAAACACAAATGCCTTTTTTTTCCTATCAAGGTCAAAGATTCTCTGAAATGTACTCATAGACCTCTACACAAACACACACACACACACACACACACACACACACACACACACACACACACACACACCCCTAGTACTTGCTAATGGGACCGAAGACCGAAAACATGAAAATGACTATGTACAAAAGAGATGTATGTCAGATAAATTGTGGGTTATTAACAAAAAGAACCATTGAAGAGATTCCAAGTAGGCTTCCTGTAGAAGACATCCCCTAGCAGCTCTGAAGAAAGGTGATGGATAGAAACCAAAGCTTTTTGCTGTTCAGTTCAATGGTTCCAGATCCAAAGCTTCAGCTGTCTCTCCATGAAGAACCTTCAACAGTGGCTCCAGTTTCCAAGGTGAAACTTGGAAGGAACATCAAGTCAGCTTAACATGTGGTTTCTCTGCCTTTCATCATCACAGTCTTACCAGGTAAGCTGGAGTTTGAAGAAATTCCCTGGAAGGACCTATGAATAGCTAATAGGCTATGGGACTTTTTAATTAAACAGAAATTAAACAATTTTTTTTTAACTTTGGCATCACGAGCCCAGACACCATTCATTCATTCATTTAATCTATAGGTACCTTCCATTTTCAAAGTGCTGTGACTGGTCTTTTCCCACCTACAAAGATATGGAGGAGAGCCAAGTTGTAGAGGGGACTAGAAGTCTTAGATTTAGACCTAGAAGTGAGGTCCAATCTCCTCATCTAACTAATGAGGAAACAAAGGCAGAGATTTGAGTTTTTCCAAGGAAACCAGTCAAATTCTCAAACTTTGTCAATACTTGAAGAGCTTTTGGAATGGGGGGGAGGGAAAGTAGACCATGGGGTAATTCCTTCATAATGGGGAATGCTCAAAAGAGCAGACCCAGCCTCTGGGGACAAGAATTGCTAGAAAGTAATCACCTCCTTCTGGTCACCAGCATCTATTTCCTTAAAATAACATCTGTCATAAAAATAACGGAGGTTTTCCAGACAGAATATAAATAACTATCCAGAAAGAGGCCTGTGAAATTTGCTGGCATCTCCCCTTCCCAAAGCATTCCTCTAGTGGGGGGCTGCCCCAGTGGGATGCAGAGCCCCCCTTCCCCGGGCAAATCACTCCTATGGTGCCAGAAAAAGATGCCCTGCTCTTAGGAGGAAATCCATTTCAGGTCACTGGTGATGTTTTCAATAATGAGGCTCCTGACTCAGCCTGTGGCATGTAAGGTTGACTGCTTGTGAGGCACAGAAATGATGCCCGTTGAAAATAGCTCTATGAAAAAGTTTTAAAAATATAAAAATGTTTAATAGTATCTTGTTGCTCAAAGAAAAGAAGCAATTGTGATCAATCAAGAAGAAGAATTTACTGAAGCTTTCCTGGCTGAAAACATAAAAAGATTGGAAAAACAGAGAGAGGTGAGAAATCTAGAGAGACAGCGGCTAGAACAGATGCTAAAGAAAAAAGTGGGAGAAGAAGAAGTGAGAAAAGACAGAGGTTTACAGCGCTTTTTCTCTCTAATAGTGCCAATGAAAAAGGGCTTGGCGTTGGCTCAGTGATGGCCACATAAACCGTCCCTAGGTTTACAAGTCTGTTTATGGGTCCAAAGATAAATTTCCTATCAGCTCACCAACCTCCACCTGGCGGCTGCCTCCTCAGACCTTGCCCCAGCTGCCTCTTGCACAACCGAGTGGGAAGGGCGTGACTCACAGGACTTTGGAAGAAAGACTTGCTAGTGATTGCCTAGGACAGAGGAACACACCCAGGTTTCTGGAGAATACAGTTTTAGGGTGGGAAGGGCCTTTACGTTCAGTTTCTGCTTTGAATGATTTCATAGCTCCTTTATCCTGAGCTATAAAAATAAATGGTGATGACTGGAAAAGAGGTAATTTGTTCACTGTTATGTTTCTCTAAGGTAAAGGTAGTTAGCAAACCCCAAAATCAATCAAACACTCAAACAAACAAGACTTTACTAAAGTCCGCGCCTGTGCTAGCTGCTGGTTACACAAAAGCAGGGCACAATGCACAGATGAGAGCTTCAAGGAAAGTCAGAGGCCACCCTGCCCCCATTTTACAGATATGAAGACTGAGTCACAGAGAGGTGACATGCCTTGAGATGGGAACTCATGTCCTCTTAAAATGCCCAGGTCACTAGCCATCCATTCTACCAAGATGAAATTATCTAATCCCTCAAGGAATTTCTGTTCCATGAGGGGACACAGCAGGAACACCCATCTCAATATATGGAAAATAAATGCAAAGGAAAGCAAAGTCTCTGGGGAGGTGGGGAAGGAGGCATTTTCAGTTAGGGAGGCACAGAGGAGAATATCATCAAGAATGAAGGAGAATCCTCTAATTCTCCACACCAGCCAAACCAAGAGCCTGAGGTGTCAATGATACCTTAATGTGGTTACAAAAGAAAAGCACCCTGAAAAGCTAAAACAAAAATCCCCCCCCCCAAACCTAAAACACATTTTTACAACTTTCCCTTTATTCCCCATACCATGGTTCTGCCATGATGCTGATCTCAAGTTCTAACTGACTTAAAGAAGAAGAAGTACTTTCTGCCTCTATGGTTCAACATCTCCCTGTGCAACCTGGACGGTGCAATCGAATCCCAAAACATCAGAGTAAGGAGGGACTTGAGCCATCCATCATCTCAGCCATCTCCCCTCTTTTACAAAGGAAGACATCTTGGTCAAGGTCCCATTGTGTACAAGGCAGTGATGGCACCTAGAGCCTGCCCCAGGTCACTTGACTCCATTTGTGGGATTCATTCCATTTACTTGGCTCTCCCTCTAGTAAGTTTCTGGACATCAGCAAGCAGAGTTTGAAAGAAAGGAATGGCAGCCAGTATCTTCCAAGGCAAAAATTCCAATTCAAGCTATTTTTTTTCAAATAAAAAATAATGTTCATATTTACTTATCTGTGCAGATGCTGCCTTTTCCCGGTAGAAGGTAAGCTCTTTGAGGGCAGGAACCATTTTGTTTTCTCTTCTCCCTAGTACCCAATACAGGGTCATGCATATAGTTGTTTAATGACTGCTTATAAGATTAAATTGATATGTAAGTGATTCAGTGAATTCAGAAAATTGAAAATTTTCAACTAGAGAAGGAAAATGGGCTATATAAATTTAATGGAGAAGAGAGACCTTGTGAGATGGGTTAGTGTGTCTTCTCAAACCTGTTTTACAAATTAGGAAATTGAAGCTCAGTGACTTGCTCCAGGCCAAACATTTAATTAGTAAACTTTAGGGCCAAGGTTCCAAGAAATGACCTACTTAGGGTTAAGTAATATAAATTAGATAAGTAGATGATATAGTTCTTCACAGCTAAGCTGGCCCCAGTAGACTTACCTGAAGGGGTAATGGAAATCAGCTGGTTCATCCATCCTAGAGTCAAACATCCCTCTGTCCCTTCTTGTCACATTTGTAAAGCAGCAGACCAGAGTTAGGGGTGTGGTCTGGGACAGAGACCCGGAATTGGAATCTGTGACCCTGGTCACTTTGGCCCAGAACTTGAGCCAACTGCTAAGACAGAAGAGGGACTGAGGTAGAGGTGGGGGGGAGGTAGGTGAATGACAGCAGAGATCTTCATTTTTTGAAGGCAAATACACTGGAAGGATACAGACATAGAAAGATAATAGTAAGCAGGAACTCTGAGATCTATGACTCTCCATCATTGACCTCCTCTCTACAAGGCTTAGTAGAATGGAAACCTCTAGAACAGTGGTTCTCAACCTGTGGGTTATGTTCAGTTTGTAACAATGAAAATACATCCTGCATATCAGATATTGACATTACGATTTATAACAGTAGCAAAATTACAGTTATGAAGTAGCAACGAAAATAATTTTATGGTTGGGAGTCACCACAACATGAGGAACTATATTAAAGGGTCGTGGCATTAGGAAGATTGAGAACCACTGCTCTAGAAAGTAAGGTTTGTCTCACTTTTGTGTTTGTATCCCCAGTGGCCAGGCAATTAATGATTGCTTGTTGATTCACTGATTGATTGATTATAGCATCTCAAAGTCAGATCTCAGAATTCAGGTAGCCAAACTCATCCCTGAAAGGGAATCCCCTCTACAAAATTTCCAAATATGGAAATTCAATGTCCACTAGAAGTCCCATTCAACTCTGTTAGGAAGCCATGCCTTATGCAGGAGTGTGCTAGAACTGCCTTGCATGGGTTCCTAAGAGCTGGTTGTTAAATTTCCAAAGTGAGCATTCACACATTGGAAACTGGCAAACAAATCAAGGCTTGATTGTTTAGACTTTGGTTGATTGTCTAGACTGAAGGAATTGATGGAGAAACTTTTAGTAATGCAGATTAACTTAAAAATCTCTCTATAAACAAGAGCTGGTCATTAAATATTTATCAAAATGCTCCAGCTTGTATCATGCTTAA
Source organism: Pseudochirops corinnae (assembly GCA_028646515.1). NCBI lineage: Eukaryota > Metazoa > Chordata > Mammalia > Diprotodontia > Pseudocheiridae > Pseudochirops > Pseudochirops corinnae. Next base: position 536,999,907 of record CM053585.1, read on the forward strand.
AGCTATCTCTGATTTCTACTCATTCTGCCCCCTGGGGACAGACCTAACCAAGCTGTTCTCTCTTCTGTATCAAAGCCCCTCAAACACTCCAAGACAGCTCGCTGCATTGAAGCATCCCAAGGCTTCTCCAGATGCTCTGACCAATCCTTGGATGGCAGAGTCTCCAGACCCAAAAAGAAATCACAGGAATTGAGAGCTTGTTGATAATATCTATCGGGGAAGGTAATATGGGCAACAGCATGTTACTGTAGAAAGAATATTGGGTGAGTCAATCTCTCTGAGTCTCAGTTTCCCTACATAAGAAATGGGAATCATAATGATTGCTATAGCTGCCTCACAGAGCTACTGCAAGGCTCAAACCAGGTGGTGTAAATGAAGAACTCTGTAATCACTAGGTACTACATAAATGTCAGCTCTGGAGAAGATGGGGGCTGTTGTCACTAGGAGTAACTACGGTAGTGGGATGTAGTGGGGAAAGCACTGAATTTAGTCAAAGGACCTGGGTTTGAATCCTGACACACTGAGAGCAGGCAAGTCACTTGGCAGTGCCTAGCACACAGTAATCACTTAATCAGTGCACATTAACTCAACTATACCTCTCTGGGAATCAGTTTCCATAAAATGAGGAAGTCTGACGTCTCTTCTAGTTAGGAATCTATGAATTGTCAAAAAAAAAGTTTTGATCCAGAGGATGATGATCAGTAATTGAGCACAACGGAAAGGAATTGGGTTTTCAATCCAGTGTGTGAGATTGAGGTGAAATGGCTCTTGGACATCTTTCTGGACACTAACCTGCCTGGAGTGTGTTACGAAAGGAGGGTGTAGAAATCACGCCATTTCTGCTGATGCTTAAAATCCTGACAGCCTCTTACTTGTCCCCGATGACTAAATGCGATCCTTATCTGAAGACGGCAGATGAACTCAGCCCCAGAGGCCCCTCCTGCCCCAAATTCTAATCTACAAACTACAGCTGTGTCACGTTTGTGACTTCAAACTCCGATAAAAATAAAGCTCCCCCTCCTACAGCTCAGCATGATGTTGCCCGGGCTGGGGACCATTACTTTCAGCCTCCACTTGGGAAATAAAATAAATTGATCCTTGCAATTGATTCACAAAACAAGGCGCACGAACTCTCTCTCTCCACGACGTTGTGCTTTCCTTTTTAGCAAAACACAAAAATGTTTATCTATGTTTATGGTTGTAATATCCAGGCTGTATCTTTGAAGAGTGTAATGTTACATCTGCTGTATTCAGGGACGTTTGCCATATGGTGTGCGTGCATGCGTGTGTGTGTGTGTGTGTGTGTGTGTGTTCATATTTCCTGTCACTATGGAATGTTTATAGGAGAGGTGAAGTCATGTGTTGGAACCTTGAGGATTTGATCTTTGTGGTTGTTACTTCTATGACCTTTCTCTAATTGGTCTCTTAATGCATGCTGAGGTTCAACCAAACAGTCCAACTCGCCATTTCTTGAGCTGGTCCCATGCTTTCCTGCTGCCCTTCCACACTGATGAGCCCACACCACTGCCAGAAGAAATCCTAGCAGCCCTCTGCCATGAAGGCTTCCCTCCCCAACAATCAATCTCTGCCATTTCTGTGTTTTCACGTTACTTTTTTCTGTGTTCTCTTCCCTCACCTTATGCCTTGTGTTACATTCATTTGGTCTCAAGTCTTACTTAATCAGTCAGGCCTGAGCATCTACCACATCCCTGAGCATCTAAGTGGTGCAGTGGATAGAGTGCTGGGCCTGGAGTCAGGAAGATCTGAGTTCAAATTTGGCCTGAGACACGTACTAGCTGTGTGACCTTGGGCAAGTCACTTAACCCTATTTGTCTCAGTTTCCTCATCTGTAAAATGAGCTGAAGAAATGGGACACCGCTAGTTGACCTGGAGTTTGAGTGGCACACCACTCCTGCATCTCTGCCAAGAAAACCCCACATGGGATCCCAAAGAGCTGGACATGACTGAACAACATCCCTGAGCACCATACAAGAGCTAGGACACAAAATAAATGTGAGCTAGCCCTTATTCTCAAGGAACTCGTAATGTAAGACACATATGGGAAAGGGAAGGTCAGGGAACACAACTCTGGTCAAGTAGGCAGCTGTAAGGATGGTGAACGGAGCCACAGAGCAGTCTGACTGTTAGGCCCTTTTCTAACAACAAGAATAATTTTAATTTGATTATGACTTTTCCCCAAGCAAGAGGCAAAAAGCATCTGGGGAAGAAGGGAGGGAAGGAGGTAGAGTTAGCCAGATACCCCCTGAGTGTTATCTGGGTAAACCAACAATCCCATCCTCATCCTGACACTTGGGAAGGACCCAAAGGGCAGGTTGGGCCTCATTTGCCCAAATCTGGCTTCTCCTATTTCCTGGATTTATTGGAGAAATGAAGCAGTTTTAGGTGAGCATATGGCCTTAGAACCAAGATCTTTAAAAGACACAAGGGAAGGCCTTAGAGTTTTGTTCTTCCTGCATGATATAAATCAAGAAACAAACAGCCAAACATGTCCCTCATGAAAGATCCTAGGTTTGTAGCATACTGAGGTCGCTGTCCACAATTCAGAAAATGCCCTTTGGGTTGATTTTTGGTTTATTTTACCATCAAGTCCCAACGGCCTGCATTTCCACTTGACAATAAAATCTGTGAGTCACACACACCCATTTTCTGGCTGTGGGCTTGTCCTCAGATTTACCTCCAACTGACATCATGGAAACTGCCAAAACAGAGACAGACCCCCTTGGATTCCTCTGCTCAGTTCATTTTTTTCCCCTTGTACACAATAATAGACTTTTGGGGTGGGGGATTCTTTTTAAATGAGAGATTTCCCCCTCCTTTTTTATGAATCATTTGGAATTCAAGAGAAATCTATTAAGAAGAGACAGTTCATTGTTCTGGGTTTTGGGGGATTTTTATTTTTCATCTCCCCTTGAGAATTTATGTCTCCAAAGATATTTCTAAAGGAGGAAGAATATTTCATGAGACTTACCAGCCAGAATTAAGGGGCTGCTATAAATGTAGGATTTGTCGCTATAACATTTTCTCAATTAGGAGATAAGTCATCTTTCTGTGTTAGTTTAATTCTGTGCTTTATTTGTCTACTCCAGTGAAGTGGTGCATTGCAAACAGCATCTTAGGAATGTATTAATAGGGCCCAGAGCTCAAGGCTCATCAAGCACGTTCTGGGGATAATGTTTAAACTCTGCTGAAACTCATGGAGCAAAACAACCTGGATTGTGGAATGTGGATCACCTGGTCCGGGCCCCCTGGCCTACTCAGAGTGGGTCCCAGAGGATCACAAAGAATGCCCATTACCCATGCATCCATCTCCTACTCCCTCTAGGGATGCAGCAAACCCGGTTATGTTGGTGATGTACCTGGACCAGAATGCTCTGGGGGAACTCCAAGACAGGAAATCAAAGTTCAGGAAGGTGCTGAATGGTCTGCATTGGTTGTTTTGAAATCTATCAAAAATCTATTAAGACCTACTATGTGATAGTCAGGAAAATAGACACCAGCACCACAACCATCAGTCTCAGAAGACGTACAGTCTAAGGGGAACTTTACCTTGAACAAGGGGAGCATCGTCAAACCAACAATATTATCATTTGGACAGAAGAGAAAATCCAAGGGAGAAATCTGTCTTTGCCTCTCACCAATGACAACTACAACAATAGTTGTTGTTCAGGTGTGTCTGACTCTTCGTGACCCCATTTGGGGTTTTCTTGGCAAAGATACTAGGGTAGTTTGCCATTTCCTCCTCCAGCTCATTTTACAGATGGAAGAAAATGAGGCAAACAGGGTTAAGTGACTTGCCCAGGGTCACATAGCTAGTAGTAAGTGTCTGAGGCCAGATTTGAACTCCACCTTCCTCTCACCAAAAACAACATCAACAGCACAAGACTGATAACAATAATAATAACTAACATTTATATAGAACTTTTGGGTTTTCAAAGCTCCATCCCCTCTCCTTTGGGAGGCATGGAAAATAGAAAGACGATAAAAATGAGACGAAGATTTACATGATATTTTAAAGCTTGCAAAGTGCTTTTTGTGTACTATCTCATCTGATCTCGACAGCATTTGATGTTGGAGTAGGTACTATTATCATACCCATTTCCCAGAGGAGCAAATTGAGTCCTAAAGAGCTATCAAACGTCTGAGGCAGAATTCCAGCTCAAATGTACTCTCACCTCTGCCTTTTAGAATCGGAGATTTCCTTCAAAGTTCAGCCTGTCCCCTACCTGAAGCCTCACTGACTCCAAACACAGTCCTCTATTGAGTACACCAACACTGAATCCTCTTCCAAACCAGGGGCACTTAAATCCATTGAACCCTCTGACTCAATTTGTAAGAAAAGTTAGGATGCCATACGGATGGCCATAAGAATTCTGGAGACGAATGGTCTTCATGTCCTATTATGCTTATAGGTTTCCTACTACTGAACTATTCTATTCCTGGTATAAATCCAACTGAGTTTACTGTTCTTGATATATTGTGGTAGCCTATTTGCTAATATTTTACTTAACTTTTTTATATCATTGCTCTCTGGTCTCAATACCAAAACCAGAGAGAGGCAAAACAGACAAAGAAAACTATAGACCAATATCAATCATGGACATTGAAGATGAAATTCAGTGTAATGCTTTGAGCTTCCTTTGGGGAAAGGAAGGTGTGTGTGTATATATATATATGGGGAAAGGAAGGTGTGTGTATATATATATAACTTAACATTAGGACAATGTTGGCTAAATAAGTACATCGTGCCCGGTTCTCTTTTATACCAACTAAGGGTACATTGTAATCACAAAGCATTCTATAAACAAAAGCTATTACTATAATGGTTGACATTTGAACTTGTTCATCCTCCAAAATTCTCTGTTTCTTGAGAGAAAAAGAACACCATCCTCTGAGATCTCATCTCAGAATCACCCTTGGCACTCTCCTCTCCTTTACTCTTCAGACATAATCCATTGCTAAGTCTTGTGACTTGGCCTCTCCAATCTTCACTTCTGTCTCCTCTTCTGCTCACACATTCAAAACCCTAGGTCATCTCAAATGAAACATCCATTTTGAGGTCCTATAAAATTATGCCTATTTTGAGCCCAAATGGTCTAATAAGTCAGGAAGACAAGACTAAAGCTAACCCTCCAGACCACTCACCCAGTCATTGGTGCTTCTGAACTAAGGACCACACTTGAATTTCAATGTGTAATAACTTGTTAATGTATTTATGCCTTGAGCAAAGATAAACTCCCCCTCTGTTTTTACAGCTCAAAAATCACTCAGTCCCCTTATGAAAAAATCCTTTACTTGTATCTCTGTCCTTTTGTTAATTTCTTCCTCTGATGATTTCCTGGCTGATATAAATTGGTGAAGTGGAAAGAATATTGGATTTAAAGGCAAGGCATGGATTCTAGTCACAGCTTTGCCATTTACTAGCTGTGTGACATAGTACAAAACCCCTAAGCTTTCTAAGTTTCCATTTCTTCATCTGAAAAATGGGGATAATAATATTCAGACTGCATACTTCATGGTAGGATCAGGAGAGTCAAACAAGATAATGCATATGAGAACATTGTAATCATGGTGTTTTATAAGCATAAGCTATTACTATAAGGGCAGCATCTGAACTTGCTCATCCTCCAAAATTTTCCTCTCTTCCACCCTAGTTCAGGTTTTCATCGGTTCTCCCCTAGATTATTGACTATTAATTATAAATTATTGATTATTGTTTTCTAACTAATTGGTCCCCCTGTCTCTATGAGACCCCTTCTCCAACCTATCCTTCACACAGTCACCTGAATGGTAGTCCTAATGCCCAGGTTTAAGTTCTTAAAAGCCATCATTGGCTCCCTATTGCCCTGACAATATCTTCAGCTTGTGTTTTTAGCTCAGCATTTGAAACCTCTCACAACCTGGCTCTAATCTGCCCCATCCATAAGGGACCCCAAATGCACCAGTCTATTTTTAGCCTCTATTCACTGATGTAACCCATATTCCAGGCTGAGAACACTCCCTTCTTCATCTGCATCTTTCAGAGTCTTCCCCTTCCTTTAAACTCAGTTCAGAGGCTACTACCTCAAATTTTCCTAGCCCACCTATAATAGCAAGCACTGTAGCATGCCCAGAACAACCTGCTAGCACAGGTTCTTTGATCAGCTCTTCTAGGAAAGACTGCTCAAAAAGGGGTTAACAATCCTATTTTTAATTGCATTCTCTAGTTCAGGGGAAATGTCAAATGAATGTCACAGAAAATACAAGCAGAGAAATTAGCTTAAAGACCAACAGACAGGGCTCTGAGTGCCTGAGTAAAGCAATACTGCTATACATTTACATACACCACTGGATCAAGTGAGCACAGACAACATCTGAGTAGTTGGGGGGAGGGGAGTACTGAACATATGGCTACTCAGAGTCTCAACCAGGAATTCAAACTGTCCTCATAAGAGAACCCTCAAAGCAAAATGCTGACTCATAGTATATATACACTTCTCAGAGCCAGAAGGCATCACAACCCTTGTGACTTAGTGCCTAATCAACTTAGTACCAAGAGGTATGGAAGCCTTCCTACAAGCAAGCCTCCCCAAGCAAGCTCTTCCTTAGGTAAGCCCCTCCCACTATGGGCTTCACATGAGGTGTGCTAATGGGTAAGGAAGATCTTGTTATCCCATTAACATTACACCACCTCACTTACATTTCTCCTCTGTGAAGCCCATAGTATACTCTATCAAGAAAATAAATGGAAGGTGGGGAATAAAAAAAGAAATAAGATGAAGATTTGGCCATTTCTGAATAGCCAGCTAACTTAGAAATTCAAAGAAGAAAAAGGAGTGTGGAAATAAATCCTTCCTACCTCATACCTAAGCACATATGAGGCTTGATGCTCCGAACTGAGTTCAGGTCCATCATTCCTCTCCTTGGGAGGAGCTTAAAGGAACAGATACTGGAGTGGTTTGCCATTTCCTTCTCCAGCTCTTTTTACACATGAGGAACTAAGGCAAACAGGGTTAAATGACTTGACCAGGGTCATACAGCTAGTACGTATGCAAGGCTGGATTTGAACTCACAAAGAGAAGTCTTCCCGGCTCCAGGTCTGGTCTCTATTCACTGCACAAGAAAAAGGACTCAATACCATTTCTATCTTTGTAACCTCAGAACCTCACTCAGTGCCATCCACAGAGCAGGTGCTGAATAAATGACTGGTGAGCTGAATTCTATAATGTCATTAGGTGACCTCTGCTTTATAACAACATCAATCATAGGAAATACCAGCAGGACCCTAGTGGAAGCTGAGCATTGTGGCCAAATTCCTGGTGGTGGGATCATATGGGATGAATTTCATCCAGCTGTTTTTGTGTCTCTGACAGGGGCTGAAATGCCAGGTTTCTCAAATAAAGGGGCACCTCTGTGTGCTTTTGTTCCATGTCCCCACTGGGGGTTATCAGTGTCTCTGTTCCCACCTTCAACCTCAGAACCCTTTCATGTATTAAGAGCCAACATTTATATAGCACCTAAAATTTTTCAAAGTACTTTATACACATCATCTCACTGAATCTTCATCACCTGTAGAAAGAGACCAGGCTTTGGAGTCAAGAGAGCCTGGGTTCAGTCACACGCTATCTGAGTAGCATCAAGGAAATCATCTGACCCACAAAAATCAGAGGACTGGACCAGGCAGATGGATAGATAGATAGAAGAAAGACAAATAAGTGCACATATAGATAAATGAATGTATGGATAAGTAAATGAATGAATAAGTGATTGAATAGACAGATAAATGACTAAATCATGCTCAGTCTCCCTGTCAGGAAGCCAGTAACCTAGGCTCAAATCTAGACTCTATGAACAACACTGTGGGGTAGGTACTATGGGTAATATTACCCCTCTCACCCATTTTATAGAAGAGAAAAGCAAGGCTCAGAGAGATGAGACTTGTCCACGGTCACACAGCTAGTCATCAGGGGCAAGATCGAAGCCACATCTCTCTGTTTGCAAGTCTAGGGTTCTTTCCCTGATAGTGACCAGCCTCTCACAAAGAGCAGGTTTGTCTGAGTCTCAATTATGCATGATTTCTTCCATTCATCTCTGTTTTCCTTACCCAAAGCAGATGATGTGGGGGTGGGGGTGGGGGTGCAGTCTAATGCAGGAAACTACAGGTGCTCCTTACAGAGGGAGGAGAGGGAGGAAAATAAGGAAAGAGAATCACTTATGAGACTGTTTAATTTGCTTTTCTCCCTGGAGGCTGAATCCTTCAAGTTGCTGGATAATATAGCCCTGTATCAATAATGGAGGTCACTGGCAATTAGCAGCTTCTGCTAAGAGAGAAGAGCTTAGAGCTGGTGAATTACCTGATGGTCCAAATGTAAATTGAATTTGCTTGGCTAGAAAGAATCCCTACAGGCTCAGGATCATTAACTATACCGGGATACATTCAAAGCACCAGCCTAAGGGAAAGAGTCTCTAACTTGTACCAAAACCTTGCTATTCTACACATCACATCCTAACTCCCACCTATGGGCATATGAAGCCCCATCCCCACCCCTACCTGGAATATATGTTCTCCTCAACTTTGCCTCTAAAAGAACTCAGTCTCATTCAGAGCTCAACTTAGGTATTGCCTGATCTGTGAGACCTCTGTGATCTCTTATAGCAGCAACCACACTGGCATACCCAGGACGGGTGCTAGCATAGGTTCTTATATCTGCTTTACTAGGAAATATAGCTGTTTAAGGGATAAACAGTCTTTTAAAAATTACATTCACTAGTTCAGGGGAAAAGTCAGCACCCTGAACTTCAGAGAAATTACAAGCAGAGAAATAAAAACCAACAGACAGGGCTTCTAACTGTCTGAGAAATTAGTACAGTTCAAGACACAGTTTCAACTGTCTGACCAAGGCAATATGTACATAGTTACCAGAGAGAGAGGCACCAATATCTGGGTTTTTCAAAGCTGAGGGGAGATCCTTAATGGCTGCCAGAGTCTCACCTGGTCAAATAACAGGAACACTCTTCCAATGAGTGAGCCCCAAAGCAAAATGCTAACCTCAGAGTATATATACCCTTCTTCAGCATCAGAGGGCATCCCAACCCTCTGTGACTCAGTGCTTAATTAGAAAGTAGCAAAAGGTGTGAAAGCCTTTCTGAAAGCAAGTCTCCCCTAAGCAAGTTTCCCTTAATGGACTCCACCTGAGGCCTGTTAATGGTCAGGGAAGATCTTCTATCCCATTAACATTACATCTTCCCTGGGCTTTGGTTCCTCACCTTGCCAGTACCCCTCAAATACAAACAAACAAAAAAAGGAAAGAAAAACTTCTTGTATTTCCTTTCTATGGAATGTACTTGAATGTGCTGTTTCCATCATTTGAATGCATGCTCTCAGAGGGTGGGAGCCACTGCATTTTTGTCCATATGTATCCAGACTCCCATATGGCACCTGCCATGGAGTTGATAACTAATAAATGTTCTTTAGTTAAAGTAATTTTTTTTCTCTTGATTTAAGCTAAGAATGGGATGATAATTCGACTCATTAGTGATACGGCAAGATCACAAAGGGTCTCAGAGATCATTGTTCCAATACCACACATTCTACAGAGGAAGGAAATTAAGCCCAAAGAGCTTATCCATTGTCAGCTGGTAGTAAAAGGCAGAGATACAATTCACACCCAGGCCTCGGACCCAAATTCACCATTTTTTCCATTAAGCCACCACTATTTCACTCACTTTCCGGAGGAGACAGAATGACTTGCCCAAGGTCACGTGGACTAGTAAGCAGCAAAACTGGGACTCAAGTGCAGGTCTCCTGGCTCTTAATGCAGCACGCCTTGCACCAAGGTCATACTGCCCTTGAGAAGCATCAGCTTGAGAACCAGGGAGCAGATGAAGAGCAAAGAAGACAGGTGAGAGTGATTTTCTGCAATCCCTTGGTGATTAAGAAGAAGAGCACTGAGTCAGGCAGCCTACAAATTGCTGCCTGAACAAAGAGCTATTTTCAATTCCTTCCAAAGCCCAAGTAAATTCTCACAAATGGAAATCTGCTTTGATCTTCATTTTCCATTTCCAGGAGATGGTGTGTGTTTCATCCATTATGAATCAGTCATTCTCCTCCTCACTAGAGCAAAGGAAAAGGCTCGAGAAAAGTAGAAGGGCAGAGGAAAGAGAACCTTTAGTTCAGCTGGTCTCTGATGCTTGCTCTCCTCATGACCCTGGGCAAGTCACTTAACTTATCTTCGGCCTCTTCACCTTAAAAAAACAAGGGAGTTGGACTGGATCTCCCCCTCCTCCCAAGGACTCTGTCAACTCTAGACCTGTGTATTGTCTTATGATCTGTGAAACAGAGAAAATTATCCAGTACTGCTCAGCTCACAAAATGGCTGTCATGTTCCACTGAGATGGTACCATGAAAAATGAACTAAACTTAGAGTCTGAGGACCTGGGTTCAACCATCAAGTTTGCTTTTAATGCCTGTGTGACCTTGGGCAGATCATCTAACTTCCCTGGTCCTCAGGTTCCTCACCTGCAAAAGAAGGGGTTTGGACAAGGTGGCTCCTAAGGGCCCTATCATTTTAAATCTGATTGGATAGTTGCCAAGGGCTTTGCCTTAAATGGGACATGGTGAATGATCACACAAAGATAACAGTGATTGGAACACACCTACAGTGAGGGAGTGTACACATTGGGGGAATCCTCTGGGGCTTTCCAGTAGTACCAGCATCAAACTGAAAAGACACCAAGGTGGCAAGGGAGGTAAAGCTCTGCACCCTGGAGTCAAGAAGACCTGAGTTCAAACCCTGCACATGCAACTCCTTGGCACTGGGCAAGTCACTTAACCTCTGTGGGCCTCAGTTTTCTCATCTGCAAAATGAAGAGGTTCCAATTCTAAATTGACGCTCTTAAGAAAGGCAGCTGTCCCAGTCCCTTCCTCCTCTTGCCACAAATGCCCTCAATGAGATGTACCATTACCCTTGTTTCACCTGAATGTGTCATCTTTCCCCTCTGTGATCACCACCAAATTCCTCTGAATCAAGAGAAGACATGAAACGTATTCATTCGACCAGAGAGTTTGTATAATTGGGAGCATTTCTAGGAGAACTAAATTAAGCTTACTGCTTCATGGGAGCAAGGAGAAAGGGTTTATATTATATTATAATATATATATATATATAATTATATATCATATATACTATATATATGATATATAATATATATAATTATATATTATATTTATAATATATATTATATATAATATATAATTATGTACAGATGAGGCAGGGCTGCCTGCATGTTCCATCTGTCTTGAGCTTTGCTCAGAGGCAGTTGAGAACCAATTGGTCAGAGGTTATTATGGACCTACTATGTGCCATGCACTGTGATGGATGCTACAGATACAAAGGCAAAAATGGAACAATTACTGCCCTTAAGGGCCTTGTGCTCAATCAGGAGAATAAAATAAGGTGGGGAATAAAAAAAGAAATAAGAAGAAGATGCAGCCATTTCTGAATAGCCAGCAAACTTAGAAATTCAAAGAAGAAAAAGAAGTGTGGAAATAAATCCTTCCCACTGCAAACCTAAGCACATAAGAGTCTTAATGCCCTGAACTGAGTTCAGGTCCATCTCCCTCTCAATAGTGGTCTAAAAAAGCAAGATCTCTTTAGGACCAGCTCCTTTCCCTGGCCCCTCACCTTCACTTTTTAATCCCATTCCCCTTTTTGGCAGGAGCTGGGAGGAGCTGAAAGGAACCACTCCCAGAAACGGGAGTGAGAACGCCAGCTCTTCAGTCAAGAGGTTTAAATACTACCTCTGTCCATGATTGGCTGAAAGACTTTGGGTAAGTCACTGGATCTCCCTAGGCTGCAGTCCCTTCAGACTCTGCTTGTTTCTAAGCTCTAATGACGGTGTTAGAATCTGGATTCTGTCCCTCAGTGAGTATATGTGTGTGTTCATGTGTGTATTTTTCTTGTTATCATTGTTTTTCAGGGGTTTTCTTGGCAAGGATACTGGAAAGGTTTGCCATTTCCTTCTCCAGATAATTTTACAATGAGGAAACTGAGGAAAACAGAAGTAAGTGACTTGCCCAGGGTCACACAGCTGGTGAGTATCTGAAGCTGGATTTGAACTCAGGAAGATGAATCTTTCTGACTCCAGGCCTGACCACTCTATTCATTGCCCCACTTAGCATCCCTATATGTAGTATCCTCTTAGAACCTTACATTCCTCATACAGACACATGCACACACTTATGAACACTCATCCACTCATTGAAAGTAATAGAGTCACAATTCAAGCCCAGGTCACTTAGTCCAAGAGGCTCATTTTGCAGATGGAGAAACTGAGGCCTAAGGGAGGCTAAGTCATACATTCATATACTTACACACACACACACACACACACACACACACATACACAACTGTAAGTGACAAAAAATGCTCAACCCACTTCTAATAAAAAAAAAAATTGAACGTGGAGGTGGCTGGTTGAAAGTACTTTCTTATCCAGCTCAATGAGCAAGAACAGAGCATTTTGTAAAAAGCATTATAGCAAGGAGGGTTGACCATTGGCTTGGATCCCATCTATATCAGCCTCTCTCCCTGACTTGAGGACCATGAATATCTCCCCACCCAGCATCAATCATTCCTATCTTAAAGGTCACGGACCATTTCAAAAACTCCCTCTCTTTCTCTTCCTGATCAAGCAGGGACTGCCCAAGCTCTCTCCCCTCCTCTGACCTAATCCTTACAGTGTTAAGATGAGAGACTGATGGAAAATTCTTTTTTCCAAAGGTTACAAAGAGGAAACGAAGCTTCAGAGGCTGTGTCTTGTTTTGGGGTTTGCATCAAAGACTTCTGACTATGGTCCTGGCATTTCTAGTTTCCCCTGATGTAACTGTCTTGTTCTGTAATGGTTACCTGAGCTGCTGACATATTCCAGGAGATGTAAGTCTATCACAAAGAAGAAGGGAGCACAGGAAAACTCTTCATCCATCTGTCAAGACACCTGGAGTCATTGGTGAAGGGCAGACATGAGGCAGGAGATGGGAAAAATCACAGATTATCCAGCAAAATGTAAAACCATGTTATGTGTCCAAACATTGTCACCTAGATGAGTGCTCTGGTGGAAAGTCTATTGCACCTGGATTTAGGAAGACCTAAATTTTAATCCTTTCTCTGATACTTATTTACTATATGGTCCTAGGTAAGTCAATCAGTCATTGAGGATTTATTTATTAAGTGCCTGTTCTATGCTGGGCACTTTGCTAACCACTAGGTATTGAAGGAAAGGCAAAAGACACCTTCCCTGCCCTCAAGGAGCTCCTATTCTAATGAGTCACTTACTTTCCACAACTATGAAAATGGAACTATAGAGAAAACATTCCAGAACTAATGGAGGGTTGGGCTGGAAATCAGAAAGATGACCTTGTAATAGTAATCAGTAAGTGCTAAGTGTGGAAGGTGCAAAATCTGTTCCACTGTTGAGAAGGCATGAACTCCCCTGTTGATGTGGAAGAAAGGGATTGGCTGAGGTGTGTACATAAGCAAGAATTCCAGAGACAGACAGACAGAATTGGAATGCTGCCCCTGGTGAAGGAAGAATCCTGGAGACTGAGGCCAGCTGAGAGAGAGAGAGAGAGAGAGAGAGAGAGAGAGAGAAGAGAGAGTGTTTCTCTCACAGCATCTGGAAACTGAGAACTGACTGAGAACTGAGCTGGAGATTTTCTGAGACCAGAAATATATAAAATATATTATATATAAATAATATATAAAATATAAATATATAAAATATAAGGTGAGGGCTGCCTGGAAGGCTGAGAGGGCCTGCCTGGAAGGCTGAGAGGGCTTGCCTGAAGAAGCATGACGAGGGTAAGACTTTGTTTGTTCATGGCCTGGCTGATCCTTGAGTTCCAGACAAGAGAAGTGGTGAAGAGTTTGAGATGTGCTGGACCCTGTGAACTTCAGTGTGTGCCAGGGACTGCCCTGAGGACTGGAGAAGGACCTGGGAGCTGTCTGCTTCTGAGGATTGGACAAGGACCTTGGAGCTGTCTACTTCTGAATCCAGGTGACTGTTTGGTGGATTCAGGAGGGAGCTGGGACCTTGGAAGGGAATCCAGGGAATCAGAGAGACCACCCAGAGACAAGAT
>CM053585.1:537014540-537036022 GCA_028646515.1 Pseudochirops corinnae
TAATGTTGTGAATATTATAACGTTTTGAATGTTTGTCTTGATTTGTAATGGAATAAACAGAATGTTCACTATATTTTGTAATCTGAACTCTAAAAGCTGTTCACAGTAGCATTCTTTTGGGAATCTGCTGGTGCATGGCATTACAGACCTGTCCCCATGATCTCCAGAGAACTCCACAGCACTTATCTGCAAAAGAAGTTGGTAGAACTTTTGGTAGCCCGACAGCTGGTTAGCCGAGGGCAAGTCGGACAGAGGGAGGAAAGCCCAGGGGAGGGGAGGGAGGGGAGAAAGGTTCGAAGGTTGTTCCCATAATCCAGAAGGGAGTTGATAAGAGCAGTAATACAATGAAAGCTGTAGAAATGGGAAGAAAGGGATGAATACAGGAGATGGTAAGAAAGAAAGAAGGGCCAGCAGAAGGTGGTGACAGGATATGTGGGAGGCTGGGGAGAAGGAGAAGTCTCAGGTTCTGAGCCCAAGGGATGATGCTGGGCTAGCAATCATGCTGAAGGCATCTTGAGCCCTTCTATTTCTGGCCAGTCTTCCTAAAGCAAATTCCAGGAGTTGCATCTTTGGGGCTGACTCAGCCCTAGACGGTCAAATTCCCCCTTCCACCTATGTCCTGCTCGAGGACCAGACCTCTCTTAGCCTGAGGTGCTTAACTCTCAGCATGAACTCTTCCTCCCTCCCCCTGCTCCCACCAAGGGCTCACCCCTAGCTCTCTACTCCCAGATAGAGCTGAGCAGAGACAAACTGCCAATGATGGCTAACCTTTGAATATAAGAACTCCCTTAAAAAAAGGAGGGGGAGGGGTCTGTTTATTAATACCTTTTATTTTTACATCACCCTCCCCTCTAAATACACCCAACCCAACTCCTTACCAGGGAGCCGTTCTTTGGAGCAAAGAATTAACAAAGAAAGAAAAAAAAAAGTCCAGCCAAAAAAACCAACATCTCAAACACACCTGAGAGTATATGCAGTACTTCACCTCCACAGCCCCCCACCACTGCAAAGACAGGAAAAAGGTACATTTTTTTCAACTCTTTTTTGTTTAAAGTCAATGAACTCCACACTACCCTGCACAAGAGCTGAGGTACTGCTGAGATCCAGTGATGGGGAAAATACACAATGAGCAAAAGCTTCTCCGAATTCAGGGATCCTTTTAAATGGTTTGTATTTTTCACGTACCCACAGCACCATCTGTATCTGTCTGAAAAATGACAATATACATGCATGAGACATCGATTCAGTCCACAGGAGGTATGTCCAGACACTTTTTTTTTTAATGCATTCAAGGACCCCTTGGAGGAAAGAAAATCTATGATAACCTTCACCCTGGGTCAGGAGCCCCAAAGGCACTACCCTAGAGCCAAGAGCCAACAGATACTGGACACCTGTCCTTGTTCTCAGTTACTGACTCCAATCATTTCCCTATTTCCAGATGCTAAGCCTTCCTGAAGCTTGGTTCCTGCCTCTTTGGAGGGGGGGTGGGGCGATCCTATAGGAAATAAGCTATTGCTACCATTTTTCAAAATATGAATGTATGAACAGCTAATGGTATTAGCAACATATTCTTAGCACTGTACCCCTTGAAAATGGGCAAGGCTGTATCACTGTAGTATCCCTGTAATCACAGAAACTGAGAAGTTGGAAGATCACAGTTTGTCTTTAGATAAGGTAAAGAGTTTGGCTTGGGATCCTTTGAGTTTAAGATGAAGTTAGTGATGAGGTGCAGGCTTTGGGAGCCCCCTTGAGCTCTCCTTGAATCTTCCCAAGGGAAGGTATTTGCCTGAGGTCATGGGCCTTAAGTTGTGGCTCTGCCCAAGTCTTTAGCCCTCCTTTGTTCCAAGAGTTTCCCACAGTTGAACTGGCTGGCCAACCATTGTCTGTGGTCTCCTAGCTTCCAGCAATTACCCTCCCTAAATTCATTACTGGAGTCTGACCTCATCTGACTCCTCCTGAAGACCCTCCCCAAACTCCTCCTCTAGACCATCCCTAGATTCCTCCCACAACCTGTATGTAGAATCCCATCTTCCCTCCATGTGGTGTGAGAGAGCCACAGAATGACCTAGCATAGACTGGCTCCTTAAGAGTCTACCCAATATGGCAAACTTTTAATAAGCTTTATTTTTCTTTGGCTGAGAAGACTCGAGTTAAATTCTTTTAGCAGGACCCTGCATGTTGGTATTTGGGGTCTTAGGCAACCCTAACCCTCCTTGTGGGTGATCTCTTCAGTTAGGATACCCAAGCAGAAATGCCCATCAGGTCATGGGAAATAGACTAGAAGTCAGGAGAGAGCTCAGATAAGGAGATCTGGGGGATCAAACAAACAGGGGCAGCAGCCAAAGCCATCAGAGGAGAAAGCCTTCAAGTTTCTAGATCAATTGTTTCTTTTCTGGGTCTCAGTCTTCTCACAAATAAAATGAGGGCATGGGGTAAACTAGATGACCTTTCAGATCCCTTTCAGCTAAACTGACCATTCCATGTTCTAGCACCATTCCCTCATTCTCAGGAGAAGAAAACTCACCCAGAGAGGGAAAGTGACTTCCCTAGTATCATACAGGCTGTAAGTGGCAGAGCTGGGTTTTCGAACTATGTCCTCTCATGCCAAATCTGATGCTTTCCCCATCATGCTAGGCTGCTTTAAAGGGTTGAAAATCTCATCTGCAACCAGATTAAACATTCTTAGCAACACCATGTTTTCCCGACATTAGAATCACACTGGTGTTTGGGATGAAAAATATCCTTCATCCTTAATTTAGTGAAAAGAAATAAACACAGAGATCTCTTAGGATAAGAACAGGACTTTATTCTCTTCCCTGGGAGAAGAGAGCGGTCTTCCCCATGACTCATCACGGAGAAGAGGCAAGTTACAAAAGATAGTGCTGGAATTTATAACCTAACTTAGTCAAGACCCCTCCCCGACTGTTTCCCCTCTCATTGGTGGAGAGGCATACTTCACCAAATACTTCCCCAACTGGGACAGCAAGGAGAGATAAGGGGAGGGTCCCACCTAGGCTGGAAAACAGACAAAGGAAGATAAAAGTAATTGATAGAAGCAATTTGAAAAGTTAACCACCTCAAATTGAGAAATTTTCACTCATCCCATACACTGGTCATTTCCATGTCTTTAATAAAAGCTAAATCGTTTTTAGGTGCAATGGTAGCTGACTGAGATGAGAAGCCCCATCTAGTGCTCTGGGTCACCAGCCTGACCAGCTGTGCATCCAACTCACAGAGACACACACCCTCTCATGCATGGCATTAAATTCATATGCAGGCTCCTATATTTTGCACTGCTGCCCAAGGGATTCTGCTGATGGGGAAAAATCATCAGGAAAAAGCATCTTTTATTCAAATTTCTATTTTAAAGCCCCACAGATAGTACTCACAGGGGAAATGTTGCTATTTGCCCAGAGTCATAAAATATACCAATGAAAGAAATAGAATTAAAAAGTTATGGATCTCTAGGCACTTAGGGCCTTAGATACTCCCTCTCCAGCGGATTAGACTACTTCAACTAAATATTTGCATTCAGATAAAAAACTCTTTCATCTTGAGGTTCTCATTTTCTCTTTTAATTAAAAATATTTGATCCCCTAGAGCCTTCAAAAATTCTGAATTGATAAAGCTGTCATACAGTTTCATTCTGGGATGCTTCTCCTTGTCCATAAACTTTACCTCAAGGCCTTGTATAGTATATTCTGGGAAGGATGCTAGGTTTGGAGTCAGGGTATCTGGGGCTAAATCTTGGCTCTGCCATTTCCGATGACCTGTGTGACTTTCGGGCATGACACTCCTTTCTGGGTCTGAGTTTTTTCATTAGTAAAATAAGTAAATAATTTCTAAGGCCCCTTCCAGCTCTAAAGTCTAGGATCCTTTCTAGGCTTCCATTTCCCCATCTGTAACTATAGGGAGACTGGACGAAATGATCTCTAAGGCTAAAGGCATGGAAATGGCCAGTGTGATTTTAATGACAGGAAAACATGGTGTTGCCAAGAATGTTTATTCTTTAAAAAAAGAAGAATGTTCATTCTGATCAGCTGCTGAGATTTTTAGCCCTTTAAAGCAGCCTGGCACAGTGGGGAAAGCATGGGATTTGGACCCAGTTCTGCCCCTTACTCCTACCTGTCTGATGTTGGGGAAGTCAGTTTTCCTCTCTGGCTTGAGCTTTCCTATCAATATTTCTCACCCATGGTACCAGAAGAGCCATAAAATCCCACTCAGCAGCCTCAGGAGAGCCTGGCTTCCAGAGTGAGGAGCAGTCTGTAGGAGTGTCATTAGCTAAGAAATTGCTGAGTCTTATGCAATTATCATGTTAAGGAAAAAGCAGTGGTCTAGCAATAGGTCAAGTAACCAGTGTGGTTTGCTATTTGTGGATTCCATCCCGGCAGAATTATAAAAAGAATTATAAGCACAGCACAGATTTTCAAAACTACTTATTTTGTTTTCTAGGTCAGGCTAGCAAGGCAAGGAATTCTGCAAGTTTTGTTGCAGGCTGCTGCTCAAAGGCCAGCAGAGCTCCCAGGCCAGCAGAGCTCCCTGGACAGCAGAGCTCCCAGGCCAGCAGAGATCCCAGGCCAGCAGAGCTCCCTGGCCAGTTGAGCTCCCAGGCCAGCAGAGCTCCCTGGCCAGCAGAGCTCCCTGGACAGCAGAGTTCCCAAGCCAGCAGAGCTCCCTGGACAGGAGAGCTGGACAGCAGAGCTCCCAGGCCAGCAGAGCTCCCTGGACAGCAGAGCTTCCTGGACAGCAGAGCTCCCTGGCTTTACCCATCTCAGTGCAAGCTTGAGAAAGGCTGGTCAGACAAGAAGGCGTCCAGTCAGTTCTGCTTCATTAAAGGATTTCCTACTAAGTATGGCACTATTTCTTTCTTCCATAGGTAGAAGGCCAGCAGATGGGCAGACCCAAGACAATGCCCCAAGAACAGTTAACACCCATTTTTCCCAGGAGATGGTCAGGTTCCAGGTGCAATAAAGTTTGAAAGAACTTTGAAGCAACACCCCCAAATAAGGAGAGAGGCTTTGAATGTTGTTGGACCAAACAAGCATTCTTTTCATAGGCAGAGCCAAATTAATGGGAAGACATGCAAATTTCACCCTTGTCTATGTTCTCCAAGGCCTCAATAATTTGCAAAGATTTTGCATGACTTGCCTCTTTTGCCTTATATGGAGGGAAATGAGTTGATATCTAAGTCCCTGCAGCCCCAAGCAACCCTTTAGTGGTCACAGAAATTCAAAATATCCCCCTATCTTAAACCAACACAAACTTGAACCAATATGAGGAAAAGAGGATTGCTGGGGGAGGGGAGTTAGAGGGAAGGGAGAAGAGGTTGAAGGGAAGTGGGTTCTAAGAGCACCTAGATCAGGTTTGGATTCAGGCAAAGGGCTGTACTTGAGGACTTAGAGGGTCACTTGTGGCTTCAAGGTCAAAGGTTCCCACCCCTGGTAGACTTACCGAGTGGGGTGCCGTGAAGAGCATGAAGGAATCTAGTTAAATGAAACAGCAAAAATTATGGTGTGAAGCCCATTTCCCACAGATCCTCAAAGGAAAACCAAACCAAACCAAAACCTTTGACCTGATGGCTTCCCGCAGTTGGAATACAAGTAGCCATGCGTGGGCTGTCCAGTGGAAAAGAGCACTGAATTCGGAAGCAGACAGCCTGGGTTCATCTGCACGCAGTCTATACCTCTGTGCCATCTGGCAGATCTCTTCACCTCTCCAAATCTCCATTTCCTCCTCTGGAAAATGAGGGCAGTTGGACCAGATGAACTCTAGACCCCTTCCAGTTCTGGAGCTATGATTTTATCTAAACCCTTAAAGAAAAGGGTGAATGTGACAGAACCGACCTATTCTTACTCACAGTACGTTGAGAAATGGTATGGAGTAGTGGGTGGTGCTGAAACTGGAGTTAGAAAACCTGCTCCTCTGTAAAATGAGAGAAACTTCCAGAGGCCTCCCAGTTCTAAATCTATGACCCCATGAGGAAGGCACCTGGACCTCTGTTTCTTTATCTGTAAAAGGAAAGGGGTTGGGTTAGAGAGCCTCTACTGTCCCTTCTGGTTCCAAATCTATGTTCCTATAATCCTATGGGCCTGGACTCAGATTCCATCTCTGACATTTACGCTTTGTGTACCCTCAGAGAAGTCACCCTTACCTCAATTCTTTCATCCGTGAAAACAGAGGGTATGGGCCTCTAAAGTCCTTTCCAGCCCTGATCCCATGAAAGGAAATTGGATCTTATTTTTGGCAAGGTACTGGTTGGTGTGAACCATCTTGGTCCCCAAGAGTGTTCCACTAGCTTCAAACTGAATCCTTTTTTCCAGGGTAACCCTGGAAGTTTTGGGGTAGGGCTTTCTTCCATCTTTCCATCAGTGACTTGGAAAGATGAACTGAGATTTCTGGGACCACTAATGTCTCGATTCTTTTCACTTTATGTCTCAGTTTTGTGGGAGAATTAATTGGTTTGCTGCAGTAACAGAAATCACTCCAACCCATGTTTATTTCCTTTTTGGTTTTCTCAGCATACCACGAGTAGCATGGCAAATTGGATGGAGAGTCAGGTCAAAACCAGGGAGGACCTCTGTTCCAATCCTGCCTTGGAAGCTACTACCTGTGGGACTGTGGAAGAAGGCTGTCTGAGACCCTCCTCACTGGAGGGTGGCTGATCACTTCTTGGATGCGATGTATAGAAGATTCTTGTTCAGGTATGGGTTGGAACATAAGGAAACTGTAAGTTCCTTGAGGGCAGGGACTGTTTTGCTTTTGCCTTTGTATCTCTATCTTTGTATCTCTTCTCCAGAACACAGTGCCCAGTGACTAAGAAATGCTTGTTGAATTAAAATAGAATTGGCTAGATGACCTCAGAGGGCCCTTCTTAACTCCTAGGGTCTGTGATCCTAACATTTAAAACAACATTTAGTCTTTCTGGCTTCAGTTTCCTCATCTGTAAAACAATGGGTTTGGACTAGAGGACCTCAAAGATCTCTTCAATGCTGCATGACCTCAAATCACTTCATTCTCCTCATCTGTAAAATGGGAGGGGTTAGACCACTCTGTGTCAAAGGTTCCTCTGAAGTCTGAGCTCCTACACCCTTTGCTATTTCTGTTGAGTTATTCTCCTGTCTTCTCATGATCCTCCTACCAGTTTACCTTGGGCAAGCCTCAGTGATGGGACATTCCTTCTTCCTTCCCTTTCCTCCCTCTGTCCCCTATTCGCATTGCTGAGTCATAGCCCCTTGCCCTTCCCCAGCAAGGTTACAATCCATGCCCCAGCCTTCCCAACAGCATCAGAAGTACTTGACACACACAGGATATAATAGCAAACAATTCCCAGCCCCCTCTGAGTCCAATTAGCACAGGGTCTGGAAACACAACATCAACTCTTGCTCATTTGTTTTCACAGAGAGTTAAGATTTCACAAAACCAGGGATGGAGATACTAGTGCCCTTTGGTCTTTCTCACTGACAAATTATCATACTGGACTACAATTAGATAGAAGGATTCCCAGAAACACACTCTCCAGTTAGGAGTAACAAAAAAACCAGTTTGGGGAGGATCAGCCCATGTGTCCAGCAGATGTAAGCAGCTCTGGGGGAGGCAAAGGACTTTAGCAAAGAGAGTCAATGCTCAGTCTGGTATCAGTCCTGTGGGCCTCCCTCTCAGTTGACTATGGTCTTGATGAATGAAAGGAACAGTCTATCAGGCTGGATGTGATAAGGCAGATGAAAGAGGAGATCTGAGAACAGGCAGTTCTCAAAAGAGGAAAACCAACCTGTCAACAATCTTAGGAAAAAATGTTCCAAATCAGTAAAATAAAGAGAAATGTAAATTAAAACATCTCTACCTTAAGTCTAGAGACTTAGAAAAGATGGCAAAAGGAGAAAAATGGCCATTGCTGAAAGGAGCAGAGGAATGCTGATGCATTGTTGGTGGAGCCACTAAATGATCTAATCATTCAGGAAAGCAATTTGGATCCATGTTCAAAAAAGTCACTAAACTATGCAGAGTAACACGCGGCTTAGAATAATACTAGACTCACACACCCAAAGAAATCAGAACAGAGGGAAAGAAAGGATCCATTTTATAAAAAATGTTTAGAGCAGCTCTTTTTACCTTAGCAAAGAACTGGAAACTAAGGAGAGTACCCATCCATTTGAATGGCTAAACAAATATGGTGAATGAATATTTTCATATGCTATGTGAGCATGACATTATAAGAAATGGTGAAAAGAATAGATGCAGAGAAACCTGGGAAGATGTGTAGGAACTGATGAAAATGATTTCTACAATGATTACAACATTACAACACCTTAAAATAAAGGATTTTGATGGATGTGCTGACCAATCATGGCTCCAGGAGACTGATGAAGGCACATGCTGACCACCACCTGCCTTGGAGTGGGGCGGACTTGCCATCCTCGATGAGTGGTCCATTTTCAGACACTGCCCAAATGTGGATGTGGTCAGGCTGGCTGTGTTCACTGCCTTCTTCTTCTCTGGAGTCCTTCCATTTCTAACTTTCCTGATTTTTTCTCCATCATGGCCCTGCCTTCTTCCCCATTTCTTTTCAACTCCTTTTTATGTGTTAGCTTCCCCCATTAGAATGGGAGTCATCAAGACCCTCCTTGAGAACAAGGATTATCTTTCCTTTTAGCTTAGAATTGTATCCCCAATTCTTTGCACAGCATCTGGCACAAAATAAACACTGAATAAATAATAAAAATGAATATATAGCATCAAATAGGATCACAGAACCAGAGTTGGAAGGCTCCCTGCTTCCTGCCTTTCTCCTCTCCACACAGCTGCCAAAGAGCAGGAATGACCATGTCATTCCCCTATTCAATAAACTCCCTTGGCTCCCTATGGACCCAAAGTTCAAAAGGAAACTCTTTCATCTGACATTTAAAACCCTTAACCTCGTGGCTCTAACCTACATTTCCAAGCTTACTGAAAATTACTTCTCTTCCCAAATACTGGCCTTCTTACTCTTCCTTGACACACCTCCATCTCCTTCCTGTTGCCATACCTTTGCCCAGGCTGTGCCCCATGCCTGGAATGTCCTCTCTTCACCACCACCTCTCAGAATCCCTAGCCCAACTTAGGAGCCACCTTTTGATCTTCCTCCTCCTTCTCCCTCTTGCCTACCCCCTTAAAAGTTCCTCACAATTATTTTTACATAATTCCATATGGATATGTTGTCTCTCCCAATAGAACCTAAGGTTCTTGAGGGCAGGAATTGTTTGTCTTTGTATGCCCTGAGCCAAGCATTCAATGCAGCAACTTTTTTTTTTTAACTTTAGGGAGAAATTTAGTCAAGTTTCAAATCCCTTCTGTTGTTTTGATTCTTTTTTTTTTTTTTTAATTATTATTGTGTTTTACCCTCAGGCAAAGAAGTACAGGTGCCACTTTTTAAGAAATGATGGATCAATTTCCAGGTCACACATCAGAGAATTGGGTGAGAGCTGTCTTGTACTGGACCATGAGACCTGGCTGTTAAATTGTCAGTGGGAACATTCACACCTCCGAAACGGCAAGCGCTACAAATTGAGCCTTGACTTACCGTTTTGTTGAGTTCCTGCACTTAAGAAAGTGCTAGAGAAAAATTTTAATAATACTACTTAATTAAATATTAATAATGCAACTTAATTAAACTTAAAAGTGTGTCCTACTTACATTTTCTTTTCTCGAAAGATGGTTGTTAAACATTTACAAGCACACCCTGGTGTGAAGCCAAGATTACTTTGGCCTTGTATTTGTTTAAACATGAAGTGTTATTAAATGGATTCACTGCAGAATTGGGCTACAAGAGTGACAAAGGGCCTTGCTTCACGAGCAACCCTCTAGAGAGAGACATTAGCCCAGCAGACTTCCTCCAAGATCATTGCTGAGACCAATCTTATTTAAAATCGGTATAAATGATGTGGATCACAGAGGATACAGGGAAGCCTCCAAATCTCCAGGTAACATGAAGCTTTTCTGAGTAATGAAATGCCAAAGAGATGGGGCTAAACAGTGAGATGATCTCAAAAACCTATGTGACTGGGCAGGAAAAAAAAAACAGCTGAGGAGTTTCCAAGCGGCTCTAGAGCAAGTACATTTAGACGAAAAAATAACCAAGTTATTTTTACAAGATAATGGGCTCTGAGCTATTAGTTATTCCTCAAGAAAGAGGTCCAGGAGCCTTTCTAGGCTATTTTTTACAGTTTGGAGAGAAGCTGAGAAGAGATATTCTCAAGGTTTTTCAAATTACAAAGGCAGTCCATGTTGGGATGTATGATACATGGATATAGCTATGAACAAAGACTTATTCTGTAAATCTCAGCATACTAGGACTGGGGAACACTCCATGAAACTGGAAAGAGGCAAATTTAGGGGGAATAAAAGAGAAATGCTAATTTACACAATAGGTAATAAACTTAAGAATTCACAATCCCAAGAGGTGATAGAGACTAAAATCATACACAGCTGAGGGGAAGAAAAAGGTTAAATAAATTCCTGCATGACAGGTCCACAATATTATTAAAGAAAATTAGGATGCTTGGGGGCCATCCCTAACCTTTGAGGTTGACACATCAAGGGAGAGAAGCTTGACTTTTCCTCTCCAACCCATTGGATAAGACAATGGATGGGAGATTCCATTCAAAAGATAAATCACATTTTATAATTGCGTATCTCATCATAAAGTGTAATCAACATTGAATAAGTGTATATCTTAAGGCAGTATGGAATAGTCCATGGAGGTCTGTTCACCCAGGAATCAGGAATCTTGCCTCTGACACCTATTTAACTACATTACCATAGCCACATGCAAGATGCACAAATTTAGAGAATCCAGCCCAAATGTTCACGTGGACTATTTGTGCCCGACCTGTGGTAGAGAATTCTGAGATCATATTAGTCTGATCAGGCACAGCTGGACACACTGTAAGTTGACTCTGCATACTGACGTCATTTTGGTTCTCTTTGAGAAGGAAAGACAACAACCAACCAAAAATCTACCATAGGCAAGTCACTTCAAGTTTGGGGTCCACAGAGAGTTCTCAGGTTGCAGACAAAATATGTGGCTTGCATTGATACACAGGGACTGTCCTCCCCAAGTGATCTCTGCCTCTTCCAGCCCCCTCCCCTCCTTTATGAAATTACAGGCCCAGATGAAAAACAATTACAACCTTCAAGTCAGAATCAAGACTTGAATTTGGAATGTGCTTAATTTGTAATCTGAATCCAATATAAATTATTCTAGGGCATCTTCACATAGATGTATGTGTATACTCTGCTTTCCTTCTAAGTACTCATGAATCTGCAGGGGCATGGTGGTCTGTCTGATGGCTGCACTTCTGAACTTGGAGTCAGGAAGAGCTGCATTTCTTACATGTGTCAACTGTGTGATCACAGGCAAGTCTCTGAGTCTCAGTTTCGTCCTATGTAAAATGAGGAATAATAAAAACCTGTAGAACTGACCTCACAGGGTTATTGTGAAATTCAAATAAAATAAGGTCACTATCAAATGACATTTAAGTGTCAGTTATTATTTCAAAAATTTTATTTATCTCTAGTTTTCAACATTCACTTTTATAAGATTTTGAATTCTAAAATTTTCCCGCTTCCTCCTCCCTAAGATGGCATGCAATCTGATGTAGGTATAAAGGCTGATACTCTAAGGTTCCAGTGGTTCTCAACCTTCCTAATGCTGCAACCCTTTAATACAGTTCCTCATGTTGTGATGACCCCCAATCATAAAATTATTTTTGTTGCTACTTCATAACTGTAATTTTGCTACTGTTATGAATCATAATGTATATATCTGATATGCTGGATGTATTTTCATTGTTACAAATTGAATATAACCCACAGGTTGAGAACTGCTGCTCTAAGCAATCTGGGAAAGCAAGGAATAGTGTATCTGTCAGATTTATGGAGAAGGGAAGATTTTATGATCAAATGAGAGTTAGGGAGCATTACAAAATGCAAAATGGATAACTTTGATTACATTAAATTGAAAAGTTTCGATACAAACAAAGCCAATGTAGCCAGGATTAAGAGGGAAGTGGAAAACTGGGAAAGAATTTTTACAACCAGTATCTCTAATAAAGGCCTCATGTCTAAAATATACAGAGAACTGAGTCAAATCTATAAGAATACAAGTCATTCCCCAATTGATAAATGGTCAAAGGATATGAATAGGCAATTTTCAGAGGAAGAAATTAAAGATATCTATAAGCATATGAAAAAATGCTCTAAATCACTATAGATTAGAGAAATGCTAATCAAAACAACTCTGAGGTACCACATCTCACCAGCCAGATTGGCTAAGATGACAAAACAGGAAATGATAAATACTGCAGAGGATGAGGAAAAATTGGAACACTAATGCATTGTTGGTGGAGCTGTGAACTGATCCAACCATTCTGGAGAGCAATCTGGAACTATGGCCAAAGGGCTATAAATAAGTACATACCCTTTGACCCAGCAATACCACTTCTAGGGCTGTATCCCAAAGAGATCATAGAAGTGGGAAGAGGCCCTGTATTACATACAGTACAAAAATATTTATAGCAGCTCTTTTTGTGGTGGCAAAGAATTGGAAATCAAGGGTATGCCCATCAATTGAGGAATGGTTAAACAAGTTGTGGTATATGAATGTAATGGAATGCTATTGTGCTAGATGAAATGAGGAGCAGATGGACTTCATAATTACCTGGAGAGACTTGTATAAATTGATATTGAATAAGAAGAGCATAACCAGGAGAAATTTGTACACAATTACAGACACAGAGTATACGTGATGACCAACTTTGATATCCTGGGCTCTTCTCAGCAATGCAAGGTTATAAGACAAGTCCAAAAGACTCATGATGGAAAGAGATGTCCACATCCAGAGATAGAACTACAGAGTTTGAATGTAGATTGAAGCAAACTACCTGCTCTCTTTCTTTTTCTTGTTTTGTTTTGTTTCCTCTTTCCCATTGTTCATTCCATTGGTTATAATCCTTCTTTACAACCTGACTAATGTTTAATGTGAAGGTATTTGCAGATCCTATGTTTGACTGCATGCCACCATGGAGGGAGGGGAGGAGAAGGAGGGAGAGAAAATTTGAAAGAGGGGGGAAGATTGTGGAATTGAATCTTGTAAACTAAAAGTAAACAAATAAATTAATTTTTTAAAAAAGATGTCATGCAATCTGATATAGGGTATACATGTACAGTCATATTAAACATATTTCCACATTAGCCATGTTGTAAAAGAAGAATCAGAGCAAAGAGGAAAAACCACGAGAAAGAACAAAAAGAGAGAAAATAGTATGCTTTGATCTGCATTCAGACTCCATAGTACTTTCTCTGCATGTGGATAGCATTTTCTATCATGAGTCTTTTGGAATTGACTTAGGTCATTATGCTGCTGAGAAGAGCTAAGTCTATCAAAGTTGGTCATCACACAGTGTTGGTGTTACTGTGTATAGTATTTTCCTGGTTCTGCTCACTTCACTCTGCAGCAGTTCATGTAAGTGTTCCCAGGTTTTTCTGAAGTCCACCTGCTCATCATTTCTTGTGGAACAATAGTAGCATTACATTAATATACCCCAACTTGTTCAGTCATTCCCCAATTGATGGGCATCCCCTAAATGTCAGTTACTATTCATAATTTATGCTGCAAACCAAATGTACTAGATAATTCCTGGTTTGGTCATAAAATCTTCCCTTCTCCATAAATCTGACAGATACACTATTCCTTGCTTTCCCAGACTGCTTAGAGCAGCAGTTCTCAACCTGTGGGTTATGTTCAATTTGTAACAATGAAAATACATCCAGCATATCAGATATCTACATTATGATTCATAACAGTAGCAAAACTACAGTTATGAAGTGGCAACAAAAATAATTATTCATGTGTGTTCTCTTTAACAGTAGAATGTAAACTCCCTGAGGACAGGGGATGTTTTCTTTTTGTCTCTCCCATAACTAGCAAAGTGTTTTATCCATTATAGGGGCTCAACAAATGTTTTTCCTTTCTTTGGCCTTTATCCTGGACAGTAACCATAAGGGATCCTTGGTACCTGACAGCATGTGGCTGATTCAGAGACACTCCTGAAAAGCACCGCCCCCCCCCCCCAAAAAAAAAACCTCAACAACAACCCAACAACTTGAAGGACACAGCCTACATATAGAAGTTGGGTCAGTGGTGTGGTCATCAGCTGTGAAGGGTTACACATTTTATTTACATAAGAAAAAGCACTGTAAAAAATCCTTCACTAGCTATGGGGGGAAAGAAAATGGCACAAGAGAATGCCCAATTATTCCATTATGGAGTCCATTTGAATAAGTAAGTGGAATCGATATCGGGCTGCAGAAGGCTGTGTGTTAATAGTTATGTGAGATTAGGATAGCCCCAAGTGGATCCTTTCATTACTGAAAAATAATGTTTTCATTGAGTTGCATTTTCCCAGTAATTTGTTTATACTGTATATGAATTTGTTTCAAAGGGACTTTGAATCCTCAGCTACTCACTATGAGTATGCACAACACCCACTGATACTGGTGAAATTAAGCCTACTCTTCCATGGCTACCAATTCTATAAGAATTATGTTCACAAGTGGAGAAAAAAGAAATACGCCATTCCTGAATCTCCTGTTCTCAACCTAATAACGTGCCTGGCTTTCTTTGTGGGAAAGAGAATATCCAAGTCTAGCAAGTAAATGAAGCCTGGGATTATGGGGAAAGGGGAAAAAAGTTGTTCTCTGAATCCTGAGGCAGCCCCTGAAAGATGCCTCTTTGTTACATAAGCCCCTGAACATCACTTCGGTCTATCAGTCAGCATTTACTAAGGAGCTCCTACTCTGGGCACTGTGCAAGGCACTCACTTCTAAGCCTTCTGTGGATAGAAGCAGTCCAAGAGCAGATGAACATCCCTCTATTTACAGGCTTGGGATGTGAAGTATTGCATACATGGGCTCAATTGATGTATTAATTGGTTCTACTCAACTGGCTTTTTAAAAAATTCTTGGTTACATGGTAGAACTTACCGGGTGGGAATGGGGAGAGATATATTCAGGATTTTGAAGGATATTTTAAAAAAAGATATCTAAATACAAATTTGAAAAAAAGTAAGTAGCCTCACTGACCTGGGAGTGGTCCATTAGAGAATCATGACATGTCAGTGGTAAAGGATGGTGCCAGCCGGGCAATCCAACCTCTACCTGACTGAGAATCCCTTCTGTGACCCCCTAGTAAGGGACATCCTATTCATTTAATATCTATCATTTGCTCAAATGGATTGAACTTGGGGGCCTCCAAGCCTCCCTGCTTTTTTCCCCCACAGTTATTTCTTGCCTGGATCCCTCCATCTCCACTTGCAAATTTGATTTTTTTTGAACCCTAGCATAACACACTTTACACAGACTTCTATTAAACTTAATCTTGCTAGATTCAATTTCTTGTTTCCCAGAGGGTGGTGGCTATGCAGAGTGCAATGATAACATATAGATCTTTCCAGTTCTAAAGGTGAGGGACATCAGGGATCATTAATCTGATGTCCACATTGTATACTCGTGGAAGCCAGGATCCAGGGATGTGAATTAATTTGTCTGAGGTTCTATAGCTAGCATGCTACAGAATGGGGAGTTTGGAACCAGGTCCTGGGCTTTTCCCACTACGCACCAGAGACAAGAGCCAACTCTTTGACACGCAAACAGATTTGCATTTCATTCTCTCTCAAGGGATCCAGTTGATTCTTAAGAATCTATAGGCTGTTATATCCATGAGATCACAGGCCAAACACCCCTCTTATCATGGTTGAGATAACTCATCTCAGCATGAATTCCTTAAATACCTTTCCATGCTGTGAAATTATGACAAGATGGGCCTTAAGAAAGAGATGAGAAAATGAACCTCCTGCCTTTTTTTGCAGAAGTGGGGGACTATGGGTTTGGAATACTTCACACACTGTCAGACACAGCTCATGTTTGAGGTAGATTTGCTGAACTGCTTACCCCCACTCCTTTCTTTTTCATTCTTTGTTACAAGGGACAGCTCAATGAGAAGATTCACAGATTCACAAATCTTGAGCTAGAAGGGACGTCAGGCTCCAGTTAGTCCAAACTCCCATTCAACAGACGTAAGAGTCACAGCCCAGAGAGTTGAAAGGATGTCTCCAAGGTCACAGGTAGTATTCAGCAGAGGTAGGATTTAAACCCTGGACCTCTGACTCTATGATCATTGCTACTTCCTACTGCACTGGGATGCCTCCTTATTCTTCCAAGGCTTGCTATGCTTCCAAGATCAAACCCATCGTCACCCTAGAGTAGTAATAACTGGAATTGCCAAAGTGCTGTAAGCTTGCAAATCTTTTCAGGAACAAAGATGATGTACAAACAAAAGATATCAAGAAAAATTAAAAATCAATTAAAATGCTTTTCTGCTCAAGAATGGAGTAATGGTAAATGCTTGTAGAAGCTTAGGCGCTGCCTGCTTTCTGCCCCTAATTGGGACTCACTTTTCCCAATCCAATACAGTGAAAATTCCAAAGCCTGACTTACTCATAAATCTCCATCCGTTCCACCCCATAAGCAAAGGCTCTTGGGGAAACACAATGTGTCTTCACTGATGCTCCCTGGCAAACAGACGGATGGCTAGAAAGTAGACCAGCTGGTAGAGAACGTTCTTTTAATGGCATGGCTTAGAAATGCTGTCACATACCCATCTTTTGCCCATGTTTACGTGGCGTCCCAGGATCCCTTCTGATCCTCACACAACCTTGTAGGGGAGATGTGATTACTATCACCCTCATTGTACATATGAGGGAACTGAGCCTGAGGGAAGTTGAGAGGCTTATTTTGGGTCACACAGTTACTAAATATCTGAGGTAGGGGCTATCACCAGCCATCTTGACCCATGCTGTGCCACTGGACTCTGGTGACTCTGGAGGAAAAGTGAGGCTGATGGCTTTGCACCACTCTGCCTCACTTAAATCCATTCACTTGCAAGTCAAGATATTACTGTCCTGATATCACTGGTCCTCTTCAAGAATGAAGGACAAATAACAACAATGTGGGGTAGCATTTGAACTCAGGTCCTCCTGAGGAAGTCCTTAGGAAGTGAAAAAAAAAACAACCTTAAACTTAGAAGAAATCACAAAATACCAGGAAGGACCCCAGAAGCCAGCTAGTCTTAACTTTCTCATTTTACAGATGTGGAAACTGAGGTCTAGAAGTGAAATAACGTCCAGGACCATACAGACAACAAGAACAGAGAGGGGAACTGAGCCTAGCTCCTCTGACTCCAAGGGCTGGGCTCTTACCTCTGAACATGCCAATATGTCAGGAGCCCCAGGGAAGGGGACAGTCGATTGAGCCATACAGGTCCTTGTTATGCCCTGCAGACTTCACTTTTCCAAGTACCTGCTGCTGCTCAGTGAAGTCAGTGGAGTCGGAATTTGGTCCTGGGAGCGTCAAGACACGTTGTGATAAAATGGTGTCCGGACCTGGGAGAAAATGGCGCTTTAGCCCACTGCGCCTTGCAAAGGGCTCTCCTCATAACAAATCCTTTCAGAACATAAAGCATTAGGTCTGGAGACAGGAAGATCTGAGTTCAAATCCAGCCTCAGATCTCATTATCTGTGTGGTCCTGGGAAAATAATCTAAACATTATTTGCCTCAGTTCCTTAACTGTAAAATAAAGTTATAATAGCAACTTCCTTTCACGGTTGTTGTGAAGATCAGATGAGATAATCACTATAAAGAGCTTAGCAGACTTTCTGAAACATAGTAGGTACTTTATATATGATAGCTATTATTATTAGTAGTAAAACACTCAGCATTGTGCCTGACACATAGTAGGCACCTTATATATGTTAGCTATTATTATTAGTAAAACACCTAGCATTGTGCCTGACACACAGTAGGCACTTTATATATTAGCTATTAATATTATTGGTAAAACACTCAGCATTGTGCCTGACACACAGTAGGCACTTTATATATTAGCTATTAACATTATTGGTAAAACCCTTAGCATTGTGCCTGACACATAGTAGGCACTTCATATATGTTAGCTATTATTATCAGTAAAGCACTTAGCATTGTGCCTGACACATAACAGGCACTTAATAAATGTTCATTTCCTTTTCTTCCTTCCATGTAAGTAGCACAGAAAGTATCATCCTCATGTTATAAATGAGGAAACATGAAGCTGAAAAAGAAGTGACTTACTTAAAAACAAACCAATAGCATCTGGTTGGGGCAGAACCCACGTCTCCTGATACCACACTGCCCTTACTCAGTTAAATACAAAGTACTTTTATTCCTGATTTTTGTGAACCCCAAAGAGGAGCTTAAAGAAAAAAAAGTCAGAGAACAAGATTGGACAGGAAGTTCTTCCAGGATTAGACACAGTCTTCAACTACACAGAAATTTCAAGTCAGTCTAGCTGAATTTCCCTCCATTGGGAGAAATAGGACGGAAAGGCAAGCCTATTATTGGCATGCCCTATCTAAAAACCGCCAAGTTTGCCTGCCCCAACTTCCCCTGTAATTTCATCTTGAATACTAAACAACACTCCCCACTCCAGCTGCAAACTGGTAAGTAGATACTGCATTCCATCCCTGAGGACAAGGGGTTTCAATATTTAAGTGAAATGATCCCAGAGCTGGATAGCTCCTTTATTACTGTGGTTATGAAGCTCAATTCATTAAAGTAAATCATCTCACTATTTTTAGACCTTTGAATGAAAGGAACTCACTGAGTGCAGAGTCACAGGAGGCAGAAATGGAAGAATTCATCACTCCAACCCCGTGTCCACCCTCGTTCTGAGAGAAATAATGTCAAAGCTGCCCCATAGGTCTTTTGTAAAGCCTTCAAGAGAATACCTCAGAAATGGCCACCTTTTGATTAATAACTGACAAGGAGACCTGCTGTGGCATAGTAGATAGAACTCTGGCCTTGGAGCAAGTCAGGGAGTCCTGGGTTCAAGTCTTGCTTCTGAGACACTTTGGTTATGTGACCCTGGGCAAACCGAGGGTTTGATGGTTTGAAAGGAGCTATCACCATGTTCTGTGCAATGCTCTAAGACGATAAAGTGCAGTCTTTGCGTTGGTGGATGGAATTCCTCTTGAGAAGGGAGCTATATTGACAATATCAGAGGTCCAGTGGGGTGGGGGGTGGGGGGGAACTAACATTCACATAGCAATTTAAGTGTGCAGAGCTCTTTGCAGATACAAATTTCAAAGGCAGAGTTTGAACCTGAGTTTTCCTAAGTCCAAGACCTGAACACCACTCTGCCCCTCACGTAGGAAGCTAGGTTTTGCTGCAGTCAAACATGATGGAAGAATTCTCACACTAATTCACCAATATTTCTACTAATGGAAAGAATAAATGTAAGAATTCTCATACTAGTCCACTAATATTCCCACTAATGGGAAGAATACACTATAGTAATTCCGAGAAACTTTGTCAGCAGAAATAACAGCAGGAAACAGCCTGAATTTCGGGACCTGGATTTCTTCCCTATCTCAGAGCAAGGCTCCCTCCCTCCACACCAGGCAGAGCTGCATCTCTGGGCACCCTCTGACTCTATCTGCCTTCCAATGGGACAGCATCACAGTCTTCTTCTGAGCAGCTACTGCCACAGACCTAGGGCTAAGGAGACCAGAGGTTGACCTGTTTCCATAGCTGACTTTGTCCACAAGCAGCACTCATGACCAAAGCTTTTGTTCCACAATTCAATTCTATAAACAGTTCATCAATTCCTCGGCATAAAGCACTATGTTAGATCTGGGGAATACAGAACCAAAACAATCTAAATAGCTCCTGCCCTCAAGGAGCTTACAAGTCACTTAGAAACTGTCCAGCTAATTAAATACAAACTAGGTCTAAAGTAATTGATTGGAGGAGTGCGTTGGTTGCTTGGGGGAGGGATATCAGGAAAGGCTTCAAGTACAAGGTGAAATCAGAGATGAGCCCTAACGGGTGAAGGGGATTTCAAGAGGCAGAACTGTGTGGAGGGAACAGAGAGAAGGAATGGGATGTCATATAAGGAGGAGAGCAGAGAGGCCGCTTTGGTAGGAAGATAGAGGAAGGTAGAAATGTGTGATTGGTCTGATAAAATAGCACATGGCCAGTTTGTGAAGGGCTCTGAGGTGCAAACAGGAGTTTGCATTGTAATTCCTTGAGGAGAGAAGTGATATAGTCAAACATGCATTAGGAATATCAATATGGTGGCTGAGGAGAAGAATGGGATGGAGAGGGAAGAGGCTGGTGGGAGAGATCAATTAGGAGACTATAACCAAGTCCTCCAGAGTTGATTAAGACCTTCTGAGTAGGGAAAAGGTAGCAAAATAAAAGGCATGATAAGAGTTCCTACATAAAAGTCTGGTTGCATATTAAAAGGTCCACCATAATTTTTAATGCTCTATCTTGAAAAACCATTCCAAGTTTCATTAGGCATTAGGTTATAAATCTACCCCAAAAGGAACCCTAGAACATTAGCCCTGGAAGGGATCTCAGTGGTCATCTAGTCCAACCATTTCATTTTACTGTTGAAGAAACTGAGGCTCCAAGAGATGACCTGAAGTAACCATAGGATCCTACAGCTGGAACTGGAAAGGACCCATCACAAAATTTAGGTCAATGCTACAAATGAAACTGAGGCCAAGAGAGGGAAATTGACTTAGGTGCACAAAACTCATAAAATGGCAGTCCTGAGACTGGAGATTCTAAGCTGGAAGGGACCTCAGGGTTCACCTAGTATGATTCCTCCATTTTACAGATGAGGAAACTGAAGGGAAGCTAAGCGACTTCATCATAGGATCCAAACCCAGAGCTGGAGGGAACCCAAGAGGATAACTAGTCCAACTTCTAATTTTTACAGATGGGAAACTGAGAGAGGGCCAGAGAGGCCCAAAGTCACAGGACTAGTAGTGATGGGCAGACTTAGAATTTAGACTATTATATGTAAAGTTAGAACGGACCTCAAAGGTCTTTTAGTCCCATGCCTTCACTGAGGCCCAGAGAGATCAAAGAAGTTGCCCCAAGTCACACAGTTAACATCATGCTGGTTCTTTAAATAAAAGATTGCCAGAAAGAGATTTATTGAGATTAAGAACCTTGGTCAGTATTTATGATCTCCCTCCCCCCAGCAAAACATTTCCTAAAATATATATATATGAACATGGCATTCCTAATATACAAATCTCCTAGACTTGACATGAAGCTTCTTTCACTGCCCTACAAAAGCAAAGAGATGAACAACAGACTGGTCCCCAGCGTGAGCAGGTTCTTGGCCAGCACACCAAGTGAGAGCTCAAAGGAAGAAACACACACACATACACACACACACCCCGGATGCCCGCTTAAACAGGTTACAGGATTGCTTTGTTTTCACACATACCAAATCCTGAACAGAAAACAGTTCACTTTGACAGGTGACAACAGGTAAAACATTCAAGTGACTTTCTCAGCAAAAAGCCACCTGGAGGTAGGTGGCTCAGGAAGCC
>CM053585.1:537036122-537050096 GCA_028646515.1 Pseudochirops corinnae
CTCTCTCTCTCTCTCTCTCTCTCTCTCTCTCTCTCTCTCTCTCTCTCTCTCTCTCTCTCTCTCTCTCTCTCTCTCTCTCTCTCTCTCTCTTTCTCCCCAATGAAAGCAAGGGCTTTTACAGCTTCACAAGGAGCAGGTGAAAAGCTCGCCAGTGAAATTGGGGTGAAGAAAGGTCATCCAAATAGCAACACGAAACCATAATCCTAAGCACAAATCTTTGAACTGAGGAAACAGGATTCCTGGGGGGAAAATGGATTTAGAACTTTGAGTAAAAAAAATACAAGCCAATTTGCAATATGAACGCCACTTTTGGTAGAAATCCCCACTTCAAGGGTCCCTCCTCAAAGAGCTCCCAATCACGTTTGTTATGTTTGGTAGAAACAGAGCAGTTTAGTTCATAGTGATGGCTGACATCTAAATAACACATATTCTCATCTTCTTGTCTCATCTGATCCTCACAACAAAGGCTGTGAGGGAGGAGAGATTATCATGCCCATTTTGTAGATGAGTAAATAGGTGGCATGCTCCAGAGTCCAGATGAGAACCCAGATCTTCCTGATTCCAGAGCCAACATTCTAACCACTTAACCACATGGCCCTTAATTCAGTCTTGCCTTCTACACCCACAATTGCCATGACCCAGTCCCCCTCAATGCTATCGTTCTCCCCTTGAGATCATCTCCAGTGTATCCCGGTTTGTGCGTAGATGTTTGAATATAATATCTCCATTAGAGTGGGAATTATTTGAGGGCAGGGACTCTGTTTTTGCCTCTTTTTTTGCCCCGTATTTCCACTTCCTGGCACATAGTAGGTTCTTAATAAATGCTTGTGAACTTGAACTGATTTGACTTTCACACTTTGCATCTCCCAGCAACAAAGGGAAAAATGGGGAAGCAAATGCTGCTTCTGATTTTCTGGGTCCGAGGCAAAATGAAACTGGCATCATTAAGCCAGCCCACGTCACTGTTCTATAGAGAAATACCTCAGTCCACTCCCTCACATTCGTTTTCCAGTGGTGACTGCATGGCTGTGTATCCTACTGATTTCACCTCTCTCCACACATAAGATTCTTGCATCTTAATTAAAATCAGTCTCTGCTGACTTCCTTTTTTGTGATGGGCTGTCTCAATACTTCCTGGTCTCCAAGGGACTCCTTAATATTGTTCAGTTACTGGAAGACATTCTATCTATTTCTCTGTTACTTTCCATGGGTCAATTTTTACTCTAAGGAGTCACCAATTTGGAAATGAAAGTGTGTGTGTGTGTGTGTCTGTGTGTCTGTGTGTGTGCGTGTAGACACACATATACAAACCTATATAAATACATATTCAATTATAAGAAATATTATAACATGATTATTAAGATACTTCTCTGCAAATCAATCTTTGCTTAGAAGCAAAATCAGGCATGATTTACTAATTTAATGGCTTCAGATGAATTTTTCACTGACATTTAAAATAATCAAAGATATTATCACTCCACTGTAATGTTTTTATATTTGCTTTCAGGATGTTTCATATTAACTTCTTGGATTCAAATTTTTCCCTAGAAAAATAACTATAGTAATAATAATAACTAACATTTATTATGTACCAAAGTGCTTTACAAGTATTATCTTATGGTTTATCCTCACAAGTCTGTGAGATAGCTGCTTTATTCTTCCCATTTTGCAGATGAGGAAATTAAGGTAGAAAATGGTTTAGACACCCACCCAGGGTCACAGAGGTCATAAATGTCTGAGGACAGATTTCAACCCATGTTTTCCTGACTCCAGTTCCAACTGGCACTTTATATACTGTGTCTAGATATGCCACCAAGCTTCCTCTCTCTAAGTTTTTTGAAATCAGAGACAGTTTCATTTTTTAGTTCATATCCTTAGCACCAGCCACAGTGACTGATAGTTGTGGGTACCTAATAGATGCCTACTGATTTACTGACTTTGTATTCACTCCTGTGTATCCATGGTGTTCTTGCCATCTCTCCAGTAGAATGGAAGCATCTTGATGGTACATAAAGATTGGCTGTTTATCTTTGGATCTCCAGTGCCTAAAAAAGATGCTGGCATATAGAAAGTGTTCCCTAAATGTTGGATTGAGTCGACTCAAATATTGCCACTGGCCTGGGAAGAAAATAGGGTCTAAAAAGAAGAGCTTTGTCTCTAGAGTGGAGTGGGGGTGGGGGGGTGGGGGAGGGGCATGCCTCTGTTAGTGACTACCAGTGTGACCTTGGATAATAAGCTGCTTCCCCTCTGTAGGTCTCAATTTTGTCATCTGTCCAATGGGGGAGTTGGACTTGATGGTCCCCAGCTCTAGACACTCTGATGGAACACTCTGAAGTTTTCTGTCTAGCTTTCTTTTTTCCTGTAACCTTGACTTTCAATGAAGAATTCCCAGAAACAGGATTGTTTAAGGATAAATTTGAAATTTGGTGTCTCTGTGGTTTAACATTCTTTCTTGGAATAGATGGCAAATGTGGTCAAGGGTCAAGTTAGAACTTCATTTCAGAGGAGGTCGATTTTCCTCCTCGGCTGACCAGTCTGCTGCAATGGGCCCCTCCAAAAAAAGGTCAAAGCAAACCCAGCACTTCTAAAACTGAACGCAGTCCCACAGTACAGACAGTGATCCAAATGCTCTGTGAACCTTCTGAGGCAGATGTGATTCTGCATAGGGAGAAAATTATCCAGAAGAAGGTGGGCATCCACAAAAGAATCCGAAATTCTAAGAAGTCTGAAACTAAAACCAGACCACAAAATTAAATTTATAGTACACAGAAGAAGCCAGTGTATTACCTTTACATTAATTTTCTCCTTCCAACAACTCCTTTTTGAAAGAAATACTACTCTTAAGTAGCAGGTGGCATGGATCTCCCAGCACTTGGAGCTAGAAAGGACAGAGAGCCCATCCCTCTCCCCATCCTGAGAAGGAAAGCAAAGATCTCTGGGATGGGGACTGATCTACTTATGGCTACAAAGAGAAGCAGTATGAAGCTAGGAAATGAATCAGGTTAAATCAACAAGGCTGTATTAAGTGCTTCCTGTGTGCCAGGCACTGTGGCAAGCACTGGGGAGAAAAAGGCAAAGCAAAAGGTAGCTGCTATCCTTGAGAGGCTATGACTCCAACTCTAGAATTCTTTGCACAAACCATGCCACACTGAAAGGTTCTCAAGAGATGCACTGAATGTGGACACTGGAAGAGACCTTAGAATGGTTCGCTCTAAACCCATCAATTTCCTGAGATCCAGAGACGATGTTCCTGGAGGGCATGACCTAGATCTTATAATTCTATGTATTCCCCATCATACTAAGGGATATTTATTAAATAGATCAGCATTGCAGAGAGAAGTCTCTGCTTGGATTTCAGGAGATGTGCGTTTGAATCTTGCCTCAGTTACTTACTTTGTGACCTTGGACAAGTCATCTAAACCCTCTGCTTTTCAACTTCCTTATCTGTAAAATGAGATTAGACTCAACATTCTGAGGCCCCTTCCAGATCACTATCTCAGGTCCTTGGATTGTATTACACGTGCCTTTGTTCTGTATATACTTAACACATTTTGTCTCCGAATAAAACTTGTAAGTTCTTTGAGAGCAGGGACTGTTAACATTTTTGTCTTTATCTCACCAGCACCTGGAACACTGCTTGGCATGTACAGAGAGGGGCTGGCCTGCCAAGGCCAGCTCTCTGTCCACTAGCCTGAATTACCTCTCTCCCAGGCACATAAGTAAGGATATAATAAGCATTTGTTGATTCTTTGGGTTGAAATCTCACCCCAGATACTTAAAGGGGATCACAGGCAAGTTACTTATACTCTCTGGGTTTCTGTTTTCCCATCTGTAAAGTGGGGATAACAAGGTCATTTTGAAGCTTACCTGAGTCAGCTATTGTCATTACCATTTAGTGACTCTGGGGCATAGATATGCCAATGGCTGCCACCACCACCAGACCCTTCTCCCTCCCCAACACTCATACATTAATGGCATGCCTTCTGTGTCTCTCACAATATTCTTGCATGTTGAAAATGACATTCCTCATGTTTCCTAAAGCAAATAACTGCTGCTGACTTAGATGGTCTGGAATAATGCACTTTACTTATTCCCAAATGGGAGTCCCTGCCCATGTTTTGTCTGATTTCCATTAGAATTAATGAGAGAGTTGAGAATACACCAGCAAAGGCAAGTGTTGGAAGCATCTCTGTAACAAGCTTCCAAAGCTTACCCAGGACTGACAAACCAACAC
Organism: Pseudochirops corinnae; assembly: GCA_028646515.1. NCBI lineage: Eukaryota > Metazoa > Chordata > Mammalia > Diprotodontia > Pseudocheiridae > Pseudochirops > Pseudochirops corinnae. The sequence goes on from CM053585.1 coordinate 537,040,357, forward strand.
AGGGCTGTTACATGTTACTCCCTTACTCAGTAAACTCCAGTGGTTCCCTCTTACCTCCAAGGTTCAATTTAAATTCCTGTTAGGCACTGAAAACCCTCCCAAATCTGGCCCCTAACTTGTGTGTCTTCCACTCTTACTGAACATTATTTACCCCTCTATGTGCATCAAGGTCCCCCCAAATTGGACATCTTGCTATTTCTCATACAGAACACTCCATCTCTTATGTCCACACCTTAGAACTGATTGTCCCCCATGTGTATAATGTATGCCCTCTTCAATCCCCTCTTTCAAGAAGCCCATTTCTCTTCTTCAAGGCTCAGGCCAGCTCAAGCACCACCTTAGGCTGTCTTCTCCTGATCCACCTTCTGTTAGTTCCTTCCCCTCTAAGACTGCCTTGTATCAATTTTGTATCTATTTAGCCTGGGCCTGTCGGTGTGTGATTGAGTAATATTATCTTCCCAGGCTAGATTATAAACTCCTGGAGGGCAGAACTGCTTTCACCTTGTACTCCCAGGGCCTGGCAAGGTGCCTGGCACAAAGAAGTGCTCACTGATCAATTGGGTTTTCTTTAAGCATATGGAAACAAAATCACTTTTGTGAAGAAAGACATTACACCATTCACTCCTCTCTTGCCCGTCCCCAAATGGACCAATCATGTTCTGACGGGAAGACCTCTGAGTCCAGAGAGGAGTATATCTCTTTGTGCTGTGGACTTTGAGGTAGTTAAACCCAAATGAACTGCAGAGCAAGCCAGGACAGCTTAGGAAATGCTAAAAAAATAAGCTCTAGCACACCCCCAGTTCTCAGAAGTATAACCACAGTCAACAAGTTGCTGCTTTCAATAAGATAAGACTTGAGGGGCCCATTGGCTACTGATACTGGAAACTTGCTATGGATTATAACCTTACTAACACAACGTGTTTTATTGGTTGTCTGTGGGAGGGGGAAGGGCAGAGGAGGACTTTCCCATCCGTACACTTGCCCAAAATGATAAGAGATGTTTTTAAAACTCTCAACTGTTCATACATGACAAAGTGAGTACAGTAAAATTTATCCTGCATATCATGATTTAATTAGTTACACTTCCACAGATAAAGTCCAATACGTGACTGCTTGATTTTTCAGGGCTACCAAAGGCTTGTTTTTTTTTTTAATTGCTTCAAAGTTCTTCTAAAGTCAAATACATGCATACATATGTACATAAATCCATACATATACATACATACACAGAGAGAAAGCTTTAATTTGGGCAGGACAATGTTCACTGTGTCTCACTAAGTAGATAGGATCATTTCTTCACAGGAACCACTATCCCTCAAGATTCATTGTTCGAAACCAGATGAGGCTGCTTAGTCCCACAATTCCGGTTTTCTTTCCCAAAGGCCATCACCAAGTCAATAGCTCCTAGGCTTCCACAGCCTTGGCCACCTTCCTCTACCCTCTGGCTCTTATTGAAAATTCAACTGTGGGGAGGAACTGAGGTCAATCCATCCTAAACAGAGTTGGTGCGCAATTAAATTAGGGGCAATTAAATCCCCATTTTTTTTAACAGAAGAGGAAACTGAGGTCCAGAGAGATTAAGTAAGTCACCCAAGGTCACACAGGATTAGAACTCAGGTCCTCTCACACTTCATTCTTTCCTTTGCACTACACTGAATATATTACATATTATTACACATAATACAATAAATAAGCATCCTGTATAATATGTGTTACATATGTATAAGTATATGTGTATGTGTGTATATATTCACACATCTCCACGTATCCTGGTTGAGAGGCTGATATATGGACTTCCCAAGAACAGGAAATGTTACATCACCCGCCATTGCCCCTGGTCCTACCCACCTCGAGTTTGGTTAGGGATTTAAACAGTGCTGTTTTGGAATGTATATTGTGACACCCTCTGCCGGAGAAGGAAGCCTACTGGAGGAAATCTCCTCCCGCCACCCATCACGGCCCCAGCAGCACCCGAACTGAATCTCCGGGTGAGAATTTCCTAGCCAGGGCTCTAACAATTGGGAAAAAATCGCATACATCAATCTACTCAGTGGCTCCATTAAGAGCTTCGTTGGCCCTGTGTGCCAGACTCCTCTGATATTCCATCCCCAGGAACCCTGAATCACTTTGGCATTTGTCATTAAAGTTTTCAACGACCTGAGAGGGATTCTTGTCCTGCGAGGATCACTCTAATTAGAAAACTGTCATGCACAGAAAGCAGCGGACCCGCCTCTATCGATTGCTGTTCACTCGCCTGATCAATGTTTTTCTCTTTCAGGAGAGCTGCTGCCCAACCCCGGAGCAGTGGCAAGCCTGTGTTCAGGCACTCACTCAGGGCAGGTAAAAGTGTGCATAGTAGTTCTCCAAAAAAGACCTACAAGCGTGAAGCCAACACACACACGTAAAACAGCAAAGAGTGAGCAGCTTACTCTCCTTTAAGCGGTTTATAACAAGAGAGATAATCCCCACTATTCCTTCTGCCTAAGACATGCCCCGTGCACGCACAAGTCCCTAAACAGAGTCTATACTGTACTAATTTCTGAAACAAACAAAGAAAATCTGATAGGCGAAGAAAGGGGGTTCGCTCTCCTTTGGCTTCGGAATCGGGCAGTCACAGCAGCGGGAGACGCTGGAGCGCTCAGCATCCCCAGTCGACCTCCTTTGGAGGCAGCAGCCCTCCAGCAACTGGGTGGGGAAAGTCCGAGTTCCCTCTCCCCTTCGCTCTCTGGGACTCTAGGCATTTTAGGACCCCAGGCGAGGTTGGCTGCGATGCCCAAGGACGCTCCCTCTTCCTTTTCCCACGTCTGCCCGGGCAGACATCGAGCGATGGCTCGGCTCTGGGAAATAAGCAGCCGCCTCCCCCCAAACAAGTGGCACGCCTGTGAAAAGGCAGATGGGCACCGCTCCAGGTACATCGGCGCCCACAGCCGAGGATCAGGACCGAGACTTCTCGGGGCGAGGGATGGGGAACGGGCGCTGAGGACAGCCAGCCGTCACGCACGGGCGGGTGGAAACTCACTCACCCGAGGAAACCGAGGAGCCAGACAAACTGGAGTTGCTGGACGCTGCCATCATCCCCCGCCGGATTTCCCCCCTCGGCGCCCCTCCTTAGGTTCTGGTCCAGATGTGGCTGCTGCCGCTGCTGCTGCTGCCGCCGTCCTGGTGCTGCTGCTGCTGTCGCTGCTGCTGCCGCTGCTGCCCCCAGCCCATGGCAAAGTCCTGGGGACGCAGAGCGCAGAGCGGCCGCCTCCTCCCAGCCTCCCTCGCCAGCGCCGCGTCCCCCCCTCCGAGACGGGGCTGCACTTCCTGCTCCGCCAGATGACGCGCGTCCAACGCCGCTATTTAAGTGAGCTTTCCTCCCTTCGCAGCTCCGCTTCGCGCGGCTCTGGGCGGCCCGCGGGAGGTGCCAGCGGAGCCGAGCGGAGCCGAGCAGAGCAGGGGAGCGAGGCGGGCGGGCAGAGCAGCACGGGCGCTGCGGGTTCTCCTCTCGCGGCAGCCCCGGCCCTGGCCCCGACTCGGCTTGAGTTTCTCCAGAGGCGGGTCCCCAGCTCCGGTGGAGAGCTGAGCCCGGATCCCTTCGGTGCCCGCCTCCTCGCCAGCTCTGGGGCAGCCCCAGGAGAAGGAGGTCACACACACACACACACACACACACTCGCCAGACACACCAACCGACCCGGACAGACAGACCGAACGGCGGCGCAGCCCCCTCCCCTCGGCCCGCCTCCTCCACTTCACGCGCCCACACAAAGGAACAGGGAAGGAGCGGCGGCCGCGATGCCAGGCGGCTGCTCGCTAAACAACTGTTCGGGTTGCAGCCCGAGGCGGTGCGGGTTTGAAAGGGGAGGGTGAACCTGAAGGAGCCGAGATGAGAGCGAGCCCTTTGGACCAAGCCCTCCTTACCCCAGCCCCTCGGCCGCTGGACACTCCGGGGCCCAGGACAAACCAGCTCGAGTGCTGCTAGCTGCCTGGTGTCCAGGTGGGTCCGACATCCTCAAGGGAGGCTCCACCTAAACCTGGGGCCGGAGTTCGACTGCTCCAGCGGGCACAGTTCTGCCCAATGTTCCTTGCCCGGCTGGAGGTCATCTCCACTCCCCACCATCGCCGGGATCTCAGCCCTGGCTTGAAAGGGCGGACAGAGCGCGGCTGCCCCAGGACTATCAGACCTCCAACGCTCCAAAGGGGCTCCATGCTCTGCCGCCTGTGCCCCCACCCCGAAAACGTGTGCTCTGTTTGGGTCAAGCGGGCGTGAGCCGGGGTCTGATATAGATATGTTTCTAAAAAGGGCTCTCTCCTTTGGGTATTATGTATCCCTTGGGCAATTAGTCTAGTGAGACCTGGGAAAGCCTTCTCACGATCATGATTTTAAATGCACAAAATAAAATATGTAGGATTGCAAAGGAGGACAGTTATATAGAAATACCCCTATAATTTGTTTCTAAACTAAATCCACATACCCAGAGTGAGAACTCGAGGTTTAAAAGGAGGTGCTAATAGCGGCAGACTTCAGAGCCCTCCCGAATCCCGGGCCAGACCCGAGTCAGGAGGGCGCAAGGACGAGCGGCTTCCCTGGGTTCCGTCTCGTCCAACATTTTAAACCGCGCTTCGAGAGCCCCCAGGACAAATTCAGCGTCGGGCAGCCTAGATAGAGCACAACCTACTGTGGGTCTGATCTGGGGCAACGTTTTAAAACGAGTCTTCCAAGAGCCGGGGCCCCCACTTAAGCCTGGGGAATGGAGAGCGGAGGGAGGCATGGTCCCGAGAGGCAGAAAGCAAGGCAGAAAGGAGAGCGCTGGCTAACTGCTCGGGGAGCAGTGTGTCCTAACCCCCCACTCCCACCCACGACCTGACCCCCCCGCTCCCACCCCCGACCCTGACCCCGATTGTCCTTGTGCTTGACTGCTCTCGCAGACCCCGAGCGCAACCACTCCTAGTGGCCAGTCTAGTTGAAGAACCCCAGCTGGGACAATCCTCCCACCCCACCTGTGCTTGGAACTGCTGCGGAGGTTGGATCTCTAAAAAGCTAGAGAGATTGAAACATCCTAAACCAAACAAAGCCCAGACGTCAAAAGGCGTTAGAGGTGGGGGAGTGGGAGGTTTCCAGCAGTGCCTTAAATAAACCTTCTCGCTAAGTAACATTTAGCAGCAGGCCAGTGGGTGTCCTTGCAGATTGAGGAACCGTTGAGGGGGGAGAGAAAAAGACCTAAAGATAAGGGCTGAGCCATTCCGCTGTATTTAAAGCGAAATCAATTTCCCTGGAAGGGAATTTCACGCAGGTTCTTAAAACCCAAACCTGTTTCATGCTCCCAGCAGGGCAACCTGTCCATTTAGTCCTAAAGCAGAGGCAAAACTGTGAAATTTGAACAGAAATTGTTAGATCAAAGGAAGAGTAGACATTAAAGGAATGGATGTGGTCTCATTGTGTGCCCAAATGGAAAGTGGTACGCTGGGCTAGCGCCATTTTTTAAAAACACGGCTAAAGGGACACAGTTAATTTATAAATTATCTAGAGACATATGAACACCAACCAAAACCTGCCAGGTTCCAAGATCTGTCAGTGCCTCACAGACTGTGTGTGCATAATAAATGCTAAATAATTGCAGCCTGTTTGTCTCTTTCTTTTATAAGGCTGATTTAAACTAAATCTTGTCTGTCTGTGTGTATGTGTTTAATTTCACACTCGTTTTGATTTAACAACTGGGCTTGAAATTGGAATCCAGCTGTGTGAGTGGTTAGGTCATCTGTTTCGGACAGGCAGCTGGTAGAGAGTTGTTTTTAGAATCAAAACTGAGGCAGCTGGATGGCTCAGTGGGTAGATGGCAGTCCTGGAGTCAGAAGAATCTGAGTTCAAATGCAGATTCAGATGCCAGTTGTGTGTGACCCTGGATAAGTCACTTAACGCTCAGTATCTTTGCCAAGAAAACCCCAAATGGGGCCATGAAAACTTGGACACACTAGAGTCAAAACTGAATCAGTCCTCTGGCTCAAGAGATGGAAAGCTAGGCCCACAGTCAGAAAGCCCTGAGTTCAAACCCCCTCTTATCCCCCTGTCTGAGGTCAGGTGCTAGATAACCTCCCTCACCATCTCCTCATCTAAGAAATGGGGCTGTGGTGTGGGTCTGGGAGTGCAATAATGCATCTACCCCAGAAGTCAGCTTGTTATTAGGAGCATTGGGTTCATCTTCATGGTTCTCATGTGAACTATCTGCATGTGACCTTTGGAAACTCACTCACCTCCCTGGAGGAAACTGAGGTTTCCTCACAGCTACAAACTGAAAAGGTTCATTCCTTTTGGGAGAAATTACTCATAACTTGGTTAATTACCTGTGTGGAATTCGGCATGCCGTTACTGAACAAGAACTTCGTTGTAACTGTTGTATTGGAGCCTTTTATTTATTCTGTTAAACATTTCCCAATTACATTGATTTTTTAAACATTCATTTAAAAAAAAAAAATGGTTCCAAATTCTCTCCCTGCCTCTATCCCCTTCTCTACAATTAAGAAGGCAAGCTAGAGCATACCCATTGTCCATGTGAAGTTGGACAGGTACTTATTAAACCCTGTGCTGAACATTAGAGCTATCAAGGAAAACCAAAAGCAGCCCCTGCCTTCAGGGAATATGCACCTAACCGAGAAGACAGCAAACAGGCAAACGAATTGGCACAGAAGGAGGCAGTCTCCCAGGGAAGGCTCTAACACTAACTGTATCTACTCCAGCAGCTGTGGTCATTGTGTCAGTTTATTTTTTTTTTTTAACAGATTTTGTTGTTGTTGCTGTTAAGAACTGATGGGCATAGGCGCTGGAATGGTTTCATTGGTGGAAGGAGATCACACTGAGAATTTTCTGGTACAATATAGATAGACAATTCTTCAGCTATTTAGAGTATTAGAGATTCCCAGGGATGCTGGGAAGTTCAGTAATTTACCTCTAGCCAAATATAAGCCAAGTATTAGGACCTGAACTCAGGTCATTCTGGTTCTGTAATTCCAAGGCCTATTTTCCACCCAAACACACATCCTTTCTCTTTTGAGGAGTGTTAGCAATCTGTTTTAAAGCATCAACAAACTATTTAAACATAATACTGGTCCAATACTTCAGTGAACCTATGGTTTCATCAGTGTATTCCCCCCCACAGCATAGATTGGAGCCCGTCCTGTGAAACTCTTGTCCATAGTGAGTTCTCTTATACAGGGACCCATAGCAACCCATCCAACAAACACTCCCTCATTTCTTTCTTGACATATCAAAGCTACCAAAGTCACTCATGGACTGGACCATTGGTCATTCCTGCGTCTTGAGAGCTGATCAGCCCATCTTGTCTTCATATGTGGTGCCTGTTATTCCATTTCTTTTTAATAATTCTTTTGTTTATATTAGGCTGTAGCCAGCTCACACCTGTCACACATTGACTTCCATTGAACTATAATATAGCCATCCACATTTCCAGTTTGTTGTAGATTGCAGTGTTCCATGTCTCATAATCAAACCCCAACAGAAGAACATTAGTGTCTAAAAAAAGGTCAGGATTTGTTTTAGGGAGAAGTTTGTTATAATTAAAGTAAAATTTCCACTTCCTAAACAATACACCTGGGAAAAACTTAGTGGATAAAGAATGCCTTTGCTCTGAACAATTGATTAGACAACTCATAGAGTTCACTGATTAGTATGCTTGTTTATATTTTTATAATCTTTTTGATTTATGTATTATATATATATATATATATATACATATATATATATAAGCTTTTAAAGTTCAAAATTGCATGAAGAGTTTTGGGACATGCCATAGGTATGCACACTTGTATATATGCATATGCATGCATCTTGTACAGACACTGAAAACACTGCTTAATACTTTAAGGTTTGCAAAGTTATATTGTGCATACATACATACATATATAATATATACTACTATATCTGAGACTGATATATATATATATATATATATATATACCAGTGTATATATGCATACACACACGAGTTTTGAATCCTTTCTTCATCTTCAAAATGGAGACAATAAAATCTCTAGCATCTACCTCATAGGGTTTCTATAAGACTCATGGAATTAGCAAGATAGATAGACAGACAGCTAGGTAGATAGATATAGTGAGCTGAGTACTAGAAATTTTATTATCCCCATTTTGAAGATAAGGAAACTGAGGCTCAGAGAGTTTTCATAACTTGTCTATGATCACACAGCAAACGTCAGAGGCAGGATTCAAAATTAGATCCCTTCTAACTCCTGAGTACAATGATGTTTCCATTATACTAACTTGAAGAAGACAATGTCAAGGAAAACACTACTGAACAGCAGGCCCACTGCACCTACCTAGCCGTCCCCCCACCCCTCCATGTCCTAATTTCTTTGCAAATGCCTCACTGCTCACTGGAACAACAGGTGTGTCCCTGACTCTTAGTTTCCACGGAAACAGTAGGTGTGTCATGTGATGGGAACCTAGCTACTGCCTCTACCTGGTCACTGCCCCCAGACCCATTCCCACAGAAATAGTGTGTTATTCAATCACAATCACATCATCCATCTAGCCCAAGACAGGACCACAATACCTAACTATCTGTCTTAACCAGACAGGACCACAATAGCTAGCCAGTTGGAGGACAGAATGACCAGAATGTTTAACTACTGAACCATAGATGGGACCAATCCTCCATTACCTAATCCCTTAAGAAACTCCTCCTACCTTTTTAATATTAATGATATTCCTCTATTCTATGTAAATTTCTGTTATGTATTTGCATCTTTACTCTATAAAAATCCTCTTGGAACTTAGCCCACTTTATGAGAGGTGTCAGTCTCAATAAATGCCTCTACTTGGATTAGAGGTGGTCTGACTCTGAATTCTTTGAGATGGTTCCACCACAACATCTCATGAAACTACAACAGTTTTGGGGTGGGCAGAGACCCCACCTCAACAGTTTTTGGCATTTCTGGGTTTAAAGCACAACAATACTATGTGCCAAACACATAGATGGGAAAGCTAGGTAATATAGCAGATAGAGAGCTGGGACTGGGGTGAGGAAGAAATAAATTCAAATCCAGCATCAGACACTTACTAGTTGTGTGACCCTGGGCAAGTCACTTAACCTTTATTTGCCTTAATCCACTAGGGAGGGAAATGTTAAAAACCACTCTAGTATCCTTGTCAAGAAAATTCCATGGACAGTATGGTCCATGGGGTCACAAAGAGTAGGACACAATTGTACAACAATGATGTGCCTGGCAGCTTGATGTAGTGGCTAGAAAGCCAACATAAAAGCTGGGCACACCTGGGTTCAATGTGCCCTCTGACCCAGATTAGCTATGTGACCCTGGGCAAGTCCCTGAATCTCTATATTCTAGGTAGCTCTCTAAGAGTAAAAATTGAAGAATGAATTGGTGGAGGAAATTTCTTCACCTGGAAGTTTTCTATTTGAATGTTATGTTATAGGGTTGAACTTGTGTTGAATCCTTCTTGTTATGTTCCAGGTACTCTGCTAGACAAATGAAACAGCCCCTGTCAGGCCTCTATTTGGAAGCAGGAGGGTTGTAGAGGGAGAAATGGCCATCCCAGGATGGGAGGATTTGCCTTATTCCTCTCTAGCCAGAGAATGGGCCAAAAGCACAGGGCCCTGTGAAAACTGGGAACCAAGGCTGAAAGGGGGAGAACCTGGAGATTTGGAAAGATGTTTGCAAGGAATACCCATAGAACCAGGCAAAGAACTGGCAGGAGTGTGCAGGAGAGGC
>CM053585.1:537050596-537074015 GCA_028646515.1 Pseudochirops corinnae
ACCAACAATGCATTAGTGTTCCAATTTTTCCACATCCTCTCCAGCATTTGTCATTTTCCTGTTTTGTCACCTTAGCCAATCTGACTGGTGAGATATGGTACCTCAAAGTTGTTTTGATTTGCATTTCTCAAATCAGTAGTGATTTAGATGGATTCACATTTTAGCTCTGTCATTCTCTGTGTGACTTTGGACAAGTCACTTCTCTGGAGCTGAGTTCCTCAATTATACAATGGGGGTGGGGTGGGAGGGGTTTCACTAGATGGTCTCTGAGGTCACTTCTAACTCTAGATCTTGGGTCCATGGTCCTCTGATCCTATGACTTCAGAGGTCTCTTCCATCTTTAAACCCATAATGTGAAGAAAGAATGTGTCAGTCCATGAACATTTATAAGACAATCCAGAAGCTCTGTACATTGGAGGAAGCTGTCATTCTAGATAAGGAATGTGGTAGCCATAGGTCATGCTCATCGCGATAAGGGCCATTACAATTTAGGAAGGAAACTGATAACCTGGAAAGCGTGCAGAAGGGGGGAAGATAAAAGCATTCGATAAACGGAGGGGGGATGTTTAGTCTGAGGAAGAGAAAACTTGAAGGTGGGCATGATGGAGCATTCCTCATGGTCTGCTTAAGCACCAGGGACACGTCTAGGAACAATCGGTCAAAGTTATGAAGATAAAGGTTTAAACTATATGTTGGGGGCAGGACTTCCTAACAATTAGAGCTATTCCAAAGTGGGAAAGACAATTTAGGAAGTAGATTCCCCCTCACAGAAGTCTGGAATGAATGAATGAATGAATGAATGAATGAATGAATGAATGAAAATTTTATCAAGTACCAACTACATGCTAAGTTCTGGGGATTCACACAAAAGCAAGCAAGACAGTCCCTGTCCTTGGTGACTTTGCATTCTAATGAGAAAATAACAATAACTACTACCCGTACAAGGAGGAGGAGGAGAGAAACAAGTATTTATTTCTATAGTATTGGACACATATGATCTCATTTGAGCCTCACTACAACCCTGGGAGGTAGGCGCTATCATTATCTCATTTTGTAATTTGGAAATTGAGACGAAGAGATATTAAGTGACTTGCTCAGGGTCTCACAGCTACAAAATAGTTCTGGCAGCATTGGAATTCAGATCCTCCTGACTACAGGTACACTCTTCTCTCCCACAGCACTCCCTGGCTGCTTCCACATAATTCCGAGCTAGAAGGTGGTGAAAGAGGTGGCTTACTTGAGTGCTGTCATAGCTTGGCAGAGTCTAGGTGGTGTGGTAGCCTTGTTATTGGTGAGATAAAGCAAAAATTCACCTGTCAGATCCCAGAGCACCAGAGGTGAACTCTTGAGTTCCAAAAGGTAGGAAATGATGAGGATGACCAATATGCATTCTGAAAGTGTAACAGCCTGCTTGGGGATCAGCTCTTGCTCACTGAAGGTTTTTTTTTTTTAATTTTGCTTTTTGGAGGGGGGAAGGTAGGGCAATTGGGGTTAAGTGACTTACCCAAGTGACTTACACGGCTAGTTTTGTGTTGAGTGTCTGACGTCGGATTTGAACTCAGGTCCTTCTCACTCCAGGGCTGGTGCTGTATTCACTGAGGCACCTAGCCACCCCTCACTAAAGGTTTTTAGGCAAAGGTTGGACACCTAGAGATGGGGTATGGTGCAAGAGATTCTAATTTGGGTCTTATTTGGGCTATAGAGCCTTTAAAGTTCTTCCTAACTCTGAGATTCTGTGAAGTCCATACCACCAAAGGCTAATGGTGTAGGGTGGTACCCAATGCAACAGGGCCATGATTTTGAATGGAAATTCCACATTTTCCCTCTGTTTTGTCACAAGCCAGTGCCACCATTTGGTGTAAGGTAGGATATTGTCATCCTGCCTGTCTCTGAACAGAGCCTTTCGCCTGTGAACATCTACCTGTTTGCTTCATTGATAAGTTTGGCCTTGATTGCACAGGGGTCACATCAAGAAATCCCAAATCACATTTCTCCTGGCCATTTTAACATGAAACTGATATTTATTAGCACCATTCACTCAGCAGATAAAGCAGGTCATTGCATCCAAGCCAGGCAGGTGTTGAATGATAGAGTCAAGGTTCCTGGAAGGACAGGTGCTATTCAGAGGAAAGCCAGCAGAAAGCAGCTGGAGACACTGAAAACTGGAATTCAGTGATGTTGCTGCCATCAATAGTCAGCTTGACCTTGCTTTCCTTATGCATGTGTGTTCCAGGGGACATGCTTAATGAAGACCCATAGTCTTTCAGGGAGAACTAGTGGTCAGAGGTGTTGCATCTTTCTTGGCACATTTTTATAATGCAAAGACCCAAAACCTAGGGGAAGAATCTCTGTTGCTTTTTAAGACCAAGAATTATGATTGACTGAATTACAACAACTTCCTCTTACTACTGGGCTCTTCAGAAGAGGGCATTCTTCCCTTTTTTTTTTTTTTCCAATTTATTTATTTATTTTCAGCTTTCAACATTCACTTCCATAAGTTTTAAATTTTTTCTCTCTTCCTCCCCCCTCCCTCCCCAAGATGGCATGCAATCTGATATGGCTCTACACATACATTCCTATTAAACACACTTTCACATTAGTCATGTTGCATAGAATTATAACAAGTGGCAGAAACCATGACAAAGAAAAACATGACAAAACAAAATAAAAAAGAAATTAGTCTGCTTCACTCTGCATTCTGACTCCACAGCTCTTTCTTTGGATGTGTTTGGCATTTTCCATGCTGAGAACTTTGGAAATGTTTTAGGTCCTTGCATTGCTGAGAAGGGCTAAATTTGTCAAAATCAGTCATCACACACTGCGGCTGTTACTGTGTACAGTGTTCTCTTGGTTCTACTCAAGAGATTCTACTGCAAGAGATTCTTCACTCAGCATCAGTTCATATAATTCTTTGTAGGTTTTTCTGAAATCTTCCTGTTCACCATTTCTTGTAGCACAATAGTATTCCATCACAGTCATATACCACAACTTCTTCAGCCATTCCCCAATTGATGGACATCCACTCAATTTCCAGTTCTTGATCACCACAAAAATAGCTGCTATAAATATTTTTGTACATGTGGGTCCTTTTCCAACTTGAAGGCATTCTTTTACTCACATACACATACATACACACACACACACACACACACACACACACACACATTTGTTCCTATCCCCTTTCTCCCAAACCTTCTGTGTTCACATCCAATTCAATCCAACAAACACTTATTAAATGTATTAAACAGCAAACATTTGTTAAACACCCTCTGTGTGCCAAGCACTGTGTTAAGTTCAGGAGATAGAAAGACAAATGTTCCCTCCCCTCAAAAAGCTTACATTATTATTATTCATAATAATAAAATTATTTATTTGTTTTTAACACTCTTCTTTTAAAATTTTGAGTTCCAAGTTCTCTCCCTTCTTCCAACCTCATGCCTACCCCTTGAGAAGGTAAGCAGTGAGATACCAATTATATATGTGTAGTTACATAAAATGCATTTTCTTATTAGCCATGCTGCAAAAAAACAAAACAAAACAAAAGGAAAAATAAAGTTAAAAAAAATGATTATACTTCAATCTGCACTCAGAGTTCCTCAGCTCTCTCTCTGGAGGTGGACAGCACTTTTCATCATGAATCCTTTGGAATTATTGTGGGTCGTTGTATTTATCAGAGTAGCTAAGTCTTTCACAGTTTATCATTGTTACAATATTGCTATACTGTGTATGATGTTCTCCTGGTCCTACTCATTTCATTTTGTATCAGTCCCCATAAAACTTCCCAGGTTTTTCTGAAGCCATCAATCATCATTTCTTATAACACAATAGTATCCCATCACAATCATACACCACAGCTCATTCAGCCATTCTGCAATTAATGGATGTCCTCTTGATTTTTGATTCTTTGGCAACACAAACACACACACACATACACACACACCCTACTATAAATATTTTTGTACATATGGGTCTTTTTCATTTTTCTTTTATTCCTTTGGGATAGACCTGGTAGTGATATTCCTGGATTAAAGTATATGTGTAGTTTTATAGCCCTTTGAGCATATTTCCAAATTGTTCTCCAGAGTGGCTAGATCAGTTTACAACTCCACCAACAGTGCATTAGTGTCTATTTTTCTACAACCCTTAGGCATTTGTCATTCTCCTTTTCTGTCATGTTGACCAATCTGACAGTTGAGGTGGTATCTTAGAGTTATTTTACACTTCTCTAATAGTTATTTAGAGCATTTTATATGATTATAGATAGTTTTTATTTATTCTTCTAAAAACTATCTATTCATATTTTGTCCATTTATCATTTGGAGAATAATTCTTATTTTTGTCAAATTGACTCAGTTGCCTATATATTTGAGAAACTTGCTTTAAACACCCTTCCTCCCCCAGTTTCCTGCTTTCCTTTTAATTTTGGCGACATTGGTTTTGTTTGTACAAAATCCTTTTAATTTCACATAATTAACATTATCCACTTTACTTCCTGTAATCCTCTCTGTTTCTTTGCTCATAAATTCTTTCCTTATCCATAGATCTGATAGGTACAATTTTCCATGCTTCCCCAATTTGCTCATGATTTTGCCCTTTATGTCTACATTATGTGCCCATTTTAACCTTATCTTGGTATCTGGTATGAGATGTTGAGGACCTTTCATTCTAATGGAAGAGATGGCATATACACAAATAAGAAATATATACCAAATGAACATAAGAGAATTTGGGGAAGAAACACTAGCAGCCAGGGGGATCCGTAATAGCATCCTCTAAAACAGCGGTTCTCAACCTGTGGGTCACCACCCCTTTGGGGGTTGAACGGGGTTGCCTAAGACCATCGGAAAACACATATTTCCGATGGTCTTAGGAACTGAGACACCATTCCTTTATCCGTCTCCAGGCGAGTCCGCCCACATGCAGATATGCCCACATAAGAGTATTAAAGGGTCACGGCATTAGGAAGGTTGAGAACCTCTGCTCTAAAAAGTGGAGCTTAAGTGGAGTCTTAAGGAAAGCTAGAGATTCCAAGGGGCTGAAGTGAAGAGGAAAAGAGCACTGCAGGCATGGGGCACAGCCTGGGCAAAAGTGAGGAGATGGGATATGGATCATTTCACATGTAAGAAAGAACAACTCAGCCAGTATGATTGGCTCACAGGGCACAAAGTCAGTCAGTGAGCAAGCCAGTAACCATTTATTAAGTGCTTACTATGTATCAAGTACTGTGCTAAGCACTGGGGACATAAAGAAAGGCAAAGGCAGTCTCAGCTCTCAAAAAGCTCACAGTCTAGTGGATTTTGAGGGGAGGAACGTGTAAAAAGACTAGAAAGATTAAAAAGGGGACAGGTTGTGAAGAGCTTTAAAGGTCCAACAAGCAATCGCTTTGTCTCCTCTTCTCTCCTCTCCTCTTCTCTTCTCCTCCTCCCTCTCCCTCTCCCTCCTCTCTCCTCCCTTTCCCTGATTCTTCTTCTCTGTAACATCAGGGTAATAATAGCAGCAAACTCACAGCACAGGTGCGTGAGCCAAATTAGATAATATCCATAAAGTGCTTTGCAAGCCTTGCAGCCTAGACTAAAATATGAGCTATTACTACTATTGTATCATAGTGAATCTTTTCAGTTGAGTGGAAGTTCCTCAAGGGTCCGTGTGCATTTTGCACACATACCCCTCCCAGCCAGGAGAGACAAAATGCTCTGAGGAGGGAGAGAATTCTTTTGGCAGGAGGCATCAGGGAAGGCTTTATGGAAGAGGTGGACACTGAGCTGAGCCTTGAAGGTACGAGAAAGCTCCCAAAAGACAGAGCCAAAGAAGGGTGATCTTGCCCCTCCTTGACCTGCTCCTCCAGTTGGGTCCTTCTTCCTCATTCTATAGTGACTAATGACATCTCTAGATCCCAGCTGTCTTGTTGTGGCTCGATGTGTGAGCCTTCACTTCAGGTTCATGAATGTGTACGGGAGAACACGGGGAAGCCGAAACTGTGATTACAGAAAAAATTATGTGCACAAATTCATTCCAGGGCTCCATGGTTCCAGGGCACCATGGCAGAGCCAATTGCACACAGCCAGCTACAAGTCTGGGAGCCCTCCTTCATCTTGAAGTATTCCTCATGGAACAATGAGGTCAAGGAGAAAGGCTAAGTCAGCGGGCCAATCAGTGGAAGGAGAAGGCAGTTACAGAAAAGAAACAAGGGCAGAGAACCAATAGTGTCTCCCCAAGCATCTTCAAAAGAAGCAGAAACCAAAAGACAGTGACCTGGAGCAAGGCAAGCAGTTCAGGTTAGGGATCAGACCCAAACGAGAAAGATGCTGGCAAGAGGAACAGAAAGTGCCTGTACCCCAGCGGGGCTAGCCCTCCAGTTAAGGAAGCAAGCTGGGGTAGCTAGGTGGTGAATGAAATACATAGAAAACTCAGTGGGAGGGCAGCTGTGCTGATGTAACCCTATGCTCTGCTCCAGTGATCTAAGGAAGAATGTGAAATTGTTCTGATACACACTCCAAAAGTGAAAAGATCTTTTGTGAATGACAATGATTTTGTGTCGCCCATCTTCTTGTGAGATTGTTGTATTGGAGAAGTGATTAAGAAAAGCAATTTCAAAAACAGAAATAAAATTGCCATTGCCACTTTGAATGGATTTCAATTTTAAAAGAAGCCACCTTCATCCCTCCCACCTCCTGTCTAAGAATGGGCTATTTAAAAACAAACAAACATAGAATTTTTAAGCTGAAGAGGAATGACGGAATTGAGACTCCAAGACCATATAATCAAATGCATTTTTCTTCTTTTCTGCCAATGGCTGAATTGAACCCCGATTACAGGAACATATCTTAGGCAGCAATAACAACAGTCTCTTCATGCTGCCTTGGTTTCCCTTAGTCACTTGCATTTGCTTTTTTTTCTTTTTAAATGCTGTATTAAGCACTTTTTTCCAACTGCCTTAGTTCCTTCCAATGTTGTGGCGGCTACAGACTTTCCCCTTCCCTTTGTTCCTTTGTCGTTGATATTGGTCCTTTGTTTTCAAAGAAGACTAAGAACATCACAGTGCGATGGGCGCTTAGAGCTTAGAGCTCTGTTCCCTTATTTTAACAAACAAAACAACTTTTCTCTTTAACATAAAAATTTGCTGCTCAGCTTTGTACTGTTCCCCATTTTTGTTCTTAATGTTGACAAACGTCCCTCCTATGGAGATATTTATGTCCTGGGGTCATCTTCTACAAATCTCACAAGAATCAGAAAGCCCCTGGAGCATCATACCTTACTTCATATAGAATCTGAGGTTGGAAGGGTACTCAGGGGTCATCTAGGCTGAGCGTCACCCCTAAGGAATCCACCCTACAACATGCCAGACAAGTGAGCACCTAGCTAAATTGAAGGCTCCCGAGGAGGGGCATCTCCCAGCTCTGGTCAGTCCAGTTTGTCCTCTGATGAGGCCACATGAGCTAGTTCCAAGCACCACGACTTAGGAAAGATAACAGAAGTCTAGATTAGAGGTTCTTAACTTGGGGTCTATGGATAAATTTCAAGACCTCCATAAACTTGGATTGTGGGGGGGGGGGGAAATACACCTCCATTTTAACAGAATTTGTTTCTCTTTTCTTATTTTATGCTTTTAAAACTTTATTCTGAGTCAGGGTTCTTGGGTTTCACCAGACTGCCAAAGGGATCCATGATTCACATAGAGTTAAGTAACTCTGGTCCAGAAGGCAGCTAGTGAGTCTGGTTGGATGCCTGGTTCTCAATCTTCAGGAGAATCAACTTGAGGAACTAGGGATATCTTAGGTTAAGGAAGAAAAGGTTTGGGGGAAAGAAGAGGAGTGATTATCTTCTAGTGCAATGGTTCTCAACCTGTGGGTCGCGACCCCTTTGGGGGTTGAATGACCCTTTCACAGGGGTCACAGGGGTCGCCTAAGACCATCGGAAAACACATATTTCCGATGGTCTTAGGAACTGAGACACCGCTCCTCTATCTGTCTCCAGGCGGGTCCGCCCACATGCAGATACACCCACATACAAATATTAAAGGGTCATGGCATTAGGAACCACTATTCTAGTATTCGGGATGATGTCATACAGATACAGAAGAGAAATCAGGCTTAGTCAGCTTAGCCCCAAGGTGAGGAACCACTGATAGAAATTATAGAGTTGGGTGATGAAACCTGGCTTCTGGTCAGGAGCCACCTCTCATCAATGCCTCTCCCTCAGGGCCCAGATTCCCTGGACAAAGTGGACAATATGTCCTAGAGTCACAGACCTAGTGCTAACAGGGGCCTCTGAGAACATCTAGTTCAATTTCCCCATTTTATAGATGAGGAAACTGAGCCCCCCAAAGATTTCTCTAAGGCCACCTAGGGTGATGTGTCATAAACAGGATTTGAATTCAGGTCCTCTGAGTCCAGAACCACTATGCTGTGGTGCTTCCTGTACCCTACCCCTTGGGTCACTCACTTATAACCTTATCTCTCAGGTGACTATGATCCCAATGAATCCCTGCCCCTTCTTCCCATCCTCACACACACACAACACACACACACACACACACACACACACACACACACACACACACACACACATACCCCTTCACCCCTTGAGTCAGGCACCTTCTCTTGTGGGTAGAAAAAACGCACCAGTAATAAACTATCGTCTTCAGCGCCTGGTAGCTGATTTACTTCTTCTGCAAAGGTCTCTAAGTCTCCAAAGCAGAGACTAGGACACTTAAAAGCTCTCAGCCTTCCTTTGCTCTTGGCTAACCAAGCCCAGTATGAGCCTGGCGAGGAATGAATCGTACATCTCTTTGTTTGAGGACTGGCCTAGAAGAAGTTGGAAGAGATGTGTGCCCAGTCTGGCAGAGGTGACAATGACTTGCCTCAAGAAGCACTTCCTTGTTTTAGGGTTGTGATTGTTGGTTTGGTTTGGTTTGGGTTTTGTCCAGATCTGTGATTTCGTTGGTTTGAGGGACTCCCGCTTAGGAAAGGGGCTGTTGGGTGGCAAGGCTGCTTCTTAGTCCTGGAGAGTTGCCCGGAGCCCTGAGGACATAAAAGGCTCAAAGGAACCATAGCACCTTAGGGGTAGATGAAGGTCATCTGCAAAGACAGAAGAATGTAAGCTCCTTGAAGACAGATATCATTTTCATATTTTGCTCCATACTATTCTCAGTGAACGGCACTGGGACCATTGGTTTAGGGAACACATGGTGAGACCCTTGACCAAAGCAGAAGAGCAATTATAAGACAGTTCGGAGAGTTGCCTAGGGCATAAAGAACTACGAGGTGTTTGGCCAGAGGCCCCCAGCCCAGGATATGTCAGAGGGAGAACTCTAACCCAGAGCTCCCTGACTCCGAGGCCAGCTCTCCATTCACAATTCTCTGTGGTTCACGCTTTCCCTCATCACAGGCCCTCCGGAAATGCTGGTTGGTTTCACATGACCTGAGAAGCAACTTGGTGTAGTGTTGACAGCCCTGGGCCATGATGGAATGAAAAGACCTGGGTCCATTTCTGCCCCAGACATTTATTTTCTGCCCTCCTCAGGGCTTCTCCTTCCATCATACCTTCCCTCCCTGTTTTCCCACATACCCCACCCCTCCACTTTTCAGCTTCCTCTTATGCCTTGTTTTCCCCGTTAGACTGAGGCTCCCTGAAGACAGGGACTGTCTTTTTTTTTTTTTATTCTCAGCACAGTGCCTGACATATGTAAATGTGTATTGACCACTCACTGTATGACCCTGGATAATTCACTTAACCTCTCTGATCCACCTCCCCCCCAGCAGTGGAGTGATTGGGTTGGACTGGATGATCTCTGAGGTCACTTCCAGCCCTCCATCTACAGCCCCATGACTTGAATTTCTAAGGCACGGAGGGGTAGCTCTGCCAAAGGGCCTGGGTTCTTAAAATCAGATTTTTGAAGAATGAAAGGAAGAAAATCCAAGTCTTTTCTTCATAAAACTTTCCCCTTCCCATAAAGAACCTTGGCCCTTTCCTCACGGCCCTCTCTAGTTTTGTTTTGTTTTGTTTGTTTTTTTACATTATATTATTGAGGCCCTAAGTGTAAAAGGCCTCCTCACAAGGGCCTGGATTATGCCAAAGAGAGGAAGGATCATTTCCCGTGTCTCTTGTACTGCTTTCCTAGTTATATACCCCGAAATCATATAAACATATTAAAATCACAGCAAGTCAAGATGCTCCATTAAGCCCCTACTATGTACTGCCAGACATTGTGCTAAGTAAGCACTTGGGGATACAGAGAAAGGCCAAAAACCATCCCTGCCCTCCGCGACCTCACAGTCCAGTGGGGAAGGCAGCCTACCCTCTGTGTGCAAATGAGATATCGAATGAAATACAGGATCACAAAGGAGACCAATCCTACTGAAATACAGTGATCAAAATATTTTTTAAAAACAAGCTCATGGACCTGGGGTTAAGAATCCCTGGCTGACCCTGTTCCAAAAGGCTATGATTCTATAACACATCAAAGATTTTCTAAATCCTAATCCTTTCCTTGGGTGAAAATCTTGCTTGCAGACTTAAGAAGCCCCCCTCTTCTCAATTCCATAAGGGGATTAAGTGCTAAATGGAAGGAGGGCAGCACTGAGCCTGAGAAGTCCTCACCATGTCCCTGGAGGGAGCCACCTTTTGGCCCACCCACAGGCCACTCCAACCACTTGTTCCTGCATCCACTTGGCGGGAGGTAGAACCAGGGGATGTACCTATAGCTTCCTGGCTCATGGATAAGAACGTCCCGTTGGATGGACTGGAAAACCTGCCCCAAAGATGGCATCTATCTTTTCCTTGTCCCACAGACCTTGTCTCCCTATTTCTCCTAGAAGGAATTGAAGCCTTTGAGGAGGTACAAAGGCAGATGGGTCCCTGGTCGCTCCCACACTTGAGATGGTGCAGGCTCATCCTGGACTACCGATGTCTGTGTCTGTAACTGCCTTGTCTAGAGATGCCTTTTCTGGGATGAGGGACACTTTGCCTTTGGGACTTGGGATTTCTCTGAACTAGTAGCTAGTAACTATGGTAATAGCTTCCATTTCTGCTGAGTCCAAGGCGTGTCACAGCTCCTAGTGGGAGGTGGAAGGTGGGAAGTTACTTTAAAACTCTCTTCTGGGTTCAGCTCAACCGCTACCTCCTCCAGGGCGTATTCTCAGATTCCCCCAGCTGCTAATCCTCTCCTCCACCTCTACAAATCTTATTTTATACTTAGTCATGTATACAGTTATATAGAGATGCAAGGTTTACAAAGTACTTCACATAGGTAAGGCAGCCAGGTGGTATAGGGGACAGAATGCTTGACCTCAAGTCCATCCTCAGACACTTACTAGTAGTGTGACCCTGGGCAAGTCACTTAACCTCTGTCTTCTGTAAAATGGGGATAATAATACCACCTATTTCCCATGGTTGTTAGGAGCATCAAATGAAATTATGTTTGTAAAGTATTTGGCAAACTTTGAGACACTACATTAATGCTAATTACTATTATCATCACATTACTTCATCTGATCCTCACACAATGCTATAAAGTGAAGGCTGCAGCTCATACATCTGTGGCTGAAAAAGGACCTTGGAGGCCATGTATTCCAGCTCCTTCATTTTACTTATGAGGAAACTGAGGCTCAGCTACTTGCATAGGGTTACATGGTTGGAAAGTTTCAGAGGTGGTATTTGAACTCAGCTCCTCCTGACCGTCAGCCCAGCCCTAGGTTCCCCAATTATCTGTGTCATTCCAGTAGAGTATAAGCTTTAGGGCAGAAACTGTTCCATTTTGGGTTTGATATTCCCAGTACCAGAATAATAGGGAGGGAGGAAGGGCTTACCAAGCATTTGTTGAGTTGAACTAAATATTCTTACAATTCTGTTCCCTAATTCATGGTGCTTGTTTTTCTTCCCATTGTCATCAATACTGCATGTTTTTTAAAATTCATATGACTACCCTCAAAAGAATCAAGAGATGTTCTAGGAAATATAAGCACAGAAATAGATGATGGGAACCACAGCTAAATAAAAAGACCTTTAAGAATTGGCAAAGAGCTCCCATGAAGGTGGACCAAGAGTGGTTGGTTGGTTTTGTTTTGTTTTGTTTTTTTATGTCCCTTGGGCACATTTCACTGCTGTGAATTAAAGGCATCCCTGAAAGAAAGCTTTGACTCAGTAACATAAAAGCCCTTTCTTTAAAAAACAAAATCGTTGTTATTATTGTTAACTTGACAAACATCAACAAATCTCAACATTCTTCCATGCAAGTAACAGAAGAATAGGGCTACACATGACATTGTGACTCCACCATGAACAGATTGTTCTTTATGAGAATATTTCTAATTCAACAGGGTAGTTTCAGCACCACCTTGCTTGTCTGCATCCCCTCATGAACTTCCCTCTTCTCTCTGCAGTATACTTTTAGTGATTCTTTGATGCTTTTTCTTTTCTTCTTGAATATCACTATTGTTATCTCCTGTATGTCAACTTTCCCTCCATTAAAAAAAAAAAATGGGAGCTCTTCTTGCAATAAGTGAATGTAGTCACCAAAATAAATCCCCCCATTGGCCATACAGATCAATGAGAGTCTTCAAGTGTACCTTGAGCACATCACCTCTCTTTTGGAGGTGGATAGCATCCTTCTTCCTCAATCTTACGACCATCATCCATCACTCTCATCTTCTTTTTTAAAGGCTGACTCTCCCTGTCTGACCCAGATTGGAAGTACAGGGATCACTCATAGATAGCCTTATCCCTCCACTGATTGACATAGGAGATTTGATCTTCTCTGTTTCTGATCTGGGCAGTTCAACACAACTAATCAACACAACACTTGGATCAGACAGAATATGCCCTGTTTCACACCCATAATCACCCACCTCTGTAAAGAAGGGAGGAAGATTCATTTTCTGACATCTTTGGAGGGGTGGGAGTGTGGGGGATGGCAAATTTGTTCATTATAATAGCATAGGAACTGATCTCTTATTTTTGTCCTCTCCATTGACATGGCTGAAGTTATTGTGTATATTGTCTCCGTGGTACTACTGACTTCCCTCATCATCTGTTCAAATTATTCTTCCATTGCCTCTGAATTCCTCACATTCATTGTTTCTGGCAGAGCAGCAATAATCCATTACCACAGTTGGTTCAACCATTCCCCACCTAATGACTACCTACTTTGTTCCCAGTTCTTTGCTAAATGTAGACTTGTTGAAAACATTATAATTCTTTGCTCAGGAATTTTGATGGTCATGCATGCTTTATGTAATATGCTAGTATATGCTGTCTCTTCTGGTCCTAGGAGGCATATACTCAGACCTAAGCTATCATTGGAAAGCCAACAAGATTACTGCAACACCTCTGAGTCCCTTTCCCTTATCCTTGGTTAGTAATGATGTTGGATTCCACTGTGGGCCTGTCCAGCCCTAGTGTATGACATCACCCTGGTGGCTGTGAGTACTATGAGGGTAGTTCATTTCCCGCCCTATAGTGGATACTTTCTTGCCCCCAAAGCCATGCATTTATTCCTTAAAGATATTTTCCAACTATATCTTCCCTCTCATCTCCCTTTAGGGGCAGCAGTTTATCTCACTGCCCTTTAGGTGAAAATTTCCTTCTCTGTATCTGTGCTGCCCTCAATTGGATGGACAGAGTACACTAACAGGATGCCTTTGAGCAGTATTTCTGGTGCTATATGGTCTCTCAGAAAGTGTCAAAGAACCACAGGATTCAGAGTTATAAGAGACCTTGGAGCCCATGTAGTCCATCCGATTCTTCCTCCTACAACAATCACAATGAAGTATTATCAACTTTTTAAATGTGGGGAAATTTGTAACTTCTTGAGGTAGCCTTTTCCATTCTTCGGCAGTTCCAAAATTAAGAAAGCTGATTGACAAATCACCCCTTGGGTGACTTTATGTGACAGAGCTCAGGTTTGGCTGGCTGCCTGAAACCATTCAGGAAATTGGCAACTCAGTCAAGATCTTTTCAAGGCATGTCAGTAGTGAGCCCCAAGATTTGGGTTCAAGATTCCCTTTCTTACTGTGTAGCTAATCTATTTCCCTCAAATTTTTTTTTAATTGGACCCACCTCAATCAGAATTGTATCCACTGAGCCTCTGAGACCTGTGTCCACTAATCATGAATAGGTGAGAGGAGTATACTTGCTGAGAGATCTTGTATTCACAAAGGCAATGGGGTACCTCATTGACATGGTAGACTGGAAGGGCTATAGACCAGAGGAAAAACATGGAAACTTTCACACAATCTGTATACCCTGAAGTGAAAGAAAGACTTCTTCCAATGATAGCCCACTAACCCAGAGTCTTGAGCTCCAGAGAAACTTCTAGAAGGAGGGAGAGTGTTTGAACCCCCAGCTGCATTGCCATATTGCTTCTGCTGATTTGGGGATGGAGAGGTGGGGAGTTGCTAACACACCACGACTCTAGACTGATGTACCCACAGTCTTCATGTGAAGAAAATTGGTGCCTTACATTTCATCCTCTGTGGAATTTTCCTGGACTCACTCCATGTTCCCTTTGTTCTTTGGGTACTTTGTTCTTGAATTAAAATCTTATTTTCCTCTCTTATCCCATAGATCAATTACTTTATAGACTTATGGCTTTGATTTGAGAATTAAGTTATAGGTTGTGGTTTGGCCTTGGGACCATGGAAGGAAGGAGGGATAGCTAGTGTGGCATAATGACTAAAGTGTTGCTGTTCAAGTCAGGAAGACCTGGGCTAGAATCCAGTCTCTGTCACTAACTGTGTAACCATGGACAAGTCCCAGCTTCTCTGGACTCCTGTTTCCTTATTTGTAAACCTGGAAAATAATACCTAACATATTTACCTCATAGGATTTTTGTGAGGCTCAAATGAGACTTGGCAAGCACAAATGTACAATACAAATATCATTTGTTACTTTTAATTACTCTGTTGGATTCCTGGGATAGGATAATGTTGAGCTCACAGGTCCCCTGCAAGCTCTCAAAGCTTATGCCCCTGCTGGGCTGGTAGGCACTGCCCACCTCCTCTTGATCACACTTGAATCTCGAGTACAAGCTGCTCCCCTCCTTCCTGCTCTCCATCTAAGGGGGAGGGACACAACACCTCCAAGTAATGAAAGCACTTTTTTAAAATGAGTTTTAACATCTTCCAAAGTCAAAAGGGAGTTTCCCCTACCAGTAAGACTTCTTGAGGTTTTCCTGTGGCTGGTTCTGTGTTCACCCATCCTGTGAGATCTGCTTTTGCACTTAGTTGCTTCCATGAAGGTTTGAAGTACTCTTTTGCATTTTAAAAACAGAATCAGGCTATCAAGTACAGTGACGGGTATTTCCTTTTCTCTGCTTCCTATTGTGTTAGTTCACCTATTGCATTTCTTTTGTTATTTGTTTTTGGAAATAGTCAAATTCGTTGTATTTTAACGACTTCCTTCAGAAAGACTTCTAAGGGCAACATCTCATGTTTGGCTACATTAATGGAATTAGGGGTCCAGATGCCTGCCCGTTGTCTGGACTATGGTAAGTAACTGGAGGGATGACCCATAGAGAAGGTGCTCATTGGTGTCTATACCTTAGTCAGAGAGTACAAGATGGAGCAAAAGCAGGTCCAGCACTGACCTTGAGGCCAGTGGCATAGAATGCTTATGGGAAGCCTGTCATACCTTAGTGATGCTCAGCCTTCCTTGAAACCACAGCCTATGTGTGTGTATATGTGTATGTATGTGTGTAGAGTTTGTATGTGTAGGTATATATACATATACACACATATATGTATTTATTTTCTTTCCCTCTTTTCTCATCCATTGGGGAAAGAAATAAAGAAAAACAAAATCCTCGAAACATATATAAAGTTAAACAAATGCCCATACTGACCACAACCAAGAAACATTTCTCCTGAATCTCATGTCTGTCACCTGTCTGTCATGAGGAGGGTAGCAGGTTATCCATCCCCTGCAATGGTGACTGGTCACTGCTTTGATCATAGTTCTTATGGCTTCCAAAGTCATTTATCTTTTCATTGTTATTGTTATTGTATCAGTGGTTCTGAATCTGTCCACTTTGCATCCATTCATGAAAGTTCATTTTAGTTTTTTTTCTGAAAGCATCCCTGTAATCATTTCTTGTGGCACAATATTATTCCTATATTCCTATTCACATTCATATATCATAATCTCTTGAGCCATTCCCCAATTAATAGACACCCCTTTTTAGTTTCTAAGGCTCTTCCATCACAAAAAGAAGGGCTATAAATATTTTATCTATGAAAAGGCCTATCTTGGAAGACCAGTATTCTTCCTGTGGTGTGCTATGTCAGCAAGTCATGGAATGCCACAGTCTGTGAACAGTCACCCAGAGGCCAAGGGAGAAGCACATGGCGGGTGTGAATAGGTTGGGACATGTTATAAACAAGTAGTTATACAAGAGAAGCAACCTAAAGGCTGTCAGCAGAGAAATGTCTGACTAGGGAAACAAACAAACAAAATGGGCCGGTCACCCCTCAAAGGTGGCACAAGAGAGAGAAAAGTAATGGTCAGCCCTTATGCACCACTGCTAGATTCACAGTGTCAGGGTGATCAGTGAATCACTCCGCATTTATTAAGTGCCAATTGCACCAGGAACTGGAAATACAGAGACAAAGATGAAAGGATCCCTGCCTTTAGGGAGCTCACAGTCTTTTAGGAGAAACAACATGTATGCTTAAGCAGCGATTCTCAACCTATGGGTTGCAACCCCTTTGGGGGTCGAATGACCCTTTCACAGGGATTGCCTAAGACCGTCAGAAAACACATATTTCCAATGGTCTTAGGAACCGAGACATGGCTCCTCTGTCCGTCTCCAGGCGGGTGCGCCCACATGCAGATACTCCCACATATGAGTATTAAAGGGTTGCGGCATTAGGAAGGTTGAGAACCACTGGCTTAGAGGAAAATATACAAAATAAATTCAAGATAATTTTGGTGGGAAGGGGGAGAAAGAATGCCCCCAGCCCTTCAGTGGTCCTCCAGTGAGAAACTTATTGAAAAACATAAACAAAGGTTCAGGTATATAGGATGGGAAGGTATAAGCTTTGATATGTAATACTGTTGAGTCCTTTCAGTCATGTCCAACTCTTCATGACCTCTTTTGGGGATTTCTTGACACAGATACTGGAGAAGTTTGCCATTTCCCTCTTCAACTCACTTTACAGATGAAGAAACTGAGGCAAAAGTCTTAATGATTTGCCCTGGGTCATACGGCAATTGTCTGAGGCTGGATTTGAACTCAGGAAGTTGAGTCTTCCTGACTTCAAGCCCAGCACTCTATCCACTACAGCGCCACCTAGCTGCCCAATCTGTAGCATTAGAGAGGGTATCCATAGCCATAAGATCCCAGATTAATGGGAATATTTCTGATATAGTCTTTATTTTTTTATTATTATGACTTGAAAAATGTCAGCAGCATGAACATTTCCATACACAAAAAAGAATAGGAAAAGGGATTGTGCATGACACCATGACTACACTCATAGATCTGTGATCACATTGGTAAAAGCATCCTCTCCAAAAATGCAGATTGCCTCCCATCCATATTTGATGATACTGTTGAACTAGGCTTTTGTTCATATCCTTTAGTACAGCTTGGTTTATAATCATAATTATTATTATTTAAAACAACAACAACAACAATTGCTAGCATTTAGATAGCACTTTAATGTATGCCAAGTGCTTTACAAATATATTATTTTATAGTTTTAAAATTATATATTAAATTTAACTTGATTATTCCAACACTTCCCTGCTTATTTTCTCTTCCAAATTTCCTTCTATGCTCTTTTTAAAAAATATATATTTTTAAATGTTTCATTAATGATCTTTCCTTTTATTTAATCACCTTACCATTACCACTCATTACTCATAATAAAAAATTTTTCAAACCCTTCCCCCCTTGTAACAAATCAGTATCATCAATCCACACCTTGACTATCTGAGGATGCATGTTTCATTCTGCAGTCTAGTGAGTTATCTTTCTGCCAAGAGACATCTAGCATATCATTATCAGTCTTCTAGTATCATAATTGGTTGTTGCAATGATCAGAGTTTGTAAGTCTTTCTTTTACAAGATTGTAGTTTTTGTGTAAATAGTTCTGTTGGTCCTGCCCACATTTTTCTGCATCATTCATAGAAGTCCTTGCAGGTTTTTCTGATGCCATTCCACTTTTTCATTTCTTGTGACACAATAGTATCTCATTATATGGTTGGGGTGTTTCAATGGAGACAGTGACCAAACTGCCTCCTCATCACCCTGGAGAGATCAATAAGGCTTCAAGGGAAAGTTCTGAAAAAAAGAGGAGTAGATTTTGGGTGAAACATAAACAATAATTTTTAGGTTTTGCAAGTTTTCATTCCATGCTCAATCCCTGGGTAGACAGTGTGGTGATTTACCATTCTGTCACTTCCTTTTCTCTCATCCTCAAGATGGAACCAAAATTTTTAATTTGAAGTGAAATCCTTGTATTTTCCCTCAGAATTTAATTGATTCAATGTTCATAAGTCTAAGCTCCAATCAAAAGCACCCCCACTCTGCTTAATGAATTCTGAGGGAAAGTCAGTGCTCTAGCTGGTGTGTGTAAAAGGCTTTAAAATTCGTGGTTTCTTTTTTTTTTTCCTTTTTAATGAATTCTAGTAGATGCAAACTTAACATTTACCAGCTGGTGAGAGATTAGAAAAGCTTTCTTTTTCAATAATAGGAAACTTTGTTTGCAGAGGACTCAGCAATCTTCATTAAATTACCTTTCGTTGAACATGAAAGAGTCTACATTTACCTTTATGGGAATAATCTTACACACACACAATAAATAAACTCATTTACAGATTAATCTTCCCTTCTCTCTAAATATAGGTTTCATTTAACAGCAGAAGCAGCTAAGTGACAAAGGGCATATAGCACTGACTCTAGAATCAAGAAGACCTAAGATCAAATTTGCTCTGACATTTACTAGCAGGGAGACCCTGGGCAAATCACACTGTCTGCCTCAGTTTCCTCATCTGTACAGTGGGAATAAGGACAGCACTTTCCAGAGTTGTTGTGAGACTTCAATGAGATGATATTTGTAAATCACTTTGTAAACTTTAAAGCACTTTATAAATGCTTTTCCTCCTCTTCCTCCCCCTCCTCCCTCTCCCCTCCTCCTGCTCCTCCTGCTCCCCCTCCTCCTCCTTCTCCTTCCCCTTCTCCTCTTCCCCTCCTCCTCCTGCTCTTCCTCCTCCTCTTCCTCCTCCTCTTCCCCTCCTCCTCCTCCTCTTCCCTTCCTCCTCCTCCTCCTCCTCCTGTTCCTCCTCCTCCCATTCTCCACCCATCTCCTCTCTAATTCATCTTCCACACAGCAGCCAAAATATCTTAAGACACAGATCTGACCATGTCCCTTCTTCAGTGACTGCCTGTGCCCCCCCACCCCGCTACCAACTACAATCTCTTCAGCCAGACATTTAAGAATCTGTACAATCTGACTCTAAATGACCTTTCCAGACTCACTTCATGTCATTCCCATTCACATTCCACCTACGTTCCAGTCAAACTCATCTGCTACAGTGACAAACCATTTCCCACATGCTCCCCTTGCCCAGAATTTACTTGTGTTCACCTCTTAGAACCCTTGAAACCTCAGCTCAGGTTTCACTTCCCTTGGTAAGCATTTCCTTTCGTCTGTGTCTTCTTTATCCTCAGATAAACTTCCACATCTACACCCCACACACACACACACACACACACACATGCAAACAATAAGCTCCTTGAAGGCAGACACTCTCATTTTTTTTCCATTATATTAACAGTTTTTCATTATATTATCTACTTCCCAGATCACTCAAACCCACCCACATTGATCTAGCTCTTTCCTCAGTTCCCCCAGGACTTCATCTGCCTTCTTAGATTTCTCTTGAATGGTTTCCTGTAGCAAAGCATTGTTTACTGAAATTTCTTTGTGAGCTCTTCACATTTTTTTTCATTCTTTGATGGTGTTTCAGGCCAATGTCAGGCATTCATTCATTTATTCACTTAAGAAGCATCTATTAAGTGTCCGCTGTCTTTCCAGCACTGTCTTAAGTGCTGGGATACAAAGAAAAAAATAGTCACAACTGAAACATGTTTGTGTATGTATTTATTTACATATATACATGTGTATACATGTGGGATGAATCTAAGATGATGAAAATTAATAGTTAACAAGCATGTTAAAATGTTCACTATCGTGCTGAGCATTGTGGATACAGAGATACAAAAAAATGACCAAAAAAAAAAAAACCAGTCCCTTTCCTCAGGGAGCTCACAGTCTAATGGTAAAGGCACATAACTATGTATAGATAGTGTAATTGAAAGGTATTGTTAGGGGAATGCTCTCTGGGCCTGGGACTAGGGAAAAGATTCTGTCAAAAGATGGGATTGTGTCTGGGACTTGAAGAAAGCCAGGAAAGATAGGCATGGGAGGTGAGGAGGGAGAGCATTCCAGGCATGAGGAATAGCTAGGGCAACTGCACAGTTAGGAGAAGTGTTGTGTGTGAGGGACAAGTACAACATAAAGCCAGGGTCTTTCCACTTGAGGTCAAAAAGTCAGGTTTACAAATACAGGGCACAGAAGATGCAGCTTACCAGCAGTTCTTGTGAAAAAAAAAAAAAAGACGTGGGGTTTTTAATGACCAGTTAGCTCCATATGAATCAATAACATGGCATTGGCTTCAAAATCATCTGCTTTCCCTTCAACTTCTGGCCTCCACTCAAAAAATCTTCAAATCTTTCCTCATGTCAAAAATACCAGTGTCTGCTGACCTTGTCTCTGCCCCTACAGACCTCCTCTTGGCTCATTAATAACACCTCGCATGACGTCTTGAGCATAGTAGGCTCACAATAAATGCTTGTCAATTGTATAATGAACCAAGGAAAAGCAACCAATAGGCTTCAAGATCTCTTTGTCATCTTTTATATTGAAGCAAAGAAGAAAATAAAAGGGGACAGAATTGGTTTAAGTTTTATGACTCTTAATCAATTAATCAGCAAGCATTTTAAAGCTATTATGTGTCTGGCACGACAGTAGGTAGTGCTGAAATAAAAGACAGAAAAGAAACTGTTGTCCCTGCCCTCAAGTACCTTATATTCTAAGAGCATCTAGTCATAACAAAGTAAATACACTGTCATCTTTGGAGGGGTCACTAACACCCTTGAGGAATTAGGAAAAATCTCATGGAAGAGGTAGTCTTGAGCTGAAGTTTAAAAGTAGCTAGGGATTTGATGAGGCAGAGGTAAGGAGGGAATGCATTCCAGACACAGGTGAGAGCCTGTGCAAAAGTGTGGAGATGGGCAATTAAGTATGATGAAGGTCAGTTTGACTGGACCATAGTGTTGGGGAGGGGAGGGCTGCATATGTAATAAGTCAGAAAAGGCAGGCTGGAGCCAGTTGGTAAAGGAAGACCTTTTAGAAGGACGATGCTGGTATTCCTATAGTGGAAATCACTTGAAATTTAAAGTATTGACCACAAGAAAATGGGTCATCTTTTCCACAAATTCACTGGGAGAGGAAGTCATGCTTATTTGAGGAAGGTGGGAAGAAGTGCCTTGATGAAATTCAAAAGTCACTTATTGAGTGTCTTCTGTGCAAGGTGCTACACTAGAAAGCAAAACAAAGGCTAACATTGTAAAAACACTGATGAAGCTACTTACCTCCTTAACTTCTATAAGATGTGTGCAAACATCTGAAGCTGTGGGTTTTTCTCTGAATTTCCATGATCCATTATTGTCACAGACATCTCTTTTAGTGGGGAATAAAAAAATGACAGGTCCATAAGAGGATAACAGAACCTTAAAAATCAATCGGGTGATTCAAATGAAAGAGGTTGAAATGAAAAAAAAAAAGTTTGAAAAAGAGTTTCAAATGAGAAAGAGTTCCCCATTCAAAGGCTCCCTCACCAGCAGCAGCAGCACCACCCTCCCCAAGCTCTAGTAAGACTTTGGCAGGGGGGGGGGAGGGCGAGAAATCAGGTGATGAAATAAATGCCTCTTTAGAGATTGCTCCATCTGTCTGTCTATGATGCCGCTTAGAGCTTGCTCCTTCTCCAAATGGTACTGAGAAAACAAGCATCGGTACTTGGGATATGCAGGGTCATAAATCCCTCTTGTGGCTCAGTAGTTTTTCCTTATAATATGCACAGGAAAATGAGCACATATTTGCAAATGCCTAGATGATGAGTGAGTACTTTGACTGTCTCTGGGAAACAGGGTTTCCCTTCATGATTTTGTAAAGTTGAGACATTCATCTTCAGAGCCTTCAGCCCCCTCTCTGTGGTGGTTTCCTTTTATCACGGTAATCCCCATCCCACTTTCTGGTGGGCATGAATCAGGCATTAGTGGTGGAGACATTTCTAGTGAGATCAGAGGAGAGTACTGTGGATTTTAATTCAGTTGACCTGTGTTCAAATCTCATCCTTTGCATTGTGGCCATATCTGATCGTCCACATTTTTGGGCCCATCTGTGACCTTGGTCAAGTAACTTAACTACTCTAAACCTCAATTTCCTTGGTTATAAAGTAAAGACATTGGACTCAGTGACCTCTAAGGTCCTTCTGAGTCTAAATCTCTGCTTCTGTAACATAATTGAATGTGACTGTGCAATAAGAAAAGCTGAATACTCTGGAATGCAGGGAAATGTGGGGAGACTTGTCCAAAGGGATGCAGAGTGAGGAAAGGAGAGTCAGGAGAGCAATGGAATCCATGCGATATGGGGAAAAAAGCCCTGACTCTGGAGTCCCAAGACCTAGGTTCGAAACCTCTCTACACCTGTGTAGGACCTGTGGGACCTTAAGGAAAGGAGTGTAACCTCTTATGGCTTCAGGTTCCTCTTCTGTAGAATAAGAGGATTGAACAAGCCAAGACCCCTCCCAATCTGGGAGCCTGTGATGCCATGCCAATCTGGGCAATGATGGCAGTTATGTAAATCCTAACCCTAAAAAGCAGTTGAACTCTGATGAATTATAACCAACAGTCTCAGTCCTGGAAAACTCATAAGGAAACATACCTTCTTCCTCTCAGTGTTAGGGAGGGGAGCGGGATGCAGAATGCAGTGTACAGAATCAAGTGTGGTCTATATAGGGGGGTATATATGCATATGAGTACATATGTGAGTGTGTGTATATATGTGTACATAGAGAGCATGGGATAAATTGAATAGGAAGGGATGATATTTTAAAAGGTGAAATTAAGATGTGGGAGAGGAATAGAATGAGAGGAGACAGGGAGAGACAGAATGAGGTCAATCATTTCACATAGAAGAGGCAAGAGATAACTGTTACAATGGAGGGGAAGAAGAGGAAGGCAAAAGGGAATGGGTCAACCTTACTTTCATTGAATTTGGCTTAGGGAAGGAATGACATACACTCTAAATTGTGTATCTTGCCCTGCAGGAGAGTAGGGGGGAAGGGGATGAGAGGG